>CM054114.1:196723970-197923970 GCA_028673005.1 Tanypteryx hageni | reverse complement strand
CATCTGCTAAAATAGCAAAACATTTTGCATCATTTACTTCTTTAACAAGTCTTATCAGAATCAAATCATTACAAATTTCTATTATTTGGTTCTGGATGTTGGCGCTTTAATAGGTACTGTTTCGCCCGCATTGTTTAAAGTGATTTTTTAAATCGGTGTCACCAGCTTCTAGCCTTGCTCTAAGGATTGCACGGAAATTACCTTCATTTTTCTCAGGCTTTTTATCAATGTTAAACTCTCCAGAATCCACATGACCTCGTAGTGCAATACCTTGCTGTCCACATAACATTATAGTCATGATTATGGGTTCCAAGCGTTTCCGATTCTCAATAACTTGTTTCATTCTCATCGTATCGAGCTGTTTGTCGATAGGTATTCTTTTGCCTGTCATTATATCACATAGGTTTTCATAAGAACATAATAAATTTGAATGATATAACGCTTTTTCATGAGCTTCAAATGTTTCAACTGCATGTTTCCATTTATTGTACCCACTTGATGCGAGTTGACCTAAAGGTTGAGATTTACTTTTACCAATTTCTTTTGGCGCGAATAAGCAACAATATTTACAAGAACATATATCTAGTCTCGAATAAGCAAGCCACTCATATCTGTGCAACCATTGCAATTGAAATTTTCTTTTCTTTCCATTTTTTTCAGTCATATATGGAAATGGAAAAAGATCATCTGGTTTCCACAAATTCTGTATAAAATCCACTTTATCTTCATTTATAAGTAAGCTCTCGTAAGCCGCGATATCTGATTTAATTAATGTTCCAGTAGTGTTATTCGATGCAGTCTGCAAGTTTTCACCCGTCTCGGGTGATTTTGATAGGACTATCCTGTTTTCCAATTTTGTTTTTTTGGTCAAATACTTGAATATCGTTCCTATTCCCGATTTTCTTTTATCATCCATTACCCCTTTAAATATTTTTTGAATAAATTATTTCTTATAATTGTAATACTTAGCATGAGAAAAATTAATGCTATTGACTTAAAACTTTTAATTTTATATTTTTAAGTGAACTTTTACCTCGTAAATGTAGTGGCCATATGAGACTAACACTTTTTTCAATGAATAAGAACGGCTATTCCGTGGAAACGTGACACCTGGACACAGCTTACTGAAAATATGCATAAATTTTAACCTTTGAAATATATAATAGTTATATTTTCAAATAAAAATTTACAGTATTTATTTTTCAACAGTAATATGGAATAGCATATTCGCGGGCAGAATAATAAATAATTGAAATTCATATTATCATAAAAAATAATTTGGCGTGTAATATATGTAATAAAAATAATCAATATAGAAATATTTTTCCAATCTTTGAATCCTGAATTTGAAATTTTATTTTTAAAATCAGAAAACAACTTGCAAAAGAAGCAGAAAACGCAGTCAAGTTTTTAAGAACAAACTAGCCAACGACGATCGATGAATTCACCATTTTAAAGTTTCCGGGTGTACAATTATACAGAAAAACGCCTATTACTCTCATTCACAGGAAAGTCAAAGTTACTATCCCTGTTTGGACCTTTATCAATTACAAAGACTAGCTGATTATCAATCAGAGGTATTGGCCACAGACCAATATCACTAAAGTTAATTTTACATGATTCTGACTTTTCAAACCGAGTTTCTGTTAAGGATATAGATGAAGCTGATGTGAGTACTGGTAATTCTACTAACGGTGTTGTTTTAATGTGTTCTTCTAATAAATGAAATTACAATAACATTTTATTAAAATTTTTATAAGTTTAATTCAAATTACTTTATCAAAATCATCTAGTTACATTATGGAAGGGCGTTCAGTCTCCTAAAGGACATTATTATTAACAACGAAGATTAAACAAAATTCCGCATCATAAAATAATTAGCTTTACTTACCAAATACTGCTAATTGGGTACTGTAAAAAGTGGCCGTTTTGGGAAAGTATCCGGGAAAAAGAATTTGTCGGCAACCAAGAACTTCCGAAGCTGTTCCCTTCGTCTGTAGAGAAACACTCGTGATCAACGTAAAATGTTGAGATCAAACCATGAAAATTAATTATTTCAGAAGAATATCTTAATCACCTTTGCGTATTTTCAAACGAATTATCCAGTGTTCAGTCTAAACGAAAAATACGAACTTGAACTATTGATGTTGTTTCAAAGAGAAACCAAATGAGACTAATCCTCTCAAATAGTTTCCCTATTTCAAAAAGGACTAGGAAACATTCCTACATCTGGAAACTATTAAAGGGGTCGTTTCCTTTGGCCCATTCGTGCGGAGAAAAGAGAAAGACCCAAGTAAGGGACCCGAGACCCTCCCCCTCCTCCTACGGTCAACGTTCGGTCGGAATATGGGAAGGGATAGTAAGATAAGCTTGAAGGAATGTGTGAGAAAAGAAACGCTTTTGGAATTTTGTGAAGAGCAAGTGTGGCAGAATTAATGATAATTCTATTTACTCGATCACTGTTATTTTTACAAGTCCTTATCTAGCACAGGTATGTAAGTACTAGCAGCGGCCTCTGTAACTGGCGGATCTCTTGGAATTGGCGGCCCTAGCTGGCCTATGCAAAGTCCAGCCCTGCCAGTAACTAATAAGAAATAGTAGTATTGGAAAAACAATGCTATTACATATTTTGAATTAAATGTCAATGTGAACATTGGGAACCTTCAGATTTTGTAGGATATAAGTTATTTTAACAGCAATATTCGTCACAAAAATTCTTAAAACATCTTGAAAATGTTCGTCAGCAAATTAGATTTTGCGAATGTCTTTCGTAAGAACTTTTTACGAAAATGTAATCGCATCCAAATATCGTAATCATTTGTGAGACAAATCGGCTAATTTTTGGAAAGTATTGCGGCATGTAGAATCGAATAAAATTCCACTAAATCACTTGATTCATATGAATTTTTACTTTCTCTATATACGTAGATAGAGAAAGTATTGTTGCCTTTTTCATTTCTCTCAATATATCTAAATTTTAAATGCAGTGTTTAAGCCACCAATACAGTTTATAAGCCACCTATACCGTTTTTAAGCCAGTTATCTCCTTTTGTGAATCGAAGTAGAGTTAATACCATAATGGCATATTGCCATAATTTACAAGATATTCTTCGTTCGTGCTCACATAGTGTAAACGCACCTTTAAAAGCCGATCTATTGATCGATTCGACGTGTATTAAAAAATCTATGGCAGGAAAACAAACTTCCATTATTTAGGCGTACGTTGTTTCATGTCTCGAACACCTACGATGATTCTGTGATTTTAATATGCCAATAATTAATGTTCTACATTCAAATTTATTCCTTCTCGCATATAACGCAACGAATTTTGTTTAAATTGGTTGCCTAAATCCTCTTTCAAAACATGAATTGCCCAAATTTATTTTTGGGGGGGCACGGGCCCGGTGCCCCCCCCCCCTCGGTACGCCACTGCATAAGACCAAAAGATTTTTGGATTTTCGTTTAGATGTTCACAGAGAATCTTTTTCTTAAAGTTCATTAATGCCTTGCGCATAATCTTTTTAGTCCAAGTACGACAATTTCTGTACTTGTTTGAAATTGTATTTATTACCTCCTGTGACATATTATTTTTGGCGCATTTAAGTTTTGAGTGAAGCTTTCTTTGTCGCCTGAGAGCACATCTAACCTGCCGATTATACCACCTAGGTTCTCCATTATCGGTAATATATTTACTTGGTATGTATGTATTTATACCTGTTCTAATTACTGATAAGAAAGCTTTCCAAGTTTCCTCAACGTTCTTCGTGCTTGCTAATTTTCTGAAAGTTGCGTAATCTTTAATAAGTTTCTCTTTAAAGTCCGCAAAGTTAGCATTTTTAAATATGTACACTTTTCGCTTAGGCTTGCGATACTTTACGAATGCTATGTTCAAGAGAACTCGAACTACTCGGTGATCGCTGATTCCTTCTTCAATAACTACTTCAGAAACTCGTTCAGGGATATTAATTGCTCTTAAGTCTAATATATTGTCCTCTCTCGTGAGTTCTCTGACTACCTGAATAAGGGAATGTTTATTGAAGATGTTTATTAGTACTTCGCATGACTCACGATTTCTACCGGGTGGTGTGAAGCTGCAACTGCTCCAATTTATCGAAGGTAGATTGAAGTCTCCCCCTACTATAATAAGACTTTTGCTATTTTTCATCTGTATTGAGTTGATTTTGGCCTCTAGCTCATAAATTTCTTCTGTGTCTACACCTGGCGGCCTATAGCATGCACATACGTGGATGTTTTCTAAACCCCCCCTGCTGATTGTACACCAAATGCTTTCTATTCTGTTTTCCGTAAGCTCAATTGGCGAACTGATAAGCGTGTCCTTCACCGCTATAAAAACTCCACCTCCATTCCTATTTACCATATCTCGTCTGTGAATATTATATCTTAAGGGAAAAATTTTTCGGTCGTGTATATCCGAAGTTAGCCAGCTCTCTGTGCCTATCACTATATCTGCCTCAGTTTCCTCTAATAAATTCTGAAATTCTGCTGTCTTATTCCTGATACTATGGCAGTTTATATTTAAAATTTTTAATGAGTCGCTTTCGGGCCGCTTCTGAATTTTTTGTGTTATGGATGGTGCGACTTCTAAGAGCGGCGTTATCATTGCTATTGTTAGCGCAGAGTTTATTGGGTCCCAACGTCGACCTAGGTATTGACCTACTATCGGAGTTAATGAAGTTATTCTGATAATTAGTGCAGTTATTTGATGACCCCGATATTGACCTACGCACTGGCCTGCTCCCTAATCTAAAAAAGCACTACAATGCTCGTAGATTCTACCACCTACCTTCTGGGCTGCCACGGCAGTATAGTGAACTCCCGATTGGTTCAGGGGCACCCTACACGATTCGAGAACTGACCCGAGTTCCACGAAATCTACTCCCATGCTCTCGCAAAACTTCCAGAGTCTCCGATTCAAGCCGATCACTCGGCTCCAAACCGTCGAACTCCGGTCGGTCGGACCATGCTGCATACGGTCAGGCGCATGTCGATACCCATGACCCGTCGGAGTCGGTGAACCTCAGAGCACAGATCACCGAAGGAATCCAATATCTCCTCAGAACCCCGATCCTGTGCGTCATTGGTGCCTACATGCGCCACTATCCGCAGCTTGGAGCATCCCGTGCCACTTGCCGCCGCCCGAACCGCCTTCGTCACCTGTGGTACTGTTCCGCCTGGAATACACCAGGAGAACACCCGCTCATCTCCCTCCCAGCGGGCACTTTCCCTCAACGGTGCCACTAAACGCCGGACGTTCGAGCTACCTATCACTAAGATTCCCCCCTCCCAACCCGACCTCCCATAGGTACGGCATCCCTCGAATCGGGGGGAGCGGATGCGGCCACAGAATTTGTCGTACCATCCTCCGATAGCGCTTCGAATCTGTTTTTGACGGGGATAGAGTCAGCTTCCGCCTTCCCGTCTCCCCGCCATGGCCGCCCCACTCTTTCGCGACCTTTTGTAACCACCTTCCACCCGTCGGGCTCGGAAGATGAAGCCACCCTTTCCGGGTGAGTGTCGGCTACGGCTCTCTCTTCGACGACCCAGCCAGCCTTCACTCTCGAGCTAGCTCAAGGTACCACCTTGGTACGGCAAGGCGACTCGGAGGTCCCCGCATCTTCACCCCCTTTCGGAGCAGCATCCAACTCCCTAACCTTAGAGAGGAGCTCCGCCACAATCCTCTCCAGTTCTGTGATGCGTGCTTGGAGCAGCTCACATTCAACAGAGCTTTTGAAAAGAGCAACAAAAGACCTACGGGAAGCCATACTTAACTAAGTTAATTGAATTTACTTAATGTGCGTACTTGAGGACTAAAAAGGAAATAGAAGAGCTAGGATTGGAAGTTACTCTTTATATATAAAAAAAAGTTACTCTATATAAAAACCGCGAATCGGGTCGTTCTATGGTGCGAAAGTGGAATAGGTTACTTGGTCTGAGGCAAGATAAACGTTGACTTTTAGTAAACAAAGAAGGGAAAGAATTCGGCGAAAAGAGTCCTAAGCTGGGCTAGCCACGCAGTAGGGGTCTTATTTGACGTGAGACAAACAACTTAGGGTTTTTCAACGTGCACGCTATGAGTGAAGATCAACTAGGCTAAAAGGAAGTGAAAGAAGAGTGCTGAAACTACACAAATAGTAAACCTTTGTTTGATTAACACTAAAATTTACATCTACGAGAAGAAAATGATATTATATACTAAGATTAACCACAATAACTTTTTCTAAAAGTATGCGTTAGTAATGGTTAAGCACATATACACTAACAAACGTGGTATTATACAGTATATAGTAAAGACGGTTTATAAAATTAAGAAGGAAATGAAACAAGTAAAAAAATATATTTTTATATCACGAAAGGTAGTAAACAGGAGTATACTAGATATACGGCAAAGGTTGTAAATAAATTAATCAATAGTAATAATAATAAATTTGCCTTCAATAAGCTTAGTTATTTAAGAATTTACTTTCGATATGAAAGAATCGATTTCAATTTGGCAATGAGAGATATAATAAGGAAGTAGACTAAGAATAAAGTAAAATACGTTAAAAATAAACTAAAATAAACTAAGTAGGGAGCACTTAGAGCTAAAAAGGCTGCACTATTGGGAAATTCACTGCTAAGGATGCAAACTTAAATGATAAAGGTAGACTATGAAAATTTACGTGAAGTTTGTAATTAAAACGAAGTAATAATAATCTAAGAACACAATAATATTAGAATAATACAATAATTATAAATAACTAAGGGTACTTATCGCTACAGCTACTCTTAAAATCTAATGGTCAGCCAAAGGCAGCTATACTACGGGATACAGTAGGTAGTAGCGAAGCAGCGGGAGCAAAAGTGAAAGCACGTCTGCTCTCGTCGGAGTCCAGCCACATCGAACGACCATATTCAATATATACGGAGAAAGTGTAATGCAAGAAGCGTTATAAAGCACAGGAGATTCAAAATTGGAGGAAGGATTATAAGAACAGTAAAAATACGCGGATGATCAAGTACTTCTAGCAAGAAAAGAAGAGGAACTCCAGTAAATGATAAATAGACTAATAATAACAGGTAGAAAATAATGTATGGAAATAAATACAGAAAAATCCAAACTCATTCGAATATTCGGCTAAGAAGAGAATCTGGACAAAAGTATTGAAGGAAAGCCTTTAGAACAAGTTTCAGTCTATAAATACCTTGGAAGCATCATATCAAGAGAAGTAAATTTTACGGATGAGATCAGAACTAGAATAGGAAAAGCAAAAGTGGCTTTCAGAAGAAAGAAACACCTACTTACGGGGAATATAACGGACGATATCCACAAGAGGTACCTAAAATGCTATGTATTGAGTATAGCTTTGTACGGGGAAGAAACATGGACGCTAAGGAAAAATGACATCAAATACTTGGAAAGCTTTAAAATGTGGACTAGAGGAGAATGCTGAAGATAAAATGGACAGATAGGATGAAAAACGGTGAAGTGCTACAAAAAGAAGCGGAGAAGCGAATTATTATACAGACTATTAGAAAGAGGAAGGCAAACTGGGTTGTACATTACCTGAGGAGAGAGAGTATGATTAAAGACGTGCTAGAAGGAAAAATAGATGGAAAAAGGGAAAGAGGTAGGAAAAGGTAACAACTGATAGACGATTTGAAAAGGAAAGAGCGTTACCAAGATATGAAGAGGACATCGGAAAATAGTAGTTTATGGAGAACCAGGTTTACCCATGAAAAAAATCACGGACCTGTCTACGGACAGACTACCTATGATGATGATGACGCCACCAGAACGCTCACCACAACCACAATGTTAACCACCGCCACCAGGTTAACCACCACTTCCAACCACACTGCCACGCTCATCACCACCACCACACTCACAGCCACCACGCTCCCCACCACCATGTTCACCTCCACCACGCTCACCACCACCACGCTCACCACCAACACGCTCGTATCCACCATTACCACGCTCACCACCTCTATCGCCACCGCATCATCATAAAATATTAAAGTAATTATTTAAAAAAATCAGTTGAGTGACAATTTATAAACATCCACTTCCATTCCACTAATTTTTACCAAAAATTAATCAACTCTTGTCCCTTTAGCGGAAATATCAAATATGAAGTTTCGCGTTGACACGATCAATATTGTTATGGAGCGCCAGTAATATTTCTGTCACATCATCTAGAAATGGCGAAAACGTGTTCAGTAGACGTCAAAAGGTGCATTTCCATTGAAATCTCGAAATCGATTTTTTCTTTTAAAAATACTTTCCCTTTACTACGTATGGAGTAAGTAAAGAAGAGTGGAATGATACACTGACCATGCGTGCAAACATGCGAGGTAGAAGCGTTCTTTACTATTTATGCAGTCATGTCATATAAGAAAATTTTAATTGCTTAGTATAATGTCTACGAACTGAAATGCCAGTATGATGTCAAGGAAATATGGTGGTTTTGATTCACCGACTAATTTCCTAATCAACTATAATTAATAAAGCAATAGACTATTACTTACAAAACACCATGCTCGAATATTAGTCATATATTCTGTATGTTCACGTTCATTCTTTAGTCGTACATTACCCATTTGTGTATACGTAAAGGAAATAGACGTATATATATTCATTTCTTCTTCGATGGAAACAATTTAACTCAATTAATTATACAAGTTATATAATGCATTACAATCTCGCGCATTTCGTCAGCCAAACAGACTTCTTACGTCGGTGTTTAACGTGGAATATACGGAGAATGCTAATATGTAGTAAGAAATGAAATAAGAAGTTCTGCAAAAGTGTATTTTTTACAGCCTTAATCTTTTTGAATTCTCAATTCTCTCTTCTCCTATGACTTAAATGAATTCTGTCTAAAAAGAGCCTCTTCTAATTCCATTACAGGCCTTCCTTCTTTCAAATTTACTGATGATCCTTGACATTTTGTGTAATCAAATGAATCAGCATTAAATATATACAACGCGCACGAGAACTGTTAACCAAAGTTTCAGTTTTAACATGTTAAACATGTTTAATAGTTTCATCCATACCCTCAAAATTATAATCTTTGGAGGTTTAGCCTTTTTTTTTAAATTCCAAGAAACAACACCTTTATCTGTAATATCGGCCATTACTCTGTCTGATGTTATCTTGCGGCATAAATGATAAAAGAGTTTATATTGAAAGGCATTGCGATTTTATGTATTACCTAAGATATGAGTTACGTTGTAATATAACAGAATGAATGTACAAAGAAAATTAGGTGGCCAATCACTGGGAGGTGGCCAATCATTGTATGGTTTTCCCTATATATTTTTAAATTTATTTATAACTCGACTCCGCAAAAAATCTAAATTTCATTTTTTGTTTTAATCAGTGACTAAATATAACATTTAATTTGAAATTTGCTGGTGTTTTTTGAAGTGTACCACTTAGACCTCTTACCTAGTGCGACAAAATACATCGAGCCAGCCTTGGAGACAAGGATTTTGAAGAGAGAGAGATAGACTTGTATTTTAAGTTGAACAATGGCAGTGCGTTCCACAGTCTTGCTCTAAGCCTTATCTTATGCCTTTGTGCTACGAACTCTGTTTAGAAGATAATGAGCAATAAGCGTTCTGAATTTATGTGTTGTAATAACAAGATTTGACGTTACCTGAGAGATATGAGAATAAAGAAAGTTTTAGGATATAATGGACAAATGCGAGGGAGTAGAGCTTGCGTCTCGATTCCAGAGGTACAATACCACGATAACTATTTTAATTATGGAATAACACGGCCGGAGGTATTATAACTGAATATAAATGGAACAGATAGTTAAAGGAGCGATGCCACGGACGCCGGAAAATACAGGTCCATAACCCTAACAATAGCAACGAACGATAGACTGATGGCAATAAAGCTAAAAGCAGTCCCAGTGGACATGCTGATAATCCAGGTATATATGCCAACGTCAGCTCATGACGATGAAGAAATAGATGAGATCTATGAGCAAATTAATGAAATTTACGAAGAAGACGGAAGAGGAAACGTAAACTGCATAATAATGGGAGATTGGAACAGCATAGTCGGAGAAGGACAGGAAGAAAATGTTGTCGGGCAATACGGACTTGGGAAGAGAAATCGAGGAGGGAAGAAACTCGTAGAATTCTGTATCAATAATGACCTTGTAGTGACTAATACATGGTTCAAAAACCATAAACGAAGGTTATACACATGGAAAAGCCCAGGAGATAGAATGAGATGCCAAATAGATTACATCCTTGTAAAACAAAGATTCAGGAACAGCATAAAGAACGCCAAGGCATTGCAAGGAGCAGACATTGATTCAGATCACAGCCTTCTAATACTTGACGTGAGTACAAAGCTCAAACAAATAAGAAAAACGAGAAGAGAAAGACAGACCTGGGACCTAGAAAAACTGAAAGAAAGGCAGGATGTAGTCAGCATGAAGTTGAAAGATAACCTAAGAAAGTTGGAAAACAAACCGAAGACCGTTGATATAGAATAGGATGAAAATAAAACCAGTATCAAGGATACCTTGGATAAAGAGATTGGAAAACAAGAGAAGAAAATCAGAAAACCATGGATCACGAAGGAAATGCTGGAGAAAATGAATGAGAGACGAAAATGGAAAAACGTAAACAGTGAAGAAGGTAGAGCCAACTATAGGCGTATAAACAATGAATTGAGAAGGGTAACAGATAAAGCTAGAGAAAATTGGATAAAAGGAAAATGTGATGAAATAGAACAAATGGAGAAGTTAGGACGGTACGATATGATGTACGCTAGGGCACTGGAATTAGAGGATAAGAAGTCTAATGGAATTTGTGGTAAAGGAATTATGAATACGGATGGGAAGATAGTCTCAGAAACAAAGGATGTATCACAGGTATGGGAAGAATACATTAAGGAATTATACAGCAAACAGGCAGGAGCGGCAAAAATATAACTGGAAGATGAGGAAAACATTGAAGAAGACAACTTAGGACCAAGTATTATGGAGAGCGAAGTAGAAAAGGCGATAGTGGAACTAAAGAAGGGAAAGCCACAGGCAGCGATGGAATACCGGCTGAGATACTTAAAGTCATAGGATCAAAAGGACTAAAAGCGATCACGAAATTTATTAATAAGATTTACGACACGGGGGAGTGGCCTCAGGATTTCCTAGAAGTAAAAATGATGCCTCTAAAGAAGAAGCCAAAGGCAATGAAGTGTAAAGATTACAGAACGATAAGCATTCTGTCACACACATCAAAGATCATCACGAGGATTCTTAATAAAAGGCTGGAGAAAAAGGCAGAAGAAATAATAGGGGAAGATCAATTCGGTTTCAGAAAAGGACGAGGAACTAGAGATGCTATAGGAGTAGTTAGAATCAAATCAGAAAGGGCAATAGAATACAGTCAAGATATCTGCGCATGTTTCGTAGACTGGCAGAAGGCCTTTGATAGAGTAAATTGGGTAAAGTTGATGAAGATATTAAAGGATGTAGGTGTAGACTGGAAAGACAGGAGACTGATTAGGAATCTATATGAGAATCAAGTTGTAAAGGTCAGGTTTGAGAATGTGGACACCTGCGGAATAAATATCGGTAGAGGAGTAAGACAAGGCTGCTGCCTATCGCCAGCCCTATTCAATATATATGGAGAAAGTCTAACGCAAGAAGCTTTAGAAGGCACAGGGGATTTCAAAATTGGAGGAAGGATTATAAGAACAGTAAAATACGCAGATGATCAAGTACTTCTAGCAAGAAAGGAAGAGGAGCTACAAAAAATGATAAATAGACTAGTGATAACAGGTAGAAAATACGGTATTGAAATAAATACAGAAAAATCCAAGGTCATTCGAATATCGGGTAAAGAAGAGAATATGAACATAACTATTGGGGGAAAGCCATTAGAACAAGTTTCAGAATATAAATACCTTGGAAGTATCATAACACGAGAGGCAAAATGTACGGATGAGATCAAAACTAGAATAGGAAAAGCAAAAGCGGCTTTCAGGAGAAAGAAACAACTACTTACAGGGAATATAAGGGAAGATATCCGCAAGAATTTGATAAAATGCTACGTATGGAGTATAGCATTGTATGGGGCAGAAACATGGACGCTAAGGAAAAATGACATAAAATACTTGGAAAGCTTTGAAATGTGGACTTGGAGGAGAATGCTGAAGATAAAATGGACAGATAGGATGAAAAACGATGAAGTACTACGAAGAATAGGAGAGAAGCGAATGATTATACAGACTATCAGAAAGAGGAAGGCTAACTGGGTTGGACATTACCTGAGGAGAGAGAGTATGATTAAAGACGTGTTAGAAGGAAAACTAGATGGGAAAAGGGAAAGAGGTAGGAAAAGGTTTCAGCTGATAGACGATTTGAAAGGGAAAGAGAGTTATCAAGATATGAAGAGGACAGCGGAAAATAGGAGTATATGGAGAACCAGGTTTAACCATGAATAATCACGGACCTGTCTACGGACAGACTACTTATGATGATGAACCCTAACAAGCGCTCCGGGGAAGCTAATGTAGAAAGTCTTCTGCAATATACTCACGCGCATCTTGCAGGACGGAAATATTCTCTAACAGTACCAATATTGGTTCAGGGCCCATATATCCACTTGCGACAAAGTATCCGTGGTGACGAATACTGCCGTATAGGCCATCAACAGGAATTGCTGCACCGCTGCACATTGATTTTCTTTAGTGTTTTCGGATAGGCGATTATTATGGTCTGAGTCTTGGATGACTTGAGTTCCATGGCACTGAACAAGGTGTTAAGGTTCTTAACTACTTGTGTTTGTTGATTCACTGCAGTAGAGATGTTGCCAGGGTCTACGGGGAGATAAGACGTCTGGATGATATGATATGTAGCAGAGGTTGGAGGAGATATTTCAGAGGTAGTAGAAGAAAAGCAGTGTACAAAAAACAGATCCTTGATAAACTCCCAAACTGATGTCCAACCAACTGAAGTACAGTTGTACCCCGATTATGAGTGTGAGGATTAGCCGTGCGGTGGATTAACTGGGCGTTGTGAAACGATAATTCATTTTCTCGCTTATATGCGCAAATATGGATATGCACGGGTTTCCCGTGGTACATAAGTGCTTTTCGTCAAATTCGCTGTGGTATAATCATATGTTAATGTATTTGCTTTGAAATCAGATCATTATTTTACTTTATACGGTGGTAGCCCTGCTTTACAGATACGCTTGAAACATGTTCATTGCATTTTGTCATTCTATACTCGCCCTACAAGTGAAATTTCTTTTTAAATCGGTTCAGCTAAATACTTCCAAACTCATAGTTGCAGAAAAATTCTATCCTTGATAATGTGGTAGACTTGTTTAGTCGACACGGTTGAAATATGCTGTTTTGGTTATTTATTTATATGAAGATTATATTAAATTATTGCTGCTAGTTCCCAATAAATTCGTGTAAAAATATAACTATACTTTTTATTGTGGTAGCCCTGCTCGTTATCTCTGCTTTAAACATCTTGACTTCATTTCTGTACAAATCTTATACACAGAATTTAGTTGAAATTCGTGCAGGCAACTCCTTCCAAATTAGTAATTACTAAAAGAATTTAATTTGTAAGTGTGGCATCCCTGTTTGGTTGATCCAGTCCAAATATGGTATTATTGTTTTGTGTATATCTGTATATTATAAAATTGTAATTTGGTTAAAATTGATCTTAGAAGTTCAAGACAACTACTTGTAAAAAAAAACTTTTATTTCTGGTATTGTGGCAGCCCTGATCTTTAATTTTGGTCATTAATTTAAGTGAGTATTCTATGTACCAAATTTGGTTGAAATCGGTTGAGCCAATTGTTCCCTGATATATGCCTACAGACGAACAGACGGACATCACGAATATAATAGTGCTTTTCAGCAATGACGAAAATCACTGACAAGTAGGGGTGTACACGGGTTTCCCCTGTGGTACCAAAGTGCTTTTCGTCAAATTCGCCGTAGTATAATCCTGTACTAATATATTCGCTTTGAAATAAGAAAATTATTTTTCCTTATATTGTTGCAACCCTGCTTTTAGATCTGTTTTAAACATGTTCATTTAGTTTTGCCATTCTATATTCTCCCTACAAACGAAATTTCTTTTAAATCCATTAAGCAAATACCTTCGAAATTAATAGTTAGAGTCAAATTCTAACTTTGATATTGTAGTAGCCCTGTATTGACAACTCGGTGTGAATATTATAATTTTGTTATGTATTTATATAAAGACTATATACATCTCATTTGGTTAAAATCCAAGCCGTCAGTTCTCAAGAATTACGTTTAAAAGAAATATTAATTTACTTTTTTTGTGGTAGCCCTGCTCTTTAGCTCAGCTTTAAACATCCTGATTTTATTTGTTGTATAAATCTTATATACAAAATTTAATTGAAATTCGGTCTGCCAATTCCTTCCATTTCTATTATTAGTTAAAGAATTTAATTTGTAGTTGTGGCACCCCTGTTTGGTTAATTCGATTTATATTTGCTATTATGGTTTTATATATATGTGTATGTTATAAATATTATAGTTTCGTTCAAATTGATGAAGACATTTCAACACAAATATGTGAAAAAAGAATGTTTATTATTTCTTGTATTGTGGCAGCCCTGCTTTCTATATCTATACTAAACATCTTGATTTTGTTTTTTTATGTTACACGCCTTCTTCCTACAAAATTTCTTGAAATCGGTTCAGCAAATTCCTTCTAAATTCATAATAACCGACAAGTTTAACTTTGTAATTGTGGCACCCCTGCTTAGTCGGTCCGCTCCAAATATGCCGCTTTAGTCATTAATTTATGTGTGTATTGTAAGTACCAAAATTTGTTGAAATCGGCTTTGCCAATTCTTCCCTGATATATGCGTACCCACGGACGGATGGACGGGCATTGCGAAGATAATAGTGCTTTTCAGCAATTACGAAAAGCACTAAAAATGAAGAAGGTATTGACGTAATTGATTTGGTAAAAACCCGCCGATTTATAAGATCAATCAAACAAAAGCTGTTTCATCAAATGAGAGAGGATTGGCAGATTCTTTGTCAAAATATGTTATGTAAACTTATTTACTACCCGCCATTTTTGCCAGACATGTAGTTTTCCTTTCACTTTCTCATATACGTACTATATTGAGAAAGTATTGTAATCGCGAAAAAATTCTACTTAAAGATTTTTATGGAAATACACGTTTTAGGTGTCCCCGAGTCCATAAAAGTGGTTTTCGCTATGCCGTCTATTTGTTCGCGGTTCTAGGGCTCAAACGGGTAAATAAAATCGAATGATATCTCGTATTTGTGCAATATATCATTTTTTGCAGACGCTTTTTTTGATAAAAATGATATTGCACAAAAATAAAGGGTAGTTTTCTTCTTGACGATTTTTAGAGAAATTTGATTTACTCAAAAATGGCTACAAAGAATTTGATTAAAAGTAAACCTAATTGTAGAGCCTGATGTTATAAATTATACTGCGTAAGCCATATATCTCTTAAAGTCGCTATATTTTGTACAGTGACATTTCAATTTACGCTATGCTACCTTACCTACGCACTATGACGTCACGACTTCGCCTCGATCCACTCAAAATCTTACTACAGCCTATACGGTTGCACTAAATCGAATGATACTTCATATTCGTATATAATATTTGAAGAGATGAACGATATTGCGCAACAATTAAGGGTATTATATTCTTGGATATTTATAAACAAAATTTAATTTACTCAAAAATATCTATATTGATTTTGATTAAAATCCATCACTTCATGCATCCTGACGCCTCAAATAGTAATAACTAAGCCAAATTTCCCAAAAATTACCATATACCGTCCAGTGGCATTAAAATATACTTTAAACTAGGGTTAACATTGATTTATAAACTTTTTTCTCTCTATATTATAACCGCACTAATGTGTCTCACAGAAACTATTTCTTACTTCCGTATGAGCTAGAACCGTGAAAAAATTCAGACTGATTACTTTTGACTTACAAATAGAAAAAAAACTGCGAAAACGGGAAATTTTTAAATTGAAGATCCCCAAAAATATTTTATTTTTATTCGAGAAAATCCCATAAGAATTTCATTGATCATTGTTGCCATAATGTCCGCTTTGAAAGCATAAGGCGTTAATGAGTGTAAGACATCATTCGTTTGATTATTATAATTACTTATAATTGTCCTAGAAATTAAGAACTTGAACCATAGTAGCTGCAAAAGAACCTAATTTATTTTCCTACGGTAGATTTTCAAGTAAGATTTGAATTGATTCAGAAAATTGTTTTGCAGTAGAAAATTTGAAGTTCTTCGTGAATAAAATATTACGTTGCCATTAACAATCAGCATTGTTGCCCTACTCATAAAATTATATAGGATTCTATTGGGAAAACGGAGGAAGACAGGTGTGTGGGGAAAAGAAATAGTGAATGAGAGAAGAAAGGAGAGAGAGAGAAGAGAAAGGGGGAGGTAGAGAGGGAGAGAATGAAGGGAAGCGGAAATTTGGAAAAGCGGGAGGTAGGGATATATGGAAGTAAAGAGAGAGGTAGAGAGAGGGAGAGATTGGGAGAGAGGAAGGAGAATGGGAGGGAGTGAGAAGCTCGAAAATAGGGCTACATATAATTTTCTATCTTAAATATATGCCGAAATGAGGTGGCTCAGGATTGCACACGGCAGCATACGAATTCACCTCGCGTAGCGCGTAGGGACGGGTCCCCTAGTCTTTTATAAGCGTACACAGTCGACTAAACGTATGAGGAAGTTTGTGCAATATATATTGCGCAGTTAATTTATTTAGGAGAGATTCTTATAATGCAAAGGCCTTCTCAAATTCGCAGCGAGTGAGTGCTTTATTAACATTCATGTCTTACCTTAGCGTATTTTTCATGTGCAAGCATAAAAATTATTTGTTGGTCAGAAAGAATGCTTACTTCCAAAAAAAAATTTGAATTTATGATAATTTATGCTACGATAATTACATTTTCTAGTTCAGTTGATAGCTATTTAATTCTATCATGTAACCTGTTATTACGTAAATAATATTGTACAGTACTGAACGGACATTAGACCAAATTTTGCTTTAAAATGCGGATTATCTGTATTCTTCAATTATCCGTACCTATCCAAGTCCGAGTTACCACGGATAATTGAGGTTTTACTGTACTTGCAATCGGTGAAGCATTTCTGTTTGTGTCCTGAGAGATAGGAGCAGAAACACGACAACAAGGGGCTTGAGAAGTTGAATAGTTTGAATTTGGAGAGGAGTTAAGTGGACGAACGGTTAAGTGTGGAGAAGGGATTAAGGGGCATGGCTGGAAAGATGGATAGTTGGGAGAGAAAGAGAGTGAAAACAAGAGATTTTGGGGTAATTAGCACTTTAGTATTTTCCCAACATATTCTATGACATTAGGCATTGTGTGCAAACGTTACACAAAAAGAGAGAGAAAAGAGCAGCACACTAATTCAAAGGTACAAGCTGCATTAACGAAATACTGGGGTAATAAATAAAAGAGGAGACTACGGCGAGTATAACTGTGAAATGTATATTCGACTCCGACCGTAAACAAAAAGGAATTTAGCGTGAAGAACAGAGTCTACTCGACAGCAGCTACTGATGACGGGAGCTTGAATCTCGAAATGCGTATTTAGCACTCTGTTCTTCACGCTAAATTCCTTTTTGTTTACGTTCTGAGCCGAATATTCAAATTCACAGAAATACTAAGGCTTATGAATTTTCTAAAATAATCACTAGAGAAATATTCATTAATTAGTAAAACTAACATAAGAGCACTGAAACAGTTTTTGTTAATAGTCTATGAGGCTGATTCGCCATACAGAACACACACACACAGAAACAGTATTATATTATAAAGGCCTGCTTTCCATCTGACGTTATCACTATCTCTCCGGTCGGGCCGAGTTCGCGTTTGTTCTTTCAAATAGTCTCCCTGTTACTGTAGAATACGAATTGAATTGTCATGCGATGGTGATGGTGTGTGCTGCGATGCAGCAGTTCAAGGGCCGAAGAAGAGTGACCGAAGGGATGGGAGGAATGTGGAAGCGATTTGACGATCGGAACAAAGTAAAATTCCGGGAATAGAGCGCATTTTGGTAAGGTCTTGAATCAGTTTGATTTTCGACGAACTGAGTTCGCATTAGCTATTTATTACTCAATAATTTGCCGAAAAAGAAGCGAAAATGAATCCCACAATCTTTAATTAGTGGCAGAATTTATTTTGGGACAAATAATTGAGTAAGAAATGAATTTTGTGTTTCTAGTGTTGCTTGAAAAGAATCGCCTAGATTATTTCGCGCAAGTCGAATAAATGACTCGATGTCACAGGCGGCGCTGCGAATGTGGAGGATACGAATTGCGGGAGAGTGCAGGAGTGGTGCCGATGAGTGGGGGAGGGGGCGAAAAGTTAGCGATGGAGGGACAGGGGACGAGGAGAGGGACAGAAGGGGCGGAGGATGGAGTCGCCCTCCCTCCTTTTGTCCTGTTTCGGTGACTGATTCCATTCCTCGCTCCGCTTTCTCTCCTTCGCTCTCTCTCTCTTTCAAAATCCATCCTCAATCCCGGGTTACCAAGCATCCCATGTGGGTCTCCTCTGTCTTGTCGATGCGAGTGTCTTTCTTCTTCTCACTTCCTTTGTTTGAAATGCGAAAGAAGCACACGAGAGGGAGAGAGAGAGAGAGAGAATGAGGTAACGAAAGAGAATCTAATCCCTTTCACCCACAGCACATTTTTCGCCTTCGTCATCTACTCAATATTTGTCCCTCTTTTTGAATTTCCTTCTCCCCCTACTTCCTCCTACTATACTTCCTCCCTCCCTACTTCCTTCCCCCCTACTACCTTCCCCCTACTTCTTCCACCCTACTTCCTCCCCTTTTTTACTTCCCCCCACTTCCTCCCTTTATTTACTTCCCCCCACTTCCTCCCCCTACTTCCTCCCCCTACATCCTTTCCCCCCTACTTTCTGCCTCCCCTACTTCCTGCCCCCCTACTTTCTCCCCCTCTACCACCTTTTCTCCTACTTCCTTCCCCCGTAATTCCTCCCCTCTACTTCCTCCCCCTCCACTTCCTTCACTCCTACTTCCTTCCCCCTACTTACTCCTCCTCCTACTTACTTCTCCTCCTACTTCCTCCACCCTACTTCATTCCTCCCTACTTCCTCCCCCTCTGCTTCCTTCCTATCTACTTCCTTCCCCTCTACTTCCTCCCCCTACTTCCAATCCCTTTATTCCCTTCCCTCCTACTTCCTTTCCCACTACGTTCTCCCCCTCCTACTTCCTTTCCCCTACTTCCTCCCCCCTACTTCCTTCCCCTACATACTTCCCTCCAACTTCCTTCCCCCTATTTCCTCCCCATCCTACTTCCTCCCCCTACTTCCTCCCCTATTTACTTCTCTCTACTTCCCTTTACTTCCTCCCCCCGTAATTCCTCCCCTCTACTTCCACCCCATCTACTTCCTTCCCTCCTACTTCCTTTCCCCCTACTTACTCCTCCTCCTACTTCCTCTCTTACACTTCCTTCCCTCCTACTTTCTCCCCCCTACTTCCTCTACCTATTCACTTCCCCCTGCTTCCTCCCTCAGTAATTCCTCCCCTCTACTTCCTCCCCCTCTACTTCCTTCCCTCCTACTTCCTTCCCCCTTACTTACTCCTCCTCCTACTTCCTCCCACTACTTCCTCCCTCCATACTTCCTTCCCTCAGACCCCTTCCCCCTTCCACTCTCCGTTTCAAAGGACTTGATTCTCTCTCTCGACGTTGTATCAGAATTAAGGAGCCCTCTCTTCTCCAATTCCGATCGTTAGTCTTGGTGATCGATCTTTCTTTGTTGGATAGAATTTTGTATCGAATCCCGATGTCTTTTTCACCAAATGAAACTGTAATCTTCTCTATTTTAAATCCAATATTTTTATCTTTTAATCTTTCCTAAAAAAAGTATTCGAGGTTGCTTAAAAGGGAGGTGGCGGAAGTCAGCACATAAATGTGACGATTGGAACTGAAATTGGCGCTTATATCGATCGCAATTGGTTATCGATTTATTCAATAAATCTTCGTCGTTATTTTGGGGAGTTAACTATAAGGCGCGCTTCCAAAATTTTAGAAATTAATTGTTGTTCAAAATTCCATTAAAATTCACTAATAAGAAAACCAAACCGCTTTTAGTAAGTGATATAGGTTATTTTGCTGCTAATTATTTGATTATTTTCAGCTATTAAAAAATTAATGCAGGTACTCTACTCGTCTAAATATCGTATTTTGTTCAAATTTTATATTGGTGGTGGTTTTAGTTGTATCTAATACTTCATCACTAATTTTTTGCGCCCTCTTCTCCTCTGAAAGCTTCAAAATAACATTTTTTAGGATTTATGTCAGGAAAAACCAATTTAATCCTTTAAATACTGTCCTTCTTTTATGCACCGCATATTTTAAAATAATATGTATAATCATTCTCACATGCTTGATGCATACTCTCTCTGCGCCTTAATCAGATATTGGTAGCATGATTCCATGACTTCTTTGATGTACAACAGTTTTTAACTTAGGGGATTATCTATATGAGAACATATGGAAACATAAACGCTCAGGAAATTTGATATACAATTCTAGGAAACCATGGAAACGTGGGCAAAAACAATGACACTGAAAATATACTCGGCTAATTTTATTTATTTATTTTGTTGTTTTTATTTTTTGGCAAACCATGAATAAAAGATCTTGGCGCCGAATCCTAGGCAGAAAAAAAAGATTTTTTTAGCAATTTTATTGTAAACTGGATTGAAAACAGCTCTCGTGTAATTCATTAGCATGTTAATAATATATACTAATAAAGTAAACCAAGGACTATAGTTATTGTTTAATATACATTTTCGATGCCTTTCTTATATTAGTTGAAACTTTTGAAGAAACAACTCAGCTACCTCCAAATATCACCTTACGTCAAAACATAAATAAATAATAATTTTTTATGACGACGCCACGTAGCATTTTAAAAATATATATGAATAAATGTGAAAATCTATTATAAAAAATGCCACGTTTTGTTTTCTGATCTCTAGAATAACGTGACCACAACCTATCGCCGTCCAAAGTTGTACACATTGCCATTACAGATAAACACGCAAATGAACGCATGGATTTCTGTCGGCGAAGGGCATGTAATCTACTAGTCTTAGTCTATTAAATTCCAAAAGGATAAATGACTTGATTGCAGCAACATGAAAGGAATTAAATAACGAAATAGCAGCTGCAGACTCTATAGTTATCTCACGGCATTCAATAAAATATTCACTTTAACGAGTCGAGAAGGTAAAGACTTTTAACTTGGTGTGTGTTCTTTTTCGTACGAATTAGCTCCAGTCAAAAAAATTTTCTCGTCTTAATTTCATAGACTTGAGCTCAGTTATTAAAGTATAATTTAATGGCACATTGTGATACCGAATTTAGCTCTTTAAAGAAATAAATGTTTTGAAGTTTACGGTCGATATAAAGCAATGAAAAATAAAAAAATGATAAAATCTGTCCATATAATGCGCAATTGAAATCAGTCGTAAACGTCTGTTTTTATCATAGTTAAAGATCCGTTAATCAGACCTTCAAGTCACGTATTCTTTGGTTCATTCGATACGGAACTAATTAAACCCATTCTGAAATAAAAAACTATTTCAAAGTCAACTTCTTAAAAGGGATGGTTCGACGTTTTTTAAAAGTAGCGAATATTTTCAGCTATGTTTTCAAATTTCCCTCCATATTCCTACATTCATTAAATAGAATAAAACCAAGAGGGCCAGGAGGAAACATCATCTTAAGCAAAATAATCCATACTTAACTTTTTGCTGTATTATTTAATATCTGCAAGTTCAGAAAAATTTTGAATGACCGATGTGTGAAAAATGACAACATTTAGTGTCACAATCCATTAGACCCAATACGCCCAGTATTTTACGACTGGCAAAGAAGCTCATCGCCAAATTAAAATTGTCGTTTAATCTATCGAGGGGAAATAATGATTGATTTTTGTAAGATTTTTCGGCCCTAACGAGAAAAGCATTCTGCCCCGCTTCTTCCTTCCCTTCTCAGTGGAGTGGTATCAACTCTAAACAGGTTAGCCTTGCTGGAAAGTTTTCTGTGATGATTCTTCCACAAACGCTCTGCAACCACTCATTCAAAAGTCTCTCTCCGTATCCTGCTTTAGACGTTTACACCAGGAGCCATTCGTATCAACAAAGCTCCAGAGGCACATAAAATACGCAATTTTTATCTTAATATTTAATCTAATAGAATATATAAATGCTTACGGAAAAGTAATGGCAAATGGGATAAATGTATGGCAATGATTTATTGGGATAAGGAAGCCCAGTGAGCACTCACTCATATATATATATATATATATATATATATATATATATATATATATATACATACATATACATATACATATCTACATATACATATATATATGCGGGCACCTGCGGAGTAAACCTTATTCTATATATATATGGAGAAAGTGTAATGCAAGAAGCGTTAGAATGCAAGAGATATTACAAAATTGGATGAAAGATTATAATAGCATTAAAACACGTGGATGATCAAGTACTTCTAGCAAGAAAGGAAGAGGAATTCCAGAAAATGATAAATAGACTAGTTAATAAGAGGTAGAAAATCGGTATGGAAATAAATACAGAAAAATCCAAGATCATTCGAATATCGGGCAAAGAATAGAATCTGAACAAAAGTATTGAAGGAAAGCCTTTAGAACCAGTTTCAGACTATAAATACCTTGAAAGTATCATATCAAGAGAAGCAAAATGTACGGATGAGATCAGAACTAAAATAGGAAGAGCAAATGCGGCTTTCAGAAGAAAGAAAAACCTACTTACGGGGAATATAAGGGAAGATATCCGAAAGAAGTTCATAGAATCCTATGTATGGAGTATAGCTTTGTACGGGGCAGAAACATGGACGCTAACAAAAAATGACATCAAGTACTGTGAAAGCTATGAAATTTGGCCTTGGAGGAGAATGCTGTAGATAAAATGGACAGATAGGATGAAAAACGATGAAGTCCTACGAATAGTAGGAGAGGAGCGAATTATTATACAGACTATTAGAAAGAAGAAGTCAAACTGGGTTGGGCATTATCTGAGGAGAGAGAGTATAGTTTCTTGCTCCTCATTAAATTAACAGCAGATTAAAGCTCAATTGCTGTACTTTGCAGAGTTTGACAAGATCGATCCATTGGTCGCAGCACGTCACTCCAAAGTTGACACATAATCCCAGTCTCTAAATACGTCTTTGTGTCTATTAATATTCCCGCATCTCTTCTTGTCCACGGTATTTGCGTAGTGACGTATTTTATTTGGCCAAGTTCGTTAATAATATGCGAATATCCTAAAACTAGCCCTTTTATGGCATCGGCATTAGCACTCCAGCTACAGTTTTAATAGCGGTTTTGGAACAGGGCATCACTCTGGTAATGCGGTTGTAAGAATAGCTCAACGATTGGTCGAAGCGGCAGAAAGTTAAAAAGGTTTTGTATAAATTCATAAAAGAAATAGCTACAGCTACAGCTGAATGTCCAACAAGGTTCAATGACATGGTACGTAATCTACGAAAGGATTTTGTTCCCAAATTTTTGCTTGCATTCCTGAACATTTGACACTCATATTGCTGACATTGTCGTAACTTTGAAAATCACATAGTCTAATATCAGTTCCATTTTCTGCTAAAACCTTTTGTCAATATTGTGCAAGATTCTCTCCCGTGTGACTACTGATGTTTATAAAGGTCATAAAACGTTAAACTGAGCCTGTACATATCGCAAAATGACGGTGAGTTGATCTTTATGAGATATATCCCATGAGGATTCGACGAATATAGAAAAAATATCGCACTTTTTCATTTTTTTAAGAATAAAAGCTAGTCTTTTTTGCTAATATTGAAATAAATTCGTCGAAAATTGTTTTCGATAAATAGGATATATGTCCTTTCCCGCAATTTGCATATTATTTTATTTGTTGGGAGATAAAGGATAAAACTTGGTAATTAATTCCAAAATACCGATATAATTTTCGTAGTGTTTAATTCCAACTACTTCATCGGATCCACGAAATGGCATAACACTTTCTGCGAGAAAAATTATTGCCTCCACTACGAGAGGCAAAAGATTTTTTCCAGTATGAAGGAATTTCCAAGAATTTCTTCTCTAATTGAGTATAATTTCTTCCACTTATTCTTTTACTATTCCAGAATCTGTCAACGCTCAACGTATGCTGCTAATTCTTTGCATGGTTGTTAATAACACTAGAATTTTTCCAATCATCGAAATCATTGGAAAGTAGGTGACAGTAAATGTAGAAAATCTTTTTCTTGGAAGGAGAATATACAATATCTCTTTTGCACACTTCATTATTAGGTTTCGTATATTCAAACATAGATTTGGAAAGGTAACGACACTACTCTGCGTACATACGTAAGTTAGTTCTCACACTTCTTCAATCGAATAAGAAATAAATGTCTGCGAAGATAAATCTCGCTCACCAAGATCCGTAATGGAAGAGACAAGATTTTCAAAAACATAATCTGCGTTTATTGTGCGTGTTGTTAATGAAATTTCAAGAATAGTTTGAGATATCTCAGTAAACTTTTAAGTATTTTATGGACATGTAGTAACAGAGCTTTAAACAACGGATAGGCTGCAAGAGTTGGAAGAGGTATCTGTATGTGACAATGTTGGAAAATAATTTTGAAGAGAAAGATTACCTTTTAGTTAAACTTCTTGCTATTGTCCTTTCTCTTTAGCTTCATTATCTTTTGCCAATCCCTTTCTTGGACATTTTATGAAACAAATCTATAATTAATATATCTAAATCAGTATCTGATTTTTAAAAAATATTTGACACTTTTTTATTGAAAAGTATCTACATACTTATTTAACCCTCGGAGCGTTGTTTTTCCCATATGTGTAATTGCTACCTTCTGGTTTCTTCTGGTTTTCATTACCATTTCTTTTTATGTGACTTACGAAAATGTAGAAATTTTATTAGAATTATTTTTTTAATTGTTTTAAATTTAAGAATATAGTTATATATAATGTCACAATTATATAAAATATTGTCATAATTGCATTGCATAGCTCATAATTACATTACATTGTACCATAAAGTAATAACATAAATCATAATTACAACACATTTTACTATAACATCAATGCATAAATGAAAATTACATTACATAGTATAATAAAGTCATAACCGGGGCGAAACAGAGAATTAAAGCCATCTATTGGCAGAAAATAAGACACATAATATCGGCAGAATGGAAAAGAAATTCATGAACGCGTTCCATGCATTTGCAACTGAGAAGAAAGCACTAAAAACGCTAAGCGCGTTTCCAACGTTATGCTAAATGTTATGACAAATGCGTTCAGCGAGTCAGAAACGCTTGGAGGGTTAATATAGTTGCAATTCTTTTATCTTAAAGAATTATCCAAATTTCTGGCTTTTTTTTTGAGAGAGAAAATTTTCTTTTTAAATGTAATCGCTAAAATATTTGTAAGGAAAGCATCAAAAGTCATTAAATATATTCTTATCACTGGGCAGAAATTTTCAAGGGCATAAGGCTATACCCTTTTTGGCATAGAGGTTAATCCGGCCCTGTCCACCACCCCTTAACTTCCACCCCAATACCCACGCCATCACCGATTTCATCCCCCAACTCACCCTAACCACCCTTTTTCCCCAGCATCCACGATATTTTAGGAATATTCTAAAAGCCGCCCACACCATCCTCATATCCTCCCCCCACCAGGTTCAATTTCCTATACCACCGATCCTCTCCTTCCGCCGCCCCCCTAATCTGTGCAGCATTTTTCCATTGTTGACAATTTATCGAGTTCCCCATCAGTTTTTCGTGTTCGCCAGAAGTTTTTGTGTTCGAACTCGATCAATCGATGAACTCCAGCAAACGCACGCACCCCGGCATACGCTCGTACTCCGTCAAACGCGAGTACTTCGGCTTTGCGCGTACGTACAGTGTTCCTTCTTTTATAGCAACAGACATTAGCCTAGAAGACGACACCACTAGAAAGAGCCTAGAACCAATTACCGTTCGCGAGTGCAGTGCCCTCTACTCGAACTTCACTGCGAAATAAAGGTGATTCCCGATCCGACAACCTCGCCACGAGGAGCGGGCCGAGAGGGAGAGAGAGGGAGACGGAGTGAGGAAGAACGAGAAAGGACTCAGAGGCAACCTGACCTGCGCCTCTTGCGGAAGATTACGCTGGGAGTCGAATTCTTGCCGTATCATTTGTGATTAATTTCTATTATGTATTGTACTATATTTCTGCTTTTTATTATGCCACTGCAATATAATTGTTAGTATATTTCTTGTCATTTTGCCAATGTATTGTATTTGATTTCCTGTTGGCAGCGGCAGTGTCACCAGAGGAATATCGTATCGTTTAATTATTTTCAAGTACTATAAGCATTACGAGAGATTAATATAAAATGAGACAGTTTCGTCTCATCTGGCAAATATTTTATGGAAAACAGAACCTCCAGGTCCAAATCGCCTACACCCTGCAGTTGACCCCGATGTCTAACATGACCAATAAACCAACCCTGCAATTCTTTTTCCAGCCCCACAACCAACCTCACCTACCCCATAACATCCTCCACCAACTGCACCACCCGCAATGTCATTTACCTCTTGAGATGCACCCATTGGCCAGCTTTTTATGTTAGCCTCGCCAGCAATCCCCTCAACATCCGCATGAACGGCCACCGCAACAGCGTCGTTCTTAATTCCACTCCATGCCTCCACCCAGTGACACTGCCATCAGTTGTCTCTCTCCTGTGCTGAAGAAATGATCGCCCCCAAAAGCTTCCGTGTGTCACTTCGACACCCCCAGCAGCTCGCCAACCTAATGTCATCTTATTGGTGAGTGCTCACTGGGCTCCCAGCAAATGTTTGCCATCCATTTATCCCATTTACTTTTCCACTTCCGTAGGCATTGTTCCGTGTGAGTGCTTCCTTCTTTTCAAATTGGCGACTATACAACAGAAGGGATGTCGTGTGGAGTGGTTTACTGAGTCAAAATCAACAACTTATGTGCAACGTAACTTGACGTAATTATTTTTGAAAACACTGGTCTCATATTTTTCTTTATATAACATGTGTTCAAATTTTTATGCAAATAAAAAATGTGACCATTTCAAAGGTGTGCGGTTTGACATGGAATTACCCATAGGTTTCAACACACATGGACGGAAAATTATTATTGTTTATACATTGAAAGGGCAACAAAATGTTTTCATATGAATGTTATGTGAAAAAACTCCAATCTTAGCACGAAAAAAATTTTTCTCCGACCCTGAATGTATAGATTAATGTATGTTAATTGTTTGATTATACAAACTTTGAACAAAATTTGACAAACAAGAACTAAAGTAATAGGTTAACACGAACACTTGTTTTAGTTAAACGTACGTTAGAACTAGAAGAGTTGATTTCCTGTGTGAAGAGAGGTTGTTTGTGTAAAGAGTTAAGTATCCGGATGTACTGTTGTTTTAAGAATGGTGATTCAGCAATTGTCTTCTTTCCGAATTCCACCTGCCTTTGGCCCTTCAGTCGTGTTTCATTTTCCGTGATTGTCTTAAAATGGAGAAGACGTGACAAACGCAGAAATTTTCAGTTTGTCAACAAGTGTGTTTGCATTCCTAGTAGTAAATTTTTCAGTAGAAAAAATCGCTGAGGAAGAAAGAAAGAAAATTATTTTGTCTGATATCACCATACATCTTAGACAGCTGTACGACCTGATGTGATAGCATTTCTAATGAGGGTATACGGTTGCAAAATGTTCAAATCCGAATGGTAATGAAAGTTTACTGAACTTTTGCAAAGTTGACCACGCCAGCGAGAGCAAGGTTCTGCAGAGACAAAAGTGTTTTTATCTCACTGCTGCAAATCAAATAGTATAGAAAAATTGAATTTGTGGGTATTAGAAAAACCCAATAACCAAAACTGTTTAAAAAAATTTAAGTCTTCATTTACCTTGTGAATACAGAAACCTCTAGCAAGCCTATATCAATGCAACTTCATTGCGGGAATGAACGATTCATTTGAATGCTTGTCCAAATCGTGCATTTGCGTTTTTAATAATAGTTGTTTTAGCACAAACAGGTTTACCCAATTAAATGTGTTACACGTATGTACATATGTTTTAGAAGAAAATTGTAATATGTATCTAAAGATAATTATAATTTTTTACAGATTTCTCAGATGCTCCTTTTCTTTAAGCGTACTTACCTGTCGGAAGCTTTTACCCACGAAACTTTAACTCGAATTCAATATTTTTCTGGTTAATTTATATTCTTCTAAAATTAATAAATCAAATTTTAATTGTAAGGTTGTCGGTTAAGCGTTATAAGAGACTTTACCATTTAGACCAATCACAGAAGTTTGTTTATTTATTATTACTGAACGCATTATCCTCGAGGTCGACCTTTGACTACTTGAGACAGAGCATTTTGACGACTGTCTTCAATTTTCGTAAAAGCTTGAAGACGTGAGGAGGGCGGAAATGAGGAAGAGAGGAGAGGGACGAAGTTGGGGAGAGAGGGAGGAGATGGAGAAAGGAGGGGAGGGAGAAAAGAGGGTAGGGAGAAAAGAGGGGAGGGAGAAAAGAGGGAAGAGAGAAAAGATGGAATGGAAAAAAGAGGGGAGGGAAAAAAGAGGAGTGAGAGAAAAGAGGGGAGGAAGGTAGGAGTGAGAGAGAGGATAGAGAAAGAAAAGAGAGGGAGGGAGGAGAATAGCGGAGAAAAAGAGCGAACGCCGACAGATGAATGAGAAAGGCACGAAATAGAAAATGACGCTTTAAGTGCGCGCGTTGGGTGGGCGAGAAAATAAGTATCTTCGTTTGACCAACCGTGGATGGCATGCCAAATTACAATTTCTTTAAATGCGTCTTCTCGGAATATTCTCTTGGGGTTTGCACTTGGCTGAGCGTTCGATGATGGGTCAATCCACCATCGGCCGCTTCCTTGGTAGTAATGAATCAAGGACATCCAGGCTGGCGATGGGACGTTTGTACTTGTCCCACCACCGAACCTGAATGTCCCCAAGCTGTTGCATCTCCATATGCGTGCATCAAGCTGCCTTTCTGTAGAAGTCCCTTGCACCTCTCCATTGAAGGAAAGAGAACGTCCAGCGGCTTGACATCGGCGTCCCGGTGTAGTCTGGCTGATCTGTCGTACCTCGAACATCACACTATCAGGCGGAATGCGTTGTTCTTCATCACCTGAAGACGTCAATGGGTCGTCGTGGAAACTCTCGACTACACAAAGGCTGCATACGTGAAGACCGGCCTGATGCAGTACAGGTACAGCCTCCGCTTTGTGATCATTTTCAGCGTCCTGGATCCAAAGAGAGGCCTCAGTCGGTTGAGGGCAACAAGCTCTTATGTCCTGGCCTTCTCCACCTGTGCCCTTCAGAGCAAATTACGGTCCAGCTTCGCGCCCACGTATGTCACCTCGTTGATCCAATGGATGACATCTCCTGCCACAGACAGGTTGACTTTCGGCAATGCTCCATATCCTGGATGGAAGGCGATGGCCTTCTTCGCTGGGTTGAGGGCTAGCCTACCCCGGCTATATCACGAGACTAGTACGTCGACGGCCTCCTTAGGATTTTCGGCAGCTGCGTACTTTTTTACGATTGCGTCAGAAGCGCCTCATCGTCCGCATACAGGGCTGTAACCGCATTCCACCCATAGTCCCGTAGTATATCATAGACATAGATGCTGAAAAGTACCAGCCCCAGGATGGACTCTTGCGGAACTGCAGCGCGAATACGATGAAGTTCAGATCCGTTCCGGAGCCAACACACCCAAAAGGTCCTGCAGGTGAGGTATGACTGGATAAGTAGTGTCATCCAATCCGAAAACTGGAGTCTCATCATTTTCATCAGGAGTCCTTGGTGGCACATGCGGTCGAACGCCTTCGATATGTCAAAGATGGTGTCTACGACCACGTACCTCCTGTTAAAGCCGTACGTGATGAAGTCAGCGACACGGGCGAGTTGCTTGACCATTGATCTTCCTTGCCGGAATCCAAACTGTTCCCCGAAAATATTTCTCTCCCATAGGTGCAAGTCGAGAGCAAGAAGGAGCAGCCTCTTGAAAAATTTGCTGAAGCCTTGATTGAGGGAGATGGGACGCAGGTCGCTCGGGTCCATTTCCATCTCCCGAGTATTTGGCAGACAAATGATTTTCCTCTCTTCCAGGTCGTGCGGTAGTGGGAGATCCTGACAAAGCCGTTGAAGATATTTGTCAGGAACTACAACGCTGCAACTAGGAGCTAACGGTTGACGGAGTTAGGAATGTCATCTACGTCGGGCGCCCTTCTGAGGTTTATGCGACGAATGACTCCAACAGTTAGCTTGGGAGTGAAAGTCGGAAGCGTTGACAAGTCAAGCTGTCGCAGTTGCTCCACTATCGCCTCCTTTTCTTCAGTTGATTCAGGTGCGGGCGGGTTCGGGGATAAGGCCTCGTAGAGATGATTCCCTATGAGGTCCGCTTTAGTTGCTTGTGTAGCCGCTATTCTCGTTTTCTGGATTATGAGGACAGCGTTGAGAGAAGTTGTTCCCACGCTTTCGTCCGCAACTTGCAGAGCAATTGTACTTCGAAGTTGTGGCACTCCAGCTGCTCCTTTAGGTCTGCCGTACTGTGTCTCAGCCAGCACCTTCTGATGGAGTTGCGGTAAATGATTATTCGTCTCACGCCCTGCGGAAGATTGATTCGGAAGCTGCCGGACGATAGGATCTTAAGAATGTTTGCCTCGATGGTTGCTTGCATGATGCTTGTTAGGAGATCAGCCATACTCTCCGTCTCTGCCTCGGTGTTCGGAGGGGTTGGATTCACGATGGTGTTGAGGAAGAGCTGCCAGTGTGCTTTGGCGAAGTCTCTTTTCTCTGTTGGTGGTATCGTGACTGGAAGACTGCCACCCATCAGGAGCATAGGGTTAGGGTAAGAGTAGAGGGCGTAAATGGAGTGAATGCTGAGAGAAGCTTGGACATTGCAAGAGATTGCCGCCGGCGCTAACACGTCCAAACCCTTCTCGCTCACAATGTTCTTCAGCTCTCTGCTGACGAAAGCGCAGACATTGTGAGTGATTGCAATTTCCAAGACATTACCCGATGGCTGATAGGTAAGCTCTACTGGTGTTAGCATGTCCAGCCCCTTCTCGTCCACAAAGTCCTTCAGCTGTTCTGGGAGAGCCAATTGCAGTGTTTTGCATTAAGGTATCCCATCAGGATAGAATGAGAGTCATCGTCGCCACCCACCAACTGCGCTATATCCTCGGGCTTCCATGGCAACCCCGAACGATACTACGCCGATGTCAGGTGAATCCAACCGCTCAAAGACTTCGCTTCCGCAGAGAGAGCTTCGATTTCTGTGAGGCGGGAAACTCTAATCGGCCGGTGACAGAGAGAGTGATATACAAGCAGCGCCGAGCCACACCCACCTCTGCCTGTCCGTCTGTCCGCCTGGTATATGGTCCATCCTGGGATCAGCAAATCGTCGGATGGGCGCTGGTGCGTCTCGTTGATCGCCTCCACTATCGCCCGTTTCTCCTGAATGGACGCCCTAAGCTCTTAGGAACGCGACTTTACGCCGGTCGCGCTCTACTGCACTGACATTATTTGCCTTAGCAGCCATTATCGGTTGCTACAGGTGTGCGGCGTGTTTTGTGGATGGGATGACCCTTCGCAAAGGATCGCAGACAGCAAGTATCGCGCCCCAGGTGTCATCGGAATCATCTACTCCGGAGATTGCTTTCGAGGAATCTGCCTCTGCAGCGGGAATTACTGCCAAGGCTTAAGAAGGATTGGGCGCTTCCTATCGGGATGATGAAACTTTCTGGGCTGAAGCTGGGCGTGAGAGCACTGCTGCTAAGTTTGGTACGGCCTCTGAAGCTAAGGAATCATCCATTTCGCTCCGGACCATTGTTTGATTTTACTATCGCGTGACAAAAGGCCGTTGCTCTCTTTGTTAGGAGGGTTTGAATGCGTTGATGGAGCAGCAATCAGGCTGAGGGCTGTCACCGCTCGCTGATCTGACTCATTTGCTGCGGGGGAAGCAGGACACTATTTGGAAGACTCTTTATGCAGCATTTCCTGGTTTTCTGGCAGTTGCGGCTCTTTAGCCGCCTCAGATGCATACTGGCGAGATTTTTGCAGAGTGCTGGAGGCTTTCGAGCTCTTCCTGGGCGGTTTGGTGCTAGAGCAGGAGACGCTGGCTCTCTCGACTTCCGTTTTTCCTCGTTTTGCTTTTTAAGGACTCGGAGGAATTTCGGGCATTTCCTATATGAAGCTGGATGGGAGCCGTCGCAGTTAGGGTATTTCGCTTCCTCTCCTGCTGGTTTTGGACACTGGCGAGAGTAATGAGAGCAAGAACACCTGTAGCAGCGGGCAGGCATCTTACAAAGAAGAGCGAGGTGGCCAAATAGCTGGTCCTTTGCCTCCCTGGAAATACTCCATTGTGACACTGCAGTAGCAGACTTTGCGGATGTCCGTGACGGAAGTGCCGCCTGGGGTCCTTTCAGCCTTAGCGACAAATCGGTTCATTAGGTGTTGGACGCCGTTGACAGCGGGCCCTTTAACCTGTCTCACGCCGCGGGCAAGGAAGCCATACTTAGCTAGGTCGATAGCAATGCCCGAAGGAGTGCAGTCAGACCCGATGTCTTTAATATACAGTTTGGTCACCTTAATCATATCAGTAGGTTGCCTGTGGAATTACGCCTTCATATCGACAAACACCCCCACCGCTGCGCTGTGGTGTTCTGCCGAAGCCACCAGTAGTCCTGTGGAGACGTTGCGGACCTGCCGTTCGAAGTCCCCTCCATTACTCAGGGCGGCTGTAAGCTGCTTACGGGAAGTGAGGCCATTTACAGTGAATGGCGCCACTCGTGCTCGGTATTGCAGGGGAACATCGATAGGGCGTTGGTTGGCTGCAGCAGCACCTTCTCCGGTCATCAAAGAAGAGCAGATGCATTTCTTCTTTTTATCCCGTACGGGAGTAATCTCTTTATCGTAAGCGCCTTCTGGGTTTCTCCAAGTCGGCTGACAGCTCAGAAGAAGAAGAATACGGCTTCTTTCTCCTCCTTCTAATGCCCTCCGAGGTGCCCTTGAAGTCCATATGGGGTACGTCCTGGAAAGCACCGGGTCAGCAATCGGCGGAGTCACCGAGGAAGAAGACTCCGAAGGCTGCTTGGCAGCATTCCTCATCATCTTCTTTTCTTCCGACTTTTTGTGGACATGCAAAGGACCGTTTTCAACATTTACTGAGGGAGTCGGTAATGTCTCAGGAGAGACAGAACTGGCAGCCTGGGATTGTGCCACTTGCACGGCAACAGCCGCATCACTGAGAATAGCAGGAATATGGCTCACAGACGAGCTTTCCTGGATGGTAGCATTGACGCAAGGAATCTGCAGCAGGAGTAGTGGTTGCCGCATCTACGAGATCGGGCGATGGGTTGGAATCTAGCGGTGACACTTTAGTTGCAGAATCCTGCAGATTAAGTGGGATTCCCTCGAAGTTTCCCTCGTATTAATGGCCCTGTAAAAGACTATTTTCAAGCTGAGGAGGGGCAAGCAGCTGGATTGTCTTTTCTTTCTCCAGGGCCACGTCAGCGTTGAAGACGCGGCGAAGGTATGGGATGGAGTAACCACCCGCCAACACCAAGCGAAATATTCGCCCATCCGACTGAGATCGTCTATGGGCGGCCGTAGTGTTAGGAAACGTAGCCATCATACTGAGCTACCTAAATTTAATGTATTCTAGTATTCTAGCTTTGCTTCACAGAAACTGTTCTTTTGGCGAGCCTCAGAATATAAGAGGAAGTTTGCAGTATTTTTGGAAATGGACCTGGAAGCCGGGAATCACGAATTTAAACGAAGTTGTTTTTAGAGAGAATGCAGGAGATTGATAACTAAAGGAGTAAGACATCAGAATAGCTAAATAATGAAGAAGGTGGGCAAAGAAGCACGGGGAAAATTATAAAAATTAAACATATGAGATATTATCGAGCGTATAGAGTCAGGTAGGAGTGGAAGTCGTTCCGAACAAATGTGCAATAAATATAAGAAAGGAAGATTTTTTCACCAAGGGATGGATTGCATGCATTCTGCTTCAAGACCCCTATGTGAGCGTGGCGGAAGAAGAACAATAGGATTAGAGAATAGAGAGGAGTTAGGGATACAGGGGAATGGAGAATAGAGGGGAGTAAGTGCGACCAATCGCTCGAAGTTCATCTGGTAATCCAGTTGGCGGGTAAACTGCGATTTAGGCGATCGGATGAATGCCATAATACCTGTGTACCGCGGCGCAGGTTCTGCGTATTCCGATTTGATTTTTTTTAAATTAAAGATATTGAAACCCGAAAAGTCTTTCAGAAAAACTTGACAAAAAAAAGCATATTAAATATTTATAGCTTAAACTACCTGTAGGAAGGTGATGGTTATTTTGTTTATGGCGTATTTATGAGTAAGGAATTTTTTTTAGAAATATAGTTTTTTCGACACACGTACAGGAAATAACGCAATTATTGATGAATAAATAAAAAATTCGCGAAGCACTCAATCCTTAAAACGATTATGTTTTCACTAAAACTGAAAATTGAAGCAGATCTAGGGTAATAATCAACAAATGTAACAGTTAAAATTGTGTAACTAATGTTATTTCTAATACCGTTTCGAACCGTAGCTATAAACGAGAAAGTTTCTGCTAAATCTCAGCCGTAAATTTTTGGATGAATTTTAAATGATTGACAATGTCGTTATACCTTTTGAAAAGAATATCGTGTATTCTTTTCGTAAAATATGGTTCGTTTGTCCCTAGATGTAGCACCTTACGACAGAATTTTCATATATAGAAAAGGTTCTTGCGGCATGAATTCACTTCGCTTTGATTACTAGAACGTGGGTCCACGCGTGCCGTTATCACGCATTCCGCGTTGCATATTACAACGCGGGCTTTGTCGCGCAGGAATGCCGTGCTCTAATGCCGAGCAGTAATGGCACGGCCTTTGTTTTCCATCCATGGACAATGGTTCAACGCTTGGCGCTGCATTCTATACCGGCGCAGTTATTTCTGTTTCGCCTTATTTGACTATACGTCGAGGATTCGCGATTCTCACGTCAACTCGCTCTCTGATGCCACATGGCATCTCGTCGATGGCGAAGGAAGTCAATTGCTTCGAGCAGTTTATTTAATCAGTTAGAGAAACATATCCGTAATTTTGATCAAACAATTTTGCGCTAATGACTATTGCAGCACACCGAGTATTTATGCACTTCTGCAGAAAGTAATCACTAAATACAATGCATACAATCAGAGAATGAGGTGCTTTAGTGTAATTTTGGCAACCTAGTTATTAAGGTAATATAAAGAAATAATTGTCCGCGATAAAGTGTATGGTGACTCATTGGAATGTAACGCATTGTATCGCAAATATGCATTCTTATTATATTTTTATGACCCAATGCGATGCATTGTGTAATAATTTAAAGATAGGTGGACGTTACTTACGGAAGCATGTTCAGAACGCCGCCGCAGGCATTCTGTCCCATACAAGATACCTCTACCGCGTCAAAATAACCACCGAATCGAAGAATAAAATTATTACACAGAAAATAACGAGTGAAGTAGAAAAGCCATCAAAGAAAATGCTTTTTTGATTTGAAATTGAATGAGAAAAATTAATTTGAAAAAGAGAGGAAGAAGAACTAATACTATTGAAAGAGGATATATCGATAATGAAAGCAATTCTACTCATATCGGCTTATAATAAGAACTCATTGGGCGGCGTTTGATGGAAATAAGTTTATCTCTCGGTATTGTGAGTGCGTGTGTTTATATATATATATATATATATATATATATATATTTATATAATGTAGAAGATGCTCAAATGTTTGCTTTTCGTGTATCGAAAATTTTCTCTTAACGCTATTAATCATTTTTATCCAAATAAAAATTGCAAATTCAAATCCGAAAATGTAATTACGAAGGCAAACTTTGAAAATTCGCGTAAGAGCTCCTTAAAATAAGTCAAATATGTATCACTCTTGTATAAGAATCTAATCAATGTCAAACTTCAAGTAAATTAGGTTGCCTGAAAAAATATTTACACACGCTAAAAAATTCCATTCCCGCGCATCCCCAACCACCGATTTAGGAATTTTATTCATTGAAGAGTACAAAGGAACACAGAGGAGTGTGGAGGTAATGGAGAAGGGTTTGGTGAACGCCCCGGCGAAGACCAATCGGGTGCAACAAGGCCTGATTACGCACACACGCACGGCTTCCTTCACGGGCGTTGCAGTTTCGGACCTGCCGAATGGCACCCACCCGCGGCGGAAGTTTAGTATCATCGTCAGATTAACGTACAGATTCAAATCACCGCCATCAGTCGATACAAAATATAACCTTCTAGCAGAGTCACCGTGAAAGTTGCAAAAAATCTACAATTCGAACACTTCAATCCAGTTTCTAGACCATCGAACAAAAACAAGGACTCTAAGAAAAAAATATTATGACAAAGTCCGGTTAGGAAGAAGTTCCGATTAGATTACCGTATCAATGTGCGGATAACTTATAAGTAAGCTTGGTAGAATACGACGTTTATTTTTTAAATCGACGATTTAAACCGACGTTTATTTTCCAGAGATATTTTCTACGAATATCGACGCTTAAAATCTCTACTTATATATATGGCTGGCAGTCTTCAACCTTTCTATCAGATGATTTAAATTTACTTTTCATTTCGAAAATCTAAGTATAATTTACGTTTATTTCACAATGCTTTGATTATTGATTTGAAATATTGTAGGAAGATAAATTTGTATGTAAATATAAATCTAACTAATATATTGTACATCATAAATGTTAGTTATGGTAATTAATACTCTTCATCATTTTTAAATGTTAATATTAAAGAAAACACTCAATAACGAATTAAAATATTATTTTATCTTTTACTTACAATGAAAAAGTATGAAATACAAAGTACATATATAAAGTAGGATTTATATTTAAATCATTAATTTAATCTTTCACTAATTAAATCGTGACTTTTAACAAAGAAAATCACCATATTTGAGCCGGCCACGAGATTTAGGATGCTTTTTTTTGGATTTATGACAAAATCTCCAGGAACTTAGTGTAGTACGAGAATCTCAATCAGATACACAACGTTTTAATGCGTCGTTTGCACAGCGTATAACCAAACATAGGTATATATTAGAATAATTTGACTTGAAAGCTTACCTATTTCGTAGTAAAATTGGTAGTGCAGAAAAAGCTCATTGTGCGAACACGAAACGTTATTTCTTGTTCTTGCATTTTTTTCTCTTTCCTTAAAATTTTTGCCAACGTGATGATTTCGACAACCGACCTATATGAGAAAACATATATTATTAGTTAAAACACGCCTTTTATTAACTGTATCTTAACTACTCAACGCCGTCAGGCGTACTATTACGTCCTGCAAAAACTGTCCAATCGGCCGTTAGGCGTACTATTACGTCCTGCGGCAGCCCTAATTTATTTTATCTTTTGGTGCTAGAGACTTATTTAAATCTAAATAACCTATATATATTTTGAAAGAGGAAGCTTTGTTCTTCCTATCTTTGTGTGTTCTGTATTATTTTTCTATTTAAAAAAATATATAATGAACATTGAATTTTGCGATAGAATTTTCAATTTTGCTATAATATGATGGTGTTTCTCTGTATAAAAGTCGCTTTTCAATGCAGCAGGAACCTTTCCTTGGTGTTTGAAATGCAATGTAGGAGCTGTGTATCATTTCAAAGGAGAGCACGTTTTTTCTCCTCTTTTTTCCTGGTGGAGATATTTGGATCATGTCATGCGACAAAGGTCTTCGTCGGTATTTAAAGAAAGAAAGGAAAACATCTTATGTCTGTCTATGCACAGCTTATTACAAATATTTGCAATGCAATTGATGAAGAATGGAATTAGGTTGAGTAAAAGCATTTCTGTAAACATTCCCTTCCATTACCGCGCGATCCTTCGTTCATCGCTTCATAGGAGAGCGTCAACCACAAAACAGCTGATTTCAAAATCCAAGGCCGACATTTTTCCGATAATTTAGTGCCACGCCTCAAAATGAGGCATTTTGTGAGAAGGATAATATCTGTCATATAATTTTCAAAACCTTTAGAATTTTATTTTAATCTCTACGAAAATTGCGGGGAATTGAGTATAGCTATTTGTATGTATTTGTTTACATATAATATACGTTTAGTTTTGTGATAGAATTTCAGTTTTTACCACTGACCTACTGATTATCGGTTTCTAAAGTTGACCCATAAATACCTGAGGAAATGGAACCCACCAAATTGGGTTCCTTTTCTTTGACGTTTGAAAGAAGACGAGGTCTGTTTTCCTCTTCAGATAAGTGCTTCGCTGTTGTGCTAGCAGGGCCAAAGCAGCGATGAAGCGGGTAGGCAAGAAGAGGACAAGCCAGAAAAAATCACGAAATGCTCTTCCATATATTTACACAATAAATTACTAGAAGTGTTTACTAAGCTATAAGGCATTTATTGCTGAATCCAATTACGCCTGTGTAAATTTTCTGAAAATATTTTGGAAGGACCTATAAGCTAAGGATTTTCGTGTTTTATACAACGTCATATCTCCCTTTCCAATGAACGAAATGCAACCACTTCTTTTATGAATAAAAATATCCAAAGATTTTCTGTTTAAATAAACATTTACTTGAATTTATCCCAGGCTTTTGTCACATCATCACACTGTACAAATATAGAGCATATATACGAATGTCCGACCGACAAAGATATTTGGCGAATTTCCGATTAACTAATGCTTCCATTTCGACCCAACTTTAGCTGTTTATTCGGAGCTAACTGCATTGTGTTCTAGAAAGTCATCAATTCCAACCACTACAATAACAGAAACAAAAATAACTTTCTTTTATTCGTTTTCTTCTATTTGGATAATACGGGAGAGTGAAGTGAAAATCTTTCTCTCTATAGCAAACCGATTGTTGACGATTGAGTTCTTCCGCACATACGGCATGAAAAATTTGAGGAAACATTGGTTATGACCCAGAGAATAGTAAATATAAAAGTCCCAGAACTTTAAAATTTCTACAATTGATTGTCATTGTAGCGAGTGTAGGATATTTTTAATTTTCATTTTAAAATAAGTTAAAATCAAGACAATCATTCGAGACACATATACAGGGCATAGTGGAATGGTGTTCATTATTCTGACCAAGAAAATGCAGAAATTGGGATTATAATAGTAGTCTAGATCTGTTTTTATGTTTGTCTAGAACGGTTCCCTGTCTGGAAAGCACTTGGCGTGACATTTAGTGGAATAACTCGAGAACGTATAATACGATATAGACGATTATCTCGCTATAGGGTGTTCTTTCTTTTGCACCTTTTGAGTAAATCATTTTCTATTAAAATATCAATGGTTCGATTCCAGGATCACTTATTTTCTCAGTTTGATTAAAGCAGGCGTGAGTGTAACATATAAGTAGGTTATACATTACAATTACTTATAATCATTGCAAGAATTCGGGTTTTTAATAAAACAACGTCTGAAAGAACGAAATTACATTTATTTTTCCCGTCGAAGATGATTCTCAATATTTCCGGTTTCGTTTAATTTCATGTGAATAAATGGGATTATACGAAATTTCGCGTCGCATCTGTTCATCAATTCATAAAACTTACCCGCTATTTTAAAGTTTTAACAATACCTTTGTTACGATAAATAATACGACGGCACGGAAAATAAACAACTATTCAATTATTCATTGATATCGCTCCTATAATAATAGGCTGTGTTGGTCCGTTTCTCCGTTGGCTGGTTGATCCATATGTCACGCTTTTAAAACGCCAACAACTCAATCAAATATGCATATATAAACTTGAAATTTGACAGAAATAATCAATTTAGATATAAAAATTTCATGACGAAGGAAAATTTAAATAAAATGTCCAGGATTTGATTCAAAAAGATTATTTGCATTTCTCATAAGATAACACGTCAAAATATACTTTTTGACCTGCAGAATTTTCTTTAATTGGTAGTTAAAATTAGAAAATAATAAACGTACGATCCGAGGATCTAGACCAGGTGTCCCCACACTACGGCCGCGCAGTGATTTCATCCGGCCCGCCTTATCTGCGAGAGTATTCATTAAATATCATTTATGATATCCAAACGACATTTTTCGACTGTTTAGGTGAAATCTACTTTTAAAATAAACGAATTACATGTTAAAGAATCGAAAAATTTCTCAATATTTGCTCTTCGAATTTTTCAAACGGCTCAATCAGTCATTAGAAATACCGTGTTGCCTGCACATTGGATCATGAAGTCTCATGTGGCCCTTTCAGAAAAAAGTTTGGTGACCCCTGATCTAAACCATTTTAAAAATAAACCTTTTGAAGTTTCTTGTTCTATTCGTCTTTTTCGTCTTCAGTTCAAAGTCGCTCATGTTTAACGTTTAATTCACATATTTAGGGGAAATCTTTTATTTTAACGGGATGTTGCCTTACCTACTTATTACATTGTGAAACCTCGAATTCCTATTGTTATTTCAACCCTTGTGAGTGAAAGCGTGCTTTCAGGGCTTTTTATACCAGAAGGAGAGAAAGACGGAGGGAGAGAAAATGATTTTCTTAGGAACCAATTTAAACTACATTCGTTCCGTTATTTAATTATTTCATTTATTTAACACAATCAGATTTCTCAAATTACGTGTGTCATAATAGATCTAAAACAAGCACATACGACCATGCCCTTGGCAGGATTCGAACCCGCATTGGGAGCTAGAATCGCTATCCACCCCTCTACTAAGGCCGAGAAAGAATACATTTGAATTAATATTGATGCATTGCTGAAGATATTTGAGGATATTTCTTTCTATGACTAAAACAGAAAAATAAAATTGATATAAATTTATTATAATGAAATCACGTTTGTTATGTGCTAAGAAGTGCAGCATTTTTCCCTCTTAACAATTTATCGAGTTCCCAATCAGTTTTTCCGAACTCCAGCAAACGACGCACCCCTGCATACGCAGGCACTTCGGCATACGCTCCTACTTTGCCAAACGGGAGTACTTCGGCAAACGCGAGTACTTCGGCTTTTCGCGTACATACAGAGTTCCTCCTTTTATAGCAACAGAGATTAGCCTAGAAGAGAACGCTACCATCGAGGGCAAGAACCAATAGACTTTCGCGAGTGCAGTGCTCTCTATTCGCAATACAGTGCGAACTAGGGGACTTCCGATCTGACAACGTCGCGGACGAGTAGCCGAGAGAGAGAGAGACGGAGAGGTAACGAGGTAAGACTTGGAGAGAAGTGCACCTGAGCCACGGCCTGCGGAATATTTCCCTGCGAGTCGAATACTTTTCGTATCGTTTGTTATCCCTCCAAGTGGACATTTCTATTAAGTATCTTACTATATTTCTGCACTGTATTATGTCACTCCAATAGAGTTGTTAGCATTTCCTTGTAATTTTGCCAGTGCATTATATTTGATTTTCTGTTGGCAGCAGCAGTGTCACCGAAGGGGTATCGTATCGTCTTTTGCATTTCAAGTACTTTGAGGATTACGAGAGATTAATGTAAAATGAGACAGTTGCGTCTCAAAAGTAAAAAATAAATATTAAATTAGCATAATTGAATGTTTTCTAAAGGTAAAATAGTATTGAGACTATAAAGCAGGTGCAGCGTAATGTTTAACAAATGATTAATATTTCTCTGCCTCGAATGTGTTGTTTGACCAGAACTATTTTTATTTCTGGAATTTTTTATATTTGACAGACAATGCGATAGTTACCATAGAATCAGAGAAACGGCTGTCTTTCGCATGTTTAGCCATGAGAAATTTTCATTTCAATGGCAACCGGCATTACCGCTTCATTTGCCAGTCCAATGCTTTTATAGTGGAAGTAATCATCTTATTGATCCCGTTTTCTATTGCTGCAAACAGCTTCAGTTTTGTTTTGTTTAAATGAAAACAATGAAGTTGTTCTTTTTTAAATAATTTTGTGTTACGTTTATTCACCCAAAGGAAACTTTCAAAATATTATTTAAGTAACAATTAAACAACAATTAAATCCACGATGCATAAGAACAACGAAATAATTAAAGTTTATTTTTAAGGGTGGATAAGTTCTGACAATGAACCATAGATTAGTTCATTTACGTTGCTCTTTTGAATTAACATTTAGCATAGAACGGCAACTTGAATTATTTAAAACTTGAAAAGCGTTAATTCCATTAAATAATTTTTAAAATATTCATTTAACTTAGTTAATTGAGTAAAATGGTGATGTTAGTAAAGTTTATAATTTAAAGTAGTCTCTCCTTGGTCAGTTATGTTCCCGCATTAATAAATTTAATTTGGTAATGCAATTAATTAAATCATTTTAATTGTATATTAAATAATTTAATACACACAGTGGTAGATACCTTGGTGTTATTGTGTATCTGTTGTTTGTGTGTATTTTTGACTAATGAACCTCTTGGATTATTATAACTAGTATTACTGTCCTTACAAAGGAATGTCACATGATATATCATTATATATAGACCCTATTTACAGAAGAGGATATAGGAGGATACTAATGTCCAGTCCAAACTACGAGCTGAAAGTTTCAGCGTACGTAGAGGTCATGGAGAAACCTTCAGAAAAAATGAGACCTCTCACCTAGGTGACATGAGTTCTACTCTAAAAATTCCGAATTTAGCGTTTTTCCTCATAAGAAAAACATTGCGACATATTTGAAAATTAATTTTTGGTACTTGCCAATAAGCTGGAGAAATGAACTTTTAAGTGTTGCTAGATGATCAAAATGCCTATTAGGAATTAGTATCGGTTTTGCATAGCAATTTTTATCTCGGAAACTGTCTTAGGTACGAGCTTTTGCCAGCATTTTGTAGCAAATTTTGTTTCGAAAATAATCTGATGTGGCCAACACATGACTTTCTCCATACCTGTAATATGTCTACGAATTCCAGATAGGTTAAACGATAAAAAGAATTTTAAGAATCTGCGAGAAAATTTAAATATTATAAAGACCAGAAATAAACTAAAACCGTAGCCTTCTGATATTGGAAATAGCCCCGAAGCTCTAACATTTAAAAAATATGGCAAGTAGGGATATGCACGGGTTTCCCGTGGTACATAAATGCTTTTCTTCAAATTCGTCGTGGTGTAATCATATATTAATTTCTTTGAAATCAGAAAATGATTATTCCTTATATGGTTGTAGCCCTGCTTTTTAGATACGCTCGAAACACATATCATTTTGCCGTTCTATATTCGCCCTACAAGCGAAATTTCTTTTTGAAATCGGTTCAGCTAAATACTTTCAAACTCATAGTTACAGAAAAATTCTAACCTCCATACTGTGGTTGTGGTGGCTCTGTTTAGTCGACCCGGTTGGAATGTGCTCAGAGCCGTATTTAGCCTCTCCTGGGCCCCTACGCAAACACAAGTTTATGGGCCCCCTCTAAGAATATATATTAAGGAACTATATAAAATATTTTTTAAATAATAATTATATTGTAATATAGACGGGTCGAGCCAAGGAAACGGAGGCGGAGATAAATAAAGGCATAGCGTTATGCAGAATTTGTGTTTGCGTTATCGGCTACATAAGCAATGCGATTTTTTGGATCGATTCCACTCTCGCAAGATGAGCTAACGATGAAGTCAACCATGGTATCAGGCGTTTCATTATGAAGCGATTCAATTTTTAATATTTTTATCTGAATTCAATTTTATGCAAAAATAATAAATAACTAAGGGAAAAATCTTTTCCGATTTGAGATTATTGGCATCTGTGGATATTCCATAACACTGACTTTTTAATTCTATCAATATTTCATTTTTTTAAAATAACCCTATTACATTTTTAATGTGAGCTGCAGTTTTACTTTGTCCGCAAGAATATTTACTGGCTATTTCAGAGCCACCAAAAATTTCTTTAAAGAGTTTATTGTTACATGTAGCTGATCGAATGGAATAATGATGATTAACAATGTGATAGGCTATTGTCAACCCACTTGCTACTTTAAGATGATCCTCCATTAGATTTTTCACATGAAAGGCGTAATATTTTGTATGCGCTAGCATTTCGACCGCAAGTTGATTTGACTTTATGATTTTCTGTATTAATTTGGTCGTTTCCGTCAGATTTCCCACCATGACCAATATTTATATAGCAGTTGCACACTCCACTTCGTTATCATTTAATCCTTTCTTGATAAATCTCAATTTAAAAAAAACCTCTTCATTAAAGGTACATTTTCTCTTCGACATTTCTACTGAGGGGTTCTCTAGAAATATTGCCTATTAAAATTAAAAAGTCACAGGATATTCGGCAGCTTATGTACAAAATACCCAATATTTTCGACCATCAGATCCAAAAGAATTTTGATAAATTAATGTAAACTTGGACTTAAAGTTTATAAGAAAATATAAAGAACTTTCTTTGTGAATGTAAATATCTGTACTGATTTGATTATCAATAACGATCATAACACACAACATATTTGCATACCTGTAAAAAATAAAGCTATTGAACATCTAGGGCGATAAACTTGTTTACTCGGCTCGAGAATATAACGAAAAAAGTGTTATATTTTTAATAACACACTAATATTATTTGCAGATATTTATGTTTACTCGATATTTTTGAAAGTGTACTTACTGATGTAGAGTAGTTTCCCGTTCCCTTCTTTTAATCACTCCCCTGGATATACAGCATACGCTTTATGGTACGGTTTTAAATGCCCAACGTAGGTCCGGCTACCGGATTTTAATTGGATAATTAACTACTACACGTTTTTATTCTAATAAATAAATAATAGACTTTCAAATAACAATCATTTAGCAGTAAATATTATTTACCAGAGGACAAGAACTCGCTATCTCCTGCGGCCGCACAAGTCAATGGTTTGCCAACGACTGCATATGATCAGCCAAAGGAAGTCCTAAACTGAAACGCAGATGCCCAAATGCCAGAAGATAAATAACAGGGATCGGTGCATGTTCGTGTTATTAGTGAGAGACTCGAGACGCAGACAGGTTCCTATTGTTCTCCGCTTGACGACCAAAGCAGCAATGAGCCCATAAGATCATCCAATTTTAATCTTGCTTGCAGCACACATCCAGAGCGATTTTCTTACGTTCCGCGCAGGTTATATGTTTCCGAGTGTGGCTCAGAACCTCCAAGGCGCTTGCCCACCCAGCCTCCATCAAAGATTATCACTAATAGTACAAATTAAATTTTTAGCACCACTATTCCTACTTTTATCGATTACATCTTACGCTTTACGCTTCACGCTTACAAGAAAAAATATCGGTACATTTATGCATCCCGAAAAAAAATTCGGGACACGGGGACAAAACTCTGAAAACCGGGATAAATCCCGGGTAATCGGGTCGGTTGATCACCCTCCTTTAGATGATAATGAATAAAAAAATAATCTTGAAAATTATAGAATGCGTTACATGCGCCAAACGTTACTGTACGTAACAGTAAATAATAAAGTGCTAATTTCTTTATAATATTATAGAAATACAAGCACACTTACCAATTTATTATTGTCTCTTATCTTATTATAATCATAATACAATCTTTTTTATTTCGAAATCAGTCAAAACTAAACTTCTATCAAGGTTCAAAAAACGTTACAATATTACAAACATTATTTTTACCACTTGCAACTCTTTATGCATTGCAATTTTCATATTTCTACTCCCAACTCAGCGCCGTTTAGACTGCACTTCCGCCAGGCCTGGACAGGTACGCTTCGGATCTTGATCGCATATATCCGTATATCATGATGACGCTCGAGTGCATGAATATTTCTGTCGGGTGTTAGGCCAGAGAGCATCTACCTAATACGTAAATAGGTATGTACACAGCAGGCACACTAACAAGTTTTGTAACAGTCTCCACATTACATTATATTGAAAATATGATATTAATAAACGCTCTTGAATGGGCCCCCGAAATCGCGCGCTCCCAGCATTTGTCTACCACACCTAGGCGAAAAGATGGCCCTGAATATGCTGTTTTGGTTTTTTAATTATATGAAGATTATATGTACCATATTGGATTAAAATTCATGCTGCCAGTTCTCTATTAATACGCGTAAAAATATAATTTAATTTTATTGTGGTAGCCTGCTTTTTATCTCCGCTTTAAAAGTTTTGATTTCATTATGGTATGTTCTACAAATCTTATATACAGAATTTAGTTGAAATCCGTTCAGGCAATTCCTTCCAAATCCGCAACTACTGAAATAATTTAATTTGTAATTGTGACACCCCTGTTTGGCTGATTCGAGTAAAATATGCTAATGTGGTTTTGCCTATGTGTGTATGATATAAGTATTAAATTTGGTTAAAATTGATTACGACATTTCAACACAAATACTTGTAAAAATAATTATTTTATTACTTGTATGGTGGCCCTGATTTCTATATCTAAATTAAAAATATTTATTTTATTTTGTAAAGTTGCACCCTTTCTACATACTAAATTTCGTTGAAATGGGTTCCGCTATATTCCTTCCAAATTCATTATTGCCGAAAAGTTTAAGTTTGCAATTGTGGCACCCCTGCTTAGTCGATCTGGTCCAAATATGTTATTCTGGTAATTAATTTGTGTGATTATTTTATGTACGAAATTTAGTTTAAATCGGTTAAGCCGATTCTTCCCTGATGATATATGCATACGGACGGACGAACAACACGAAGATAATAGTGCTTTACAGCAATGACGAAAAGCACTGAAAAAAAGAGTAAAGTGTTTAGAATAGCCGCCCGTAGGTGGTGTAGTTGTGACAGCTAAAAATTTAGTTTTTAAAATCTCTTCAACAATGCCTTGTATTGGAAAATGTTTCGAGCAAAGGTTGTAGAAAATAAAATTTCCTACGACTTTTATTCTTGTACCTACTGTTTTACATCCATCAAATATTAAAGCAAATATTAATAAATAGAATATATCCTTAACGATGCATTCTACGGAAAAATATATCAATCAAACTTTATGAAGAACAACAGACCTGATGATGCTACGGTCGTAGTGAAACCGATCGTTTAAAATTAAATTTTTGGAAGTAAATAAGTTCTTTTTTTCATGATTATCTATGAAGTTTATAATAAATAACATTTACATTTATGAAGATTTGAAAGAGTTATTTGCTAAAAACCAAAATATGACTAGAGTAAACATCCACTTTCGGTTGAGCGATTGATGAAAAACCTAAACAGCTCATAATTATATAGTACACTTTCTAAATATAAAATTAGGCCTTGAAACAAATGTCGTAAGTTTTTGTGTTAGAGCGTCCACAAAATCCTATCATATACAGACAGACACGCAGACACCATCGAAAAAGTTGTCAAAACGTATTCGGGGGACCTTAAAACATGTATTTCCGCTCAAATCTCAAATTCGATATTTTTCATGAAATGTTTATTTGTGCGTATGCGCTAACCTCTAAATAACTTTAAAATTTCAGCTACCTAGATCCCCTTATAGTACCTAAACATTTATCTATTTGTTTAAACTTTAATAATGTTTAACAGCCAAACAAATTAAAATCTGAAAATTTTTATAATCCCTATTTCGTCTTTTATGCCCAAAAGGCGTTCCCATACTATCGCATCGCCTGTAAAATACGTCTCAAACGGACAAGTCTGGGTTTTTAAGATCGGTTTAGAGTTTTATTATCTAAATTCATTGCAGATTGATTTGAACCGCATTCTCTAGATAATGATCAGTAGCCCAAATGTAAATAAATATTTCCTCTGTTTTCACATCGGGCAGTTTATTCTCTCTCTCTCGTTCTATCTATCCCTGCGGGTTGCGGTAGTGGACTGGCTAGAGAGTTTTCAGCAGTCCCAGGTTCGAACTCAGCGGAGGTCGGATTTTTCAACCTGGGATCGTCCCGTCCCCTACTTATGTGATTTGAGGAGACCGCGCAAGTCAGCGCTCTGTCCTTCAGGAATAGACGTTAAGCAGTTCGCCATATTGGTGCTCTTCGTAAAGAGTATGCTAATACCGACATACCATTTCCCCCTTCCCTTCACTGTGTGTCTTATGTGGTAGCACTTATGGCTATAGTGGCCCAAGAGGCAGATTAGCCAGAAATTCAAACAAACAAACAATCTCTCTCGCTCTCCCTTCCCCTGAATTGTTATAGGCACTTACATCATTGATAGTACATACGTGAATTTTGCTGTATCGTCTGATGGCCATTTGCGCCAAAAATATACTATTTTCGCATTTTGTCACGTGGGAGATGTTTGGGTAACAATTTGATTCATTCGGAATTTTTACTGTAGCTCACGAAAAAAATACATTTTGTAGTATCCTGCAGAAGTAATAACACCCTATGTTATCAATAGTATTGATGTTTGTTTTGCAATCAGATTTGTGTTATGGTTCGAGTAAAGTAATGACAGTGGCAATCCATGATGGAATTTTTAGTTTATTACAAAGAGATATAAAATTGAGCAAAATTTCTAACTACAGCAATGCATCCTGGAAGACAACATATATAATTTTGTTGTCTGTTGTCGAACTAACAGCAAAGTGAGTTCGATTTGTATGATGGCAATGGGAAGCTGCAACACAAAGTTTTCCATATGTAAAAAGAGGATATTTCATTTTCACGCCAACATTTGACCCTGAGTATTTTTTAATGTAATTGTAAACACAAGTCGCTCCGAAAAATGGCACATTTTCCAAACAAATTATAGCGTTCAATTATAAAAACGGGCGAATCAAATAATTTATTAATGAAGCTCGAACAAAAGAATATTTGCTGAGTAAGTGATTTTACAACAGTTGAATTACACAATTATAAGCCTACCTTCTTACTCTTTGCGAATATAAAAGATGAGGTGGATCCCTTCCAAGAGAGGGAAAAACTTGAGGATTATGAATTAGTTACCTGGCGAAAGCAATCGAAGTAAATATATTAGCTTTTAAAATATTCGAGCAATATGTTTATTTCAATTTAGAAAAGTTATAGAAGTAATGACAATATAAGAGAGTTTAATATTCGAACACAGACCTTTGAGAACGAACAGAGATATAGGAACATTAATTAAATAATAGCTACAGAGAGAGTCCGTGGAACAAGAGAGCATTGATCTCATAAAGTAGTGATGTGGAGAAGAGGAGGATGGAGAGCGACCGTAGAAAAGTACAGATAGTAAAAACGAAAGGTTTGCACGGTCGTTGCATTTGGAAAAGACTAGATCTGCCAAAGAATATGTTTTAATTAAAACAACTCTGCAGACTCCGACAAGAAGGAATTATTTCAAATAAATAATTTAGATGCGACTTTCGCTGTATATTTTTTAAAGAAAATTAAATTTACGAAGATGAAGTCTAAGGAAAAGGTCAGAAACAAATTAAGTGAAGGGACGAAGTCCACTTCGAAAGAGAAAAAAATTCCAGATTATTCAATGAAGAAATTAGAACAATTATCGGAAAGAGGAATGAACTCCAGCGATAGAAGGGAGGGGACGACAGGAGATAAGAGCTAAGGCGTAAATAATAGGTGACGTCACGATGAAGACTCTGCCGAGGAAACTGCGAAGAAGACAGGAAGAGCGAAAGTGTGGGGGTGAGAGAGGAATGAAGAAGTATACGTAGCAGATGGGAAGAGAAAGCAGCGCGATTAGAGATGCGGAGAAGGAAAATTGGTGAAGGGAAAGTTGGCCCAAGAAGGAAATCATAGGAAGAAGAACGGAAGACGGAGAAGGAGAGGAGAGCAATGCCATTGAAGGGCGCTGGAGCATTTTGGAGAAGATAGATGGAGGAACACGATAATCACTCACTGCATTCATAATTAATGGCAATAATTAGCGGAAAATCTCTCCTTCGGATAGGTTGTGAAGGGAGCAACAGTTTTTACTCGGCGAAGAGGAAAAAGAGAGAGAGGGGGGGGAGGGAGGGATGGAGGGAGGGAGGGAGAGAGGGAGAGAGGGAGAGAAGGAGACAAGGAGAGAGGGAGAGAGGGAGGGAGAGGGAGAGAGAGAGAGAGAGAGAGAGAGAGAGAGAGAGAGAGAGAGAGAGAGAGAGAGAGAGATATGCGGAAGTAAAAAATTCGATCGCTTAAATAACGCTGATAATGCGTGTCTTAGTACGAAGCGCAAGAGACTTTTAGCAAGGCCAATGTGTGCTCTGATAAATGGCGAGTGCGTCTGCAATATCTTTGAAGTCGCGGACGGGTCGGGTCGGTTGGGGAGGCAAGGGGGGAATTAATGGAATAAGGGGGGAGGGGAGGGAGGAAGGGGAATAAGGGGGAAGGGAGAGAGGAAGGGGAATAAGGGGGAGGGGAGGGAGTAAGGGGAATAAGGGGGAGGGGAGGGAGGAAGGGGAATGAGGGGGAGGGGATGAATTGGAAAGGAGAGGATGGTTAACTCTCACTACCCATTCCACCTCCCCCCTCCGTGAGGCCATGCGTGAGAGGGAAGTAATGGGAAGGGGGCCAGGGAGGGGGCTGGGAGGGGAGCTGGGAGGGGCGGGAGTTGGGGGCGAAAGCGTTGACCCGACGATCGATGGCTGGGCTTCGCGTAGCATCTCCTTTACCCCTAAGGGTGAAATGAGCGCACACTACGCTCCTTATGCCCTCCCATCCTCCCCCTCCCATCCCCCCCAACCCCCTCCTCATCCTCCCCACTCCCTCTCCTCTCTTCCTTTCCATGCGGAACACCGCATCCACAGACTTTCAGAATGTGGCCTTTGCCTTCTGCCGCACATTCTTTTCCATTCTTTTCTTCTCTGTTTGCTTGTGTGTATATGCGAATGCATATGTACCATGCCGGTGTATCATGTTTGCCGTATCTGTATAATGATTCTAATTACATTTTTTACTCTCTGTACAGGGAAAAGTTTATCCCACATAAAAGTTAGAACAACCTCGACAAACTTCGCGAGCGTGATCTCCGGTTTTTTTGTAATGTATATTTTTCCATCGAAATCGAAATATTTCCTCTGTCTGGCGATAGAACATTCTCGTACATTTTCCCAGTTATCGCCAAGGATTTTGGAGCGATAATCCTCTCGGAGAACGGTTCGACGAAGTCCACAGTCGTGCTCGCGAATGCGATAATAAAGCCTTGGTTTTGCTTCGGAGACCTCGTGACTGAGGGGCTTAAAATCTTTTGCAGAGGACGTAATCCGGTCGTCCGCTTTAAAGCAAAGCCCATTTGCCTCTCATTTTATATATATATATATATATATATATATATATATATATATATATATATATATATATATTTATTTATTTATTTATGTGTGTGTGTTATCAAGTTATCAAGATAAGAAGAGGACAGCGGAAAATAGGAGTATATGGAGAACCAGTTTTAACCATGAATAATCACGGACCTGTCTACGGACAGACTACCTATAATGATGATAGGTGTGTGTATATATATATATATATATATATATATATATATATATATATATATATATATATAAGGCTGTGGAGGAAATAAATGGAGGCTGATTAAAAAGTGTGGTGGAATTTCCATTGCCTCGAGACTTTTTACGTTAATTCTAAAGATTAAGGATTAAAATCGGCAAACGCATTCGTAATACTTGATACTTGCATAGTAATGTATGTGCTACTTTGTTCATCAGAGAATTATACAATTCTTCTAATGGTTGAAAACAAATTCAATAATTAGTATTTCAATATAAAAAATGAAAGGCTGAGTACTTATGTTAAGTACCTCCAGTAGCTAAAACAAGGTTATGACGTGCTATGGCTATTAAATATGCCAAAGGTAAGTAATTAGTTTCTCAAATTTTTACATAAAGTACTTATTCTTCAGTACGTGTTTCTCTGCAGCTTGTAAATCGCATTCACCTTTTGACAACACTGTAGCTGCCTATTCTCCTGCGTAATGTTTTTTTTACTTGATAATTACCGGCTTAATACACCGAAAAATGTACTCTTTAAGACTTTCAGACAGTCTGAAAGTGCGCCAATGCGTCGCGATGGATGATTAATGTATTCACTGCAGAGATTATGCGAGGGAGTGGAAGATATGAAACCACGTAAATCCTACTTGATGCTATTTCTGCGGTGGAAATAGCTGAACGATATCTCTTTTTTAATTGTATACTGACCCATTGCTCGGATATGACAAATTACGTTAGAATAGGCCGTGGTGAATTTGAATCACGAATATCTACGAAACAAACAATAGCGGCGCACTCCATTGAATAACACGTTTTCATGAAAAGCGAGCTATTGTCTAAATATGAGGTTAATCCATCGCTTTGATTGAAAAATGTAATGGTTTCACTGCGTTAGGATGATAAAATTGCCATAGGGAAGAGAATTTATGGATAATATTATAAATTCGAAAATGTAAAATTAGAAAATGAGTTCTCAGTATTTCGGATGAAATTAGGCACTTTAAAATAAAAACAAAAATTAAATCAAAATTTAACTTTTGTTTATTTTATAAAAACGCCGCATTTCCTTTATATTATGAAATTCCACGAAGTTCCGGCCCCTTCTATATTTTTATCTTAAGTCTTCAACAAAAAAAGGAAACTAAACCCACTTGTTTCATCGCAATCTAAATTATGCGATCCTCTATTTTATATTGGACTGTGACTAGTTAATCGAGTCCTAGAAGCAGAAAAATAATTTATGAAAATTAATAATCCGGCCTGAGGTCTCTGTTGCCAACCAAACGCGGATTGTTTATAATTAGTGCGTTTGACACAGCCGTCTACACTCAGATGTACACTTATCATTTTTCATTGAGAGCGTTAAAACACTATCTGTTCCTTATTCAGAATATGCGTAAGATATGCTTTATTATTAAGTTATTTATAATTAATAAAATACTTCACTTACTGTGGGGATTCAGAACATTCTGGCCTAAACATACAATTTTAAATATCAAATAAATTTATGAAATATTCTTTCATAAAGTTTAATTGAAATTGAGAAAGACCGGATTTAATTTGAAGAATAAAACAATTGAAAATATAATATTCACATTTATGTGTGATGAATCTTAACAATCGATGGGATAAAATCTAAAACTTACTGACATTATGCGTATCAGGAAATTAGAGCCACAATGTTTGAAATTCATACACTTTTTATAATCATCATTCCGGTGTGTATCCATTGATTTTTTAAATTAGATAAACAAAATTTACCCAAATGAAATAATACAGATCCTACGACGTAGAGAAGATTGCGTTAGTAACAGCTAGCCAGATAGAATCAGTTTGCTAGGGATCATTTCACTCGTGGGACAAATCCGGAATCGTTGAATCTTTTTGGAGATTCATTCTCTCACTGCAAAAGGCTAGGAAACCTCTCACGTCCACTTAAACTGTTACTATAAAATAAGAATATTATGTATAGGAAACTTATAGAACGAAAAATGCTCTTTTCTATTTTAATGTGCTGCTACTAATAGATAAAGTTTGAGAAATATATGTAATAAATAACATTTTTCTCATTCGATGTTTAGTATTTACTTACATATTTATGCAAATATATTATGCAATGGCATTTCTGTGCGCCATTATTATCGAAATAATACCATTCTTAGTTTATGCTAAAAAGTTTATTTCTTTCTGAATATCAAGACACTTGGACACTTTCAATATTAAACTAAACATTTGACTTCAGTTCAATAATAGAGAAACATTTGATAAAAACATTCATTTTAATTTATATGCAAGTTACAATCAATTCATAGGTGCACATTTTAAATGTTGAAACCGATTAATGACATACGAAAGCTCCGGATATACAAATAAGTTTAAATAAAACATTCTTATTTTTGTTCTAAAATACTGAAATTAAAATTTGAACGATAATAACGATGTTTGAGAAATCATAGGACTTAAAGTGGGATTAAAAAATTAATTTCACCCAAGCATTATGTTTACTACCCATTATATCTGGCATTAAAATTTTAACCTCTGTGATTTACATTGCTTGACAAAGGCCACACATCATTAATAGTATAACATCCGATAAATTCAAAAGAAATATCATTAGACTGAGGAATCGATGTTATTTAATTAAGGGGAATATAAATTTCACGAAAGAAGAGATTTTTGTTTTATCTATCCTAGTATATTTTGAAATATGATAACCATGCATAAAAATCCACAGAAGAGTTCAAGTTAAAATATATGATGTAGAAGAGTTTAGAGGTAGAAGTGACTTACTAATAGATATTTACTTCATTTTCTCGACATTTCTTTTTATAGCAGAATTTTACATCATAAATGCTCGATGTGATGTAACATATGTCTGGTTGTCTTCCAAGATAGTGAGTGTCTTAGCAATAGTCCAATAAAAGGAATAGATGAGACCGTTGAGTATCGCGGGGATAACGTTCAACGAAAATACAGAGAAAGTCAATACCGCGATATCCAAAACTATAAGCTTACCTGAATAATTGGGTTATGATCTCGGGTTTAGAGAAAATTTAAAGATAGATAGATAGAAGCTCAAAATAAACACATCACAATAGAAATTAACATGGAATCGTAACAAAATTATACTTATCTATTGGTGCTCGGGAAGCTGGCTGGACAATATGAAATCTTAGCCTAGCAAAGTGGAGAAAATTCTGGATTCCTATACGAAAATTTTCTGGTGGCGACACCGTAAGCAACATTTCAATATTAACGGGACACCCTACCATCCTCCATTTTTATGCGCTCTTTGCACGAAGCACAGGATGTGAACGCATATAGGAGAGGTCCGTCCATCCCCCATTTTATCCATTGAACAGTGATGGCGGAATGGTTAGAGCGTTTGTTTTCCACGCAGCGGTTCCAGGTTAGAATTTGGCAGAGGTCGGATATTTATGCGTTCTTTGCACAAAGTGCACGAAGTGAACGCATATAAGGGAGATCGTCTCCGTCCGTCTGTCTCCATGTTTCAATTAGGGAACCGCTGAACTTATTTTGATGACATTTGATATTGGAGAGTTTTATGAAAATTTGTCGACCGTTTCCAATTTTGGTAAAATAGGACAAAAATTACGATCGCTTTACATGAAGACCTAGGCGTAGTTTACAATGTTCCTTTTTCAACTCGAGAACAACTTGACGTATTTGAATGAAATTGTATATTGGGGAGTTTTATAAGCAATTGTCGATCGATTTCAATTTTGGTCAAAATCGTACAATAATTATGACCACCTTGCATGAAGACCTACATGTAGTTTACAATGTTTCTCTGTTTTACTAAAATTTATTGATCTCAACGAACGTATTTGGAAACTACACCTTTCCATACTTGTTGTGTTTTGTACATTTATAAATATGCATATTAAGGTGTATTAAAAATCTGATGTGGACACCATATGATTTTCTCTATGCTTGTAATCATTCTAAAAATTCCAAAGAGGTTAAATGATAATAAATATTTTTAGGAACTCCGGGAAAAATTCTGACGGCAAAGAACAGAAATACACTCATATCGTAGCCTTCTGATGTTACATATAGCCACGAAGCACCAACAATTAAGAAAATATCAAGGAGCGTTAGTAAGATGTAACTGGATATAAAGTATTTACAGTAGTCGCAAGTAGGTGGTGTAGTGGTGTCAGCTAAAAAATATAGTTTTAAAAATAACAAAAGTTGTAGAAAATAATATTTCTTACAAATTTTAATCCAGCAATTTTTTATATTGAACAAGTATTAAAGTAAACAGAAAGAAATCTGATGTTGCCATCCATACCTGTAATATTTCTAAAAATTCCAAATACGTTACATAATTATAAATATTTTAAGAAACTGCGAGAAAATTTTAGTCTTTAAAAAGAAAAGTGATAAACTCAAACCATAGCCTTCTGATAATGGACATAGCCTCAAAGCTCCAACAATTAAGAAAATAAAGAGGAACGTTAGTAAGATGTAACTAAGTGTTAATTGTTAACAATAGTCTGACCGATTTTTACCAAAAAGTAGTCATTTCTTGTGACTTTCATAAAAAAGTTCAATATAAAATTTCGTGTTGTCCTAATTAATAGTTTTTTTGCTAGAACACCCACAAAAAGCTAACACATGCACACAGAGACATAATCAAGAAAATGGCCAAAACGTGTTCAAGACGCCTCAAAACGTGTATTTCCGTTGAAATCTCGAAGTCGATTTTTTTTATGAAAACAATACTTTCCCCTATAGTCTTACCTATGGAGAAAGTAAAAAATGTATTGAATTAATTTACAAGGAGAGACAGACAGGGTATGTAATGCTGGAGCGTATGGTGTTTATGATTAAGTATAAAAAATATAAATAAAAGAACTTTTTATTTGTATGGGTTTTAATTCAATACATGTGCATTATGAGATTCACATGTGGCTCTTATATTAGAGCGAATAGTGGATACATAAATTAATATGCATTTCTTCATCAAACATTATTAATCGTTCTCGTAACGTCTTTAGTATTACAGTCACAGATTCAGATTCATATATATTTACGCAGTTTTGATTTGCCTTTACCGAAAGTACGATTCTTGATATTGGACAATTCTTATATTATAAGTACAGGGTGCATATAAATTATCTTTACAACTTGAATCGTAATAAAAACTTTTTGAAAAGGCATAGACATACTGTTTGTGCGTCATCTGCGACAGAAACTCTCAAAGATTGTTCTAAACATTACACACATTCAACATGGGCATCATTTGTCACACGTACAATGCTCAAGCAATATTCAAGCTCCACCCATGCACGAATTCCTGATGAATATCATGTTCTCTGGTGAGACTACATTTAATGTTCCAGGGAAGGTAAACAAACAGAACGTACGCATATGAGGATCAGAAAACATTAGAGACAGCCCCATAGTTAATGTGTGGAGTGGCCTGATGCACAATCGTTTGATCGGACACTTTTTCTTTGCCAAAGCGACTAAGACATCCAGTAATTACCTGTATATGCTGGAAAACTTAGTATATCAACATTTACAAGAACTGCAGTCTGCCATGTTCTTCCAGCAAGACGGTGCACTACCACACTAGATCTCTTAATCAGCATTTCCCAAACCGATGGATTGGCCAAGCTGGTCCCATCTCTAGGCTGGCCAAATAACCGGATATCACACCCTGTGATGTTTTATTTTGGAGATGTGTAAAGGACTATGTACCAAACTCCGGTCGCCGACATCAAGAATTCGAAGAACAGAATTGAAGCTGCTATTGCAAAAGTTGACGTTGACACCTTGTAGGGTACATGGATGGATCTTGAAAATCGCTTGGACATTCTACATGTGAAAAATGGTGCCCATGTTGAATGAGTAATGTTCAGAACAAACTTTGAGAGTCTCTCTTGCAGATGATGCACAAACAGTGTGTCTATATCTTTTCATAAAATTTTTATTCATGAGTAAAGATGTAAATATAATTTATATACATCTCGCGACACATAATCGCACGCAGTGACACAGTTTGGAAATCATTGTTCCAGAGCGATATACTGTACTTGTACACAGCGAATGGCTTATATTACCCCCCACGATAAAATATTGCTATACCGAGATATACAAGAGTATATATAAGCGTGTATATGTTGGATATACTTATATTGTAAAGATATTTCAATTATAAAATTATAAGAATGCAAGAGATCACAAAATCACAAAATGTGAAATTCATAGCAACAAAGATTTTCATTTGCCAAATAAATCTAACTTCGAAAAGTTTATATGTTAAGTCAGTGCTGGTCAAATATGAACGCTAAAAACAGATAACTAAAACGTACGGAACATTTTGCTTATATTCAATTAGCAAGTTACTAATTTTACATAATTTTGGAAATATCGGATATAATAATTTTAATTTCGCACAAAAATTAAAAGTTTCAAATTTCACACCAAAGTCCCATTAAGTTGGAAGTTTAAACAAATTTTATTGAATATATTATTTAAATATTACTTATATATCCATAAATAACTCAAACGAATAAAAAATGTTAGAAATTTACTCAAGCGCTCTTATTGGCCAATCTATGAATTTTACAAGACTATAAAAAGAAATTACTGACGTATAATATCAGGGTCATATTGGCGCTCGATTTTTAGTCCTTCAGTTGCACATTTCGGGGAAATTTTTGCGTTATCACTATATTCTCTGGCATCTCCTGTCGGCATTCGGGAGACGTTCCATTGGAATCAATTCTCCTTCTAAACCTTCCTGAGGGAAAATTGTATGGAATCCAAGATGGACATAAGTGATGGATCTCAAGTCGCCCGCTTTTGGGCAGAAAGTCGAATGATCAGTCATCTCGTGGTTGTGGTTCGATCTCTCCCGCTAGGAGGAGTTGGATGAGGAACAAATGGCATTTGAAATGGAATGGAAGGAGTATCCTATTCGAATCGGGGGATGAAAAAACCATTAGGCGTGCCCATATAAAGCTAATATCTAAGTCATATAAATAGAGACAAACGGTTTCCACCATTTTCCTTTGGATTTATCCCAAATTGAGATGCAATTTCAGAAACCAATAATGACTACGTGTCATTTATCTGAATTAAAGGAAAATTTTAAAATGAGAGGATATATGTAGAATGGAATAAATTGAGCGAAGCGTTATAAGGTTTAATAAACTGGAATAGATCATATTGAAAACAGAAATACTACATTTATAGCGCCACGCCTTAAATTTTTTTATATTATCAATACGAAAACAGCAGAGGAGACTTTATTGCAACTCTCAAGTAAATTTCACAATGTGAATTTATGCGCACACAACGACGATACCAAACGCCCACTCCGAGCCAAGGTAAGCTACCATATTTTTGTAAGACAAATGAGCTCTAGCTATGCTTCGGTCGAGTGAAAGGGACACAAGCAAATAATCGTGGTGCTTTAAGTCTTCCTCACACTTCATAAATTCTAAATGCAAAATATGGTCACATGTTTCATAGGTTGATTTAAAACCAACTATCGCATTCTGAAATGTCCGCAGTCTCGCATTCTCTATCGCAAGCGTCAGTAATCGGATAAATAATGAATCAGCTTGATGACGGAGGACAGCTATGTTGTACCGCGTGCATCCACTTTATTCACAGATGAGACTAACTAAAGCTTCTTAGGTAAATACTGTCTTTGCTATAAGAGGATTTGTAGCAGTCTTTATACTGTTTCAACCAAACACCTAATCAAGAAACTAAGGAATTACATTAGTTTATAGCACATAAAAAGAAAATACTCCAATGGAAGTTTTCTCTCTTAAAAGGTCGCCATTTTCAATGCAATAAAAGCCGAATGAAGATGATTTCAGAAAATCTTAGAAAAGGATGGTTACTCCTAAAAGTGGTTGAAAGTGTTCAAACGTGTTTTAATGACTTCAATGCGACACTCTGAGGGTTACAATTATCGCTTAATTGCTACGGAATCCAAGTACATTTAATGGTTTGAGATTACATTGGAGATTAACGCGAACCTGGCAAAAATCTTATTACTTTTTCTATACGCAGTATATGGGAAGTGATTCTATCATGAAAAAAATCGAATTCACGATTTAAACGGAAATACACGTTTTATGGTCCTGTGAATACTTTTCTCTATTTTTCTCAACGATGTATGTGTGATAAGAATTTTGTGGGCGTAATAACTCAAAAACTATAAATCAGTTCATATAATTTTATAAATATTTGAAAATTTTATTAAATAATCAAGGTTTGACTGTATTTAGGTTGAAGTTGATGAACTGAATGTGAATGTTCACTTTGTTTATTTATCTGTTTGTACCAAATATCACCTAAATTTTCTATAACTTTTATAAGAACCATAGAACATATTTCAGAGACATAATATTTCGAAGCGTTTGAATTTATGTTCAGTACACTGAATGTCGTTAGCTTATAACTTTGTTTCCGTTGCTATGATTAGGTTTTTGAATCGTCCATAACGACTAACGGTAATTTTAACTGCGATCAGAATTATTTCAGTACCTTCTAACCTCTGAAAACCAATTTTCTTGCAAACGTTTGCAGCGATGCCAGCGCCACCTATGGTAATTTTAATTGCTAATAATTGTGCAATAATCAGAACTTAATGGTTGGATTTGCACTAAGAATTTACTATCATAGCAAATAATAACTATTTTGTTCACTTATATTTTTTCAATATGAAAAGTGATTCAACGTATTTACCATTGTGAATATATTCAAAGTACTTATAAATTAATCACAAGTGTACTATACCAATCATAGAAAATACTATGTACGGGGAAAGACATTTGCTGGTAACATCAGATTTTGTTTAGATTTTTTCGTTTCAACAGTGATATCTATTCTATTGTGAGATATTAAATGAAAGAGTAACTGTTGTCTTTTGAAGGTCAGACATAGACAATCGAAGGAAACCATGACTTGATCTTCTTTACTAAGCATCGAACTATAAGAATGTTTGTTTGCTAGGGTTAGTATGAATCGGCTTACAGCGCAGTTTTGAACTTAGTTTCCTTGACTGTTTATGCGAAAATAGAATATATTCTAATACCAATATTGATGACGTAAATTTTTATCTATCATTTTTATCATTTTAAATCAAATAATGATTATTAATTAAATTGAATACAATTTGTGAAATGTATTAAGAAATACGAGATCTTTTACATTTTTAAATGCAAATATTTAACTAGCGTTGGTCGACGATGGTAGCAAAACGTTTATCTTTTTTTAGTGTCGAATTGTGTGCGGAATGGTTTTTATAAATTTCAGTAATTGTTGTGGCGAAACGCGTTATCGATGCATATAACAAACACTGAACAGGCCCTAGAAGCTTTAATTTCCCGCATCCAAGGCAATGTTTACTTCGCAGGAAATACCTATTTATTCTGTTCAAAATCAACCTCACCGCAAATCAGCTAGAGTGATGCTTCATTCCACTCGGCCGCACTCCGCCTCACACATCCCAATTCACTCCACTTGCCGCTTCGGCAATATTTCCGAGCAGGGTTCTCAAACACGCGGTCCGTTACGAGCATTTACGTATACGGCGCGCAGTGTCCTTATACTGCGATGCGGCCCAAACTGAAATGTATTTAATATAAAATGCTCCACGTATATCTTTGTAAAATATCCACGAAAATTAAGAATTGCATTAAATCAGCTCTTTCAAAATGTCCACAATATATTCCTGATTTCAAGGCATAACATCAAGCGCATTTTGGCTACAGAAGAGTGTTCTTATCGCGGTCAACGTGATTCTTGCGTGTTCCAAGGATCAAACTAATGGCCCTAAACCTACTGCTTTTGTAAAAAGTGGGCTTTAAGAGTGCATCATAGGTAGCGGGGGAGATATCCTAGATATAATGGAAGGGTAAAATTTACGTACAGAGATTATGAAACGGTCTGAGGACTGGGAAAGCCTGTAACATGGATTGAGGCTCACGGATTTGGCATGGTGCCTCAATGCGGCTCGCGGGTTAGGCGCATTGCCTTCATGTGGCTCGCGGACCAATAGGAGTTTCACACGATTGTTCTAGAGAGTCCTCGTAACTCTGAAAATCTTTCCACCAGTTCATTTTTATACTTTCTGCAATCACATTTTTGGAAGATTCATATCCTCTTGGAAGTTTGGTTCAATATCGGTAGCATTAGTACTTACACTTATCGGTTGAGATTAAAGTACATAATATCCTACATATTAATTTTATGGCGTGCGTACGAGTGTCACACTGGTGAGAAAGTGATAGATTGGGAATGGATGAGAACCTGAAATTTGGCAAGTACGTAGACGAAAGCATAAAGAAAAATCTGATATGGCCACCACGTAACTTTCTCCATTCCTGTAATATTTCTAAATTTCCAAATAGGTTATATGACAATAAATATTTTAAGGAACTGCGTGAAAAAGTAAAAGACTACGAAGAACAGAAATACACTCAAACCATTGCCTTCTGATATTGGATGTAGCCCCGAAACTCTAACAATTAAGAAAATAAAAAGGGGCGTTACTAAGACGTAACGAAGCGTAAATTGTTTGCAAGAGTTTCCGGTAGGCCCAATTGCGTATGGAGAAAACAAGCGCCTAAAAACTTTGAAATGTGGAATATTTATGGCGTAATTAATTTTTCAGATTAAAAATTTTCCCATAAGAAACATATAAAGTTTGTAACGAGACCAGACCGATAACGGACTTTGCTCTTCATTTTATTTTGTTTTTGCGCGCAGCCAACAGGGTGCGCGTCAGTTCTCTCTTCTCTTGTGGAAGCTTACAGAGTGTAGTGTGCGCCCCAGGCGATTAAAGGTGTTTGTGTTATTACGTGTAACTTTCATTTGTGCCCTTTCCTCTCCGAGAAACCCTAGCCCGTCACAAGTTACCATTTTTATCATTAACTTTGCTATTGTTAAATTAGTCGAGATACAAACTGGAGACTTACTGGTACAGCCGATAAAACGCATTACATACGTATATTAGAGGAGATACGGATGGATGTCGAATTACATAGATTAATAATTTGTTCGATACTAGAAAATACTGCAATTTTTCATGATTTTATCAATGAAACAAGCAGTTCTGGGAATAACCAATCCACCTACTTTCCTTTCAATGCAATATTAATATAAAACAAGTGGGGGTTTACACAGGTTTCCCGTGGTACAGAAGTGTTTCTCTTCAAATTCGCCGTAATATAATCGTATGCAAATGTATTTGCTTTGAAATCAGAAAATTATTTTTCTTTATATTGTGGTAGCCCTGCATTTTTATTCTTTTTAAACATATTCATCTCGTTTTCCCATTCTATAATAGCCCTACAAACGAAATTTCTGTTCAGCAAATAACTTTCAAATTCATAGTTACATAAAAATCCTAACCTTGATATTGTGGTATACCTGTTTAGCAGACCCGGTTGAAACATAATTTAGTTATTTATTTGTATAAAGATTATCTTATCCTTATTTGGTTAAAATCCATGCTGTCAGTTCTCTAGAATTACATCTAAAAGAAATATTATTTACTCTTTATTACGGTAGCCCTGCTCTTTAGCTCCGCTTTAATTATCTTGATTTAATTATGCTATGTTTTGCGAATCCTATATAAAAAAATTTAATTAAAATCCGTTCGGCCAATTCATCCAAAATCCTTAATTACTTAAAGAGTTTAATTTGTAATTGTGGCCCTCCTGTTTGGTTGATTAGATTAAAATAAGCTAATATGGTTTTGTGTATATCTGTATATTATAAGTATTAAATTTGGTTAAAATTGATGAAGAAATTTCAACACAAATACGTGCAAAAAGATTTATTTCCCTGTATCGTGGTAGCCCTGCCTTCTATATCTATACTAAATATCTTGATTTTGTTATATTATGTTGCGCGCCCACTTAAAACAAAATTTTGTTGAAATCGTTTCAGCCAATCCCTTCCAAATTCATAATAACCGAATGGTTTAAGTTTGCAATTGTGGCACCCCTGCTCAGTAGATCCGGTCCAAATATGTCATTCTGCTAATTAATTTAGGTGAAGATTCTTTATACGAAATTTAGTTGAAATTGGTAAATTCATGAAGATGTTAGAGGCACACACACACACACACACACAGACACCCTGGCGATCTCATAAGACTACTTTCCATTTTTTGGAAAGTAGGATAAAAATATGAAATGCCAATGATTCGAATACTTTTATACGATTTAATTATTTTGCTTGGGAAATTATCGTTATATATACACGTTTCTTACAGAGGAGGATATAACATACTAGTAGGAGGAGCTTGCATTCTGCACGCATATCATCTCACCTTGAAAAAACTTTCATTTTTCAGACATATTTCATCATTACAAATATTTTTTTAGTTCTAAATATTTTACCTCCACAGCGATTTTCGTTTTTCCGTTATATAAAATTAATAGATAAAAACAACCCCAAACATTGCAATTTTAAGAATTTTAAACTTTCTCCATTATGGAGTACTAACGCTACACATTTCTGCCAAAATTTAAAGTTGTAGCACTTCTAAAAGTGAAATAATATTTTTCTAATTTTTTTTAATTTAAACATGTTTAACGGCCACCGCAATATATATATATATATATATATATATATATATATATATATATATATATATATGGAGAGATTGAAATGCTTATTTGTGCAATTGTACTACTTTGTTAATAACTTAAAAATTTCAGCTCTCTAACTCGCCCCGTAGTATTTAAATTTTATCTATTTCTTTAAATTTTAAGAATTTTTAACTGCCAAACAAATAAAAATATCGAAATTTGTATAATCCTTGTTTCGTTTTTTTTTACAAATCCTACCTCTAAAAAAATTTCAGCTCCGTGGCACATTCGGAAATACAGAAACCTTGAAAATTTTTTAAACAAATGGGAAGTATTTCGAATCTCAATCTCATGTGGAAGTGCCTAAACATTAGTATCTTCCTCATCCTCCTCCTCTGTAGGACACGTCGATATATAATAATAGGAGGATACTAATGTTCAGCCCAAACTAAATAAGTTAGAGAGCTGAAAGTTTCAGTTTTTGTAGACATGACGAAAGATAAAGAAGATAAAATGAGACAACTCACCTAAGGGACATGAGTTCGAATCCAGAAATTCCGAAAATTTCGTTTTTCCCATAAGAAAAGCATTGCGCCATTTTTGTAAATTAATTAGGGGCACTTGCCTGTAAGCATTGCGCCATTTTTTTAAATTAATTTTGGGCACTTGCCTGTAAGCTACAAAAATGAACATTTCAGTGTTGCTAGATGGCTGCAATATCTACTAGGAATTTATGTTATTTTTGCTTACAGTGTCCTGGGTTCGACTCCAGATACCCCGGAATATCTCCCATAGGTTAGCATGGGAAAAAGTTATCCCAGTGTGTAGACCAATCTATAAAGTTTAGGAAGCTGAAATTTTGCAGGATTATTGAATTTTTCTTATAACCAACTATAAAAATAGAAAATTTCAAAATTATTAATTTTTAGGGGTTGTTTTAACCCCATTTGTACATTAAAGTTTAATAATTTTTATATTAGAAACCATGTGCTGTAGGTTCGATTTTTTTAAATCATTTTGTCGCAAATTATACATAAAAAACAAGGAAATTTTGAAAAAGTTCAAAAATTAGATCGCTAAAAATTCGCAATTGTTTAAACATATTTTTAAGTTTTTTGTATATCCGAATGTGCTACGAAGCTGAATTTTTTACCGGTAGAATTAAAAAAAAACTAAATAAAAAATAATGAAAATTTTGATATTTTAATTTCTTTGAATGTTAAAAATTCTTAAATTTTAAAATAATAGATAAATATTTAGGTACTTCGGGGCATGCCAGGAAGCTGAATTTTTAAAGTTAAATAGAGCTCAGTGCATTGAAACTAACAAACATTTCATAAACTCCAACAAAGTGTTATTGCGGCCGTATTAAATTTTTAAAATTTAAACAATTAAATAAATATTATTTTACTTCTAGATGTGCTACAACTTCAAATTTGACAAAAATATGTGGAATTAGTACCTTGCATTGGATAAAGGTTAATATTCTTAAAATTGCAAATTTAAGGCATTGTAATAAAATATTGTTCAATAAGGAAAGTTAGAAATTGGGTGCAGAGGTGAAATATATTGAATTAAAAAAATATTTCTAATAATGTTATATCTCTCTGAAATATAAATGTTTATCAGGGTCAGATGAAATGCTTGCAGAATGCAAGCACCAACTACTTGTATTGTATATAGATAATGAGAATAAAAAAATCGCATTTTATGCCGTGAAATGAAGAAACGAGAAGAAAGATGGAAGATTTATTAAAAGCGATTCTATTTCAATTTTATAGAATACAATAAGGTTCACTTATATTTATCTCTTAAATAATTATGGTTACCCGTTCAAATTATATGTCTTACTTCTTTACTCCATTGCATTCAAATTCAAAGCAACGCTAAGCCTTATTCTTCCCTTAAAAAAACTACATACGAAGCCAACGATGTCAATGGAGTCTATAAAAAGAAAATAAATTGTTTATTACAGGGTAAGTTTCATCTCATGTAATTATTTGAGTAGTTTTACTGATCCTCGCGAATTCTTGCATGAAGTGAACTTAATCAAAATATTGCATTTTCATCCATAACGTCTAAATAGTTTCCATTACTAGGCATGAGGAAAATATTATTAGACAACGGAACTTTAGATAATTTATCTGATAGTGGAAGCTTTCCTGAGAAACAAACTTTTTTATGTATTCTAATACTCAAAAAGGCTGGTTCTATTACAGAGATTTAATTTGTGTGAACTTCTTTTTAATGGAATGGAATTTTCTCGGAGACCGTAGTTGGGGAAACATGCCTTATGCCAATTTATGTGCGGCTGTTTGGATGTTTATATACACTGGTGGTGTGGTGGTTAGCGTGTTGGCTTCCCATTACAAAGTTTCGGGGTTCAAACCCCGCGATTGGAGGTTTAAAAAAATCTATCATCGGTAACTGGCAGTAGTGTCAATATGGTATATAGCCGAATCCAATACAGCTGTAGGCGTGATCGGGACGATTTTAACGGCTACAGTACTGTTATGTGAAAAGCAAGAGGGAAGCTACCACATTACAATCCCTAGTAATGATTATATGGTTTGGACAATATGAGTTCTCTCGAGGTAAAACAATCCGGAGGTAAAATAGTCCCCCAATCAGATCTCCGAGCGGGGACTGCATTGAGGAAAACATTTGACGAAAGTAATATACGAATAGGCACTTGGAACATAAGAACTATGAGAATGGCAGGAAAGCTAGAGAACTTGAAAGAAGAAATGGGAAGAAAAAGAGTTGACATAAGACTGAACGAAACTAGATGAGAAGGAGAAGAACAGTTCGACTCGAAAGAGTTCACGGGAGTTTACTCTGGAGGAAATGGTGGGAAAAGAGGAGCAGCTCTGGTACTTAGGAAAGATATGATGAAAAGCGTGACAAAGATAACAGCAACGAATGATAGACTGATGACAATAAAGCTAAAAGCAGTCCCAGTGGACATGCTGATAAAATTCAAAAACAGCCGCTATTAGGCCTATTACAATGAATTTATAAACAAAATAATAAATTACTAGACATAGAGAAATCAACATAAAAACAACAAACAGGAAAATGAATGAATGCATATAATATTAACAATTAAAACAAAATGCTTATTATTGGAATGAGAAAAGAACAGTGGTTAAGAGAGTAACTAGTCGCACCCATGGGTGAGAAATAAAGAGGGAGAGAGAGTAAATATTAGGATTTGACAATTAATAAGTGGAAGGACATGAAGGATGAGATTATATACAGGGAAGGATAAAGGACGCTTAAGGAGTTGTAGGTGTGTGGAATACGGTGGAACATTGAGCGCGGTGATACAGAAAGACGGAGTTTAGGCAGGTGCAATAAATTGTGGCTGCGAATAGGACGTTGAAGAACGTGGACAGAGAAGCATGGCAGCAGTTCATTGGATCTGAATTTACCATTCATTACTGAATGTAGGAAAATAAGGTCGTTCATTTTTCGCCGGAAAGGGAGAGAAGAGATCCCAAGTGATGACAATATATGCTCGCGGGTTGAATTACGGAGGATGGGGACACGATTACGAATTACTGAGAGGAAGAAATTGAGAGGGTGGTGAAGAAGCTTCAGGTTAGAGGGCGAAGCAGAGTTCCACACAGGTATTCAATAATCAATTATAGGAAGGATGCAGCCAGAGAAGAAGCATTTAAGAGCAAACGGGTCCTTTAATTCAGTAAATCTGTACAGCAGCCCGACGATGGACATGGCTTTGGATGTAGTGCTTTTTATGTTTGCAGAAAAAGTGATTTTTGGATCGAGGATCACTTCAAGGTCACATTATGATGAGACTGCATGCATGGATTGGTTAGATAGGAAGTAAAATGTAGGATTGGGTTTGTTGTGAAGGGTGAAGTTTAAGGCGGATGATTTATAAGGGTTGACTTTCATTTTCCAACGAGTGCACCACTCGGAAATAAAATTAAGAGCGCCTTGGATAGACTTACTGTCCGCGGCGATATCTACTCTCTAAAAGAACTTACAGTCGTCAGCAAATAACAGGATGTTGCACTGATTAGACAGTGCCACGTCCAAGATGTCATCAATGAAAAGAGAAAATAGAAGGGGGACAAGAACACTGCCTTGCGGAACACCGGAAATGTGTCAGACAATATGGACTTGGGAGAAGAAACCGAGGAGGGGAAAAACTGGTAGAATTCTGCATCGATAATGACCTAGTAGTAAACAATACATGGTTCAAAAAACATAAACGAAGGTTATACACATGGAAAAACCAAGGAGATAGAATGAGATGCCAAGTAGATTACATCGTAGTAAAAAAAAGATTCAGGAACAGCATAAAGACCGCCATGGCATTATCAGAAGCAGACATTGATTTAGATCACAGCCTTCTAGTAGTTGACCTAAGTACAAAGCTCAAACAAATAAGAAAAATGAGAAGAGAAAGACAAACTTGGGATTTAGAAAAACTGAAAGAAAAGCAGGATGTAGTCAGCTTGAAGTTCGACGATCGCCTAAGAAATTTGGAAAACAAACCAAAGACCGTGGATATAGAATTGGAAGAAATTAAAACCAGTGTCAAGGATACTTTGGATAAAGAGATTGGAAAACAAGAGAAGAAAATCAGAAAACCATGGCTCACTTTGCCTTTTATTGAAGCAGGCAAGTAGCAGCCAACCACTACACCACTGGCACCTCAAATGGCAATGGGTTGAAGGCCATAGAGAAGAGGTAAAGAGAAGAAGAATACGTTTGCGTGCGTATAAAACGAGTGCAAAAACAACGGAAATTTATTTTTTCTTCCTTTAAAGGCATTTCTTCTATAAAAATACGTCTCTATGTTATCTAAGCGATTGATGGGCGCTGTAGATTATATTCTATAATTGAAGACCCATAATCTGTTGTGATTCTATTGAAGTAGAAATTTCTTGATTGAAATTAACCACGCGTGTATTGATATGTTCAAACAAATGGATGCCAGCAGTAGCAATGATTAACCCCCTGATTTTTCGTATCGATTTATTTCAGCATTTCTCGTGACCATAAGTAAGAAGAAACCAATTTCACTTCGATTTTACTGTGCTCAGCGTTCAGATTCTCACTTAACGAAATTATTTTTACATTTTCACATTTTAATAAACAATAATAAAAAACATCTACTTTCACCTAAATCAAAGGTTCAGACAATATTTCATGGACTGCCTCTAAAATTTGTTCTGAACAAACCTTTGATTTGATGTATTTTTATCGATTAAAATGTATCAAATATAACCAATTATTCATGAAGTTGATAATTCTGCACCGAATATCTAATTTTATTCCTGCGTACACTGAACGTATTGACGTATTGACATTGACGTCTTGCCGTATATTACGCATGTTAAAATTGCAATATTGCGCGGATATTAAGAGACGCTAGAATTTTTCTAACGGAACTCGACTACCATTGGGAGAGCAAGGGGCTTTAGGAACGGAGTGACTCTTTTGGAGAAAAAAGAAGACTATGTATGAGAGAGAGATTCTGTCCCGGAGGGTAGGTTTTTCCCTCTATTATTATACCTTTTCCTCCACTTCCTCCCTCCGAGGGAGTGAGAGAAGCCCTCCGAAGCGACGGAGGACAGATTCTGAAAGAGCAAGATGATTCATCCCTCCCTTCCTCCCACCTTCCCTCCCTCCCCCCACCTTCCCTCCTTCCCACCCAACCTTCCTCCCTCCCACCCACCCTCCTTCCTTCCCTCCCTCCCTCCCACCCACCCTCCCTCCTTCCCTCCCTCCCTCCCTCATTCCCTCCCACCCACCTTCCCACCCACTCTACGTCCCTTCCTCCTTTCCCACCCGCCTCCTCCCACAATTCCTCTCTCCCCCTCTACTCCTCGTTCCCTCCACGCTCTTTCTCATCGCTCCGCCGCCTTCTCCTCTGAGATTTCCTCTCTCCTTCCATTCACGCGACCCTCTCCTACACCCCACCGTTCCAACTTGCCCCCAGAAGGTTTCCGGAGAAAATCGGGTTTCCTTTGGGCCTCTCTCTCCCTCTTCATACCGACACCTACGCACGCCTTTACTAAATCAGGTTCTCTTTTCGTTCGGTTCCGCGAGATTTTCCACCTTCCTTCTTCCCATTCTCCTTATCCCCCTCCCTCCCTCGCCGTCTCCCTCCATCTGCTTCTCCCTCCATCCCCTCTCCCTCCCTCTCCCCCTTCCTCCCTCCCCTTCTCCCTCTCACCTCGTTTCCCTCTCCACACACTCCTTCTATAGCAGTTTGTCGACTGAGGGTCGTAGGAGAAGGAATATAAAATTTCGTGATGCGTAGCTCGAGGAATGGATCGAGCACGAAGGTTTGAACCTACTTTAAACGTAGGGTTGCCACCTAGCGAGAGGTTCATTCCGTGAGATTTCTAATTTAGGTGGTGAAAATTCCGGGAGATTTTCTCTCGGTCGAAAAATATATAACCCAAGCAGTAAATCTTAGTTATTTGTTATTACTAAACAAACGATTAGTATTCCAACTGATTTTTTGTGGTGCTGGACTCCAGCCTACATTCTCATTGAATTTCAACAATAAAGTTAGAGATGAATCTCTGATACAGAAGGAAACTAAATGTAATCTGGTATCATTTACCTAAAATCACTTTATCATGGAATATTTCTCATGCATTGAAAAAATTAAGCAAGACTTATGAAACTCGTTTAATTACTATTCAGAATACATTAACCTAAATTTGACAATGATTGTATTTTATACATAATTATAGCAAATATTGTACATAGTGTCTTTTAAAAAACCCTTATTTATTTATTAAATTTAAAATTGTACTTCGAATTGCTTCGTGCAGCCTCCAAAAGTTTTGGTTTTGATAATATAAATGCATGGAAGTCCTTACAAGAAAGATTAAAATTTGTGCAGACTTGGATTTCATCCTTGATGTGATGTATACTTAGTTTGTTTCTGTTTTTGCACCACAATTCATTCATGACACTGAAAATTCGTTCGCAAGCTGCATTAGACTCTAGAATCGAGAGCACAAGTGATACAATTTTTTTCAGTTCTTCTCCAACACCCTTATTCACATTAAAAAAGAAGTTAACCTATCTAAAGTCCACCCTTTTTGTACTAGCCGCTACAACTTCACGGAGGCAACGGAATACACAGAAGTCTTCATATAGTGTCTTCATCGATTGCTAATTTTAGTGTATTTCCAAGATTTTTGAGTTCATCCCACGTAATTTCTTTCTTCATTGATAATATATTCATGTTTTTGTATGTATAACTCTCAAAATCATGCCACTTTTCCAGGTAAGTTAAGCACCTTTGAAAGAAATAGTTTATATCTACAGTAAACTGCAATCTATCCACTTCATTTAAGCTACTCAATATATAAAATGTTTTATGGTCATAAAATTGATCATTTATCCTATTGGTAGTCTTCTCGCAAATATCTAATATAACTGCATGCCACTCCGTTCATGTAACATCATCACTTCCCAAAATTTTAACACTATGCTCAAATAAATTAAAAATATTTTTCAAAAAATACTAATAGCAAAGTGCTGGAGAACTTTCTTCTCCAAATGCTTTCCATATTATTTGGGAACACTCACTTTCACCTTCCTCTAAAAAATATTCCCTCAAAGCTACCCAGTTAGAGAGCAGCCTTTCAATAGCTGGTAGTAGAGATAACATCTTGTTGGCACGTGCCTTAGAATTTGTTTGTATTCTACATTGACAAATTGACAGAATGATTTTAGCTTTTCTGTGCGCTTAGCAAAAGCCGAAAATTCACTATATACTTTTATAACTAACACCTCTAGATCAAAAGGAAGCGCTTTTAGTGCAAATTTCACACAGTTATGTAAAATATGGCATTTACAATTTGCCTTTAAAAGTTTTTCATTATCTGAAAAATGTTTTTGGTACACAGAATTGTGTTTACCAAAATTTACAGGTGCATTATCTGCAGACAATGAGGAAAATGACTGAATGTTAAGAAAATTTTTCTCGAGAACTTCAATCAGTCGATCTTTGATAGAAGCACTTGTTTCATTAGGGTATTCATAAAAGTTCAGAAGACCTTGTTTAATACCTTCTTTAGATGAAAAATATTGCACCACCACGGGAAACATTTTAAATTTTTCTTTGTTTGAAGCGTCAATGCCGAGAGAAAAATAATTACAATCAGCTAAATCATGCAGAAGACGTTCTTGAGCAGCAGGTGCCAGAATACTCTCACATATGCTTATGCATTTTGTTCTGTCACATGCTACTTTGTTTGCAATGCTGGAATCACTAAATACAATAGGAAAAACTTAATGCTACAATCTTGAATATTTTAACTGTGATGGTGTGTAACCCCTTGATAAACAGACGTAACAGTTACGTCGTAACTTCACCTGCAGTAACTAACTTTTCTTGATTAGAGTATTTACTTTGAAGAAAACTGGATATCGACTGAGATTCGGTCATTTTTTAAATATATTTATTTTATCGCTACCTTTTGTGCCACACTTTCTGAATGGATTTTTAATGCTCTTTTTCCTTATGTTTAACAGAGATTACAAAATAATTTGCACTCACCATTAAACTCATCTCGCTTCACAAGCCAACTTTGCATTTCTGGTTCATTTTGCCATCCATCATTAAACATTGTGGAATATTTAATTTTTTTGAAGTTGCCATTTTTCTGGGGATGATTATTGAATCTAAAAAAACGTATTTAGGTGACGTTAATACTATATATATTAAGACTTATTAAGATAGCCAGCGCATGAAAATAGAGTAGTACATACTGTAGATAGTGCACATCATCATCATCATCATGAGGTGTTCTGCCTCTAGGCAGGTCCCTGGCACCAGCGTTGTCTCCACTCATTTCTGTTCCTTGCCATTTCTTTCATTTCCTGATACCCTCCCCTTTCTTTCAGATCGTCAAACATTTTTATTCTTCTACGTCCCCTTTTCCTTTCACCTTCTACTGATCCTTCCAACACCATCAATAGTAAACCTTCTCCTCTCAAGATATGCCCTAACCAGTTACTTTTCCTCCTCTGAATTGTTTCAAGTAATCTTCTCTTCTCATTCACTCTTGTTAGTATTGCTTCATTCCTTATCCTATCCGTCCACTTAACCTTCTCCATCCGCCTCCACACCCACATTTCAAATGCCTCTAGTCTTTCTTTCTCTCTTTTCTTTAGCGTCCATGTTTCGCACCCATAAAGCAATACACTCCAAACATAGCACTTCACAAGACGTTTCTTCAGATTTAAATCCATTTTACCACATAGTACCCGTTTTTTCCTATTAAATGTTTCTTTTGCCATTGCTATTCTTGTTCTTATTTCTTTTTCACTTCTCCAGTCTTCAGTTAGCATGCTTCCCAAATATCTATACTGTTTTACTTGCTCCACTCTTCCATCCTTTATTGACACATTCATAATTTCTCTATCCCCTATTCTCATCACCTTTGTTTTCTTTATGTTCATTTTCATTCCATATTCCATCATCCTGTCTTCTAGCTTTGTAACCATTTCCTGAATATGCCTCGTTTCATCTGCCAAAATTGCCATGTCATCAGCAAACCTTATACAATTTATTATTCTACCCCCAATACTAATTCCTTTATCATTCCCTATTCCATTGTCAATCATTTCTTCAGCATATATATTGAACAGGTTTGGCGATAAGCAGCAACCTTGCCTTACTCCTCTTCCTAGATCATACCATTCGGTCTGTGCATCTTTTATCCTCATAGCTGCTTTCTGTTTCATATACAGCACTTTAATTAACCTTCTATCTTTCCAGTCTACTTTTTTTGCTTTTAGTATTTCCATCAGTTTTTCCTAGTTCACTCGGTCGAATGCCTTCTCCATATCTATGAAGCACAGACTAATTCCTTTACCCCTTTCTATATATCTCTCTCCACTCATTCTTATCAATCCTATTGCATCTCTTGTACCTCTACTCTTTCTAAATCCAAACTGTTCCTCTGCAACATTTTCTTCCATTTTGCTAATTAGTCTCCTGTTCATAACCTTAAGTAGAACCTTTGCTGCATGTGTAATTAAACTGATTGTTCTGTGTTCACTGCATTTTCTTGTTCCTTGCTTTTTCGGAATCGGAATCATAATTGTTTTGACGAAATCCTCTGGCCACATCCCCTTGTCATAGATTGCATTACACAACTTCACTATTTCTTCCAGTCCTTCCTCATTAAGACACTTAAATAATTCTATCGGTATCTCATCTACCCCCATTGCCTTCCCATTCTTCATATCCTTTATTGCTTGTAGCACCTCTATTTTCAATATCGAACCCCCTCTTTCGTCATTATTTATTTCATCCTGCTCTTCAATACGGAGATCCTTTGGTTTTTCATTTGATTTGTACAACTCCTCCATGTATTCTCTCCATCTATTAAGGACCTCCTCTTCCTTATATAGAACTTTATCTTCTTTACTTGCAATCTCTTTCACACATGCACTTGTTCTCCATCTATCCCACGTTACATTTTTTACTTTCTTATACATCAAGTCATACATTCCTTTTCTCTCTAGATCTTCTATATCTGAGCATTCCTCCTCTAGCCATCTCTCCCTTGCTTTTTGGGTTTCTCTTCTTAGTTCATTATTCAGTTTCCTGTATTTCCTTTTTCCATCTTCATCAGTCCTGCTTTTGTATTGCCTTCTTTCTTCCATCTTTTCTATCATTTCCTTTGTCACCCATGGCTTTTTTATTCTTTTTCCTTTGAAAAACCCAATAGCCTGTTCTGCTGTTTTCCTTATAGCCTTCTTTATCCTATTCCATGCTTCATCCACATTTTCCTCCGACACGTTTTCTCTTTTGATTGCCTGAGCTAATTTTTCTCCTATTCTTTCTTTTCCTACCGTGGCTATATTCTCTAAATCCCATTTCCTAACTATCTTAGCCTTCTTAACCTTCTTCAAGGCTAGTTTTATTTCGGCCATGAGGAGCACATGATCACTGTCAATGTCTGCTCCTGGAAGTCCATATGCCTTTTTTACTCCATTTCTATATCTTTCTTCCACTAGAATATAATCTATTTCATATCTGGCTCCATCTCCTGGTGATTTCCACGTGTATAGACTTCTCTTATGATTTTCAAACCAAGTATTTGATATAAACATCCTCTTCTCTTTACAGAACTCAACAAGTCTTTCACCTCTTTCATTTCTTTTCCCTAGTCCAAATTTTCCTACTACTTGGTCTTCTCTTCCCTCTCCTACCACAGCGTTCCAATCGCCCATCACTATCTTGCAACAGTTTTTACCTTCCTCCTCCATAATATTTTCTATCTTCTCGTATATTTCTTCAACAGCCTCATCTTCATGTTGGCTGGTCGGCATATAAACTTGTATCAACAGTAGATCTTTTGGGTGCATTCCTATTCTAAGACCAATTGCTCTATCATTTACAAATATCACCCTCTGTACACAATTTGCTATTTCCTTATTCAAAATTACCCCTACTCAATTCGTTCCTCTAATACCTCCTGAATAGTACACCGTGATGTCATCACTTTTTATTTCCCCTCTTCCTTCCCATCTCATTTCACTTAAGCCAATCATATCCATTCTATTTATTTTCATCTCTTTCTTTAAATCGGAGGATCGGAGGAGCCTGTAACCTCTAGAGGGCGCGTCCCCGGGTGGCGGATAGGGGAACGCTCTACAGATATGTAGGGTAGGAGGGAAATAAAATACCTCCCGCGGACCAACAGGCAGCAGCGTCTGTTCTCCATATTAGGGGCGGCTGCAAACAGCGTCTGTTCTCCATGTTAGGGGCGGCTGAATATATAGGCGGAAGGCAATGGGAAACCACCGCCACAATATATCCCATGTAGAGGCATCATGACGGAGTCTTCTCTTGTTAAATATTCCGGAGGCAAAATGGTCCCCCGCTCGGATCTCCGGGGGGGACAACACGAGAGGTTCCGTTTAACACAAGGAAGGAAGGAAGCTGGAAAGAAGTTGAGAATTGGCACGTGGAATGTTAGAACACTCCTACGAGCAGGGAAGTTGGAAAATTTAAAGAAATAATGCACATAAATATGCGTTAAAAGAAACAGAATACATGTAAACATAATATTTTTTTAAATTACCAGCCACTTATGTAATGAAAATAATATGAATAGTTTAATGTAAGCCACGGGGTGCCGGTGGTGTAGTGGTTAGGACGCTGGCTGCTACTCGCCCGATGCTTGAAAAAAGTCATCGGGTACGAATCCTGCGCGAGTAGGATTTTTTCTCAAGGTTACCCGGCCCCCTGTTTGCGTGGTTTGAGGAGACCGCGCAAATTCAGCTGTTCCGTCCTTCGGAAGGGACGTTAAGCCGTTGGCCCCCCTGGTGTTCTTCGTAAGAGCAGGCAAATGCCGGCACCGGGTTTCCCTCCTCCCTTCTGTGTGTGAGTCCGGTGTGGAAGGCAACGGGAAACCACCACACCGTGTATGTATATTCCCTAGTCAAAACCAATTAATTAATTAATTGGTAGGACCTGTCGCAAGACAGAACACGAATGAATGAATGAATGTAAGCCACATGAATACTTACTGGACAAGGCTCTATGTATTAACACTAATATATTATTGACTACACATACGACACAACCATGTGACACCAACCTCACGCAGTGATTTATCAGACAAAACATAAACTCATTCTAGGTTGCGGGTCTAAAAGAAAAATACAATATCCGCCGACAGCTCTCTATACAGCTGGCGCCTGGTGAATAGAAAAGCATTACTTTAATTTGCAACAAAGTATTAGCCGTCTCACCAGCAACAGTTAAAGTGAGACCTTCACTACAATCTACAAAGTTTCAAACCAGAATGAATTTTCAATGAATATCGCTTTAACATTCTCTAAGAAGGATGATGTGTAACAATAAAAAATGTTTGTGAGAATATTGTTAAAAAATCGTCATCTCCATTAAGAGGTACATGAGTGAGTCGCCGAGAAAGTATACATCTTTGCATTTGATATCCATTACTTTGGATTAAATATACCGGCCAAACAAAATTTATAAATTTCAACTAGGTAAGTATAGCCACGGATCGGCAGATTCCTAAATTCCGGGAGATTTTGATCTACCACCTGGAGCCGGGAGACACGTGTCTAATTTTTCATAATTCCGGGAGAATCCCGGATTCCCGGAGAGGTGGCAACCATATTTAAACGGCTGCCACGGCTATTCGGAGAAAGAATACGCACTATAAGAAATGATACACATTTGGTCAACGTTAACAAACTTTTACGTTTAAACATTAGTTTTACGAAATTAACGGAATAAGCAAGGGTGCTTGAGGACTTGGCTCATCAGAACTGGAAGATAACTTTCACCCATTTAAATTTCTTCACAACCATGGTCGTTAAAATGTCACCCAATTATGATAAAGAGGTATACTTTAGAAACTCTTGTAAAGTATGACTGCTTTTGTTTACTGTTAGATTTATGTGCACCTGGATTATCTATTGTCACGGTATTGAAGCCATTCAAAGTCATCGCTAGCTCATTTATTATCTTAACTTCTTGAATGGACAGTTAATGTTCTCTTCGGTACCTGGGACATTCCAAGTTCAGAAAGATTACTATCGAGGCTTCGCGGCACAGGTCCTGGGGTGAAAGCAAAGGAAAGAGATAAGCAAGACAATTTCAGATGGTGTGTCATGAATAGGGACGAATGTGGCGCGGTTATTTGAGAACGTCTTCTTGGCACTCGGCGAAATACAATGCGGCTTTACTTACTGCATAGGGCCCCTTTATTGAACATCTAGAATACCCGTCGCATCTGTTCCGACTTCACACACATTATACGCTGTGTGATTGTCCTGACAATTCTGCGCCAACATCGAAAGTTCAGTTTAAATGATAACCACTAACAAAATTCTGTTAATATAATATTTTGCCTGAGAAAACTAAAAATCATTTAGCATGCATTAATCCATGTAAGAATAGATTTGGGCATGCCTGATTTTTATTCTGCATAACGTTTATTTGTGCATGCTAATGTTTTATTCCGTTGTGGTAATTGACATTATTTTTTTGCCAATGAGTTAGTTGACAGCAATAATAGTAAATTTTCCGAAATCGAAATTCATTCCTCTTTTAATCAAAATTTCGATTTAAAACCGTAAATCACACATTTGGATGTACGTGTGCGTGCATGCGTTTGTACTGACATTGCACTCGAATGTAGCATACAATTCTATGCATGCGCCTTTAAGGACCTCGTGGATTTCCTTTGGGAAATAAACAACAAAATCCAAATATTCCGCTCACTTTTAATTAAATCCAAATGCCAACTTAGTCCCAAATAAGAGTAAATTCCTTAAATCATTAACACCGGATCTAGAACATGGTAGATTTATTTCAATAGCGGCTTAAGACTTTATCATGAGTTTACGGGGCATATAAATCTCAATATACCGTTACAAACGCGGAATTTCATCGGCGCAAATATTAATAATTAAACGGAATTTCCGATGCAATTTTGACAGATTCCATACTGTAAAAGAAGGATAAATTGAAAAATCTATTCAGAAAATATGATGGATAGGCTGAAGATGAACCAGAGGAAAAGATCAAGGTGATAGAGCTTAAAAGGATGCTGAGCATATAATTAGCACTTAGTGGACTAACTTTGTGGAGTTAATCCGTAATAAAAAATATCTTTGTTAGAATTACAGGGCGATGCGAAGTGTAAGGTGAAACCAGGGTAGATAGTTTGTTAATACAAAACGGAATCCCAAAATGGTCGTTTTTGTCTGTGCTTGTCGGTGCTTTGTCTTTGTAATACTTATGGCGTTGGAATAGGGAAGAGGATTCCAGATGAACAGAGATGGAAGAAAGAGCAAGTGATGCGAAGAGAGGGAAATAGAATTGAGAGAGAAGAAAATGGCAAACGAAGGAGAGATGAACGGGAGTAGAATATACACCGTGGCAAACAAGATGGACGTTAGGCCTCCAATGCTTTGAAACACGAGGAAGATTTAATTTAATAAATTGAAATTATCGGAAAAATTTCATGTAAGCCACCTAGGGTTGTGGTTTTACAATATATTCTTTCATGATACAGTTTTCTTAGCAATTGATTCGATAAAATTTTTATCTTCAAGATAGCTCCCAATGTTCGCACCGAACGGCTATTGCCGTAGAATGCTCTGCGTTTTCTAAATAAAAATCACCATCGGATAAGCTTGTCTCGGTCGTAGCGCGTATTTCTCGCACCATTTGGCGCCGCGCATAAGTAAGCTTCTCGGCTAGGGAACGGGGGAAGTAATATCGAAAAAGTTGAAAAGCGGATAGAAGGAAGAGTAAGAAACACATCTTGTGACGGAGGATTGAAGATTCAGAGATTTTGTCAATCGAATAAAAAAATAGATGAAAAATGATTGTATTTCTAAATTTGAAGAAATGAAATTTAACAATATAAAAATGAAAAGAAGATGCCGGAAATCAGGAGTATGTGAGGAACCAGTTTTCACCAATAATAATCACAGATCCCTTTATGAAAATGAAAAGCGTTGTAATTGGCCGTTGAGATGACGTTCTATATGTTTTTGCTGTGTTTTTCCGCGACGCAGCGAAACCAGGAAGACTGCCATTATTAGGGCATGGTGTCCATACGGAAGGAATTCTCTTCTTTAGCCATATTATTATATTTTTACGCAGTATTTGAGCGATTATATCGAGGAAAACAATTAGAATAAAATAAAAAAGGGAAATTTGAATTAATTCAGAATGAAATTTCATTCTCATGGTCCTTAAGCAACGGATTCATACGGTATCGTTTGTTGATAAGCACGACGTTTATTAATGCCGAATCTCGAATATTTCGAAAAAAATTTAAAAACCGTACAAAAGCGACTTCTACAAATATAAAACAATATTTTACAACGAAAAAATGCCGTTGAGGTAAAATAGAGAAAATATAATAGAAATAAAGAAAGATGGAAGATGGAGAGGAGAATAGACTGGGAGGGTGAAGACAGATAGATAGAGACAGATAGAGAGAGAGAGGAGTAAGCGAGGAAATCAAGTGGACGGTCAGAAGAGGAGAAGAGTTGTAGGAGAGGTGAAGGAAAAGGGACGGAAAGAGCGGATTAATGTATGGGTTGGGCGTGCGTGGATTTGCGCGAGAGAAAGTGCCGGACATGTGTTCGTCTCCTTCTTTTCATCGATAAGAGGAGAGAGAGGGAGGGAGAGAGGGAGAGAGAGGGGGGAGAGAGAGGGAGGGAGAGAGAGAGAAGAGGCTGATCGATGGCCGGGTGTCACCTTGCCTCTCTCCCATTCCCTCCTCTCTCTCTCCCCATCCTCGCCACTCCTTTCTCCTCTTCCAACTCCCTCTAAAAAACTAAGACGGATACACAGTGTACACAAACACACACTCGGTCACTTCGACAGAGTGAATTCGTTACCCGCCTTTGAAAGGATTTTTCTTATAGCAAAGGAAGTCTCTCTCTATCTCTCTCTCTTTCTCACTCTCATATATATCTCTCCCTCTCTCTCTCTTACCTCTCTCTCTCTCTTACCTATCTCTCTCTCTTATATATCTTTCTCTCTCTTATCTCTTTACCTTTATCTCTCTCTAATCTCTCCCTCTTATCTCTACTTCATATCTCTCTTTCTATCATAGGCGAAGCTCGGATTAGTTTACGGGTTTTTCGAATTTTGCCGGAATGTTGGTGGCGCTGTCATCGTCACATAACCTTTTCAATTTTTCGGCGTGAAAACGAACAGTCCTGAGAAGTCGATTCAACTTTTTTAATTAAGTCAAAGTATGTGACAACGACATGCTTTACTAGAGGTCATGTAATTTAAAACGTCATTTTTATCGTAGTTAATTCAACTTTTGAATGTTTTATTTTACTTCGGTAAGATTTAGGCAATTAAATTTCTTCGTTCTAAAACTTTGATTTTCACGGCTATATGAAAATTCGCTTTGCGACCTTTGCACATAATACGTGAGTCGTTAATCGATAAAAAAAACTCCGTGATTATTAGAAATGCCTTGTCTACGAAAAATCTTGTGCGATATATGGGGAAGAAGGTCAACCTTGTTATTTCGCATAATACTTAACCTTAATGGCTGTAAAGATTTAAATAACAGGTTGCGTAATAAGCGACCATTAATTAGAGAGTCGATAATAATATTATGGTCTGTTATAACTTCGGATGTAATCTCTCTACTACGAAGAATGGTAATTGCGTCATTAACAGTTTATGTAAATTAAAATACAATTTTGATGACAAATGATGATCGCAAATGGCTACAGATGCTAATAAGTGCAAGCTTGAATTATACTCATTGAAATTGTTTGTTTTGCCGAAGCAATTAATAAGGCACCCAAGTAGAAGGATTACATTTCAATTCTCTGCAATAAATCATCACACTTTCACTCTCTCGGTTAGATTAATCAAAAGATAAGATCATTGTTCTAAAAATAAAATTCCGTAGGAAATTTCGGCCAGAAATATTCCTCTAAACAGACTCTAACGCCTTCTTCTCTTTATATGAATATTGGTACTAATATAACGAAAATATACTGACAAACTTATAGAGGTAACCTCGGTTAACACGATACTTGAATTACACGGTTTCGATTTTACCCAGTCGAATAAATGCAACGAATTTTCATTAAAACGTTTTAAGACATGTTTTTGTTTTAAAGTTTTTTCTTCATTTTTGGCTCCAAAAAATGAACAACCGTAGAAAACGTCAGTTTTACTAAACATTTAGCCGATATGTGAATTTTAAATAAACGGTTGGATGTGCAGAAGTTAAATATGTGTTACCGTACAAAATTTTTATCCAATGTTTTGTAAAAGTATATTTGATAAGGTGCAAATTTTGTATATCGTGCAAAATTCAAATTTAAATGAAGCTAAAAATTGTAAAAGAAAAGTAATTAAATATATTGATAGGAAAAGTTTCATTATATTTCATTACGGATTTTACCTTAAAGTTGGGGAGGCACTGCATAAGGGTGCAAGTGATTTGGAGGAGCGATCATATCTGGTCACGCGGCTAGGTTTGTCGTCGGTATCATTTTTTATATTTTAGGCAGAATACGATAGCGATAGTAAGCTAAGCAGGCGGCGACAAGGGAGGCTAATGTCAGGTTAAGCGTGTTAAGAGTGTATATTCGATCCCTCCCGTCCATCAAAAGTCCTTCTGCTTTTAGAGCAAACGTAAATTGTATTCATTGGAACGAAGCATAAATACATTTGAGAGGAAGGATTCCTCTGTCTCTCGCATGCAAATGAAGAATATTTTCGTATTTTTCGACCAATGATATCGACTTTTCGCATCGTGATTTTACCAATCCAGAAAACCTTGCGTTGGGTGAGAGAGAATCGATTTCTAGTCTTTGTTTTTATTTGCCACTGGTCAATCAGTTTGATAAGAATTCATTGGGTGATCGACACTTCTTGAGATACTTGAGCTGAGATTGAGAGTGATGACAGTCGTGAAAGTGAAAGCGATTGAGACGAAATCTGCTAAATGCATTTTTTTTCATTTTTATGGTTCTTACAAAAAAGTGAAATACTGTTTCTTTGATAGAACCTGATGGAATAAAGTGATCAGAAGATCCTAAGCAGACAGGCATAAGGTTTAATGTTGGGAATAATTTTGAAACGAGAAAAAAGTCTGCTATGACCGGGAATCGAACCTTTTGAGTGGGAGGAGTTTTCTTCGATATATCTCTTCGAGGACATCCGTTGGGGAAGTTTGATACAAGTTTGGATAGTTCCGTCCCAACCAAGAAAACATCCACGTTCAGAAGCGAGAAAATTGATCTGCTACGATAGTTCAGTGGTAGAATATCTGCTTGGCAAGTGGAAGACCCGGGTTCGATTCCAGATCATAGAGGACTTATTTCTCGTTTCAAAATTATTCCCTTGATAGAACTTATATAGAAAAATAAAACTGGGCTAGCAAACAAAATTTTTTTTTTCAGCCATTAAATTGAAAACAATAACATACGAAGTTAATAAAATCAATTTCATATTAATATTTTCCATGATTAATTTTTTTTAATCAAAGGTTTTAAGTTTTTTAATTAATTGAATTTAGGTACTTTTTATTTGAGCTTAATTTATGCATTTTTTCAAATGTTATAAATGAAATTAATTTGTGAAACGTGGAACTAAAGAGAAATTTCGTAATAAAACGGTTATTGCAGCTTAATAAATGTTTTTAAACAAAAAATGCGGAAACATTTTCTTTTAAAAAGATATTTTTTGGGAACATCCCATCTTGTATGAATTCTTGATCTCGATCGACACGATTATTTATTACACTGTGTTTTCCTGCAGGCAAACTATCTTGTTAATCAAGGGTTAATTTTATATAGGCATTCTTTTATCATTGAAGTAGCGGAGAATTTAAATTAAAATTTTTATTTTGATATTAATAATAAGTGTATTATCAGATAGATTTGAGTTCGTCTTTGATTTGCTTCTGTGGCGATCCCCCCTTTTCTATCACACTTATCCGATAGCACTCCGATATTCGTATTATCGCCGGACATAATGGCGCCACGCCCCCAGGCCTTATGTACCTTAGGTATACCTCACCTACCTAACTTTTCCTCTTTCCTTCTCTTATATAAGGACAACAAAGAAGTAACCAATAAACGGTTACTAAACCACCATTTAAAAGCCCCCCCCTGGCGTATATCCCCTCCCCTCCGATAAAGTTCTCACTCCGGCGTCACTTGATCTCCAATTCTCGCAAGAGAATGCCAGGAATCAAAAGCTTCGCGTGCGCTGATGGAAAGCCGAGTTGTAGCGGTGATTCACCTGCGTACGAGCTTCCATGAGATTGCCGACTACGTTCTTCGAGTGGGCAGTGATATACCAAGCAGCTGAAGACATTATTCTGTGTTGGAGTGGCCATTGATATACCAGCAGCTTGAAGATATTATCGTAATTATATCTGGTGTAATATAACCGACTTTGACCAGGGCCGGCGGAAGCGGGGCTGCAAGGCCTGCGTTGCAGGCGGTCGCCAAGCAAGGGGGGCGCCGCTTCCAAAAACTTCGGCCATGAATGTATCATATTTAATAAATAATAAATACAACACCACACGTCCACTCCCACGGTGATTATGGTGCTTTATGGCTTGAATCAGCACGAGTGATTTCAGTATGGAAACATAATAGTTGGAAATATATACAAATTAATGCAATTTTGAAACTGTTGGCCGACGGTGCTGGGTTTAGCCAAAGTTAGCCAGCGAAGGACTATGCCATGTAGCGTAATGAGAGTGGGCCTCCAATGGTTGTAACTAAATTCACAGCGTAAATGCACGTATCGCTATCTGCTATGTCTAATTAACTGCTGCGGTTGTTTTATACACGACCAGTTTAATAAAATTTTATATCTGATACCTGCATAACATTCGCTAAGTTGAGAACGTACTTACTTATAATTCATGTTTAAATTTATTTGAAAATAATTACAAAATACCCACTATTTTTTAAAAATAATCCAAAATACCAACTGTTTTAAAACAGGTTAAAATTGGTTTTAGAGTTAATGTTAGATTAAGGTTAGTGTTAAGTTTGGTGTTGTGTATATTTTTGTTATTTCTCCTAGCGTTTTGTTATAGCTATTTTTAGCATGTTTTTAATTACAGTGGGCATTTTGGAATATATTTAAAAAAAAAAGTGGGTATTTTGGAATATTTTTTAAAAACAGTGGGTATTTTGGAATTAGCCCCAATTTATTTTTATTATTAAATTTTAGTCTAAAAATTAAATTAAATAATGGAATCGAAGAAGAAGTTACCCGATGCCCAGAATCGTAAACGTAAGGCCGCGAAAGATGCTGCCATTCAAATACAAGCCGGTACACTAGCTCATTTCATTAAAAAAGTGAAGAATACTTCCGACTTCTACTGTAGCCAACTTTACACATCATCAGAACCAATTGTTGACGAAGAGGCATTCAACCCAAGTTCATCAGCCAGATTAAATGAAAATATTACAACGACAGATCAAGACCATGAGGAATTAATTTCTGAACCAGATCTCGAGGTAATTAAAAATTCTTTAAATCCTGACATGGAAAACTTCTTAAGTGAAGAATATTATCGAGATAATTCGGAGAAAGACATTTTTATAAATGAAAAATCTTTAGTTAATGAAAATTTAGAAGATCCAGCAAAATGGCCAAATATTGACGACAAATTGGGAATAGTTTAATCAGAAATGGGACCTATTCAAAAGAAAAATTTAATATATCCGAGATATACGAATGGACGTAAATTTTGCGATACATATTATAATAGGAAAATGGAAAACGGAGAGTTGGTAACACGGACATGGCTTATTTATTCGTTAACCGCAAATTCTGTTTTCTGTTTTTCATGTAAGCTTTTTACACCTGCTGAGAGTAGCAGCCTCGTAAAAGGATATGATGACTGGGGAAACATATCCAAAATTTACATAGACACGAGACCAGTATGACTCATTAAATTTTTTTTAATGAAAGGAAATTCAGAAGAACCTGAAAAATAAAATAACTGTTGACTTTCAAACACAAAACATGTACGAAATGGAATAAAACATTTGTCAAATGTTTTAGAAAGATTGATTGAAATAGTAAAATTCCTTGTTGGCCAACATTTAGCATTTCGAGGATCATCAGATACATTATATCAAAAGAATAACGGAAACTTTTAAAAATTAGTCAAACTGTTTGCTAAATTTGACCCGGTTATGGAAACTCACGTTGAAAGAGCTCTATGGCAAAAAGGTTGCCTTCATTATTTAAATGTTGCAAATTTTAGGCAATGAAATAAGGGATAAAATTTTATTGTCAATTCGAAAGGCTAAATACTATTGAATGATTGTGGACTGCACACCTGACGCAAGTAAAACAGAACAGATGAGCATTATCATACGTTTTGTTTTCTACATCGATAGAAAAGTCGAAATCAGGGAAAACTTTTTAGGTTTTGTGGTAGTTGATGACTCTACAGGCCACGGTTTATACGAAACGATAATTAAATTATTGGAAAAATGGAACATTCCCATTGAGGATATGAGGGGTCAAGGGTACGACAATGGGGCGAATATGAAAGGGAAAAGAAATGGGCTTCAAAGTTTGCTCTTAAACACAAATCCTCGTGCCTTTTACGTTCCCTGCGCTGCTCATACTCTAAATTTAATAATAAATGATGCAGCAAAAGTCAATGCAGACAAAATTGTTTTTTTTTGCAACTGTACAAGAATTATATAATTTCTTTTCATCTTCTCCAAAGCGTTGGACAATTCTTTTAAAGATCATCTCAAATTTAACATTAAAGCAGCTTTCAGACACCCGATGGGAAAGTAGAATTGAAGCAATCCGGCCTCGACGATATCAACTAGGAGAGTTTTATGACGCGCTCTATGAAATTATGGACCATTACAACTTCAATAAAGAAATACAACATGAAGCACAAAGTTTATGTGTTAAAATAAAAGATTATAAATTTATTTGCTGCTTGATAATTTGGCATGATATTCTTTATGGAATAAATTCTGTCAGCAAACAACTTCAAGATAATGCACATTGCACTTGTCTTAGAATCAATCGGCAATTTAAAATCATTCGTATTGGAATATCGATCAAATTCAAATTACAATTATGTTCTTGAAACGGCAAAAAACTTATTGAAGATATGGATGGATAAACATAATTTAAAGCTATAGTTGAAGTTCGCCGAAGAAAAAAGAAACGTCAATTTCATTATGAACATCATGACGAATCACCGCAAACGCCAGAAGATAGATTCAGAGTCAATGTTTTTATACGGTTTTGGATACTGCTTGGGCATCGTTGAATGAACGTTTGAACAACTGAAAATCCATAGTGATCATTCCAGTTTCTTACATAATTTCTCAGAAATTAATAATGAAAATCTAAGAAAAAACTGGGATGATTTAGAGAAACATTTTAAATAGGGTGATAACAAAGATATAAATGGTACAGAACTCAATGACGAGATAGTTGCTTATAAAGACATTTTCAGTAAAGATAAATTAAAAATTCAAAACCCTTTTGATGTTCTTCAGTTTATTGTATCTAATAATTTATGCTTTCCTAACTTAACGATTGCTTTAAGAATATTATTGACCATTCCTGTTAGTGTAGCAAGCAGTGAATGTTAATTTACTAAATTTAAATTAATTAAGACGTATTTCACAAGAGAGACTTGTAAACCTTGCATTAATAGCTATTGAAATTTGATGTATGTGCTGAATTAGATGTAAAGGAAATTATTTGTAATTTTGTAATTACGAAATCAAGAAAACTAAAAATTTTGTGTATAAACTTGTTTCAAATAAAATTTCATATTTATTTATTTATTCCAATATTCTATTCATGTTACACAAAAACGTGTAACGTATCTTTTTCGACGATTTTTTTTTCTAAAGGGGCGCTCACAGCTATTTTGCAGACGGGCGCTGATCAACCTAGCGCCGGCCTTGACTTTGACCAATAGACAAATTTCCGTCTCAAATTGTCTATCTATTTAATATTTGTATTTGCTCATCGAGTTAATTATGTAAAATTCTGTTATATTGAACATAGTGTATGGTTCTAATTTAATTAGACCCTTAACATATAGCATATCAGTTGAGGTTGTTGCACCAAAATTTTGGTTCGCTGCACTTCTATATTAGTTAACTTACTAGAAATTGCTATAAAATCTTCGCCGCTATTTAAATAAATTCCATATGCACACCACTATTTTCAACATAAATGGCCGTATACAATGCCCGGTGCTCCAATAAAATGATTACATTTTCCTCCAGAGTTAATGTTTTTGAAGTTTAATCACAGAATTTTCAACCACGCACTCGAGTACCGCAAACATTTCTCTCTAGTTTCCGCCACCGACGAATGGCGTCGCTAGCTGAGGTTGTCGGTCGTCATACTCCCCCTTCCCAACATCGCCCGCGTACGCAGGAAGGTGAAAAAAACGTCCGTTTCAACGGGGCTCATGACGCGGAAAAAACCGGCGGTCTGGCGACTGAAAATGGCGGTCATTAAATATTTTTTCTTGCTATCGGATTCCTGAAAATTGGTAGACCGCAGCTAAAAACTCAAACTTGGCTCTGCAGGGCCAAACGACCGCTTTTTGACCAATGATGCCCCAGTTGTCCTCCAACCCCTCGCATTTCCCTTCCCCCCGTTCCCTAGCACTTCCCGATGCCTCTCGCCGGCTACATAACTCTCGGGACAGCGCGCCACGGCATTAATATACAGTGCAAACGGAGCGGCGGCAGAGTAGTACCTACGTAACGAAACGCCTTCACCCCGATCGGATTTATTTGGCGGAGGGCCCGTTTTATTTTTCGTTTTAATAGACTCATTAATTCACGTTGGTGTCGTCGTGGCGCCACCATCATTCCTGCTTTCGAGGCAACAATCGATGGCCGGAACCGAACGAGGATAATCAGTTGAGCCCACTGTTAACTGCGATTAAAATTCGCGATTCGCCGGTTTACGTGAGTCTTCGCTGTCATTTCCTATCCTATGTTTATTTAGGGGCGCGCCTCATATTTTCTGGCTTCTTAGGCATTTGGGTATCCACGCGTGTTTATCCGTTTTCCTGCTTTAAAACTATAATTTTAGACATACAGAAATTAAATGGTGGTGGTGGTTTAATGACAAACACCATGTTCCATTAAGTGCTAGGTCATTATCGGGGTCAAAAGACAACAAAGGTACGAATTGGACAAGAAGACTAGCGTGTAAAATGTAAAGAAAGGAAAAAAGAAAATATTTGGATTAAATTTTCCAAGATAAATTTGCGCTTGAGTTACTTGACGAAATTAGCGACTGTTTACGTTCGAATTTCGCGCAATATTTCTTCGGGTAAATAATGGAACACGACCTTTTGTTGGGATTCGTGTGCTCTGTGAAATTGCGCCGAATTCCTAAAAACCCTCTTCGAATTCCTGTAACTATTTGCATTTACATCCATCTGTTAGTATTTTACCTTTCTAATAATCTCACTCTTTGTTCTACGCGATCCTTTCCGCATCTGATCTTCTCTTTAAAAGTTGATTGAGCTAAGTTACGGCGATTAAGCGGTTAAGTCCTCGTTCGCTAATTCTCCTCTTTGAGACTATTATCTTCAATTAATCCAAAATATTAACGGCCGTGAGGATAATGATTGTTGATACCAGGACACTAAAGCTATTAAACCCATTTATAGCCCCTTTTCATGTTTTATAATAAGCTATAACGCGAACGGGCTAAATTTCGCAGTCTAAAATACGAACCTACAGAATCGTTTTCACCCGAGAATAGCAGACTGCTTATTGTGTGCATTTCAATTACGAATAATGAAGGTTATTTTTATGAAAATCTCCAAAATCTCACAGTCTTATAATCAAATTATTGTGCTTTCATTCCAACCCAAAAAAGATAAAAGCTTACTTTATGGTGAACTGCGAAAACTTTACAGATTAATTTTTGAGGAGTCGCTTACGGATCAAAATATCCTCTTCATTATTACTGTCCATCGGAATAACGACGACGGTCCACCGGTCAACATGGACTCGAAGTTATCTTTAACTATTGTGAAAGACAATTATTGAAACGAAATTAAATTTTTAAAATCATTAAAATGGTAAGTTAATGGAAGACTATTTGCAATAATTTAAACAATAAGTTTTGTTAAATTTTTGGCTAATATCTTTTATATAGAATTATCGAATAGTAAGTGCTTATTCACAACTGGAAAACTTAAGGCAAAACGTAAGCGAAGCCAATAATAGATAACGGATAGCCTATTTAACCGATAAAGCTCCAACGGCGTTCGTCGCATGGCAACTAGCCTCTGCAAACGTAGCTCGAGTGCCGTATGCATCGGATTTAAACAATCTAACGTACCAACGTGATTCATCTCCCAAACTCACGTATTTTTTTTGTTTAAATGGCGTTGTGTCTCGCCGCATTGCATGTTGGGAGAGAAAAGGGTTTTCCGCTCACACTCGAACGCCTTTTTCCATCTAGCCACCTCCTTCCACGAGGAGGTGCCATAATCGCCCTTCGAGCCATTTCACATTGCTCTAATGCTCACAGCATCGCAACGAGTGGTGCTCTCTCTCTCTATCTCTCCCTTAATTTCTCTCCCTCCATCCCTCTCCATCTCTCCCTCCACCCCTCTCCATCTCTCCCTCCACCCCTCTCAATCTCTCGCTCCACCCCTCTCCATCTCTCCCTCCACCCCTCTCCATCCCCATCTCCCCTCTCCACCTCTTCCCCTCCCCCTCCTCATCCCCTCTCCCCTTCTCCCCATCACCCCCTCTCCCTTACATCATCCGGCTACACGGGCTGACTCCGCAGCCCTAACGAACGCATCCGCCCTAATTGAGACATACGTAAAACCAAGTGTCGCGGCATTTGGTTCCCCTTCCACGCCATCCCATTCGCATTCATCGCGATCGTTCGAGAGGCGTGTTCGGGGCCTGGAAATATAGAATGGAAGCTGGGAGGAGGAGGTCTTTTAAAGAGAAGCCCCGTGGAGGTGCGACTTTTTTTATAACTAATCATGCGCGACTGATCCCGCCCCACGGAACCGTGTTTGCGTTTTTCTTATATTTTTTAGCAGAGCGAGAGAGACCGTCATGCGCTGACCGCTCGCTTTTCCTGCTCTCGGAGAAGCGCGGCGAGATGTCTAGTTAGGGAGGAGCTCGCGGTCTTTTAGAATTACGGACTTGTCAAATAGCATCATTTAAAAAATGTAACTGAAAATTTTTAATGAATCTTCGCTGTCTGACTTTCAATTTTATATGTCACCTTTCAGAATAAGTAGCAACTTAAATTAATAGATGAGTCAAATTAGCAATAAGTTGATTTTCTGCAACAGTAAAAAAGTCGTCGTCTAGATTCAAGAAACAATTATTTTCATATATGACGAGTACTTAGATAACGAAATGAATGAAAGACCAGGAAAATTATTTCCTTGATTAACTTAATTTCCCGTCAAATAAGACGGACATTCGTGAATTAAAAATTGATTTATTATATTAAAAAATAAACGAAATAAACTTTTATATGCACTAAAATGTTCAGAATAAAAATTGGATTAAATATACTTGCTGAATATTCACCGATTAGTTGCACTTTATTGATGCAAAAACCGCATTTAAGAAATTTTGCAGTTTGTATATCGATTCCAAACAAAACCAAGAAAAATTTTGTGTAATGATCGGTATTTTCACACGATGGATGAAAAGTTTGATTTTTTATGAAGTCCGAATTTCCAAAAACAAATTTTTTACAGGTAATCAATTGTTTACAGGGGTCTTTGGCACAAGCAACATTGCTAACAAGATGGAAAAGTACACTCCTTAAATGGGAATACACAGAGATATCAAGGGCGTTCTTAATGGGAAATACTCAAGGAATGGTATCTGAGAATTAGGTGATTCTCGAATTTGTATTCCCGAAACTATAGTCTCCGAGAGTATCTTGCAGTAAATGTTGTTCTCCATCCAAATAAATTTCTCAATCTATACCTCACAGATAATAAAAGAGAATGGGAGAGAAATATATGGATTTTTAATGTTGTTTGCAGAGAGAACCGTCTTCGCGATCGATGTAAACAAAATATGCGATGTTTTGTTTGGGACTTTCTCGAATTTTTATCTCCGAAACCAAAACTCGTAATTACGTGGCCTCGCGGACTTTCTTGTAGTAAATGTTGTTCTCTATCGGAATAATTGTTTCAATCTATACCTTACAGATAAGAGCTAGGGACATAAAAGTTAGATATTTCATTGTTGCTTGACGGATTCCATTTAAAGAGATACGAGTGTAAGTTTACACGTCGGATTCGGCGGGCATCAATTGATGCCCTGCGCGGTACAGTCGGATGGCGGCGGACATTAATTGATGCCTGAGTCCCTTGCCTTTCCTAACGGAATATCATGGGGGAAGGCCAGCTTAAAGCATTCCCTTTTTCTCTCCAGTCGTCAGTTAACACTCGACCTTCAACCGGATCGCAGCCATTTTGAATTTGAACTATCCGTTTTTTTTCAGCATTTTATAAAGGTGTGTATGACGCAACCAGTTTTAAGCACAACTCATTTATTTTTATATATTTTTATTTGCTTTGTGTGTGACAATTTTACACTTTTATTCGTTGTGGCATTGTGTCCAATACTCTTCATTAAAATTTTTAGTGTTAACTATTTTTTCTTATTTTATTTTAGTTAATATAATTTTTCTATAAAACTACAGACCAGATATTTTGTTATTTTTTTATTTATTAAGAATATTTTGACCAAGGAATGTTCTTGTAACTAATTTTTTACGTGTTTTGAAGATTATATCAGTACGATATGGCCGATTTAGAAAAAATTTTGTTTGAGTTTCAAAGTAATTAAAATTAATGCCCCCTTAAATGGCAAAATACATGTTATCAAGCAACATAATAAAGATATTTTCTTGATTTGTAATTTTAGATTTGAAGACAAACATTTCTGTGTTAAATTGTCTCAATATCTATCTCAAAAATAAATTTTCAACAACAATTGCAGTAAATAACAACGAAATATTCACATTTTCTTAAAAATTCATGCGTAACAAATAGCGTATTTTAATTCTGTTATTATTTAATTTACTATATTAATTTACATACAATTTAGTGTTACTTGGATATTTCATTTTATGAGTTTTATTAAATTTAGTGATCTTCTCTATATACAATGTTGTTTGCGACAGTTGGCCTGGCAGCGTTGACACAGATATACAAACATTTCTCAGCTAATATATTACTAAATGTTAAAAATTTAATAAGTGATATAATTTTCCGTTAAAGGCGCCGTAAAAGGAAACTTTAGCGTAAATGGAGCAATTTTTTCACCATAAAAAAATAAATTTCGTACCCTATGAAAATATCTGTAGTGGATGGAATGGGTTTCTCTCAGTTGCAGCGGTTCTTCGTTTGAGAGCTTGAGGCCAAAATAAATCAGTCGAACTTGAAGCACTTTTGACCCACTCTCCTCGTGCATCGAGAGCATGAAACGATACGCAATACCGATTAACATAGCCTTCGGCAATTCACAAAACTTTCCAATAAGAGGTTATATCAAACACTCGATTTTAAAGTATCCTGACATCGAATTGCCATGTGTTTACGCTTTAATAACCCAAACATGGAAGAGAGTTAATAGACCGTCGCCATTTTAAAGTACTTCAATATCGGTCCAAGCGATAGCGGCGCCGCGGGTATATGTCGCAGTAACCACGGTAAACACACGATAACGCGACATTTGTTGGTATTCGTGAGGGAAATTTCCGGTGGACGGGGAAAGGATCGGACTACGTAATTACCACTCGCAGAGGAATGAAGTAAAGAAGTGGGAGGTAAAGGAGAGTGGGTGGAAAGGGAGAGAGGGAGGGAGAAAAAGGAGAGTGGGTTGAAAGGGAGAGAGGGAGGGAATTGAGAGAGGGAGGGAATGGGGAGGGAGGGATTGGAGAGAGGGAGGGAATGGAGAGAGGGAAGGAAGGGAGAGAGGGAGGGAAGAGATAGAGGGACGGACTGGAGGGAGGGAGGGAAGGGAGAGAGGGAGGAAATGGAGAGAGCGAGGGAAGGGAGAGAGGGAGGGAAGGCATGAGATGGATATCCTGTGCTAATTGCGTTCAACAGCCAAGCAACAGCCGTTCGGAATTTCATTCGAACGCAGGCCCATTAAATTCGAAAAACTAGCGACAGTGGATGGAGCTTAGGTCATAAGGGACGAGGAGGGGGAAGAGTGAGGGAGTCACAAACAGCAAAGAAGTGGGACTAAAAATGACCGCGAAAATTTTCCAATATTTTGACGGGCGCTATGATTTTGTTCGGACAGTATATTCCATCGGACCGAGCTCACAATGGGAAGGAGTGACTCCAACGAAAACATAACCGGCATCAACGTTTGTTGACGATGAAGGAGGCTAAACTGTTGCTCTGGTTATCCTTCGAGTTATATGCACATAAAATAGTCAGCCACACCAGAGGTTCTCAACCTTCTGCTTCTTGCGTCCCACCAGGTTAAAAACAAAACAGCATCTTTTCCAATAAGTGGATTTTCACCTAAATTGCATTTTAGTATTATATTTAATCATTTATGGAAATTTTTAAGTCTTAAATATTGCAATAATTTCGCCGAGAAAAGGTTTTATAAGGACTTTTTTCGAAACCTCGCGTCCAACCTAGAAGACCTTCACGTTCTGCCAGTGCAGTGGGACGTATCCCACCGGTTGAGAGGCTCTGATCTAGAGACTGTTTATCAAGGCCGGTCCGCGGTCCAGTATTGGCAGGACCGCGATGCTCCATTTTTCCCGTAAATGGTATATCGTGGACAGCATTGATCGACGAAAAACTTGTTTTCATTAGTGAAAGTGTATAATTGTGAAATAGTTGCAATTAAAAATCGATTTTACGTGGTCCTTGATGGTAAGTTCAGATTATACACCGGTCCACTAAAAACTTTCGGAATACACTGATCCTTCAATTGAGAAACACTGATGATCTGGACCGTTTCTGTTAAGATCCGTACATGAATATATCTTACCTTTTTATGGAGAAATATTACTGAGAAAAGCTTTCAATTCTTGGCAGGCGCTATGTTAATTTATACATACGAATATAATGAAGTGGTGATGAGTGGAAAGCGGTATTATCCTCCAAATGTCAAATTATGTTTTATGTTTGTTGTCTATGTGGATTTTAAGCTCTGGGCGTAGATTTGGTCAGCTACCAATACCAATATATATATATATATATATATATATATATATATATATATATATATATATATACACACACACACACACACATCAGGGTCGTATATTACCAGTTCTGCTAGAGGTGCGGAGACACCCAATGAATAACGATGCATGTGATATTTCATTTTTCAATTTAATTCCACCCGCCCCAAAATGTTATCACAGGAAAAACCTAAAAACGTGTGATATGGGCACACTTCCTAGGCTTGAGCAGAGGAGCAGCGCAGAGTATAGATAGTTCGGTTATGCGACGTAGATACCGGCCTGGAGATCGTTCGATCAAGGCATGAATTTGAACGGTTATGACAAATCTGTCTGGCCGCCATATTGGGACCTATAGCAAATAGCTATTGAGGCACTTTCGGTGTATTTCTATGGAACGTTCTGTTTTTAGGAAAATAGGTTTAAAAATTCATCATTACCGAGGTTTGCCCATTATTTTACAAAGGCATTGATGTGAATCTCAAGCTAAATTCATTAAAATAAGAGCATACATACTGTATTTAGCGTAACGTGAATGAAATCGGAGTAATAGCTAGGCGGTTGGTTGGTCGTAAGTCAGAAAAAAAGTAATTTAATTTTTAACAAAATCATTACTCATACTAAAATCATATTAATCTCAGCAAGAGTGCTGCATTAGACATATATTATGCAGAAATTCCCACAATCATTTAGTGAGCCTCAAACAAAAGATAAAACACTCATATACGATAAGGCACACAAGTACATTTTCAGTAAATGCATTCAGGATATCGAACACAATGATTTTATTATGTTTTTCAAGTTTTCATTAAAAAATATAGGACACGTCAAGATCCAAAGAGCAGATAAGAAGTATAGATCGGAACATATAAATTCCAACTGAAAGAATTAAAACTATACATACAATTACAAAAATAATATAGATATACAAAACCAGTGGCAAAAAAGAAAAATACGCGTAGGAATGTGTGTACATTTTTTTACATTGAAATAATAGAACTATCCATGTACACTGGCAAAAGGTCTCAAATAATAAACTTATACATAAATAAAAATATACACATAACATAATATGTAGACAACTTTTGACATTGACATCAAATGCTGGGACAGAAAATTTACAGAAAAAACTTATCTAATAATAAAACTACACATAATAAAACAAATAAAGATACATAATTGAGTACAGTTTCAATTACTTTAGAATTTTTGTAATTAGTTACAAGTATAATTACTGGATAGGAAAAGTAATTAATTGCAAGTAGAAGTAAGTTACTAGTACTGGCTTACTTAACTGGCATAACTTGCTTGAAGATGCAGGCATCCAAAAATCACACCTCACTTTTGCAATCCAAATTTTTCCCCTAATTGAATCTGTAGGAAAACAAGAAAGCCTGAAACCGTCTTTACTACGGTTTTTGCATCCAACTGCATTACAGCAAGGCATAACTAACTCTATGTGGACCTCAGTTTCTTAAAAAAGGAGAATAGTCCAAATTTCACATATACACAGCAAACGCAACCACTAACTGACTCAGGACCCAATATGGCGATCGTGTACCACGTGACTCATCAATGAGATGCCGCGCTCGTCGGTATTCTCTCCCTCAAAGGTTGTCATAACCTTTCAAATACACGGCCTTGCGTTCGATGATTCATCAGCGCCTTTCAAGGAAATACATTTCACTGAAAGAACCTAGAAGCGTGCGACCTGGACCAACGCACATTCTCTAACTCTGAGAAGCCTTGAGCAGAACAGATGCGCAGTGGAGAGATACATGGCTAATGCGATGTAGATAACGGCACGAATGGCGTGCGGTGTCAGTAGTAAAATAAAGGAATTTGATATAAGTAGTAAGCGAGCTGTCGAGTGAATATGGCATGTTCGTTTCTTGTGTTACGGTGTTTATTAAATTGGCGTTTCGTACATGTTTTTAAACATATTTCTTTTATTTTTTGACACTCCGAGTTATTTGCCAATCTTATACAATGGGAAAGAGTGTTGAGGATTTATTCAGTGTACCATTTTCAACTCGAAACTATGCTGATTTTATGGAAATTGTGGAGGAAGGTAAGCCTTGCCCTGCTCTTCCAAATCTGATTTGTAAACATAAAGACGCATAATCTGAGTATAAAACAAATTTCTAGCCTACTTGCCAAAATGGATATAGGCTTATAGTTTTGTCGTTGTGTCTGTCTGTCTGTCCGTACCCCCTATTAACGTTTGAACCAATATACCGACTTTCATAAAACTTGTTGAAAATCTCATTCTACATGGACTGAGCTCCCGAGGATAGTATTTGGTGCGAAGATTGAAGTCCCTGGTTCGGTTCCAGGAGCTATATTTCCCATTTGATTTACATGGGAAATCTGAAATCCATCGTGCTGATTAATTTTCTTTTGAACATTAAAATATCTTAGAATTTTAATATCGGAGCGAGTTTTGTACTGTTCTCTGAGGAAAAGAATGAATTTTCTAACTGTTATCGAAGAATTTTGCTTATCGGTTGTATTTCTTAGAATTTCGCGTAAATACTGGCGATTTTGCAGTTTTTATCGCTCATTACGGGTGGTGTCATAGCAACAACTATTTTTGGACTCAGAATCGGTATATTCTAATGCGTACATACGTTATTTTGCCGGACAAATACGTATGATCAATTCAATATTCCGTTCGAATGTATTTGTAGTATTTTATAACGTTAACTTATGAAATTTTGGAACACATCTGCGATGACTTTAAATATATTAAAGCCAATATTAGTATTAAATAAATTATAAGCCGATGTGGTGTTAAGGATTTCGATCTCATAGGATTTTATCTTCGTCCTCGTTCATCCCTCATAAATAGTTTATTTAAATTTATCAGGCGAAAATAGCCATTTATCATAGAAGTAAATTTAAAACATCAGAGGAGATTGATGATATAGTGAGTTTAAATACTACCCTTTGTTAAGTCATCTTTAAAGTGAACACCTTGCTCTAATAAAGAACCTCGTCTGTCTTTCTCCTCTCTCCGTTTATCTCTTTCTTCCTTACTATCTCTTTCTCCCGTCCTATCCTCATCTCTCCTCAGGAAAAATATACTTCCTAGTCTCGTTCTCGCCTTAATAAAGACCATTATCTATTTTTTTTCTTTCTCTCCCTCCTTCTATGTCTCCCTCTTTCTCACACATTATCTTTCTCTTCCTCAGTAACTATCCCTCTCTCTCCTCTGGAAAGATAGACTTCCTAGTCTCTTGCTCGTCCTAATAAGGGACATCATCCATATATCTCTCCCTACCTATCTGTCTCCCTCTCTCTCTCTCTATCTCACTCTTCTTTCTCACTCCCTCTCTCTCTCCTCCTGTCCTTTTTTCATCGTCTCTATCCTGTTAACGCAGGGGTCTCCAAACTACGGCCCGCGCAGTTATTTAATTCTTCCTGCCTTACCTCATATATTTTTTCCGTTTTGTGTATTTGCCAGCAGCAGATTTCACTAGATATCATTTATGATATATAAACGATTTTTTCGAAGACTTGGATGCAGTATACTTTTAATATAGGCGAATGACATATAACAAAATCAATAAATCCTCAAAACTTGCTCTTAGAAATTTTTTCGTTGCCCGAAGTCACATTAAATGTGTGTGGCCCTTTCAGTAAAAAGTTTGGTCACCCCTGTATTAAAGAATTCAAACCAGGCTTTCCTTACCTATATATTACCTGGATTGAGACGACAATAAAATCTCGAGGTTTAGCAATGACATGGTCAGCAAGGCAACATATCGTAAAAAAGCTTAAACTTCCCCACTAAATATGGTTTAAACACATAACTTGAGTGATTTCGAATCGTAAGCATAATTTCTTTATGAGAATAAAAAACTTTGTTTGTTTTTCTTTAAAACGGTCTAGGTCCGAAGATCGTAGGTCATTTCTTTCTTATTGTAATTTGCAAATGAGCAAAAATCTGTGAGCTGAACAATCGATTTTTACGTGTTGTCTTATGGGAAAGAGAAATTATCTGCTGGAGTCGAACGCGGTTCATTTTTGTAGATTTCTTTTCGTGTGTGGCTTTTTTATGAGAATTAAACATTCCTACCAAATTTCAATTTTCTACCTACTCGGATAGTTTGTTAAAATAGCATTCGAGTCAGTCATAAATAGTTCGTATTTATCGAGCGCGATCAAATTTCTTAGCTCATTATATAGAGAAAACATTTCAATTGAAAATTATTTATTCTATACCTCATTCTTACTCCCACTCTCTCCGTAATAAAACTCTTATTTGAGGTAAAGATGAAATTACAATTTCCTGGCCAGAAAAATAGACGGAAAGGCAGACATAAACATATGCGGCAATAGCTACAATACAATAGCTGGGTTTCTAGTTTATCAAATATTGTTACATGGCTAGAACTTTGTACCGTAGAAAATACATTTTTAAATTTCCCTGGAGTAAATACAGTATAAGCATAAGCATAAGAATTTACTACTGAAAAACCATCCCTGTTGAGTTTATTGAAATCGTTCCTCGCTCTAAATCGGAGCGTTTCGGGCTGAAATGTTTCCCATCGAAAACGGCATTTATTTTAAAATGAAATATATTTGCAGCAATATTATTTTTTTAATTCGAGTGAGCAGTATCATGTATCGCTCGAAAATAAAAATGGATGATTGTCGCCGCGTTATGTGCCATTAAAAATGGTGTCAAGAAGCACGCCTAGTGAGGCAGGGATCGGATAAAAGGGACAAGCATTTTACACCGCCGCTCGCAAATCTCGACCCGCGGCATTCATTGGCGCTGGGGTGTAAGTGCGTGGCACATATGTTGCTTTCAGACGCCGCTTCCCGTCAACTCTCTCATTAAAACCCATTCTACAACACCTCCCCTCCTCCCCCTCCTTCTCACCCCACCCACGTCCCTCCTCCGTCCTCTAAATCTGCGCGCCGATTTCCCTCGCGCCCATAAAATAACTTCCCCTTCCTCGGTCGGGGGCTGCGATTCGGGAGGTCGCATCGTTCCGGCGGACCGTGATCCTAAAGCGGATTATGATCCTCTCTTGTCGGTCACCATCAAAAGCTTTTCTGGACCGAGGTGGCGGTGAGAGCTATCGAAAAAAGTTCGCCGGGGTGACGTCACTTCCTCGAAATGGCGCCGCTCACTTTGATTGGCTATCGACGCAAGAGATGGCTTGTAATCGGACGGATAAGCGCTTTCATCACTTATACGGCGGAGAACCCCTTTACCCCCTACTGCACGCGCGTTCCCTATACGTCTACGCCCACGTTACACCGTATCCCTTCCTCTGAAAGCAAGCATCAGAAAGACTTTATCGCTCTACGGTTATTCTGTACACTCCATTGGGAATGAAATAGGGGAGAGAGAATTAAAGATGTAGAGAGAGAGAGAGAGAAGGATGGAGTGCACGGTATAAAGTGAGAGAGAGAAGAGAAATAAGGATGTGCGATCGCTTTGTTTTATGCTCTCTTCGTTCTGCTGAAGAGGGATCACTGAATGTTCATCCATTTAGAGAGAGAGAGAGAGAGAGAGAGGTCGGCCAACTTGGCGTTTGGAGCGCAGCGAATCGCGGATATCGGAGATACTGACCCCTGTGGCATTTTATTCTTAATGGGTGATTTTATGTGGTGTAAAACTCAGAAATATCTTTTTAAAAGTGTTATCACAGTTGATGAGCTTCGATAACTACTCACACGAAGTAGTTTTATTTTTAGAGACTCTCTGATAGAAAATTTTAATAGTCAGCGTAATTAAAAACGTTTCGTCAATCACATGTTAAGGGTATGCGAAAATGTTTGGCAAGTACTCCACTTTCTTTCTGTAAATATTAAACATTTGTGTATAATATACACATATTGATATTATTTTCGACTCAGTTTATTTAAACGTCTTTCAGCGTCTTATATAATTAAACAAGTTGAATTTTTGAAAAATATCACATTAACTTATTTAGCCATATTTATAGAAAATAGAAGATTTCCCTTAGTCATATACAGAAAAAACTGTAAATACTTCGGTTATACAGTCTCGGAATCACAACCATAATTTCTCTTGTTCCCTTAACTTTGACCTCAATATTCTAGCGTAATTATCATGTCTATCGACTTCTATAAACATTATAAATTGGAGTAATACAAATTCCTTTGCAAAGACGCCTTCGCATAACTGAATTCTATCGAATGACCGCGATAAATTCCTGCGCGAGAGAATGCACGCGTCAGCTAAATGCGTTCTGAAATACACTTTTCGGGAATAGTTGTATGTGCCCATGCGCCGTTGCGCCTCGATAAGCGAAATAGGAGCACCAGAAAGGAGCATAAGGGAGAGGGAGCGACCGATTTATTCGTCCCTTTATTGGCGAGCTTAGGCCCTCCTGATCCTCTCCAACACCCAACTTCATAGATCGATTGATATAGAGTTAGTACTAAGTTACAAACCAACGAGAAGTGAATTGCAAGTAAACCCAAAAATGCGAAATACAAAATAATAGTAAAAAACAAAGATTAAAATAAGAAACACCACAAATATATACCATAATAATATAAAAAATGGAATAAAAAGTGTACAATATTATGAGGAAGAATTTGCATGAAAGCAGACTAAACACCGTGCCAGTAAAAGTAATACACCTCTCCAGTCAAGATAGGTTCATAGAGACAAGGGCTTTAAAGGAGGACTGAGACTAAATATTACGCGCCCTCCATTTATCTCCAAATCACACAAAAAGTGAACCGCAGTATGTCTCTTAAAAGTGAAGCCACAGATCGATCACATGAACAATACTAAGGAATCCATTCATTATCCAATTTAAAAATTATAATTGGTTGAATCGCTAAGTGGTCCGACGATATATCATTTAGGCATTTATATGGAATTAAGACTTGACATGACGACTGAACTATCTAGCCTTGTCAACAGATGCCTCGTATATTCTGGAAGTGGAGATCTTACTCTTTGGGAGAATGTTCAGTCAAGGAAATTTGTAAAGCAATCAATTGAAAGTAAAATAGTGGTGGGTCATATTTCGGATATGGACAATTATTAAAACTGTTTGATTAAAAAAATGTTAATTAACAGGACATATTGCACGGGAGTTCTAAGACGTAACCGCAAAAATAACCCGCTACTAACAGTTTGATTGAAAGATGGCAGATGATAAGGGGCGAATTTCAGTAGACATTATTATTTTATATTGTTTCATTTGTTTAAAAACCATCGCTTTAACGTGTAGCTCTACGTCGTACTCGAATTTAAAACGACCCTCAATTTTCGCAAGCAGAAATGTGAAAATAGACTCGTCTTTTATTCGGGTAGATACGGTAGTTAGTTGAAATGGGGAAAAACCTCCCGAAATACGTAGGTTGAGGACAATAGGTCGCACAGCAAAAGGGAAATCGAGACTGGCGATGAAGAGGTGTCCTGTTTTACGCATGGTGCCCTAGCGAGGAGTCTTACGCCGCAGACACATCGGGCAAACATCCGCGATTTATGTAAGTCCTTCGCCGCCGAGCACTCCTTCCTCTACGCTTTCCTCCTCGAGGAACAACCGGGACAACTGCCGGAACTAAAGAGGCCGCTGTGCCGCAGACAAGCGGTCCTCGGGGTCCACCCATCTTCCCTATGTCTCTCTGAAAAATAACCTTTCGTTCCTTGCTTTAGGTGGCGCCATTTTCCGCGGAGGGTCTCAATGTTTCTCCGGTCTCCGCCCACCGTTCCGAGAGATAAGGGGAGGGGAGAACGCAAAGGGCCTGCAAGTCCCCGCTGACTGCAAAGGAAAGTAGGAATTTGTGGAGCGGACGTCAAGTTGGAGTCTCCTCCTTTTTTGGCACCAAGCGAGTTCATTCGTTTCATTTACGAGAATACGGTGACGTAGATTTAAAATGTTGAACGAAACGATAAATTATATTTTACGGTATTAATATGTATCTTAATATGAAAAAATAAGTTGCGACACTATTAATAATTGATTTTGGACCCCTACCTATGCAAATAACATTTTTAAGGTCCCCAACTACGCAAAACAATTGCTATAAAATAATATTTAATGATTTTGATTACTTTCGACAATTTAATTCAGAAGATATCTCTATCACCTCATTAGTTTTAATTTGACATATTTCTCAGTTTTCCACAGAAAGAACTACTTCTTGGCACACAAGCGCGTAGGTAGCTCTTTATTAACATTGATTTTGCAAAAGGTATTTTATTTTACGACTCAGCTACTAGCACGCATGTACAATAATTTCCAAAAGTATTCCAACAATTTGAGCGAAGTCGCTTTCGCGGAAGATTGAATTTTAACTTCCTATCTAAGTGATTGGTTTGTCAGTTGGTGAATATGTCTTCCTGTCGTGACGACACCTCAGCTTTCAGAGTTTATTATATATATGAAGTCGGCTTGGCTGGCGGAATGCACGAGATTGTAATGCGGTATATTTTTTTTATAATTCATCGAGTTAAATTGCTGTTGCAGCCATCATCATTTCGTTTCACTTCGTTATTAAGTGAACCTTATTTTCACAGACGAGTAATTGCAAGATAAATCAATCTTCGAACAATGTGTGACTGCTCGGTTAAACATGTAGATATCTTACTGACTTCGGAAAAGTTTTTGCGGGTACCACTAGATAGTTTAATTTTTTCGTACGCACGCAACGTTTAGAAAATGAAGAGAAATGGACGTTTATTTTCTTTACGTATACACTACGTCTGTAAGTGAAAAGACCTGGGTAATTTAAAACGAAGGTATTACGTGAACATACATATTATAACATAACATATTATATTACTAATATTCGAGTAAGATATGTTTTAAGTAATAGTCGATAGTATTGTTAATTGCAATTGATAAGAAATTAGTCAGTGAATCAAAAATTTGATAATTCCTTGGCCTCTTTACTGGCATTTCAGTTCGTAGACATTATACTAAGCCATTAATGTTTTCTTTTTTGACATGATTACTTAAATCGTAAAGAACGGTTCTGTCTCGCATGTATGCACGTATGATGTGTGCATCGTTCCACTCTTCTTTAATTGCTCCATAAGTAGTAATGGGGAAAGCATTGTTTTCATGAAAAAAATCACTTTCGAGATTTCAACGGAAATTCACGTTTTGAGGTCCCGTGAACACGTTTTGACCATTTTCTCGATGATGTGTGTGTGTGTGTGTGTGTGTGTGTGTTTGCAAAAAACGTTTCCGAAGTCAGTCAGAAATCTGCATGTTTAACCGAGCAATCACACATAGTTCGGAGATTGATTTATCTTGCAATTACTCGTCTGTGAAATTGAGTTTCATTTAATAACGAAGTGAAACGAAATGATGATTGCTGCAACAACAATTTAACTTGATGAATTATAAAAAAATATACCGTATTAAAATCTCGTGCATTCCGTCAGCCAAAGCGACTTCATATGTTGGTGTTTAACGCGGAAAATACGGAGAATGCTATCAAGTAGCAAGTAATGGAAGAAGATACTCTGCAATAGTGTTCTTTTTACTTTCTTAAATGCATATATCTCCACTGTTTTTGAGAGTTGTGTGTTATCACTTCCGCTATTTCCGTTATGTCATGAGCGGGGAAGGGGAGAGTACTCCCCGGAAATTTGGCCGAACTTGAGGAAACATTGAATCCAGCGTTATAACATGTCCTTCTTAAACATGCTCTATCAACCTGGTTGCAAACAACTTTTGCGCTAAACTAACTCCAATAAACCTTTATTTGAGTTTTCGCTCTGAACAAGAAAATATTTTACTTAAAACCAAATTTAATTTTAATGTCAACAGAAAATTCATATTCATATTTTCTACAATACTGGAATACTCTGGAGTGTAAGTTGATACTGCGAGTCGAATGCTGTCACTCAGATATTTGTCAGATATGCTGGTGCGATGCTTTATTTTGATTCCATTCACGCAAGAGAAAGTCGAATCACACAAATATGTTGAGCCAAAGAATGATTCACTTTGAAAGCTGCATTCACTAATGAACTACATGAACTTCCCTCAATCAAAGTCGAAATTTATATCGTCCCAACATTTCTCACTTGATTCAATGAAAAGTAATAGCGCTGAGGGAAGGCTCCGAGAACGACTTTAGAAGGGCCAAAGGTCTACCGATGGATCGCGATCGACTGATTGGAGAATATTGCTCTAGATTGATGGCAATCTGTATTTAATCATTATTAAATCCAATATTTCCTCGTTGTACACACATTTTCTTTCTCTTCTTTAGAAAGTGTTTCTTGCTAGTAAGAAAATTTCGCCATAAAGTCTTTGTTCAATAAATATATTACAAATCTCTCTGAATGATTTTGATTTATTGTTCATTCAATTATGTGGCAATCATCTAAGATTTTTCTTCGAGACACACAACTATCCATCGATTTACGAGCTGCTCTCCTATTTTATGCGTCTCACTATTTGTTTCCATATCTGTCCTATACAATTTAAAAATAAGTTGTAGGAAGCAATTCGCAAAACATTAGTATTAATTTACTAATTCTAGTGTAATTCTTGACGATCAAAAAAGTGTCATCGTATACTCCATAACTGTTATTAATAATTAATAATAATATTTTACGGACTATTTATTAGTAAATGACGAACGTACTTCTCGATATATTAAAATATATCCGAGATGGATATTTTGATGCCTTCAAGATGCAGAGCTCTTTCAAAATAAAGAGAGTTGAGTGTCTTCGCGGTATGAAATCGATCCAAAAAGAGAAAATATAAATAATTAACTACACGGGTTTTATTTGAATACTGATTTTCCGGAGAAAGCAAAGGAGGAAAAGTAATGCCTTTCTAATAATAAAAAAATTCCCTACCCCTAATTTTCCACTTTAATGAATGGTTAATCATGTACGAAATCGATATATTGCAAAAGGTTTTTCCGAACGATTCTTTCCTTTTTGTTGTGTGCGCGAAACCGCACCGTTGCACCACATCCCCCACACCCCTCTCCATTCTCTCCCTCTCTCCCCTCTTTCACTCTCTCCCTTCTCCCCCACTCTCCTTTCTCTCCCTCTTTCCTTTCTCTCCCTCTTTCCTTTCTCTCCCTCTCTCCTTTCTATATATCCTTTTTCTTCCTCTCTCCCTTCTCTTCCTCTCTCATTTCTCTCCCTCTCTCCTTTCTCTCTTTCTCTCCCTCTCTCCATTCTCTCCCTCTCTCATTTCTCTCCATCTTTCCCTTCTCCCCCACTCACTTTTCACTCCCTCTCTCCTTTCTCTCAATCTCTCATTTCTCTCCTTCTCTCCTTTCTCTCCCTCTTACCTTTCTCTCCATCTCTCTTCTCTCTATCTCCCTCTCTCCTTATCTCCTTCTCTACGTCTTTCCTATTTTTCCCTCTCTCCCTTCTCTCCCTCTCTCCTTCCTCTCTCAGTCCTTCCTCTCTCTCTTTCCTTCCTCTCTTTCTACTTCCTCTCTTTCTCCTTCCACTCCCTCCTTTCTCTCCATCCATCTCTCCAACCCCTATCTCCCTATCTCCTTTTCTACCTCCCTCCTTTCTCTCACTCTCTCCTTCCACTCTCCCTCATCTCTCTCTCCTTCCTCCCTCTCTCCTTCCTCTCCCTCCTTTCTCTCCATCCATCTCCCCTCTCCATATCTGCTTTCCCTCTTTCCTTCCTCAAACCTCTCCCTCTTTCCTTCCTCTATCCTCTCCCTCTCTCCTTCCTCTATCTCTCCCTCTTTCCTCTCTCCTTCTCTCGCTCACTCCTTCCTATTCCTCTCTCCTTCCTCTCCCTCTCATTTCTCTCCATCCAACTCTCCTCTTCATATCTCCTTCACTCCCTATCTCCCTCCCTCATTTCTCTCCCTCTCTCCTTTCTCTCCCTCTCTCCTTTCTCTCCCCCTCTCCTTTCTCTCCCTCTCTCCTTTCTCTCCCTCTCTTTCCTCTCTCTTCCTTCCTCATTGCTCTTTCCTCAACCCCTCCTCAGGAACTCCCCTCACTCCGCACCTTGCCGTATTTTTCGAATTGAAAATTGTTTTTTCGTTCGGATCGGTTAACTAGAAGGAAAAACCCTTCCTCTTTCTGTTCGGTCGGTATAGAGAAAGAAGATGTAAATGGGGTTCTTGGCGTGACGTGGCGGAGATGGGGTTGCGGAGGGGGGTTGGCGGAGTTGGGAGTGGCAGAAAAGTTTGTGGAGGATATCGGGGCGAGTGGAAGCAGGATTGGAGGGCAAGGATTATTCTATAAGGGAATGAATGGCAGTTAAATGGGGAGGGGATGATGGTTGGAGGAAGGGGCGATGTGGAGAAGAAAAGGAGAGAGATGGAGGGAGAGGAGAAGGAGAAGTGAGGGAGGAATCAAATATATAGGGCTCGTGTTCGAATAACGATGCAGGAGTGGATGTGGAGCCGAGTGAATGGAGGGGGGGAAGGAGGGGGTGGATGGAGGGTGGATGGGCGCGGGAAGGAGGAGGAGTGGGGAAAGGAGGATTGGGGGAAGGAATGGGACAGGAAGGGTGGGGTAGGAGGTGTATGGTAGAAGGGAAGGGTAGGGTGAAGGAGGAGTGGGAAGGAGGGGGGATAGGGTGGGGGAAAGATGGGAGGGGAAGGAGGGGTGGGGAAGTAGGGGCGAGAGGGACGGGGAGGGGATCGGAGGAGAGGGAGAGGAACGAGAGCCGAATAATAAAAAACTCTTTTCCAACCAGCGTTTTTTCGGAATTATTGCTAATCATGATGAAATTTCGGACCGGATGAAAATATTCCGAAAATCGGCGGATTGGAAGGAGGAGGAGATGTCGATTGGTAATGTTTTCGGAAAAGAAAAATGGAGGAAGCGCTGTTGACGCAATCTTATTTGAATTCTACGTTTTTATGCCGAGTAAACTAATGGCACTCATGAGTCTCAGCGCTGATGGTAATGTGATCGCTGTGATCACTGACCAATAGACCATCGAACGCATCGTCTGGTATCGAGTCATTTTCGAGGGAAGTTAGGCGTGAGACGTTACTCATATGAAGCATTTCACGAGATTTGCCGAAAGAATTAAATTAAAACATTAATCACGTCTTTCTCGCAAAAACACTGGATTAATAATTTTATTGTCGAGAAGAACCCGTCGATACCATTTGTCAATTCTCTTAATTCGATCGGTACAGGACGACTGCAACATTTCTTATCTTCACTGCCCATATGTTTACCACTATGACATATCAGTGGTATAGTAGAGGTAACTATAGTAGAGTTATAACCAGTTAACTATAGTATATTTTTCTAGTTTTCCGGAAAGTGTAAGTGTATAGCACTTATTAAGGAAACGCGTTAGAGATATAAATTTTTATCTTCACCATCGCAGCTATTTCCACATGTTCAATTATTAAAACGTATGGCATTGCGAAAGATCTTCAGGAAAACTTTGGCCTAATAAATTAGTTAAACTCCTGTCCGTTTTAAGAAAAACGACAAGAAATCACACTAATTTTGATTCTCATCTTTCAATCTATTTTTAATTTGGTTGTGTATATCCTTAATCTAATTAAACTGTTTATGGGTAGAGGGAGAAAATAAAACAAATCAAGAGGAGCACGATACACAAGATTAAAAATAGTGCATAATTGCCTGTTGATAATTTCTAAAACGTTTTTCTTTTGTATGATAAACCTCAAAACACTCTGAAGACGAAAAAACTACATATTTTCATGCTATTTATCACTATCTGATCCTTTGTAATTGCTATCAACACATGTAGTATCACCATTTAAAGTACCGACTGAAATACTTTCTATTTTCGCAATTACTCTTACTGCATCCAACAGACATTCTTCACAGAATGCCATAATACTGAAATACTCAAAATTTTCTGCGCTATAAAAATTCTCCCGAAACGAGCAATTCTAAGCTAATGTGAAAAATAGTGGGTATTTCCCAATTTTTGCCGCTAGCAAAGGACATAAATCCGATTAAAGCATTTGGAGGAAAAAAGTAGTTCCTTGAAAAGATCGTTGACGCATGGCGACCACAACTATAGTCATCCGTTTTAAGGCTCAAGTTGATTGCGCGACCAAGACGATTTGATTAAGATTAAAGAACAAATTGTGTTACGATTTGATGGCATTAATTTTCTCTCTTCCTAGTCCAGCTTGCCTCGTTAGAGTCATGAACATTCTCTATCTGAACGTTATTCTCCGTCTCTCTCCTCTTTCTAACTCTTTCTCCTCGTCCACCTGCAGAAGATATTTAAAGGAGTACAGGAAGAGGGAGAATAGTAATAAATGGAGGAGAGGAAGAGAGATGATAGGAAAAGAGGGAGGATAGGAAGAGAGGGAGGATAGTAAGAGAGATAGAGAATGGTAAGAAAGGGATGAGAGGAAGAGAGAGGATAGGAAGAGAGAAAGGATAGGAAGAGAGGGAGGATAGTAAGAAAGGGGGAGAGGAAGAGAGAGTATAGGAAGAGAGGGAGGATAGAAAGAGAGAGAGGATAGGAAGAGAGGGAGGAGAGGAAGAGAGGGCGTGAGATGGGACCGAATGCTTTAGGTGAGCAAAACCACTCTGCCGTGTCCTCCGTGGAATTCGCCTCCGGGCCTGTAGTCTAGGCTTCTTCCGGGGTGGGGAGTGGAGTGGAAGGAGGAGTAGGCGATGGAGGGGGGAAGAGAGGGGAAAAAAGGGAGTTCAGAGGCGCCTGCTGTTGTTCCGAGTGGCGTAAGCGTAAGATGAGGATGAAGAGAGTTAAAGGGAGAAGGATACGAAGAAGAGAGAGAGGAAAGGAAAATGGGAAAGAGAGATGGAAAAAAGGATCCGGGTGAGAAAACAAGGGGAAGAAATCTCCGTGAGTCGCATTCCCAAGTTTTGAGCGCTGGAAAGGAGTGAGGAAGGTGTGAGAGTAGCAGGAATCTCGGGGGGAGTGAGGTAGAGGGGGAGCGTTTGGGACGATGGGAGAGCGTGGGAGAGAGCGCTAGGGAGGTAGAAGGGGGGGGAGTTGAAATGGAAGATCTGGCTCTCCTCAAGAGGGACGAAGAAAAACTCGAGGAATTGCTAGATTAGTTCGTCCTTTATCAATATCTTCAGAGAATTCTTCTTCGTGCAATGGCGGATTTTATAGCTAATGCGACTAGGGAATAAGTGAATGACAATCGCATACTAAATGCATGGGATAAATTTTATCAGAAGACGGATTCAAAAAACCATATTATAACTATTGATTTCGACAGAAATGAAAATTTTACTCAGAGATAGATTCAGAAGGATACCTTTAGGATATGTTAGACCCAGTTTGAAAAACCCTAGCACTTGACAATTTTATAACAGCACTTCCATTGCATCTCTTTTGAAATTAAAATATTAAATGTCGTCATGATGAAACAGCCGAGTTTAACTCACAAATTTTAATAAAAATTTATGATGAAATACGTATAATTTTCTTTATCACGGTGTTTATACTAGAAATATTAATATATTTATTTAAAATACTTAAACGCGCGTTAAGAATGGCGAGGAAATGTGTAATTTAAATGCAAAGATACCATCAAACATTATAGTGAAGGTTTAGTGAATATAAGGCCGGCGTGGTCTGAAGAATTACGTTCCTGAGATAGCTCACAGACAAAAAGCATCAGAAGCTTTTTTTCCTGCAAGATTAAATCTCTCCTCTTATTTAAAAGCGAGCTCGAGGAAACAATTTAAAATTCCCGAATTCAATGAACCAACCACACGGAGATTTTATACGGTCGTCCGATGACGCGATAAACAAATGGCCGCCGTCTACCTTAAAAAAAAGGACTCGCGCAAAGCGCCCCCATCGCCCTTTCATCGCTTTAATAAGCGACGCGTTTGAGAAGACTCTCGGCCTCCGCAATATCTTTTACGGCGGACCCGAGAGATAACTTTTACGACGAATTTTAAACACTCATCATCTACATCGAAAAACCATCCCGTGCTTTCTGGAAAGCTTTGTTTAATGGGAGATATGGCAACCGCGAACCACTAAAGGATTCAGATAGTCTCGCTCTAATAAATGTGGCACGTGCATCGGATTGCATTGTTAAAGACTATTTTCTACATTTCTAAGGAGTCAAACAGATTTTTCAAGTACACCTTTTCCTCTGAATTATCCTCCGGTTTTAAAAGTCGCGAATAACGTTTTAACAACGTAGAAGAGATTTTAAATGGAATACTAGCTGAAAACGTTTTTTCTGAATTATGACAGGTATAAAAATGGTATTGTAAGCACCTGAATAGATATTGAGTTACATACAATTCTCTCCGAAAAATTATTATTTCTAATGGCATCGACTCAGTAAAGACAAATGAAGTACCAAAGAAATAAAGCATGATAATAAACAAAAATTGCATTCCTTTCCATTAATATTGTTTTATCTAAAACATCTTTAATCTACGAAATACTTCACCAGACAAATATTTGTTATTTTTATGATTTAAAATTCCATTCGCCCTTTAAATAGAACACTTTAATTCACAGAATCCTTATATAATAATTCTCAAGTGTCCGTCTGTGTGTCTGTCTGTCCCGGTATTTTTGGACATTTTCCAATGAAATTAAGCGCTGAAACTTTCACAATCGTTAAACCCCCATGAGATGGTCATTAGAAAAATCAAAAATCCCGGAAAAAGTCCCACATTCGACTCCGGGTGACAATTATATTTTCCCATAAGTTTACACGGGATTTTCGATTTTTCAAGGTGAAAGGTTTATCTTTTTCATTCAGTAATTATGTAAATATGGTCCAAATTTCTCCATTTTCATTTTATTCGACGGCTAAAACTATAACATATATTCTTGCAATGTTTATATGTTACACGAAAAAATTTGTCAGAAACACGCATTTCTTTTCGAAATTTTATGGCTTTTTCGTACTCTTTCCGGGTGTTGCCAAGGCGAACTACATTGTTGCCTCCGATTGAATTAGCGTCTATTAAGCCGTCAAATAGACGAAATAATTATGACATTCGCTTCGCGCAATGTCAAACTTAACAGATTGCAACGTTAATAATTGAAGAATATTTTTATTCAGCAAACATACGAAGAGGAAGTATAACGGAGCCAAAGAGAGGCAAATCCAGTCGTATATTGATGCCAGAATGTATTAAATTTTAAGCGCTTCATTTTCTGGGAAAATTCAAATGTTTGTCAGAAATTTATTAATTAATCAAACAATTACATTTACTATATAGGTATAAGTTTTTACACACACACCTCAGAAGTTATATTTTAATCACACTACAAAGTCCCCTTGATGTTTAACGAGTAATTCCGCTCGTATTTAATAATATGCGAGCAACGCTATTGTTTAAAATCAAGGATAACCAAGCAGATCAACCGCATTCTTTTAATTAATTATATGTCGCAGCGCGAGATGTTCACTGACACAACGCGGAAAGCCCAAGAGGAGAGTCGATCGTCAGAGGACTAGCTATGTATAGTATAAGGCGGGGATTTAGGATGAACGCCCTTTGAAAGCTTCTCACGTCTTGCTATTGGCTCGCGCACGTTCTGAGAGTTTACCTCGAATATTACGACGAAGCGCTTGAATCGACGTTTAGAAAGGGCTGTGTTCGTATCGTTTGGTAAAATCAGTCGTAGCTTAGGGTTGAGAAGATGACGAAGAGGCGTGGAAATTGCCTTGGAAACAGGAAGAGCGTCGGCGGTCGTCTCCCTCTTTATAAAGTACCGAACAAGTGGAGAGTGCGAAAGTGAGTCGAAAGAGAGATGAAGGGAGCAGAAAGGAAAGCAACGTGAAGCAGCGCTTTGGTGAATTTGACGCGTAAGTGAGAGTCGAAAAAGAAGTGCTTAAATATTTCTTTTTCTGGAAAGACGCCTTTTTTCAGAAAATGTTTTCACCGATTGTAATTTCAAATTCCAATTTTCTGTCATGACTTTCTCTCTCTCTCTCTCTCTCTCTTTCTCTTCTTTCTCTCTCTCTCGTGGCACCGATACAAACAACATCTCAGATTATAAAATATTTCCACGTGTAGATGCACCACTGTTCATATTCATTTTTCCATTTTAGTTATGTGAGAAAGAACGGAGTTTAATTTTGATAATGAAATGAGAGAATTACAATGGATGAAAAGAAGAATTCATTTAAAGTTTTGTTTTGACCAAAAATGAATACCAAGGCATTTTACTCATAGAAATATATAATTAGTTACGGATTATTAAATGCAGCATGTTTCGCATTCGAAACAATGGTAAAGACCAAATACTTTATTTGTGAGTTTAATTTGGAACTGGAGAAGTAATAGAACACCTGCACTTATTTATTTACGATTAACATATCATAAGATTTTACGCACATAATTTCATTCATTGATTTAATTTAATTTCTCGTACGGAAAGATGTCTTACTGGTTATTATATATCGATGATGAAACGCGTTTGCGCCAAGGTATTCAAGTATACTAATTGTATGATTCACGTAGTATAAGTTTTGGTAAGTATTATGGCCTTTCGTAAAGTACCTAGAGATGGTTTGAAATGAATGAGTTTATTTATTCATTAAAGAGAGGATTATGGTAACATGCAATAACGTACTCAATACATTCGTATCGCAGCGCTCTTGTAATTGCAATAACAAGTGTAGCGCAAAGGTCATTTATCATACCTGTCGTCTCTTTAGCAATCATTATTTAACGGCACTAGTGAATTTACGCCCTCGTGTTACGTCATAAATTCGCGATGTTAAACAACGCAATGGCATTTTCTGCTAAAACGTCGCTCCCCTTTGACTCTTTTAATTTCGGGGATTAAACAGAACGGACAAGAGGTGAAACAAGTGCCGCGCGGGAAGCGGACGGTTGTGCGAAACGACGAGTGATAAAGAAGGATAACGGTTCTGCTGATAACGCTTCCTTAGTGTCCGAGCGACCGTTAAAAAACATCATCTCCGGTTTAACGACGAAGCGGGCGTCCGCAAAAGTCATGGACATCAAGTGACCGTAATTTCAAAGAAGGTCGAGCAAGTGTTCGACCGACTAAAAGCCGCTCGTATTTGGCAGCTGATTCCGGTGTCCATAATAATAAAAATTAACTTTGATATAAAATTCATTTATCGCCGAGCAATAACATTATAATCCCCGATATTTAACGCATCTGATTGCAATATGGAAACATTTACTATGAAATGCCTATTTGAATCAGTGGTTCGACGTACGTATATAGAAATTCTTTTAGAGTATTCATTAGGTATCCCATTTAATTATTATTCATGTTGTCTACCGAATAAATATGGATAGCTTCAAGGAAGCAGCTTTTCGGCATTCAATTACAAAAGGGAAATTCAGAATTGCTAAGTAGGAAGAATCAACCACAATCTGATAATGGAAATAGAATTTAAAGCAATATAGCTCCATTTGTTGAAATTTATCCTTTTAGTGGAAAATTTGAACTTCTACTGTTTCAAGTAGCAAGGATCCTATAGCAATTGAGCTCCTATATGTGTTGATAATTTTGCATTTTCCATCTATAAGTTATATATTTATACCACACTCTTTAAAAGTTTTCAATATACATATTGATGAGGAAGTTTGGTAAGCATGCAATCAGGGGCGGATTTATATTTGAGCTACTTGAGCTGTAGCCCCGCTTGTCTAAGGGCCCCCAAAAGTCACTTATTTGCTTATGCGTCTTGCGTACGACATATACAAATACGATTCAAAACGAAAAAGTTCTCTATATTTTGGTAACGTTCATTGAATATTCAATATTTTTAGTATGTTAAACCAAAACTATCAAATTACTTTCCAAATAATTCCGTCTTATTCCATGCCAAACTGGTCAACTTTATCAGCAACGACGTGACGCGTTTGACAGGAGCTGCTAGAAAAGCAATTAGACGTGTGTAACCGGGTCTCTTCGGCGATTTGCGTTTTTATTGTGTCATCCGCCCCCAGCTGGGCTGCTGTATCTGAACATTTTAAGAGTTTAAAATTGCAGTAAGTAAAAAACTTCAGTCAAACAAGATTGGACAGCCATTATGAAGCTGTAAAATCCTTGAAATTTAGCTGTCGATATTCTTAAAACCATAAATAAAAATTTCGAAGGAAAACCAGACTGCAGAAGAGAAGCGAAAAATTTACTTTCAAAAATGACAAATTTGTAACCGCGATTTTAATAGTATTTTGGTAGGAAATATTAAAGTGACTGAACAGTGTTAGCAAAGTTTTGCAGAAACCTGGCTTAAATTTTAAACAATGTTTTGCCTCTCTCTCTACAATGAAAATAATGATTCAAAATACTTGATCAACTTCAATAGAGAAATTAACAGAATATGAATAATTTGCTAAACGTCTGTCATTAAATATACGACCAATATAGAGATACGAAAAACAGAATTATGGCAAAAGATTTTCAGATGGAGGCGTTGATAGGAATAAAATAACAGGAAGAAATACATTTCACGTTGAAACCTTAAATATTGTTCTTGACACGGTTATTACTGAATTAAACAAGAGTAAGCTTATACAAAAATTTAGGAATAAAATATAAATCTTTTTTTGACATTTTAGATGAAAGCAAATAAATCGAAGATACAGGAAGTACAAATATAATGTTAGATCAATACTCTGGCGATTTTGATAAAAATAAAAAAAATGAGTTTATGCATTTGAAGGCATTTCTAAAGGGCATAAAATTAAATGAAAATGGAAATGTTGGTTAAGGATGCTCTTATATTTCAGATTTTATCTAGGTAATCATTTAGAGCATTTAGGAAATCCCATGGACCTATTCTAAAGAATATTTTTCGGACAATGTCAACTTTTACGAAAAGGAAATCACCCCCTCATATTCCTCGGGAGCGGCCATTAACGCTTGAATTACTTCGCAACTGTTAGGTCAAGGAAAAATTTTAAAGAAGTAATAACAGGATGTTGTATTATGCACCTTATTAGACTATAATTATTTTCCATCAGGGTATTGTAAATCAAAAGCTATGTTCCTTGAGAAATATTTACTTCCTTCGAACAAATCAATGTTAAGAGGACCAAATATGGTCGTTCTCCAACTTTGTTCGATTTTAGATATCGCCGAGTAAGCGACACACATCAACACATTCGCCATCAGTCCAAATAACAACGTAATCCGTAAAACTTTGCCTATGGTGCCAGCAAAGGAACAGATATCCAAACACTAGGGTGCACCGCCGACAATATGACTTTCGCTATTATTATGCTGTTGGTAACTCATTTTGAAGAATTCTGTAGAAATTTTACCATTTATGCCAGTGGAAATATGTATGCATGAAATGGAGAAATTTATTTATTTTTTCAAATAAAATTAGCATGTACTCCATTATCATATCTGGCTTTAATTTTTCTGAATTAATTTGTCCTATAATCAATGACATTATTCCATTAAACTATATTGCTATAATTGTATATATATATATATATATATATATATATATATATATATATATATATATATATATATGTAGAGTAATAGCTTTGAAGGGGATCTATACTGAAACAATCGCAAGTCGGCATTTGATCGATTTAAACATTGCTAAAATCTAAAGCTGTTTCGGTTGCTGAACATTAGCCAGATTACAGTTGTTCTTTAATCAATGTTCCCTCAAAAGTCTCTCTGTGGTTTTATAATTTGATGTTCGTCCTGCTTTTCGAAGCGATGCAGCTCACTTATTGCCCTCGGTACGATTAAAACAAACCGTATTTACCTAAGGGGTATACATACTTCAGCGAATAAACTTTTCCACGATAATTAATGTCAAAAATATTTCAACCGGCATGTCAGACGCAAGATATGCAGCAACCCTTTGTTTCGGCCTGGAGCGCATTTCTCCGCGGTTTAAAGAAGATGTGCTGGAACCGCAAAAAAGAGGAACGAATGGAACAAGTGACTCATTTGAAAAATCTCTAGTAAAGGAGAAGGAGAAAGGGAGAGAATCTACAGAGTCAAGAGATTCTTTGCGCCACTGTGAGATTTGCTTAAATAGCGGGTATCCAACATCCTAGAGGTAAACGTATCATCCGACAAATCTTCATGACATAGAATAATATTATTCTGATGAGACTGGAAAATAATGCTCGGAGTTCCTTTTTCCCCTTCATATGATGTTTACGTATGTGATTGTTTGATAAGCCGGAGTAATTTGATAGGGATGAGGGAGAAAAAGGATTTTTCGGTTTTGCTGACCTGTGGATCTTCATGCAGAGCGAAGGCTTAGTATCAGGGATGCTTTCATTCGTGGAAGGCCTGGTTCCGACCATGGTAACCTCTTCCTTTTAGACCTGGAAATATATTCGCCCCGCATATTTCGCGTTTCTCCGTCGATGATATTCGCTTCGGGTTCTCATATAGTATATGATGACAAGAGAAGTCTAACTTATCGGTAATATGGAAGCGTGATATGATTGAGAAATAGGTTTGAATGGAGTTTAGCGCGTGCTTATGAGTTGGCATTCGTGTTTGAAAGTTACTCGAAAGATGCTTCGGTGCGCTTTAAATATGAACCTTTGCAGAGCAGACTGAAGAGATGATTCTCATTTGGAATTATTTCACTGCAATCATTTGATGCCATATCATTAATAAATTCAGGCTTCACTTTGTGGAATTTACTCATGATACATACATATAGTTGAATTTTATTTTAATCATTTGAAGCTGTTTTTCATTATTATTAAATGTAGTTTCAGAATACGAGGAAAGTTTTCAAATATTTTGTTAATTGCAAACGAATAGATTTTTTCTTAAGCAAAATTGCCAGAATCTAAATCATGAAAATATATTCCTAATTTCTAAATAATTATCTCTTATGAATATATTTAAGGAAATGTGAAAAAAAAAACAATTTAAATGGGTCCGAAGCGCACCACTCTGTTTACTTTTTATGGTCATTTTGAGATAATATGTCATTGCTTACATTTTGCTCATAAAGTTGCTCAGGAGCAATTAAAAAAAGGAAATCGTTAAAAATAATTAATTCTTTACTGATTTTATTGTGTTCCTTAAAAGCAAACATGCCTAAAATAGTTCTGAACATATCTCATAACATAAATAATATACATTATTTTTTAAAACAATTCTGTTCAATTTATAAAACGTAATAACACCTTATTATTAAACAGTAACTAAAAATAATATTTCAACCGTTGAAGACGTGATGTGTAGGTCGTGTCCTAATAAAATAAAGGAAAATTAAAAGATTTTTATTTAGTGATCAATATAAAATAATATGCCAATTTTCATATACTATTACGCCACAGACAAGACAGCATAGCGAAAACCACTTCTTAGAACTCAAGTACACTTAAAACTTGTTTTTCCATCGAACTCTAGAAATCGAATTTTTCGCGATTACAATAGTTTCTTTATTGGTGAACGAATAAAAAATAAAATAATAATCTCATTTTCAGTTTCAATTCTTATGATTTAGCTTTAATTAGCTTTTGTTCTTTATTTTTCAAAAGATGCAGTATTTGGAGGCAACCCTATAAGATTATTATTTTTGTCTTATCCTGACTTTTTTAAAATCAGAAGTCTTCTTATGAATTCTTATGTATAACACCATCTGAAAAATTAGGCAATCCTGGGGAAAAATCCCTTTCCATTAAGACAAAGAGCTTGTTATTTCATTTCCATCGTCTACCAAATAGAAGAGCTTTGGATGGACCGCACCTCTTATTCGCCTCCATTATTTCTGAATCAATAAGCATTTGTAATTCTTTCCACGGAATTGGCATTTTCATCGGATTTTTACTTTTTTAAATATACGATGCTAAATATGTTATCTATTTTAAATGGTGTTCTCCTCATATTTTGTTTGCTAGAGTGTCGCGGATACATGCGAGATGACGCAGCAAACTTAAATGGCTCCTATTTTTTTGCTACGAATTGCGATTTTCAAACACGATCGATGACATCGTGCGTCAACATAAATAAACGGTTTATCATAGAATTGGATTTAATCGCATGGCCAAATTGTGTGTGGGAATCGTGAGAATTAATGGGGCTGCAGATGCCATCAATCCAAAATGACGTGAAATTATCTCCACAAGAGCTCTCAGATCAGAATGAATATTTTTGTACTCCTCCATTGTCCATGCAATGGTTAGGAGAGCGACGCTAAGCGTTTAGGGATTTCCCGAAAGTAAAGCTCATACATTCGATTTGCCCATCTATCCGTGTCAACGGTAACCATAAAACTAACCTAGAGCAACAGCGCTTTGATGGAGTGATCATCAAGCAAAACTTTAGTCGCATTAACAAGTACGACATCGAGTTGCTAGCAAAGCAAAAATTTCAAAATATCGCTTAATGCGACTTCAAAATTTCAGTCCATTCCTCATTTGCGTAACACGTGGCACGGATACCGATTTCAGGAGAAAGACGGCCCTCGAGACACTACTCATCGGCCTTCGCTACTAATAATATTGGTCACGCTACAGTTTGCCGATCGATGTGAACGGCTAATGATCAAATATTTGATTCTAGACAGGAGAACAGAGAGACATCGAGGGGGAGGGGAGTGCTGATCGGGAGGGAAGGGGGGGGGGGAGCTGTGTGGGGAAGAGAAGAGCCAGAGGGGCGGGAGAGTGTAGATGGGGTGGGTTCGCGTTTAGTGCGACTCGCAGAGGGAGAGAACTCATTGCTCGTTGGTTTGCGAAGGACACGGGGTACGGTTGATGCAAAGGATAGCAGCGCGGGTCTGTTGTTTGCCATTGATAGAAACGAGAGGCGAGAGTATGAGAGAGAGGGATTGAGAGAGGGAGGGATTGGGAGAGGGATTGAGAGAGGGAGGGATTGGGAGAGGGAGAGATTGAGAGAGGGGAGTGGGGAGTGTCATTGGGATTAGGTGTCGACTACCTAATATAAGTCGAGGGAAGGAATAGAGAGGGACTCAGAGGGAGGATGCCTCCTTCTGCCTCGCTCGGATTCCCTATGCAAGGTGAGGCAGAGGGATGCATTGGGAGAAAGAGGGAGGCATTGGAAGGCAGAGGGAGGCAAAGGTTGGCAAAGAGAGGCAAAGAGAGGTAGAGGAAGGAAGAGGGAGGCCGAGGGAGGCATAGAGAGGTAGAAGGAGGCATATGCAAGCAGAGTGAGGCAGAGGTGGGCATATGGAGGCAGAGGGAGCATAGGGAGGCATATGGAAGCAGGGAGAAGCAGAGTTAGACAGAGATAAGACCGTGGAGAGTCTTAAAGGAAGCGGAGAAAGGAAACTGTTATGGGTGACACGAATGAGGCGAGTGAATTCCGGAGGCATAAGGAAGGGCGCGCTCAGTTGGTGGAGTTCTGATAAAGGCACCGGAATGTGGTCTATTGGGATCCATCGAAGGAATGCGCGGGAGAGTATTTCTACGGTGGCTCCAACCTTACCACAGCAACATAAACGTGTTATTAAATCACGCGGTGTATATAATCGATTTCGATAATAACAAAATAAGATGGCATGTTCAAGTGAGGTGATGCGGCAGTATTGTTTCTAAGATCGATTTTAAAACCATTCAAACGAAATACTCCAGATAAATGATATACTGCGATAATGTATGCTATATAAGCAAATGTGGTACAGGTGGAAAGAAATCCTTCGCCATTAGAAGTTTAATTTGATACATAGTTTTTATTAGGTGCTTTGATATCGGAGGTCATATTGTACCTTCATAACTCCTTCCACACAAGACACTCTAAAGGGAGGAGGGAAACGCAGTGACGGCATTAGCCTACTCATAAAGAAGTAGGACGGAGTGCCGAATTGCGTTGTCTTCAAACCACACAAGTAGGGAACGGGACGATCCCAGTTTGGTAAATCCGACCTCTGCCAAGTTGTGCAAAAACAAATTATTTAAGCGTTTGATTATTATTTTAGCAAAAAATACATCAAATGTTATTTCATTTGGTAGTCATTCGAATCAAGAGGCATGGGCTATATGAAACATTGTTTTTCTGTTAAAAATTTTTTAATTGACGAAGTTTTGACTTCCATCGAAGAAGGGATAATTAGTGTCAAGTGTTTCGCGAACTTTCTGCAATTGCATAAAAATCAAGAAATCAAGAATTTTTAAGTTTTGATTGAACTATAGAACAGAAAATGTTTTATTATTTCTTGAAGCAGCAAGTTTCACCAAGAGTTCAGGGTATTTAAAAAAAAATGTTTTTTAGCTATGAGAATGTTTTGCTTAATTATTTCTATTCCTCCAACAATCATAATGGCCTTTGTAAAGTATGACTTAATTTTTTAATAAACAAATGGTGGTCACGATCCCAATATTATTTATTTTTCTTATTTCAGCATAATTTTTATTTTATTTCGGGATTTTTAATTTCCAGATAGACTTTTAGAAATACATCTATTTTCTCATATTATTTACTGCTAATGAATTCTTAATTTAAATTTTGAGTAAAAATGTGTTTATTATTTTTTATAGTTGTCATTTCCTCAATTTAACCTTTTAAATTTGAAAAATATTTTGTATTTTAATAATATTTCTTTACTAACGTGACTGGGAATATATGTAACTTATTTTGTGCAATTAACATTTGATTAATATTTTCTATTTTTAGGGAAAACAATGTTAAAATCACTAAAATTATTCTAGCGTAGATAATATGTAGTATTTATTTAACAACATTGCAAGAGAACATTTTTCAAAAAATCATCGAACCAGCAAACATTCATTGAGGCCGCGTGCAAATATAAGACGTGTCCCCGAAAGTTTTCATCTTTCGACATAAAAATTCTTCAAAGCAAAACTGACAAATATTTAAAAATAAATTTCATACAAAATTTTCTGATAAAATAATAAAAGTTATTTGTATATTATTTCAAATAGTGTTTCTTGATCACAAACATTAAAAAATACTTTTTAATCAATTTTCAATGTCATTAGCAAACTGGAGCACGGAAGAACCAATACTTAACATAATAAGCCACCATCGCCGTCTCAAAACGGTCAAAAGCTGATCGAATTGCCGCATACCCTGTCTATATTTCCCGCCAGCTTGTCTTCACCTTTCGCTACCTACTTCGCTTCGCCCTTTCCACAACCTGCCAGTGTCAGCTGTAAGAATAACAGATATCTTAACATCCGTCGCCTTTCTATTCTCTCCCTCTTCTCGCATTTCACTAATGGCGATCCCATTTCATTCTTTATGGTTGAGTTCTCGTTCTATACTTATTAATGTAGAAATTATAAATATTTAGTTTCCTCATTTATCGCGAGGCCATGCGACGCAATACCTGCTTACCAAAACTGCAAACCACTGATATATAAATTTAATGGACGAGGCCATGACTTCGTGGAATTCCGTAATAAAATAGGAAAACAATGCTAGATGGTATTTTTAATTGTGTCTGTAAGCATTTCCTATAAGCCGATTTTTATAAACTAGTTTTTTCCATATTGGGATAGAAGAGAATCGAAACTATAGTATAGTAATATTCTTTATATATATATATATATATATATATATATATATATATATATATATATATATATGGATGGCAACAAGGTGTTGGGATAAGGAAACCCAGTGAACACTCACCAATCGGACGACTTCAGGTTGGCGAGGCCCCGGGGATGTCGAAGCGACACACGTAAAAGAACACTAAAACACAGAAACATCACAAACAACAAACAAACAAACAAACAAAGAGTTCTCTCTCTGTAGCTGATGAAGGAATAACTCCGAAAGCTTCTGCGTTTGTGATGTTTCTGTGTTTTAGTGTTCTTTTACGTGTGTCGCTTTGACATCCCCGGGGCCTCGCCAACCTGAAGTCGTCCGATTGGTGAGTGTTCACTGGGTTTCCTCATCCCAACATCTTGCTGCCATCCATATATCCGTTTTACCTTTCCTTTTCCGTAAGCTGTTATATATATATATATATATATATATATATATATATATATATATATAACATAGATAATGTAACTATTATGAAAACAATTCCTTTTACAGGGCATTGTAATGACAGGTATTTTTATAATTAATCCGGTTAGCGAATTTAATAATTTTCTCGTGAATTAACACAAGGGTTAATTGAGTTCTGAAAAGATACCAATTAAGCAAGCAACGTTTTCTAACAAATGCAACGCGAGCCGAAAGTAATTCGCCTCTGGCGTAATCAGCCTCAACCGAGGAGCCAGTTACAGCAATTTTGTGATCGATTCCGACGCCAAATCCTCTCTCCTCATCGGGCATCGCATTGTAGGCGCCGTTTGAAGCGAAAATTGTTTTATCGAAATTGTGGATTAGGCATTTTAACTCCTCGCGACTCAGGCGCACGCTCGCACAAATCGGCGATTTATGAAAGCTATTTATCCCTTAAGGGGATCCAATGAAATTTTTCAATTGCAGCCAACGGGACTTTCCTCTCAAATCGAATCGCTTTTAATCCATCCGAAGCAATGAAATCCGCTTTTTTAGGCACGCGTGCGCTCTATACGCCTTCCATTGTTTCCCCCTCTGTTTTTCTTTTGAATAGAAAATTCCGCGAATTTAGCTTAATATCCGACCGACGAAGGTTGATTCCGGATAAGTAGAAAAAGCGTTAGTAGAGGAGATTTTCTGTCAAAATTAATAACACGCGATGCAAAATGAATTTATCTCACGAAGCGATGGGAATTTTCCAAACAATCCAGAGGAAGAAAGAGAGAGAGAGAGAAGAGAGGGCGGGAAATGGGAGGGAGGGAGGAGGAGACAGAAAGTGGGATGGAGAGGGGCGGAAAGGAGGAGAGGGTAAAAGGTATAACGGCGAGATGAAAGAAAGTAGAGAATGCAGAGAAAGTAGAGAATGGAAAGGGAGGTAGGAGGAAGGGAGGAAGGAACTAGAGGAAGGAGGGAGGGGAGGAGGAATGGGAAGGGAAGGAGGGAGGAGGAAGAACAAAGAGGAATGATATATAGAAGGATAGGTAATCGTCTTTATTCGGGAGACATTTGGACCATAAGGTCCATAATTACATTTAACCCATCGTCAATATCATAAATATTAGAAAAATAAAATAAAATATTACAATACGCATTACAGAAACAGTATATAAATCGTACAAAGTAAAAAATATAAAATTGAAAACATTTGAGTTTGTCCTACCTAGTAAAATCCGCGCAGGAAAACACCCACTGAGAAGGGGTGTGTGAAAAACGAACAAACCCTAGATAGTGCATATATGTCAATTTAATATAATGGAGGGTGTAAAGAAGAGGAGCGAGATAGGGGAGGGGAGGGAGGAGGAATAGGAAGAAGGGGAGTGTAGAAAGGAGAGATAGGAAGGAGGGATGGGAGAAGGGAGGGAAAAAGAATAGAAAGAAGGGGAGGGTAGAAAGGGGAGATAGGGAGGAGGGAGGGAGGAAGAATCGGGAAATGGGGAGTGTAGAAAGGAGAGATAGGAAGGAGGGAGGGGAGAAAGGAGGGAAGAGGAATAGAAAGAAGGGGAGGGTAGAAAGAAGAGATAGGGAGGAGGGTGGGAGGAAGAATAGGAAAATGGGGAGTGTAGAAAGGAGAGATAGGAAGGAGGGAGGGGAGAAGGGAGGGAAAAGGAATAGAAATAGAAAGAAGGGGATGGTAGAAAGAAGAGATAGGGAGGAAGAATAGGAAAATGGGGAGCGTAGAAAGGAGAGATAGGAAGGAGGGAGAGGAAGAAAAGTTGGGAGAAAAGAGGGAGGTTATTTGAGGCGAGGTTCGACGTGTGAATTATGCGCGATTTGTTTGAGTTGGCCAATCGATGGTTACTGGTCGGCAGTGGCCGTTTTAATTAACATCGATCGACCAATCGCCCCATTCCATTAATAAGTCCGAAAAATCCCAGTGGAGTTAGGAAGTACGGGGACATTAGGCTATTTATTGTTTTAGCATGAAATGGAAAATCATATAATTTAATCGGATATATTTGGTGCGTGAGGATGATTTTTAAAAAAACAGTTTTTATTGCAAGGATAATTATCGCCTCTGTACCCATGCGAGGTCAGAACAAGGCGTCAAAAATAATTATTTAAGGCAAAATTCGATGTTTCCCACGGACACCGATCCATGGAGAATCGAAAACTGCAAAGTGGGACTGTTGAATTGGCCTTATTGCCGCGGGACTCGTAGATAGCCGGAGGAAATGTGTAGCAGAAACGGAATTCAACGTGGGGATGAGCGATCGGTTGAGGCCATGGCTTTCATTGCTATTTTCAGCGCTTTTAAACTCAAATAATCATATCGCTTCATTTTCAAAACTTTTCTTTTTATGCGTTGTAAACCTGTATGCCGCAAAAAATGGGTAGTTATAAACTCCAATTCATCGATTCGAACATTCAGTGACTCTATGTGCTGTTATTTAAATGTTATGTTAATTTTAAACTCAAGCGTCGTGTACAATTAACTCATTATATAATGTCATAAAGATACCGGCTTGTGTCGATGTCGCTAACACTCACAGCCGATAACAAAGCGAGACGCTCTGATCGTGAATCTATTTCGAATTGGTAATATTAGAATATGCGTTCAAGCAGCGGTGGACATATAGCACAGATCCGTATAAATATATTATTATGGGTATAATACATTTTGTAGCATTAAGATAACAATTAGAGTTCATTTAATACAGTTTACTCAAAAGAAGATACTATTTTCATTTTTGGTGCATTAAAATTTTGATAAATTAAAACAACTCCTAACAGTGCTCGTATATTAAAATTTTATCAAATTTAAGCACAGATTATATTGATATTTTTAAAGACACGTAAGTTTTATCTTTAGCTTACCTTTTCCTTGCAGGAATTCATTTTCACGCCTGTATCCTTACTAGAGTTACCAACCTTCGGCTTTTGGACAGGAGATCATCGGGTCATTGCCATAATCTCCGGTCTCCGGTTGAGTATCTCAAATCTCCGGTTCAATTTCGATTGCAGTTCTTTTTATGACTTTTTATTTTTATAAATGACTTGAATTAAGATAGTTCACGCATAAATTTCGACTGTATTCTGTTTTATACAAAAACTTGAAACCCTTGCGTATTTGTTGATCATCCATTCTCTACAAACTACTTAATTTCTGGATCAGAAGTATAACACAACTACGATGTTGAGTAGAGCTCTGCAAAATATGTAAAATTCCTCAGAAACTGTGGAATAGTATAATCGATTTTTATCCTTTATTTTATTCGATTTTACTATTCGGAAAATCGGAAGATCTAATCTCATTCTATGAGACCCCAAGCGAAGTAGGAAAATTTGGTATGCCTAGAAGCTGATGCAAGTAAAATAACTTTGCTTTGGTCTTACATAATACTCCAATTTTCAATAACTTTAGCCATGTTTACTTTCATGTACCATATTTTTTTTAAATATTTTTTTCAGATGTAGATTGTTTACCTAATCACCAAATTGAACCAAATTTTATAAGCCCTTTTGCCTATATTAAGAGTGAGTCAGCAAGGAAAACTGTCAAGTAATGATGGTATTGATGTGGAAAAGAAGGCATTAATAGATATTATACTCACTTTGACGATAATTAGTTGCTGAAGGGTAGTTATAAATACTGGTTGAAGAAGAAAGATGATTACACTGCTTGGTGCAGCAAGTGTAGAGTAACATTTAACATAATGGAGAGGGGCCAGTTAGAACACACAGGTAGTAAAACCCATCATGCAAATGTTAGTTTGTTAGCACAAAATCAAGTGATGAGACAGTTTCTTCTTCCTCTTTAAAAGTTGCTCCAATTGAAATAGCTCAAACTTACCATGGTATTCAACATCAACATTCCTATAAAAGTATTGATTATGGCAACAAATTAAACGAAGTATTATATTCATATTCAAATTTTGCTAAGAAGATTAGCTGTGGAAGAACTAAAAGCGAAGCTATAGCAAAAAATGTGTTGGCACCTATATCAATTGAAATTTTTCTTCATGAGTTGAAAGTTAATACCATCGAACATGTTACATATTCAGTTGCAACTGATTCGTCCACCAAAATAAACAGAAAAATATTCTCTTTGACCATTAAACCTTTTGATAATAATTCAGACATTAAGATAGGTTACTAGATTTCTATAAAAGCTCTGATGAATCTGCTTTAGGTATGTCTTCATTAATTGCCGGAACTTGAGGAAAAGGATTTTAAATTGTTGTCTGAGTACATTTTCTGCGAACGATAACGCAGCTAATTTTGGTAAAAATAGTTCAGTGTAGACGTTATTAAAAGAAAAAATTAGATTAAATTAAAGATAAATGTAAGAGCCTTCTTATTCATATCTATGGTAAAAATGCATTAAAACGCTTGTTGATATTGAAAATGTTGTGCTTCAAGTTTATGCTGAATTTTCTCATAGCTCCAAAAAAGGAGATAGATTAAATCATGCTTTGAGTATTTGAAACTAGAGTATGAAAAAAAATTTTTAAGCATATTATCATTAGGTGGCTCTCATTATATCCTGCACTAAATAGAATTATTAAGTACTGACCTGCTGTGAGGCTATTCTAGTTAAATCTTGGTGAAGAGGATTTCCATAAAATTATTTGGAATTTTATTTGTGAACTAACAGTAAAACAAAATCGAATGTATAATTAAAAAATAAACACAACGCTTTTTAATCATATGTCCTAAAATCATGAGTCTCATTCAGAATATTTTAAATATGTATTCATCTATAGATGTAATTTCTCTTGGATGTCTTCTAAATTATTCAGGTTTCAAGCAAACTCCGGTTCATAAATATTTCCAAGTAGACTACCCATAACACAATCTCACGAAGATCTAAAAGTTGGCAGCTCTAATCCTGACTAATTATTATGTATTTTATTTTACTGAAAGATTTTCGAACATATCTTCGTCCATCCTTACAAAATTCCTATAGTTATCGGCGTTACTCATTTTCAATCATGGACAAAACACCTCTGCCTTCATTTAATATTTCCAGCCACGGTTTTGCCTACCAGTTCATTTCTTTCCATTTCTTTTTGGGTTGTAATCTTATCATTACTTCTTACTTAAACTTATTGTTAGCATTCCACGAATGCTCGCTTTAGCGGCAACAATGCTAGAAATTGGACCAATTCTTTGTGTACAACTAGCATCTGTAGATATTTCATTCAAATGTAAGTATACGATTTGTATAGTATTTCACGCTATATAAGTCATTGGTCCAATTTCTTATCGTGGTACATCGAGTTAACCTGTTGAAATAATTTGTGACGATATAATAAGTAAATATTTTGTAAGTACTTATTTCTAGCTTGAATTTCAATTGGGTTTATAAATACAGTAAGTTAATTCTATTTGTTTATCATAATATTCAGTTGTGTTTCGTGAATAACCACCTAATTTTTCGTAGAGGTAAACTATGTCCCAGTAATAAACAAACGATGTCAGTATCGTGATTTAAATCGTCTAACTGATTCAGAACTGGAAATGTATGTTGATTATTCTGACGATGATTTTCACGTCGAAATCAAATCAAATGATGAATGTGATTACGTAAGTGAACACTCATAATTGAAGTCTTAGTGTGAGGGAGAACAGAAAGATATAAATAATTCCGATAATACTGACGGTATGAGATTTTCTACAAAAGTGTTTGGTATCGAACGCCTCGTCAAATTACGAGGAACATAAATAATGTACTAAACATTGTTACTGGTCTCAATAAGTATAGTTCGGAATTTGCAACCATGTCAGAAGTATTCCATTTATTTATCACACGTGAGATTGTTGAAATTATTGTTACCGAAGCCAATCAAAAAGCAAATGCTTTTTATGAAATTTGGAACCTGAAGAACCCTGACAAAACTAGAGAGAGATGATCTGATAATAAATGCTTATACAGGATGCATTGAATGCCACAAAAGATTTTATTGACATGCTACTGTGCAAAGGCGACGCGTTTTGCTGGCACATGTTTCCAGGCACAATGTCTAGAATCAGATTTACTGAGCTTTCAGTATTTCTACGGTATTATGATTTTGAGAGCAGAGTAGAAAGACGAGTTGCGGATAAATTAGCAGCCATAAGGCAAGTTTTTTATCTATTTGCTAATTGCTGTCAAAAAGCTTTATATCCTAGTAGACATTTTACCGTAGATAAACAGACTTTAGAGGTAAGGCTTCATTTTGATTCTACATGAAAGGCAAGTCAGATAAATAGGGAAATAAAAGATGGGTTTTGGCAGATTATAATAACGTCTACACAAATCAGCTACAAATATATCGTGGTAAATGAGGAGTGGCCCCAGATAATAACCAAGGTAAAAGGATTGCATTGGACTTTGCATATCATTTGAAAAGAGCTTATGGAATAACTCCGACAATTTTTTACATCACGTGTTCTTTTTGAAGCATTAATATTAAGAAATCTTACAAATTTTGGCACTCTTAGAAATAATAAAATATATATTCCTATAGAAATATAACCTAGCCGAACCAGAGATCATTATTCACGTACCTTTGCCTTTTAAAATGCATGCACTATGGTGTGTGTCGCACAGAAATAAAAGTGTGATTTTACTTTCTACGGAACACTTCAATGATCACATAGCTGGAGAAAATGATAAGCACAAACCCGACATTATTCTACACTACAATTCAGCCAAATTTTCTGTGGATGCCACGAACAAGCTATCAAAGCAATACACGGAACGAGGAAAAAGTAATCGATGGCCGATGGTCTTGTTTGGCCAGTTATTACATTTGGCTGGCAATGATATTTTTATACTGTGGAAACTAAAACACCCAATACGGGAAGGAAAGCACTCTGATCAGGGATCTCATACTCGCGGCTCGCTTGATACATTTTTGCGGCCCGCGAAGTAAGCTGGTTTACACTAGGCGGTCAAAAGCATTTTTTATAAAATATTTCACGTAATCTAAGAAATTTAAAAAGCATATTGAATCAGAACTTTTAAAATAAGCGCTTTTTTTTGTCATTATGATTTATAAATATTCTGCACTAGTGTGGTACTAGGTTACTAAGTAGGTTCTTCTTCCCGCTGCCAGCTTGTTTCTGGCCTGTCCGAAGAACCCAACCCTCGACGCCGAATCTAACATTTTGGTAATGAATGGGCTTAAGGCCACATCGAAGGGTTGGGACGATTTCTTCCTTGTGGAAGGGAAGAATGAACGTCCAAAATATTTGAAACGGTGTGTGAACTGGGAATGTGTTCGGACTTGGTACATTTCCTTAATGCGGACCGCGGGTTCGATGGAGGGCCATAATGTGGCCCGCGCATCCGGTGGAAGGTCTTAATGCGGCCCGCGCATTAGATGGAGGGCCTTAATGCGGACGGCACATCGATTTGATTTCGAGACCTCTGACAGATGGAAGAAGAAAATTCTTATTAGATTTTGGAAAAAATTTGGTTCGCAGCCATATGCCAAGAAAATTAGAAAACAAGAGAGAAATACATTCTAGAATCGAAATTACATGAAAGCAATTATATCAAATGAGGGTCTTCCGCCTCCTGTACATGACATTTTCGGCTATGTTCAGGGAATAAGGACAGGAAAAGTCGTCAGCGATGTTCAGCATGTCATAATTTTACCTGCGCCAATAATTTTTCAAAGAAACTTTCGAATTACTTGCTGCTCAGGATAAGTAAAAGAGTCGTAATTATTCAATTTGAAGTGTTTATTTTTACACACTTTTTTTGAAGTTGGCCTGAGCGTCGTTCAACATCTTTGATGCGTTATATCTCTGGACCCACAAATGCTACTGAACAGAAATTTTGCATATAATCCACGTTCGTAGTACTTTTTAATATTTTAAGTGATGGTACGCATCGGACCTTCCGATTCCGACTTTCATTGATAGTGGCCTGAGCGTTGTTATCTTTCAGCATATTTGAAGCGTTATATCTCTGGATCCACAAATACTACTGAACTGAAATTTTGCACATAATCCACGTTCGTGGTACATTTTAATCCATCAAGTTTTGGTACGCGTTTAAAAAATTTTATTCGAGAATACATACAAATAAATATGGACTACGTAAATAAAGAATTGACTTTGAATAATTTAACAGTGTGACAACTCAAAAGTAAATCATAAAATAATTAAAAAAAGGTTTGTGACGGGCTAGGGTTTCTCGGAGAGGAAAGGGCACAAACGCACAAATGAAAGTTACACGTAATAACACAAACACCTTTAATCGCCTGGGGCGCACACTACACTCTGTAAGCTTCCACAAGAGAAGAGAGAACTGACGCGCACCCTGTTGGCTGCGCGCAAAAACAAAATAAAATGAAGAGCAAAGTCCGTTATCGGTCTGGTCTCGTTACAGGTTTTCAATAGCACACACTTTTATGATGCACTGAAAAGTAGAAAATAAATATTTGTTTCCTCGCCATTTTCATCGAAATTTTCATTTTGTAATTTTGGTCTGAAGAATAAAAGTGGATGGCCTTTACATATAAGTAGTTTGCATGCATGATTTTCTTCTTGGCCACCCACTATTTTTCTTCACAACAAATTTACAAAATGAAAATTTCGTTAAAATTTTGAGGAAACAAAAATTTATTTTCTACTGTTGAGTGTACCATAAAAGTGTGTGCTATTGAAAAAACTGTTTTTTTATTTACTCACGTTATCATAATAAATAATCATAAAAAGTTGAAATGAAACTATAATTTTTACCTAAATGTATGCTTCCTACATAAAAAGCACATAGACAGTAGTTAAAATGCATGTTTCATGGTAGGGTACGCTTGTGCCACACTCGGTAATTTAGCGCTAGTAAAATATCTTGGTAATAAAAAGCATAAACACTAAACCAACCCGCCGATGCATTGGCAGCTTCCAATGCGGTCTGCTGAGGTATTCGTAAACTCCAAAAGGAAGTAGGTCGCTGCCTTAAAGGGTTCCTCTCTCCTGTACAAAATATTCTGAAATCTCAAATTTATATCACCAAACACGAAAAAATGGTTTTAGGAAAAATTGTGCAATTGTATAATTCGATGAAAAAGACGCTGGTGGTTCATGCTTGAAGATGAATTCTCTCTCAAAAATTAAACCAATTTAACTGACTTCTATCACAGATTAAATCAGGTTTTCTATTGCAACTAATGATCTTCTATACCTTTTTCAAATCGTTTAACGTCCGGAGTTGTTTCTTAAGAGAGAGAAAAATGATACCACACTTCAATCGCATTGTAATTAATGTCAATTTTTTATATCGACAAGTAACAGTCTTATCATTCTAAATACATATAAAAATGAAACTGAAATCGTTCTATGCTGCGAGAATGCATAAAGTGGTCGTTGGAATCTAATTCCTTTCATATTACAAGTTTCAAAATTTATATTTTAAGTAGGGAAGTAAAATGGTCGGAAATTCTGATAACTTTACTTCGTTACCACGGACTAAAACTTAAATAGTGTTCGAAACACTCCGCACACATTAATTGAGAGTCATGTAATGGATTCGTGATGAAACTACGAAGCAAATCATTAAACCGATTAGGAGTGCATATCTAATTTACGTTTTCCGCTATAAATAACCGCATATATGCATATGTCTTGTTTAATGCCTGAAGTCACCTTTCAATCTTTCTTGGTTTATCATTCTTTGCCGATGCCTTTGCGGACTTGGAGCGAAGGGTTGATTTGCCTGCTTTAAACCTCGTGATAGCCGTTCCTGCCACTAATAGGAGAAGGAGCGGACGAAGGAACCGAGGGGGAAGTCGCTCTCCCGAATGGAAAATTCCCCGCTTTTTTGTTGAGGCGTGAAAATAAATTGAGCGGTGGGAGGCGCTCTGAAAAGGAAAGGAGTTCTGATTGGAGAGGGGAGAAGTATTGGCAGCGGGGAAAGGGTTTCAAAAGGGAAACGGAAAAGTTGTAAAAGCGCAAGGCGAATACGAATGAGCGAACGGTGTTTCCAATCCGACGGACCTCGGTTCTCTTTCATTCCTCATCCACTGCTTCATCAAAGCGTGGAAACTTCTGTATCCATTTCCTGGTAAGTCGAATGTCTTAGTTATCGCCTGCCTCTGTGCTTCATATTTCCCTTAAGTTTTAATACCTGCCTTTTATTTTTTACGTGAATAAACTGTTTTTATTTTGAATCATTTTTACCAAATTCATGATTATGCAATTAAATAGTTTGTGGTATTACCGATATAACTTTATGAGAATTTTTATTAATGAAACTATCTTTATTGATAGGATGGTAATTCAACCAATTTTTACACAATTACACTCACTAAAAAAGGCATTCATTTATAAATGAATGTAACAGCAAAGGAAGGGGCTGCGCATAATTTTTCCTGCGGCACTTTTCGCCGTATTATCTCTCAACGGCGCGGTGAGCGGCATTTGAGTGTAATTTCTGTACTAAATCTTTAAAATAAAGCGGTTTTATGATTAAAGGATCGATAAAATAAAATGGAGAAGATTCGCGGTCGAATTACGGAATATAAACAACTAAGGAAGATGAACCACTTTAATCAATCAACATTTCAAATGATTTATATCTTCCATAAATATTCGAGAACTCCATTAAAATTTATTTTAAGCAAATAACAACCAAGTTTTAAGCAGATATTTGACAGTTTTTAAGAAAACAATCTGATGTGACCATCAAACGACTTTCTACATGCAAAGTAATGAATAGGATTGTAAAATTAATTACATGCTGCTCTCGATAACCGTGATCTAAAGGATTACTATTGGAAATATTGCTCATGAATTATTTTTAAGCATTTAGAATAGTTTTTACTCAAAAAATACTTTAAATCCTTTTTCATGGCGAAAAAAATAATAAATAAGCTAAAGTGTTAATTATTTCTTTGAATAACAAAATGTCGATGAACGATTAAAATTACCGTTAGCAACACTGTCATTATTTATAAGAAAATTTCTTTACATAATATGACACTCGAAGGGATTGGGATAAATTTGATCGCCACCATTAATGAGGAAATTTGATAATAGCACCGGTAACCTAGCGACGTATTTATTAAAAATTCGGACGGCTAATCAAATATCTCTTTAACAATTTTTGGTGAAAAATATTTAAAACAAAACTTCCAAAAACTTTAATAATACAAATATTACCTAAATTTGGTCATCAAAGTGACATTAATAAACGGAAAATCGATGAATAAACACATTCGTTTTAACAATTTTAGTCGAAATTTAATATTCTTCATTTTTTTAGAAAAATTTTAAATGTAACATTTGTGTTGATATGATAACTATTTTTTGAGTTAAGAGTAGCACAAAATTCCTATCGTACACTCAAGCGCTCAGATATCGAGAAAACAATGAAAATATACTCCGAGGATCTTATAATGTGTATTTCCGTTGAAATTACAGAAAGCTATAATGACGTAATTGAATTAACGTAATGATCATTCGTTTACCCTAGACATGTTTATCTTAAGGTAGCCAACTAATTGAATTATATCAAGATAATTACCAAAATATGGATATTAGTGCACAGTTTTACCCATCTTCACAACTTATGCCGGGATGCTGCGCAACACTGCAGTCTAAAGAATGCAATTTGTGTTCACAGCACAGTCAAAGCCCACCTTGGGATTTACGAGAGATGCAAAAGGTCACAGCTAAAAGAAGTACTTTTTTGCCATACAAGAGATTACCTTAATGCGCACAGAAACCCACATTTATTTTCTAAAGGTTTCTGAGGAAAACGACATTTTTAAACATTCCTTCCTGCGCTCCTTTCGAAAATTCAAGTCGTTCCATTTTTTTGCGACGGTTCTATCTGCGGCGACACATCCAGATTGTCACACGACGTTTATCCCTGAGTTTTTTTTCGCGAAACACCGCTGCACCTCATATCCACGGTTGGGATTAGGTTATCCGTGTGTGAAGTGGAAGAATAAGGCTCGTGTCTTCCATTTTTTGCCTCGAGAGGAAAATATATGTCGAGTAGTCAAGTCAAAAGCGGTTTTCGCTCATTTTTAGCACATCCGAAAGGAGAGATCTTGAAATGGACGCTGTGATAAAATTTTTTTTTAGCTGAAGGTAATCTTGTGGTTCATTCGCTATATATTTAAAAAAGAGGAGACTGCGTTTCATTGACAAAGGGAAGTATCTTTACAATTAACATTTTTTAAATTACTCTATGTCATCCTGAACTACTTAAAAGTTCAGCGGCGGAATTATCCACCTGACCGAAATCGGGCAAATTCATACCTCGGTAGTAATTGTACACAGATTTATTTTATATGAATAACTACCTTAACAATATACATTAGAAAATGTTATATGTATACTTTAAGCATATTTTACCGTATTATCTAAACTATATTATTACCAAACTGAAAAACTAATGCACTCTCTACTTCCTTACCTCGATGATTGGGGAATATCAAAACGGCCGCTTCCATTTATTGCCAGAGATATGGCATTTGAATTCGCCGCTAGTAGATTGTCGTGGTTATTTTAAGAAGTTGTCGTTTTGAAATGTCGGTTCGTCGCTTAGACATTTCGTCGTGGGAGGCGACCGATGCTCGCGAATGTCTCTCCGCTACTAAACCAATCTCTCCATTTGGCCGCGCGTGGCGCTGCTTTTCTCACCACTCTTTACCGCCTTAGTGATAGGTTAGCTCGGGATACTCGATTTTCTCCACTATTTCCTACCTACTTGAGTTCCTTTGCATTTTTCTCTTTTTTAGGGCGGCAAACGACATTAACTCAACTGTGGTCGTAAGCACTCTTGACGGTAAAAAAAATCTCTCTTGAAAAAGGACGATCGAGACGCGTAACACGAGAAAAAGTAGAGCGAGATTCCGTGACAGAACGTTTTTGTTATTTTTAGGCTCATATATCTCTCGAAAGCCTGCAGATACGCTAATCTTACGAAAAGCTCAAGCTCGGGAAAATTATATTACTCATAAATATTTTGTAATTCACTAGCTTTAAATTGCCTTATTTGAATGATGAATATTGTGTTTATATATATAATTTATTGTGAAATATATAAACTTTAAGTTAAAAAAAAGCAATTTAAAGTGTGTTGCTGCTAATTATTTATTGGTAGAAATTAATTGTACCAGTATTATGAATTAAAAAATTGAGAGCTTCATTTGCTGAAGCAATAAACCAATAAATAAATAAAATAATTACAAGCAAAAACTCGTTTCATATATTATTTTATTTATAATTGTATTCTTAACATTCTTTATAAATTTATTAATGTAATTATATGAAAATTAATTTATTCAATAGTTAATTTAAAAAGTACAGTCATACTCTCGCACATGTAATGTTTATAATCTAAGGGCTATTGCCTCATTTTATAAGCGTACTGTATGACGAAAAGGGGCTCTACCGAAGCTCTCACGTTTCTCCAATAAAGCTGTTACCTTGAAGATGTTGAAGGCATCCTCCCCTCCTTGCTGCCCACCGATTCTTCAAAACATTTCTTTGGCAGCGTAAAAAATGGCATCATATATATCACATACCCTGCAAACTTCAGTCTTCTTTCAGTTTAATTGATTGCGCAGAAGAGCAGACAGACAGACGGACAGAGAGATCGAAAATAAGCGCGTTTATTATATAAGACGCGCTAAAATAATATGATGGCCGTTCAAAGAGATAAAAAAATGAACAAAGCTACTATCGAATTATAGGTATTATTAAATATTTTCCTTTAAATTATATCGTTGTTAAACTGATTTTGCTATCTGCTTGATAAGTTTTGATGATTTTCATTCTTAACAGTATAAAAATGTACGATAAAAAACTGGCAAATACATTTTCAAATACAACTGCAAATTTTACGATAGTCGACCTGAAGATTTTATTTGCAAAAGCCAATTTGACTGTAAACAGCTATCTTTATATTTTTTCTATGACAAGAGACACATCTGTAGTTGTTGTCATCCTTATTACGAAGAGTTTGGTTTTTTCTATCTCCCGTTTTAAATTCCGCTTAAACCGGAAGTATTCGCGGGGGATAATTTTATATCCCAAACTTATTTTTCGCATTTGTGCTGTACCCTAAGTAGGCGTTATTTAAATTTGATAACGTTATAATGAATTGATTTTGAAAGATGCTTAGTGAATAACTGCGTTTGTGTTTGTTTTCCGTATTTTGCACGTATTTCGATCGTTTCGTAGATCATTGCTACAGTAACGTTTCATCTTCCATTTTATTCGTCACAGCAAATAAAATTGGTAACAACGATAAAGAGATCCCGACAAACTCATCTCCATTACAGCCAAGAGGATCCTTTTTCGAGCCAACAAAGCTCTTTCGGTGAACGTGTGCTATATACTCAATAAGATTTCTTGCAGTGTTCCATGGATCTATGCAACCAAAATCTTCAGTCGAGTTTCACCATCAGCCCTGCAGATAACTATAATCACCAACGACTCGAAGAGAACGCAGATCAAGAAATTTGACTAGTTAAATCAATACCTACACCCGAAACAAGAAGTCGAAATCAAGAGAGAGTTTAGTTAGCCTTACAAACGACACTATAAGCAAGGATACTACATCAATCTTTAAGAAGGTTATGAACTTCGCGATTACCCCAAAGTCCATCCCCAAGGAAAGAACTACAACGAGGGTTGAAGCTATTTTCCGCAACATTCCCATTGCTCATACTTTGGAAATCCGGCTTTAAGTATCTTAAATTCTAAGGAAACCAAGGCCGCCAGCAACCAATTTCGAAATAATTAAGATATCCTTCCAGCGGACAATAGCAGCGATAGAGTCATTAACTCCAAGGAGGTTGTCTTCCTATTCAACAATATCCCAATCTGTTTATGTTAGAACATTAGGAGATCCGCCAACCACGACCTTCCGGAAAACTACCCGGGCCTCATCGAATTCAACCTGGGTAGGTCTTCATTTTTATCGGAATGGGCAGTACTACGAGCAGACTGACGCGGCTGTTATTAGCTCAACTTTCTCTCCTGTAATGGCAAACGTATACATGGAGAATTTCTAAAGAGAGGTACTAGAGATAGTTGAATACAGACAATCGCCGAGGATGAGATGCGTGGACGGCACATTCGTCATCTGGCCGCGTGGGAAGAACAAGCTCAATGAGTTCCTAGAACAAATCAGTAATCAGTACACGGTTATCCAATTCAGGATAGAGGTAGAGAAGAATGGAGGACTAACCTTCCTTGATATTCTCGTGACGAGAAGATCAGATCACTCTCTGTACCACACCGCGTACCACAGCAAGACGCATACGCCCCGATCTACGGATGCGTCTTCCCACCGACCCTCGCAACATAAATCTTCTCTCGCCAAGACCCTTTTCCATCAACCAAACAGGGTCGCCGACGCAATATCCTTATCCGGAGAGATGAACCATCTGCTGGAAGCGCTGCAGAAGAATGGCTGCCACAAAGAAACGAGCATCGAGGAGCAAAGAGGAGATAAACGACGAACAACTCAAGTCCGACGCCTACGCGATTCTTGCCATTCGTCTCTAAAAATACGAAGGAATGGCAAATGTGTTCCATTAATACCACGTAAATCCGTGCTTCAATTGGCTATGGACGCGACAAGAGCTTATCCCAAGCGTTTAGATTCGCCTTATCGGAATGTCTGTTTGAGAAGACATGAAGCTTTGTAAAATCATAAATCGACGAGACGGAGAGTTCCATCGATTGCAGAATAGAAGATTATCAGAGGTCACTGAAAACAAACGACGCATGCAATCTGCAACCGCACTTTTTCAGAGCATTACGTCGCCCAAGACGACGCCTCCCAGAAAGTCGTCCTACTTCACAAAGATTGACCGAGAGGCGATTTAAATTATCAAATAACCGTTGAATTTCAACAGAGAAGATGTTTTCCGTCTTCTGGTGAGAACGTCCGTTACAGTCGGCGAGGAATACGATGCTTAATGACCAGTAATATGAAAAGACACGGAGTGGCAATTAAAGGGTCATGAAAAGCCGGTGAAGTGGTTAACAATATGAATATGAGAGCCGGAGGATGTAACATCACCTCGATCTGAAGAAGCTAAATGCAACGTTAACAAAGTCTTCAAAAGAAAACAGCTGGGTAAAAAGCCAAAAAATCAACACCAAATGACACCATTTCAATTTTTTCAAGAATAGTTCATCACTAAAAAATATTTTTATTGCAAAAATTATATGCTCTATAACTTTGAATACTGAAAAACTAAAGAAACTGTTGATTTAGATTTATTTCCGCGTAGGGCTTATTTATACCTGTGGAAGCAAATTTGTTAGAAAACACCACGAGTGCACTAGCGGGTTAACCTTGAATAATTACATAAATCGATATGATAACAAACCTTATCGAATTGAGCATTAATTTACTGATAATTAAATTTCTCAAATTGCAGATCTTAAATTATAAAAATCCTTTGATTCACATTTCAGTACTTCTAAATAATATTTTAAGGATCGTGAAGAATAGAATTACTTAAGATTTACCTACAATTAAATGAATTTTGTTTGTTTACAATGTGTCACGATAAAACAAGTTGAATATAACAGTTTTCACACATCTTTAATTTCGTAAAGAATTTGCAATTTGTTTTTACTCAATTCTCTCTAAGCAGTTTCCTTTAATTTCACTCATTTTCACAGATAAGCAACAAATTGAGACGTAGGTGTTGTGCAAGCTGCGGGGATGTCCTTGGGGCGTTCGGGAGGGAAAATACTGTCGAGTATCTAAGCGGCAGTCTACAGAATCAGCAGTGGAAAGGGAAGGGGGAAGGAGGAAGGGAGAGAGGAAAGGAGAAAAGTGGGAAAAAGTTGGAAGGAGAAAAGAGGAAAAAGAGGAGAGGAAGGAGAGAAGGAGAAAAGTGGGAAGATGGAAGGGAGGGAGGGAGAAAAGTAGGAAGGAGAATGGGAGGGAGTGTAGGAGAAAAGTTGGAAGGAAGATGGAAGGAAGGGAGGGAGAAAAGTGGGTAGGAGGAAGGGAGGAAAGTGTGAAGGAAGTGAGGGAGAAAATTGGAAAGGAGGAAGAGAGGGAGGGAAAGAGTAAAGTGGGAAGGAGGAAAAGAGAGAGAAACGTGGGAAGGAAGGTGAGAGGGAGGGAGAAAAGTGGGAAGGAAGATGGCCGGGAGAAAAGTGGGGAGGAAGGAAGGGAGAAAATGGGGAAGGAAGATGGGAGGGGGAAAAGTGGGAAGGAGAGAGGTAGGGAGAAACGTGGGAAGGAGGGAGGGAGGGAAAAATTTGGGAAGGGGGAAGGGAGGGAGAAAAGTGGGAGGGAATACGGAAGGAAGCAGACTGCATGCAAAGAATGGAGCGCGTCTGAGAAGGAGGGAGCAGAGATTGTGCAGAATGAGAAATAGAGTGGAGGGGTGTGAGGAATAGAGAGGGCGTAAAGGGAATAATAAATGAGAAAGAGAAAGGAGTGAGAGAAAGTGTTCCTAAGGGCGAATAGGTTAGCAGCGAAAGGAAGGGAATGGAACATAGAAAAGAGGAGTGGGAGGATAAAGCTGAGAAAAGAGGAAGAAGAGAAAGGATAGCGAAGGAAGAAGAAGGAATGGAAGGAGAGGGAAAGGAAAGAGAGAGGAAAAGGAATGGCGTAGATGTTTCGATAGATAATTGTCTTTATTAAGGAGAGATTGAGATTAAGGAGTTTGGTGGATGGGAGCGAGCGAGGCGAGAAATGAGGTTGCAAGACGCGAAATGGCGGAGGCGGAGATAAGTGAATATGCTTGTTTGTTGCGAAATGAGAAGATAATAACGAGGAGTGTACTATTTGCAAGGAGAGTATTCTATGCAGATAGAAAGTTCCAATTTAAATGTTGTGTGATTGAAATGTTTTGTAACAATTTCAATCGCCCTATCACGATGTGTTTGCTGAGCTACAGGTGCAATTTGGATAAAAAGCAAGACGGTGAGTATTTTGTCCTACAAATATTTATAGAAGGAAAGAAAATATATTTAATTAGGCGTTAGCGCATTCCCATGTACTTCATCGAGCACCATCGCCATTTTTGCCAACCCATAATATTATTTACATATTTGCAAGTAAGGACAATTATTCACGATATTAGATATGAATGATTATAAAAATTGTATTACAAACATTTGGTTTGGAAGGTTGGAAGCGTTCTTAATTCACTAGACCTTTGAATTTTTTTATTTACAAAATAAATCTTTTCCGCATCTTTTGCGAAATATTTGAATCCTGTAGAAGGAAAATTATCTAACTCACTTTTCATTTGGATTTCCTACCAATACCCATTGCATCTCAGTCACACGGCATTTGCCTCCTTTCTAAATATTTCCCACCGGTCCTCAAAGTACAGTCAAGATAAAATATTAGTAGTAATTTTGTTTTGTTCACACGATAAAATTATATTATTAAATACAATGACCAAAAGCTGCTTTTTCCGCGGGTGTGACAACAGTTAATTTGGTTATGTGGATAATTGCTCTAGCACGTTGGTGAAAATGTATTTTTCCCACTGAACTCTCGCTAAATAATTGTTGAATTGCTATCTTAGCTATCGACTCTTGCCTCTCAGCTGCCATTTTACTCACATTCACAAATGGACCTCTCAGAGGAACATGGATATTTCATAAGGTTTAAAACAGCAGGAGGTGCTGAGCCGTAGGAAGCAGCGGACAAGCGATTCGAGAGAATTGGCAAGAAGTTATAAATACGACTTATTCCTGTTCAAGGAGAGTAAAAGACAGAGACTGAGTACATGTAATGCAAAAGGATTTTATAAGAGCGCGAGTTTTGGATGGGAAAATGCGGGACTGGATGGAGAGGCTGGAATGGATGGAGAGGCGGGGGTGGATGGAGAGGCGGGGGTGGATGGATAGGCGGAGGTGGAAGGAGAGGCGGGAACGGGAGGGAAAGCGGAACTGCGGACGCAAAGGAGGCGGCGAAGTAGGTGGCGCGGGGTGTTGCCTGGTCCAAATCCCCTGTACCGACACGCCCCCGCTGTCTCGCGCGGAGTATAAGGGACGGTGGCGGAATTCTTGGCCGTCGAGAACTCCCCGTGGCGAAACCAAAATCCCGACCGCCGCTCCTTCCCAAACAGACGCCGCAAGCGGCCCGCCGCGAGCCCTGCTGGAGACATCATTAGCATGCTCATCAACCAGGCCGCTTGTCGCTCTTCTCCGTCGCCTCCTCCACCCCCTCCGCACTCAACCCCCTCCTCCCACTCCACGCTCTCTCTTCCCTACCCCCATACTCCAGCCCCTGACGAGGGGAGGGCTCTGAGGGAGCTTCCTTCCGCCTCGCACACGACGATACCCTTGGAGACAACGACACCCGCCGTGAAAGTTCGATTAATCTGGTATCGATTATCCCGTGATATGACCTATTGTCTCACGTGTTGCGCTGCGCGTCCTTCTGCAGTATGTTATACGAGCGTATATATTTTAACTGATAAAATATACGCAGTCGAAATATTATCAACGAGTTTTTATTTGCTTTACAATTTCGCCAGAAAAATTTGAGCAGCAAAGTAGACAACGCTGATAGGAATTTAAATTTCTTTACACCTATTACATGATTAATTGGATTATAGTCGTAAAATCGATCACTTTAGTCGATAAAATTTGTTAAAGATCTTTCTCTGGTTTTCATATTTAAATTTTACGAAGATGATCTGTCAGCTATAAATTTAAGATAAACCTGATATACATTCCCACTGCAACTAAAATTGGTTTAATTCAGAATTATATGACGAGCGAAGTTATGATATTCTCATTTGTGGAACTTGGAATGTAATTTTTATAACGTAGACGACGTGTGTTATTTCTCTCTTAAAGTCTAATACTAAATATTTATCATATTTATTTTGCAGTATGTAGACACACAATGAAACTACGATTAGTCGTGTTAACCCTTTGAAGGACATGTCAGTCATATATGTAAATTTTTTCCTACAAGCCACGTCAGTCATATTTGTCTGGCATGCATGGGATCATTTCAAGCATTTTCAGGTATTTATGGCTGACGCAAAATGAGAATTTCTATTGTATTTGTAAGGTTACGTCCCTGGCAATAATGCTGGCATGTTTCTCGTGGCGCCGTAATGCTAAATACAGACACGTCAATTTGGAACATGAGTTTGATATATTTTTATGGCAAAAAAACCTACTAATTACAGAAAAAGCTAAAAAAAACTTTTTATATAATAAGATTTCATATGCATTAATCAAAATTTGGGTGTCTCGTTTTATGAAATACTTACATTTTTACTTTCCCCATATAGGAGAAAGTATTGTTTTTATGGAAAAATCGATTTCCATATTTCAACGGAAATACTCGTTTTGAGGTCCCCTTAACCCGTTTTGCCCATTTTCTCGATGATGTCTTTGTGTGTGTGTGTCAGGGCATAGAACCGGAACCGAACCGAAAACCGAAACCAAAAAAAACCGTTACTTTAGCTGGAGTGAAACCGAACCCGAACAGAAAAATATATTTTACTGAACCCGAACCGAAACCGAAAACCGTTATTTATTTCGTTCCATTTTTTCGGTTCGCTTGACCAGTGGGAGCGAAAGAAGGGTTTTTTTCTTTTTCTTTAATGAGTCTTTTTAGAAATCCTCACTTTTCAACATTTTATTTAAATAAAAAATAAGATTAATTAATAAAGATTATTTTGGATTTGTCTTAAACTTTCCCCAGAAAATTTAGTCGGAGCAAAAAACACCGGTTCGAACCGGTTCAATGGTGGTTGCTGAAGCGATATCGGAAGCGAACCGAAATTTTTTATTTTGTGTGAACCGGAACGAAAACCGGAGGGAAAAAAATTCCGGGTCGATGCCCTGGTGTGTATGTGACAGTTTTTTATTGGTGCTTTACCTCAAACACTATTAATCAGGTCGACGCGAAATAACATATTTAAAATTTTTATAAAAGTCAGAAGAACTGATTAGTTTTTTGTAAAAAAGGTCAACCGAAAGTGGGTGTTTACTCTTGTCACATTCGTTATTTTGAAATATTAGCTTTAATATTTGATATATATGTAAAAATGTAATGCAATAATAGTTGTAGGAAATTTAATTTTCTACAACCTTTGTTTGGGGCATTTTTCCATATAATGTATTGTTTAAGAGATATCTTATATTTCTAGCTGCCACCACCACGCCACTTAACGACGAATATTGTTAACAATTGTCGCTGAGTTACGTCTTAGTAATGCTCCTTTTTATTTCCTTAATTGTTGGAGCTTTGTGGCTATATTCAATATCAGAATGCTATGGTTTGAGTTTATTTCTGTTCTTTGTAAAGTCTAAATTTTTCTCGCAGTTTCTTAAAATATTTATTATTATGTAACCTATTTGGAATTTTTAGAAATATTACAAATATGGAGAAAGTCATGTGGTGGCCACATCAGATTTTTTAAACATAGACACTTTAAAATTACAGAAAATAATAACTCATATTATAATATTAACACAAGCAAATCATTACAAAAGAATTATCTTTGAAGTAATAACAGCTATTAAAAGGCTAGGACTTTATGAAAAAGGTCTTATTAATGAGTTCGAGAAAATATAGTGATAGGGAGCGACGTGGTAGGCAAGTATGCATCACGAGTCTAATAAGACTAGCTTGGATGGAAGCTTTTGGAGAAACGGCTTACTAACAACTTTTGCAGATATTTAGAAAAGAGTATTTTTAAGATGAACAATCAGAAGTCCCTTTCTTTTTCTTATTTTGTATTTTATTGTTAGACAATCGTTATAATCTGAGAAACTGACGAAAACGAAATAATAATAGGAAGAGAGGAACCAGAAAAAAAGTCTTTAAAATATTGTATATCTAGTATTTGCGTGGATGAAGATCGCAAACCACAAATGGTATACAGTATCTGAAATGAGCTTATTGATTGATATTTAAATGCAATAAAATGGATCGTCTATCTATTTGTTGAACAGCATGAGATGAAATAACCTGTGATACCACAAATATCGCAAAACGTTGCCACTCGCATTTTATTCTAGAAACCCTGCTCCTTCCTTGTAATTTTATTACAACCCCATTACCTAATTATAATCTCACTAGATGGAGCACTCAGCCGTGCAGGGATAACTCCAATGACAAGCTGAGGAAATGATCCTTATGATTTCATATATTTCTTTGGCGTCGTAAATTGCTCTCAGACTCCTCCTTACCGCCGGGAATACGGAAACTATTGTATCGAACACGAAACTTTGCGTTTTTATACAGTGAAAAATATCGATGCCAATGCTCCCGATTTGCCCTAAAGTAAGATTCTATTAGAATTTTAGTCGTCTTAGCAATTTCTCTGAACGCATCTCAGGTTAACTTCGTTTACTCAAGTGCAGCTATATTTCTTCTTTTTATTGTTTTCTTCACTACTTATTTCTCCACAGAAGGGCATGGGTTCAAATCTAGAATGGTCATTTCATCCGCTCGATTACCCGGAAAGCTCATGTACTGCTAACATAGGTTACTACGAAGATTGCTTGCAATGACAACATATGAAACTATTTTTTTCTCTCCCAGCAAAACACCGGTTAGAAAATGTATTCGATGAAAGTACAACATTTGCCACAAAAACACAGCATGAGCACATAATTGCAACTTTTAGTTTCGGAGATAGAATTTTGAGAAAGGGCCAAAAGCGATTACGTACATTGTTTACATTAGTTGTCATGAATATATTTAATGAGCGCCATAAAAGTACATTTCCCTCTCTCTCTCACTGGGTCTTATATGATCTATGAGGTAGCAATTAAAAATATTATCTAAGGTAAACATACGAGAATGTCCCAAGACAGTGCTTCACACGAAAATTCTGTGAAAGAAGGAAAAATTGCACCTGGACTCGAACCCTGGTGTTTCAGAGAAAAAGAAAAGTCTCGTTGAGCTTCAGCTCGAAAAGACTAACGAAATGATACTAAATTTGGCACTATTTGGTGGCCACCGTGAGCACCAATGATTTTCAACTAAAATAAATGGCGCAATATACATTGCATAAACCTTCTCATATATGTATATAGGTTTGATCTGACTACACTTTTTGCCCCGAAATTAACTGGGCGCTTGGAAATTAACTGTCAATTATGTTAATAATGCCTAGCAATAGAACTAAAATGATTGACACCATCAACCTCTCTCGTCTAATACCTCTGCTTAATAAGCGAGTGGCGTTAACAGAGAAGTACAGAATTTTATACCAGGGAAACCCCTGGTTTCCCCTCCCCTCTGACGCGTGCGCGTAGCGTCTTGTACAGAAATAATGCCACTGGACAATTTATAGTAACTTTTTTGGAACATGGCTTAGTTAATATTATTTGTGACATCAGGATGTACATTTGGTTGGATTTTAAACGAAATACTTAGAGCCATTTTTGAGTAAATCGGGTAAATCCTACTCGCGAAATATTCATACCCGATGACTTTTTTCAAGCATCGGGCGAGTAGCAGCCATCGTCCTAACCACTACACCACCGGCACCCCATCCATTATTTCATCCTATCTGTCCATTTTATCTTCAAAATTCTCCTCCAAGTCCACATTTCAAAGCTTTCCAAGTATTTGTTGTCATTTTTCCTTAGCGTCTATGTTTCTGCCCCATACAATGTTATACTCCATACGTAGTATTTTATCAACTTCTTGCGGATATCTTTCCTTATATTCCCTGTAAGTAGTTGTTTCTTTCTCCTGAAAGCCGCTTTTGCTTTTCCTATTCTAGTCCTGATCTCATCCGTACATTTTGATTCTCGTGTTATGATGCTTCCAAGGTATTTATATTGCGAAACTTGTTCTAAAGGTTTTCCCCCGATACTTATGTTCAGATTCTCTTCTTTACCCGATATTCGAATGACCTTGGATTTTTCTGTATTTATTTCCATACCGTATTTTCTACCTGTGATCACTGGTCTATTTATCATTTTTTTGTAGCTCCTATTCCTTTTTTGCTAGAAGTACTTGATCATTTGCGTATTTTACTGGTTTTAAAATTCTTTTTCCAATTTTGAAATCTCCTGTTCCTTCTAAAGCATCTTGCATTATAATTTCTCCATATATATTGAATAGGGTTGGCGATAGGCAGCAGCCTTGTCTTACTCCTCTACAGATATTTATTCCTCAGGTGTCCACATTCTCAAACCTGATCTTTACAACTTGATTCACATATAGATTCGTAATCAGTCTCCTGTCTTTCCAGTCTACACCTTTAATACCTTCATTAACTTTACCCAATTTACTCCATCAAAGGCCTTCTGCCAGTCTACGAAACATGCGCAGATATCTTGACTGCACTTTATTGCCCTTTCTGATATGATTCTAACTACTCCTATAGCATCTCTAGTTCCTCGTCCTTTTCTCAAACTGAATTGATCTTCCACTAGTATTTATTCTGCCTTCATCTCCAGCCTTTCATTAAGAATCCTCATGATGATCTTGGGGTGTGTGACAGAAGGCTTATCGTTCTGTAATCTTTACACTGCATTGCCTTTGGCTTCTTCTTTAGAGGGATCATTGTTACTTCTAGGAAGTCCCGAGGCCACTCTCCCGTCTCGTGAATCTTATTAATTAATTTCGTGATCGCTTTCAGCCCTTCTGATCCTATGACTTTAAGTATCTCAGCCGGTATTCCATCGCTGCCCGTGGCTTTCCCCTTCTTTAGTTCCACTATCGCTTTTTCTACTTCGCTCTCCATAATACTTGGTCCTAAGTTGTCTTCTTCAATGTTTTCCTCATCTTCCAGTTCTACTTTTGCCGCTCCTGCCTGTTTGATGCACAATTCCTAATGTATTCTTCCCATACCTGTGATACATCCTTTGTTTCTGAGACTATCTTCCCATCCTTATTCATAATTCTCATATCATGAATTCCATTAGATTTCTTATCTTCTAACTCGAGTGCTCTAGTGTACATTATATCGTGCCGTCCTAACTTCTCCATTTGTTATATTTCATCGCATTTTTCTTTTATCCAATTTTCTCTAGCTGTATCTGTTACCCTTCTCAACTCATTGTTTATACGCCTATAGTTGGCTCTACCTTCTTCACTGTTAACATTTTTCCATTTTCGTCTCTCATTCATTTTCTCCAGCATTTCCTTCGTGATCCATGGTTTTCTGATTTTCTTCTCTTGTTTTCCAATCTCTTTATCCAAGGTATCCTTGATACCGGTTTTAATTTCATTCCATTTTATATCAACGGTCATTGGTTTGTTTTCCAACTTTCTTAAGTTATCTTCAAACTTCATGCTGACTACATCCTGCCTTTCTTTCAGTTTTTCTAGGTCCCAGGTCTGTCTTTCTCTTCTCGTTTTTTTCTTATTTGTTTGAAATCTGTACTCACGTCCAGATTTAGAAGGCTGTGATCTAAATCAATGTCAGCTTGAAATGCCTTGGCATTCTTTATGCTGTTCCTGAATCTTTGTTTTACAAGGATGTAATCTATTTGGCATCTCATTCTACCTCCTGGGCTTTTCCATGTTTATAACCTTCGTTTATGTTTATTTAACCATGTATTAGTCACTACAAGGTCATTATTGATGCAGAATTCTACGAGTTTCTCCCCTCCTCGATTTCTCTTCCCAAGTCCGTATTGCCCGACAACATTTTTTTCCTGTCCTTCTCCGACTATGTTGTTCCAATCTCCCATTATTATGCAGTTTACCTTTCCTCTTCCGTCTTCTTCGTAAATTTTATTAATTTGCTCATAAATCTCATCGATTTCTTCATCTTCATGAGCTGACGTTTGCATATATACCTGGATTATCAGCATGTCCACTGGGACTGCTTTTAGCTTTATTGCCATCAGTCTATCGTTCGTCGCTATTATCTTTGTCACGCTTTTCATCATATCTTTCCTAAGTACCAGAGCTACTCCCCTTTCCCCACTATTTCTTCCAGAATAAACTACCGTGAATTCTTCCGAGTCGAGCTGTCCTTCTCCATCCCATCTAGTTTCGCTTAGTCCTATAATGTCAACTCTATTTCTTCTCATTTTTTCTTTCAAGTTCTCTAGCATTCCTGCTTTTCTCATAGTTCTTAAGTTCAGAGGGTATTCGAGTATAAATCTAGGAGCAACATATCCCGTCGTCTCTATCATGGACGTGCATACAAATATCACGCTACAGTTATCTAGCGAGGAATATTGATTCTAGTTTTGAGACGCTGCGATTTTAAACAACATGGTTTATTACTTATTCTGTATTTTAAACTGCCGCACCGGAGTCATTTACCGAAGAAAAATCGTACTAAAAATATGGTGCCACTTAACAATCCTCCATCTCTTTGTATCTGTGCTAGATTTTCTTTTCGATAATTCGCTTTTTGGAACCAACTACTTTTCATGACGACAGCAAGCCAAAAACCCGGAAAACTGTGCCTCCCGAAAACATTTTTCGGGACACTACACAGAAAACTCTGATGTCTGAACACCCTACTTAAAAGGCATAGTAAGACCAATTGCAATTTTAAAGGCTAAATTTTATGATGGTAATGCCTGTTACATACTGTACTGTACTGTATTTCCGTTAAACCGGTCGCATGCTATGAATAAAACGTTATCAATTTAATTCATTAACTGTAATTAACAAAAAATAAAATTTGTGGCAATGGCTATTCTGTCTGACCAACAGATCACCGCTGTGTGTGTAGAAAAAAGATGGAACTGGAAGATAAAAATGTTATTAAAGCATTAATTCACCCACGGACTAAGTTAACTTCGCTGTCTCTAAGAAGAATCCTTTCCACGGCGTCTTGCATTCAATCCGACTTTTGAGATGGGTAACACAAACCCACGCGCGCGCACAAAGCTCCAGCGTTTCCAACGGCAAACAACGCTTGTTTTCTTTCCACTTCCATGCTCCACGGACAACAGTTGCTTCTGCACAGCGATGTGGGTAAACAAGAGATAAACAAAAATATAGCACTTTTGACTTGGAGTCTTTTTTAGAGTTAAAAAATGTACCAATTGATATTTAAAAAACAAAAAATTCCGACAAGGACGTTGAAAGAAAACCTGAATTCAATCGCCCTGAAATATGGAACAGAAAGCGGCAGTGCAAACGACTCGTGACTTAGGACTTGCATTTTGAGTGAATGGTGGCAGAAACTTTTTTCGATTGACGTATTTCGTGAATATCCGCCTTTTGATTAGATTCCATAAAATGTTCTCTTCACGAGTACCACCTGACATATGCTCGAGACGTGCAGAAACAAATGTTTCATCAAAGGAGAAAAAAGTAGATTTCATTTCAGTAAGAGATAACAATTTTAATTTTATTAAGAAGCCTTTTTAATTTGAAATATATTACGCAACACCTAATCTTTCATTTACTCAAAGTATGCCAGATGTTTATGAAAATTTATAGAATATTTCCATTACAGGCGCATTTAATATCGTGTAAGTTTTGTGAAAATATAGGTCGTAGTGTCAAGCTGCGATATCTATCAAAGCAAGTCACATGCGGGGCTAACTGATCTGCTTGAATCTATCGAGAAATAAGTCGTCTGCTTAGTGCTCTTAAATATCGAACAATAATACAATTTCAAAAGATTGTTTTGTAAATTTGGTAAATATCTTGAAGGATAATTTTATCTCCAATATTCGCCACTTTCGTCGGACTGCCAAGAATATTTACCTGCTTTCTCTAATGTAGAGAGTTATGCAACAAAAAGTTTCAATAAACACATGACAGGATAGGCTTTTTGCCACTTTTAGAAATCGAAATACCATAAGCGATTGAAAAATATAGTTTGATTTATATAATACGGAATCATTATATTTGATGAATAATCGCTGTAAAATTTTGCAACTCAGCGGATAAGAAACTCAAGTATTCATTTAAATAGGTATACAATTGTTAAGAAAGGTTATTCTTGAAAGGTTTCTGCATAAAATAGTTAAATAATTTACTTAAAAGTAATTAAAACATCTATTAGAGTTATTTTGATTAATAACATCGAAGCGAATGTTGTAAAACGGAAATAAGTGCGCTTCTACAGAGAGACAGGAGCTCTTTAGAAATAATAAAAATTCAACGGTCTCACGCATTTCACTTCCTTACAAAGATACGATACTCCAAAAATGTCGCGAGGGAACGGAGTCTTGTAAAAACCCATTCAAGGAACTTTTTTCGGTCTCTCGGCTGTCGATACGTAGCACCTTCGTCTTAGCCGTTATGGGAAGACTTAAGCCGGGAAAAGTGGCCGAGGCACGTATCCCATAAAGAGGAATACGAGGTAAAAACGAAAGAAGGAGAGAGAAAGAAAGACGATGGCAGCGCCACAGGCGGGATAAGAAGGAAAAAAGGCCGCAGGAGTGCCGAAGGAAATAAAATGGAAGCGTAAGTGGGCGGCGAAACTCATCGTGTGCACAGTGCACGCACACGCGGACCCGTTTCCGTGATATTTTCCTTTCTTCCGAAAATCTCCTCTTTCTCTCTCTTTATCCCTTTCTCTCTCTCTCTCCGCCCTGGGAGAGACGAGGGAAAATAATAATATGGAGTGGGAAATAAAAAATAAGCGGTCGTGAAAAAAATAGATTGCGTGGTGTAGGTATTTGGTGAAAGATGATGGAGGTCGCTACCTCCCTCCCAGATTACCCCTCTCTTCCCCTCCCTCCCCCATCTCTCTCTCTCCCCTTCTGCCTCCTCCCAAACCCACTTCCCCTACAATTCCGTCTGCGCGCGTGGGTGCGTGCGCGCCAGTGGTCTTTTAAAGAAAGATAGAAGAGAAAGGCAAGAGGATTTTCGACAAAAATATGGAGATGGATATTAGACTTTTTTCAAAGAAGAGGAGCACGTTTCTTTCACGGCACGGCCTCTCGATACACAATTGACGCGTACACGCAGCGAAATGCAGAGAAGGAAATAAGAAGGTGCTTGGAGATGAGAGATGGCCCGTTTTTTTGTGTATGTTTGTTTGTTTGCATATATATATATATATATATATATATATATATATATATATATATATATAATAACCTATGATACATATAAGTATATAACTTTGATATATATCATCATATGTAGTATGACCGTAGACAGGTCCGTGATTATTCATTGTTAAACCTGGTTCTCCATATACTCCTATTTTCCGCTCTTCTCTTCATATCTTGAAACTCTCTTTCCCTTTCAAATCGTCTATCAGCTGAAATCTTTTTCTACATCTTTCCCCTTTTCCATTTAGTTTTCCTTCTAACACGTCTTTAAACATACTCTCTCTCCTCAGGCAATGTCCAACCCAGTATGCCTTCCTCTTTCTAATAGTCTGTATAATCATTCGCTTCTCTCCTACTCTTAGTGGCAATTCATCGTTTCTCATCCTATCTGTCCATTTTATCTTCAATATTCTCCTCCAAGTCTACAATTCAAAGTATTCCAAATATTTGATGTCATTTTTCCTTTGCGTCCATGTTTCTTCCCCTTACAAAGCTATACTCCATACATAGCATTTTATGAACTTCTTGCGGATATCATCCCTTATATTCCCCGTAAGTAGTTGTTTTTTTCTCCTGAAATCCGCTTTTGCTTTTCCTATTCTAGTCCTGATCTCATCCGTACATTTTCTTCTCGTGTTATGATGCTTCCAAGGTATTTATAGTCTGAAACTTGTTCTTAAGGCTTTCCTCTAATACTTATGTTCAGATTTTATTATTTGTTCGATATTCGAACGACCTTGGATTTTTCTATATTAATTTCAATTCCGTATTTTCTACCTGTTATTACTAGTCTACTTATCATTTTCTGGAGTTACTCTTCCATGCTTGCATTAGACTTTCTTCATATATATTGAATAGGGTCGGTGATAGGCAGCAGCCCTGTCTTACTCCACTACCGATATTTACTCCGCAGGTGTCCGCATTCTCCAACCTGACCTTTACAACTTCATTCACATAATGATTCCTGATCAGTCTCCTGCCTTTCCAGTGTACACCTATATCCTTTAATATCTTCATCAACATTACCCAATTTACTCTACCAAAGGCCTTCTGTCAGTCTAAGGAATATACGCAGTTATCTTGACTGTACTCTATTGCCCTTTCTGATATGATTATCTACTCCTATAGCATCTCTAGTTCCTCGTCCTTTTCTGAAACCGAATTGATCTTCCCCTATCATTTATTCTGCCTTTTTCTCCAGCATTTTATTTAGGATCCTCGTGATGATCTAATTGTGTGACTGAAGGTTTGTCGTTCTGTAATCTTTACACTGAATTGCCATTGTCTTCTCCTTTAGAGGGATCATTTAACTTGTGGGAAATCCCAAAGCCAATCTCTCTTGTCGTTGACCTTAATAATTAATTTTGTGATCGCTATTAGTCCTTCTGATCCCATGACTTTGAGACATATATATAAATATGTGCACGCATATAGTTGTGGACACTCATAACTCCAACGTTCTCTCGAACACTCTTCGTCGCCGTGCGCTAGATGGACGCCCTCTAAAGGAAACAGAATCCCGGGGAGGGTTTGGTGTATCGTGGGACTACTTCTGTATATTGCAAGCGGCGTTAGACATAAACTGCGTGATATGAATCTAGAGCAGAATTGCAATGAGGTATAAGTTGAAAAAATTCGATTGTTGGTATCGAGGTATTTTTCAGGAAAATATTAAGTTTGACCCTCGGCTTTCTGAAATTCCATTTTTATTCTTGGAAAAGAACGCGCAGAAAATGCTTTGCTTCCCCGTGTTTAAAATAAATTTGGAATTTAATGTGAATTATGTTTTATAGATCCCTGTAACAAAAATTAAACGAATAATTATAATTATTAGAGACACGCTCCTTATTGTTTTTATAAACCAACTAAAAGAGTATTAAAAATATCAACGCGTTAATGTGCGCGGTTTTTGTTTGACAAATAACATCTAAACTATAATCGAGATCTTGCCGTTCCCGCGTCATGTCTTTGTCCAGGGATGGGCAACCTTTACTACTTCGCGGGCCGCATACTAGGTGGGAGACGCCAATGCTTCGTCGGGCCCTACTAGAGCTAATTGTAAAGCTACATAGATATTCTGAAGTATCATATAATTGAAAATCCAGTCTAAATAAGGATTTTTAGGGCATAAATCTATAAATAAAGCATTTATTATGATAACTTTACCAAAGTAGACGACTTTTGTTCGTTAAATTCTTTGGAATCGATTTTTCATCATAGCTTTTCAAGCCGCATTATATGCTCTAGTGTCAAGGGGGCCGCATGCTGCCCGTGGGCAAGAAGTTGGCTTTGTCAATTGTTGCGATGATTTTAGTGATATACCTTTGAGCTCAGCAAGTGTCCTTAATCTTCCACTTGAATACAATGCACCTGACAGAAGAACTGCTTATCAACAAGCTGGCGCCGAACTGCTGCTGAGTGAATATGGTTACTGCGAAACCAAAAATTTGTCCATTTTTGTTACATCATTCAGACATTGTTGCAGCGACCATTTCTCTGTCGCCATCTAACCATGGTTATAAATCATTGAATTTCTTAAATTGCCAATCGAATAAGACAATGCGTTGAACTATTTGAGATGTTCCATCTCGTGAAATAAATTACGTGCCTCTGCTATGGATAGTAATTTTGTTATCGCACTTTAATTTGTTCAAAGGCTTTTGGACCACCATGTATACACATAAGATGTAAGAGTGAACCTTATGATCTAAATTTTGCCAGAAACAAGACGGTTATCAACAAGAAAGCAAGAAGGAAGTTACTACAATAATTTTACCTAGCGTTATTTATGTAGTATTTATGAGTTCTTTCGAGGTAAAACGTTCCTGCAGTAGTCTTCTCGGGCGTAGAAAATCTTTAGGAACCGCATTTATGTATGTATCTCACCGCCTCGGGACATCGGCATTGCGCGAAGAGTTTTTGAGGATATTCGGCACGACTCACATTATACTTCAGCGATTGGCATACACGAGGCACGCATCTGCACGCAGAGAGGATGAGAGGATGATGATGGGATGGGAGGAGGAGGGAGGGATAGGAAGGGGAGGAGGGAGTGATGGGTGGGGGAGAGGGAGGGATGTGTAGGGGAGGAGAGAGGGATGGGAAGGATAGGAGGAGGGAAAGAGAATTGGAGTGGAAGTGTTGCTGAGATGAAAGATGTTCCGGAATAACGCACTGCATGGGCACGTAGTCGGTTTCGGAAAAAGACATATCTGAGACAGAAGAGGGCAACATGAATGATTCAAAATAAACGACGTGGAGGGATAAAAACCGAGAGATGGAAAGTTATCTCATAGCATAAAAAAATCATGAGGAATGGCAAGTGCCTTTGGGAGAATGGTTCCAGAACAAGCGAAAATATTGGACTCCTTTCGAAACATTTATGCACACAAATACGTCCGGCCGAAACATTTATCGTTCTCATCAGTGAATATAACACTCTGCCTGCGTAGAAATGCTTCTAAGACATGTTAGACTATTCGTGGTTGCGATTTCGACTGTATCGCTTATTTGCGATAAATCGATCGATCGATCGAGATTAACTACACTGACAATGAAGAAATGGCAGCGGCAGACAAAACTGTGCATTCCATAGAGGAATTCGAATTATTTTTATTTGAGTTCGGCTTAGGTAATTTCCGAAAAGCATTCCACGCGGTACAGTTGAGTTGTTTTTATTAAAAAATACTGGCGCAATTGCTCGTCAATAATAAACAAATAATAATGAATGATAAAATATATTATTATTAAAATGAAAATCTCCTTGCAACCCATTCCTTCCTGTTTTCCCATTCACTCATATTCTCCCGTTCTCTTCCTCCCACACATTCTCTACCTCCATACTTGTTCCCTCCCCAGAATCATATAAATATCTTCCATAAAGATGAATATTAATTTAATAAACGTTACGCTAGACAACTTTAACATGCCCAAAACATTTTCACTTTTTATAACGTAATATTATATCAATTATGTATTTTGTATTTTAGTGCATATAAAACGTTATAATTAACTTTATTTTCGTTTTAGTCAAAGATTAATTGAATAATGAAATATTTAAATATGCTTATTTTCATTAACGCAGTATTATTTATCGTTACCAGACTATTGTTTAAAATTCAAAATAGCATCGAAAGTCCCGCAATTTCTGCGGCTCTTTTCCCATAAGTTATTAATATATTTTTCATTTATTTTCTCGTTTCTTCACTTTGAAACATTAACCAGATCTGTGCGCACAATCAAACAAGTTATAGATGCAAATAGCGTCTAGTCTTACTCAACTCGATGACCCCCATGAAATCACGCGCGGACCCCCGGTTGAGAAACTGACAGCATTTTCACATAAAAATACGTCGAGTTTTGGTGTCAAAAGTTAAACTGTGGGCCAATTCGAAGCGTATTAAAAATCTACAGCAGGAAATCAATATTTTTCGTTTTTTTTTGAGCTCCTTATTTCAAGTCTCGAATATTTACGATGATTCTAATTAATTTTATTTTAATATGAAAATGATTAATGTGCTGTAATCATACCTCTGTTAACAATAGGAGAAAATGAACTCCCTTGGAATCAAATCCATGAAAGCAATGCTGACTGCCAGAAGTTTAAAGTATAAAAACTGCGCTGCTATGAAATTCCTGAAAATTTGACCAAACAGAATGACCGCATTTTGAGTTATAAGCCTTTTTCTCATTACCCCGTTTAACTACATAGACATGGGACAGACTGAGCCAAATCCAATTTTATATAGTTAAACTGTTTTAAATTTGCTGTGGTTCAAACCAGGCTGTATTTGATTGTTAAATGAAATCGCACAATACATACTTTGAAATAAATTGACGTCATGAATACGACAGAAATTAATTATTTGCAAAGAATCTGTATTTAACTGAATTACTTAAAGAGATAAAAGTGAAAAATAATAGTAATTACTTCTTTTTTCTATTAAACTAACTATAAAAAATAATAACTTCCAAATATTCATTTGCGAACTACTGCCATTTTCAGTTACACCGACAAATTTGTGCTGGTGGTACTGAAATTCTCGACTCTTACGACCAACAAACGCATTTATTTCAGCGAATCTCGGCACGTCAGACAAAAAGTCTCGCTTTTTTCTGCAAATCTTGGATACGCCGACCGCAGACTTGGCTACCTCTTTTACCAGGAGCGCTGATTTTAGCGACTCTTCTTTACACCCGTTAGCACACCCGTATATTTACGCAATTCTCGGTTACACTGTTCAAACGAGGCGGTTATTCCCGCTATTCACGGCTAAGGCGGTCAACAGACGCGCATGTTATCGCACTCCTAGGCTACGTCAATCAACAGACACACATTTCTCGGCTGCACAGACCAACATATACACTTAATACTACAATTCTCGGTTACTACTACCAATAACGCCTTTACGAAAGCAATTGTAGTCAACTCCGACCAACAGACCCGGTTGTACCCGACATTATTGTCTACGCCGGCCAACAGACGCACATATTCACGGATTTCTCGGATACGCCGACCAAAAGACGCGGTTATTCCATTATTTGCGGCTGGCCCAAACCACAGATGATCATATTAGAGTAAGTCTAGGCTACGTTGGCCATAAGACGCTGCCAATCCCGCTTTTCTTCTCTGCACCGACCAAGGGACGTGCTATTTACCGCGACAATCCGCACCTCCGTCAAACTAACGCGGTTATTGCCGCGATTCTGGGCTACGCTGACCAAGATACGAGCTTAATACAGCGATTCCCGGTAAACACAACCAAGAGACGCGCTTTACTCTGCAACACTCGGCTCCTCCGATCAACAAACGCGCTTATAAACATCAAAAACTAGGGAACTATGATGCAGATTTTTATACAACCATACCTTATGCAATCATGGGTAAATCATATCTGATATATGCCGTTAATCACAGAAAAAACATCCAGAATCATTTCAAAAGAGCGCTTTTGCGAGAGTTCATTTTGTTTACTAAGTTCCCTTCCCCTGGGTCCCTTGCAAAGATCAAACATGTGACTGGTCGCTTGGCTCTCATACAGTTTTCAGACTTAAATTATCATGAGTTTTACAATGCTTCAAATATATAAAATAGAATTTCTTTAACCAATGTATGGCAGTAAATATTAGGATTAATGATTTTAAAATAATTATTTGTGTTTATGGATTACAACGTCATCATATTATTACTTTGCTAATGGAAATCAACGATATTACATTATAATTAATATTACATGTACAGAGATAAAAAGCATAATCTAGGAGTTTTTGTTATTTGGGAGATTGAGAAAACTGCTAATAGCTCCAAAAGTTTCCATTCTTTTACTATCACAGTTTCTAGAATAATCCGACACTGCAACATTTAAATTTTAAGCTGCTGGCCGACTACATTGAAATCATAAGGTTAACTCCAGGAGCCTCTCTTTTCTCCACTTGAATATCATGGGAATGGCTGAAACGTAGGAGAAACCGCTCGCCGTAATTACAACACTCATTGTTACATTTTCGCCAAATTATGCATTCCTAGTAGGACTGAAATTTAGTATGGATTCTTTTGCTCATCTAAATATCTACATAGATGTAGAGAAAGAAGGAGGTAATGTGGGGAGGAAGATAGGGAGGAAGGTAGAGAGGGAGGAAGGTAAGGATAGAATTAGGAAAGGACTGGAGGAAAGAGTTAAAGAGGGATATTATAATTTCTCATCGCATCTCTTTATATATTCACGACATTTCTATGCTATTTTGATGTTTAACAATATATAATAGGACGATAACGAACAAAAATAAATATTCCACTTTTCACTGGTGTTATTTTTATGAGGGTTCCGAAGTCAGATACAGAGATTAAAAATGCCAACTTATTTATAAATAGATTTTGAGTAAATGCAACAGCTGAGTAAGATTTAATCTTTGGCTAAATACAGAAAAATAATATTTATAAATTTATTTGAATGAAACTACGTTTTATAGGGACTAAAAAGTAAAAAAAAATCCACACATCATCCAGTTTCAAAACCAGACAAGTCCAATAATTTGGAAAAACTTTTTTGCGTTTTTTACAAGTTCAAAGTCCGTTCTTTCTACCCACCAAGTTTTACAATTTAAAAACAGCTACTTCCCATTTAAATTAAATGTCGAAATCTACCGTCAGTTTCAAAACCAGCTAATTCCATTAGTTCCTGAAAGGTCCACCAGTCGTGCTGTATGAATATAATCTTTCAATTGTTGTCGGAGACAAAAACAACTTATTGTTAGTAACGATAATGAATTCATTTATGAATGGGATGAAACTCAACATGAAAAAGGGTCCAATGAAGTAACCTCAGCTGTCCATGATTGTCTGTGCAAGTATGTGTTTTCCCGGAAACTACTAACGTAAGACTCTCTGGGTCATCTGTGATGGCTGCGGAGGGCAGAAAAAAAAACACAACAATGATAGAGATGCTGTCTTGTTGGCTTTTGCATAATGCTCCAACACACATCAAAGAAGTCGTAATTATATTTCAGGTACTAGGACACTCTTTTCTCCCCTCAGACAGGGTTTTTACACAAATTGAAAAAAGAATAAAAAAAGATAAGATCATAAATCCATCCGAATATGTTGCAATTTTTTCTGAGTTTGGTAAAACGGTTCCTTTAGAAGACACAGTCTTTAACTGGAAAAGTACATTGGCAGATGTTTTGAAGTTACCAGGGCATTGCACTTCAAATTTAATGCAGAAAAAAGATTTTATTTGAAAAAATAAAAATAACAATAATATTTTACTGAAAGAATATATGAATTACCGAATTGACAGCGGGAGTTAGAAAAGCATTAACAAAAACATAAACTGACTGTCTGTGCCAGTAGGGATCCCAATAGCTCCCTTGATGCTAAGGGATGTCAAAAATTTACTTGTTAAATACCATGGTGAAGACTGAGCCACTTGAAGTTAATTGGCTTCCTATTGCAAAGTCATTAATGGAAATGAAGGCGTTTTATAATAATAATAATGAGTTTGAGGAAAGGTTTAATGAAAATCACGTTTTGTGAAAATGAATCAAATTTTATTTAGTCAATATTATTTCACTCTGTTTTTGTTCCAAAAAAGCCCATTTTGGAGCATAGAGAGAGAGTATTTTTATTTTTATTGTGATTATTACCTACTGATGTTACCCTGATAAGCCTTATTTTTTGCACCTATCTAACTTTTTTGTCAATTTACAACAATCTAAACAAATTATTAACCATTAAATTTTATTTATTGTAATCTAAAAATGTTTATGTTACCAGAAGAATTTATTTTGTCCACTTTTTTTGAATAATTTTAAATTTCGTAATTTTTAATTTTTGTAGCAATAAAAAAGGTTATCTGTGTTATTACATGTTTTTAAGTAAATGTTCCTTTTTAAATAAATATTTATTTTAAAAGAACAGTTAATAAACGGTATTTTTTCAATATTCCATTCCAAAAGCAGCCATCTTCAATTTCGGATTCAAAACCAGCCAAGTCCAAAGAAAAAACTTCAGATTACACTCGCAGTTCATATCTGTTGGAAATCTAATTTATACCCCTGAATCTACACGTGATAAGCTTTTAAGCTTGCCTATTCCAAAAATGTTGCTGCTTACCATAGAGAAATTGAATGATTTTTCTTCCTCCTGAAATATTTTATATTTGGGACTTGTCTGGTTTTGAAACTAGACCACTCATATTAGTATGTTCCAGAAATTAAAATGATTTTGGGAATAAAAAAGTTGCCTCGTATAACGTTTGACAAATGAATATTCATTCTGTATGTAAGATTTTTATAAATATCACTCTGAGAGAAATTATTGAAGGGGAAGTCAGAAGTTAAAAGTCGGGGAAAATAGAAAGGAAATTGGAAGGAAGAGAGGGAGGCGAATAGGAGGGAGAGATTGAAGGGAATGGGAGGGAGAGAGAGAGAGAAGATAATGGAAGAAAGGAAATGAGAAAAGGAGAGAGAATGGGAAGTGCCTTTATTTTAATACTTAATTAACGCATGCCGTCATATTTGACGGGAAATCACGCTAGTATTATAATAAAAGCTTTTGTATCTCACTAGGCTACATTTTCGTGGTTAAAGGCAATTGTTTCTATTTTTGTGGTATTGTGTGTACCAAATTGGATTTTGATGTGGGATGGAATTACGCTTTAATACAAATTACAAATGTGTGGCGAAGAACTCTATTTTTGAATTGTGTAGGCTGAAGTTGTCGTAATGGGTATATTAGTGTAGGTATTGCTAAGACGATTCTCAAGAATATAGTTATTAGAATAATTTATTACAAAAAATAAATGATATATTTGTGTAGGAGTTAAAAATATTTTCAAACTTTTATAATAGAATTTTCTGTTTTACTTTAAATAAATTTATAGTTTTAATAATTATCTTGTAGACCAGTACAAAAATCGGTATATGAAAGCTATCAAGTTAAAATTAATTTCATTATTTAATCGGTACATATGATTTCTTTACTCAAATTTCTTGCAAAGCAACATATATTTATTAAATGCTGAAATTTTATTGATTGAGTTTCAGAAGTTCATTTATATCTTTTCACTTATTCAAGCCACCTGGCTCACATGGTACATATGTAACTTTTGCAGCATCCCAATTAACATTCCTAAATTATATAAATAATTGCATAACTTACATATAAAGGTTTGTATATGCACAGCTTTTTCTAAGATACGAATTTGCATCACTAATGTATGCAATTTTTTATAACGATGATACAGTATTTTTATTGCCGAGAAAACTCAAATCCACCTTCAATTTATTACAAGTCCGAAAAATCTGAATTTTAAATTATTAGGCTTTCTTTACCAGCAAAGCGACACATCGCCTCCATCCGACCTTTCGTCCGCACGTTTTATCTCCGAAACTACTTGGCGGATTTTAATTAAATCAAGTACGAGTCATCCATATTTAAATTTATTGCCAGATTGTGATTTGAAATGTATATGTCAATTAGAACTTCAAATTTATGTAAGCACTTGAATAAACATATGCCTGTATCTCGTTAAATGACTTCCGTCAAGCTACAGTTAAATAGCATATTTTTCTCTCGCATGCTCTTACATGATATATGAGGTGTGCATTAAAAGTATATTCCGATATAGTTCAACATTTGCCAAAAAAAAATCTGCGAGACCGCATAAATACGACTTATAGTTTCGGAGATAAAAATTCAAGACCCGCGGATCTCTCGATATCGTATTTTACGCATTTCTCATAAAGAACGTCTCAGTGTATCCATTTATGTAGTATATTTTTTCATCTTGTTTAAGTAATTAGGAATTTTAATCAATCCTGCAGATTACTGCTACATTAACGCCTGCCAAACCTATCGTAGTTATCAACTATCCAGCTAGGCGTATTTTCTACAGATTACTTTTCTACTAGTTAAGCATTATTGCAGTATATTCAGTACTCAACTGAAATACAATGAATGTCTAATTCTATTTTTTTCATTCCTCAAAATTTGTCATTAGATGACAGGAAATGACTCTTATTTCCCATATGAAAGCATTGTATTAGCAAATGAGGTTGCAATGTAAGTTGCCATTCTTATGAAAATTTCTCAATGCTAAAACCGCGAAAAATTTCCGGCTTTCAAACTAATGTTTCAAACTCTCTTCACAACAAAAATATATTTCAGCCTATTTTGTTGTATATGTTCAAGCCGTGTGTTTGCATTTCGATTATAACATATTTAAAAATGTAAATTAAAAATATCCAGTACATTTTCCAATGGTAACCAGAATTAGAAATGAAAGATTTCTGGAATCCAATTCGAAGATCTTCTACAAGATTAGTTTATCTTCATAGGCCCTAACGATATATTTCTGTGTATGCACAAGATTTCATAAATTAATTCCAATGGGAAGTGCCTGCCAAAAGCGTGCCTGGTGCTGGTGCTACATCAGCCTCATGGGCCGAGACTCGTTATAATTATATCTAATGCTATGATTAAATCTTGACAATGAGCCATGAATTTGATTATTTGCTTCTATATTTTGAATTAACGGTTTGTTAAGGTATGCATCTTGATCGGCACTTTCTGCGATCATAAATTCATTTATTAATTGCATTACATTTTTAATGTCTTCATATAACCCAGCTATTTCAATAAAATAATGATTTTAGTAATGCTTAAAAACCAAAATTATTTCACGTTGAATAATTATTTTGTCTACATTATTTGAAATTCTATTCGAAAAGCCAGAGAAATAAAATTTAGCATTATTAATAAGACAATATAAATATTTGGATGCGGATTCAAGCTGCATAAAATTTCTTTAAATAATTGCAGTCCGTTAGAATATTCGAACAACAGATATGGTCAACTTACCTGAAAGTTTCTGATAAATTTCATTAAACTCGATCGATTGTATTAGGATAGCAGATATGGCGGACTAATTTTACTGGGATGGAAGAAAAACTGCAAAAGGTTAATTGAACGTCGTATATAGATGATTTGTGGTACAGAATGCTTTACAGTCGAGAAAACGATATCGACTCAAGAGCTTATGAAACGAGTGTTTTCTCTCAAATTCCCTCGTATACACACTCCCTTTCTCTCTTCCTCTCTCTCTCCCTCTCTCTCTCTCTCTCTATCTCTCTCTTCCTCTCTCTCTCTCTCTCTCGCACACATACACACGTCGCTGTCTCGAGGCCGGACTAGAGCTTCTCATCGCTCCGCGAAACCTAGTTAGCTTGCGGCGACTGCGTGGCGAGCAATTGGGTAGGAGGGAGGGGGGAGGAAAAGGAAGGCGACGAGTATTAGTAGTACTAGGAACGAAGCGAGTTAAGTGGAAGGGGAGGCGGATGAAGGCAAGGAGGCTTAATTAAGGCAGGCACCTGCCTCACGCTCGGACACCCAGGGAAAGCCTCACTCTCTCTCTCTCTCACGCGCTCACTCTTGAGTCGGGGCGTGTGTTAACGGAGGAAGAGAGAGAGGAATGATGAGAAGAAGATGAGGGGAGAAGAAGATGAGGGGAGAAGAAGAAGGGATGGGGAGAAGATGGAAGGGGAGAAGAGGAGATGAGGAATTGGGAGAGGAGGAGAGTGGATGTGACGAGGGGGGGACATGATGAATGGCAGTAGGAGTGAGGATGGGTGGATGGGGAAAAGAGGGAAGGCAGAGAAGAGGGGAGGGAGAGAAGAGGGGGGGAATAAAGAGGGAAGGGATAGAAGAGGGGAGGAAGAGAAGGGGGGAGGGAGAGAAGAGGGGAGGGAGAGAAGAGGGGAGGAAGAGAAGAGGGGAGGGAGAGAGGAGGGAATAGGAGGGGAAGATGAGTTAAATGGGAGAAGAGGGCATAAGAGGAAGCGGAATGAGAGGAGAAAGCGCAGCAGGGAAAGAGGAAGGTGATGAAGAGGAAGTGCACAAATGAAGAGCGACGAGAGAAAGCAATCTAGAGAGCGGAGAAAGAAGAACATTTATAATTGAAGAGACTTTAAGTGGAAGAGGTATAGAAAAGAGGATGGAAGAGAAAAAGAGAGTGAGAGGGGAAAGATGATGGAATAGAGAATGTGAGGAAGGATGATGGAAAAGAGAGAAGGAGGTAGAAAGAGACAGCAAACACTGACAAAAAGGTGGAGAATGACATGCAGAAACCAATAATTAAGTGACAGGAAAGGTTTAACAGAGAAACGTGAAGAGAGGAGTACTAAAGCAATGTCCTAGTGTAATTGCCTTATGTATGAATAGGTAAAGACGTACATCGAAGGGCGATAGTGATTATATAGTCTTCTCTGCGAACGAAGTCGAGGAAAAGATAGGAGAAGAAGAAAGATAAGGGAGAGAGCAGTGAAGTGAAAAAGGAATAATTAACTGAGGCGAGTGCATAATGGGAGAGGGAGTGAGGAGGAAAGGAGGAGGGAAACTCCGTGAAAAGGGGCGGGGGAAGGAGAAGAGGCGGTGGAAGGAGAGCGAGGCACGTGCAGTGCAGAGGGGATAATTACTTAGACGTCGGGCGAGCTGTAGAGCGGTTGGACTCGAGAGGAGTAATGGGAATGCAAAGAAGAGCGGCCGAAGGAAGAGGATGATGGGGATCCTTTCGCGGGCGACAATCTTCACGGCGAAGGCACGTCCAAGAATCGCTTACATTTAATCCCTTAACTAACATTTTAATTATCGCGCTATAACACCAGTTTGGCAATTAATAAATCTCCATTCGAGTATTAAATTTCCCATTCTTAATGATTAGAACCGCCCCGCAATTTTCATGGATTTTAGCGACGCCTTCCTTGAATATCCTGCGGAAAGGAAGAGTTGGTCTTTAGCTGTGAAGCGTGCAACGTTTACGTCTCTTAACATATCTGGACTAGGGGTTCCTTAGCTGATGCTAGCTTCGCCGTGCTCTTTGCCAGTTTGTCGGCGATCTGTTGCATTGCTTAAAATCGCGCTCGCGATCACTAATAATTGGTCTTGTTGTTTTTCTGCTCTGTGCACGTAAAGGCATCAGTAGTGTCTTTGAATTTATTATTTTTTCCTGGATTTTACCTGAGGATAATAGCTTCTACTCATAATAATTATTAATTCAAATTTCCATGAGTTGATTATATTATCTTCCAACATATATTTGATATCTATAGTCTCTATCAAGTGTGATTATATCAATCGAATTTAAATAATCGAACCTGCTCTTCTCCTGTAGCTGCCGCTTTGGATGCGTGTGATTTTGATCTTGTCCTTTATCGACAAAAGCTAAGGAATATTTTAGAGGGCTCCTTACATTTTAACAATTGTTTTGCCTCTACCGTAAAAATCCTCTCAAATATTTGAACCACATCCAAGTCACTCTTAATTTAATGAACCAGTTTTTTTCAGGAAATGTATTGCTAGAGTATACAGCAAAATCTAGAGCCAGAACAATATTGTATGGAATAAAGTTGTTCTAGTTTTGTAATCTCATATCAGTATGTTTATTGATTGAGGAAGACTAAAGAAAGAGTTACGTCAATGGCTGTATCTTCCCATTCACGCAAGCACCTCAGTTTTTAGCATTTATTTCGACGAACATAGAACTAGTTGCCATTGCAACAGATTTAAAGGAACTAGGTTGGTTTTATCCGTTTATTAAAATGTCCGTTGTTTCGAAATTCACCATAAATGTGGTCATTTCTCTGCGTATGCCCCTGCATAAATCTTTCTCTCCTAGGCATGCTGTGGTGGATTTCTCGACGCACCTGTTTCCCGTACGGGTTCACCAGGCTATGTTGGATGACACTAATGTCCATCCGTCTTTTTAATTGATAACCTCATCCACCCTTATGTTGCAAACGCGGCAGCTACAATCGTCTCCCATGTTTCACATATTAATTCGAACGTTGATCATATGTGGGCGATGTGTTCAACGAATATTACATTTATTATTAAGGGTATTTATAAACGATAGACGATTTTTTATACTTAACGCGGAAATAATAATACGTTGAAATATTTTTAATAAAAAACCGGACTGATTTTTTGTGGAAATAAATGCCAAAATCGAAGGCGAAGAAAGTAATGGGCAATTTTTCGATATTGAATCCACGATTCATCCGGAATTTATCCTTGGCGATATAAAAAGTGAATCAGAAATCCTCCGAAGATATCCCTTTGCTGCTCACATCTTAGTGGCTGTCTTTTTCACTTTAACGTGATATTCGGCATTTTGATAGTTTGACTGAAGTTGTTCAGAAATACAATAAGAATCCGATGTTCGACAGAACCGGTTCCCGAACTTATTTCGCGTAAATTAACATTACCTTTTCACACAATCCTTCATAAAATGCCACGGAAACTGGAAGAAGACGAATCGGCTGACTGCCGACGGTTCAGCCAGACATTCAATTTCACTCGCAGCTCGGTAAAAGAGAAGATTTTGCTCAGCAGTTTTATCGAAACATAAAGTGGCAACTGAGCAACACATCGATTCTTACGAAAACCTTAGGATAGACTGCGTTCTGGCTAACATACGTATCACCTAAAAAGAAATCATCCATGCATTTTCTTTGAATGAAGTGATCGGATGTAGCGGAACACAGGTGGATATAGAAAGACGAACGAACGAGGACACCAATTCGCCGCAACCCATTTTAAAAACCTTCAAACTGGAATGAAAACTGTGAAGGGATTAAGAAATGAAATATAATTTTTAGAAACGAACATTTGCTAGTTCTTGGCATGATATTTCCTGGATATTTAGTGTAACTTCAAGGAAATTGAAAAACTTTTACTTTCAACAAAAAATTATGTATAGATATTCAATGATTTTTTAGGACACTTCATTCTTGTATAATTATGTAGGCCGGAGGCGAAGGTATAAATAAAAAAGGGTGGGATGGGTTGAAGAGTAGGCAGGGGAGGAAGAAGGAGGGATGTGAGGGAGCAGAGACAAGTGGAGAGTTTGGAATCGGATTTTGGATATGCTATCGGTTCCAGGTACGATTGCTGTTAGAACACCGGTACATCCCCATCTTAATGGCATTCGCTACCATTTACAATAATTATTAACGAGAAGTGAGGACCATTTGTTGCAGTATCGCTAACCAGAGATTGAGAAACTCTTTCCTAAACGGTTTCTCATAGAAAAATGAAAGACAAAGGGTGTTTTTGTTTCTCCATTAAATATCGAGAGTATTTTTTTATTAGAACTTCATGAAACACGTTCTTATATATATATATATGTGTGTGTGTGTGTGTGTGTGTGTGTGTGTGTGTGTGGATTGTGACCGTATCCAGACGTTTTTCCGTCTTAGGCAAGTTAAAATTGGACGCCCCTTTGATTTTTATATTAAGCTCTTTTAATTATACGTTAGGTTAAAGTATAGGAATTCAAAAAATAAATTTTTATTATTACCCTACTAGCGTAATTGCCTGTCAAATATAATGGGATTATCATTCAAGTATTCCAAATATATATGATTTATATATGAAAAATCAGTTAGGTATGTCATGATCTAGTTTGGCTTTCATGCACAATCAAATCAGTGTTTTTGAAAGTTTTCTTTGTTTTAGTTCTATTATTTAAGTAATTACTAGTAGAGAGGCCAAATGATTACCCAAATATTTTCTGAAAATTAGAGGAAAATCGAAATAATAATATATAATGCATAAAGAAGTACTGAAACTTGCTTGAAATATTTGAGAAAATTATGTTATTTAAAACGTATGGAATTTAGCATAATAAATGAATTATTTTACTTTTATTAACTCGTAAAAACAGGATAAAATGTGAACGGTCAATTTACCATTAAATGAAAAATGATTAGTAACTTACTTACTATTAACCAAATACTTACACGAACTGCAATGAGTTTAACTATAATTTAGGATTTCACTTTTCTTTTACCAATATTTGTTTTGAAAACTTTCCAGCAAAATCACTTTAGTTAAAGAAATTTAAATAAAAGTAATAAAATGTTATTTTTCACTCCTATTTGAAATTCGGTTCGAAATTTTTACTCTATTATCAGTTAAAGAAATCCATTGAAAATTACGTGACCAATATTTAGCTGTATGAATTACCAATATTTGGCAATGGCGCATGATTCAATAATATAACATTTTTTATAATCAATTATAATTTATTATTGTTATTTTTGTACTGCAGCTCGTTTTAATCCTATACAAATGCTACGTCCTCTTCTTCAATATTTGCTCATCCCCATTCTCTCCTCTAATTAATTAATAGATTCAATAAATAAGTTATAACCAGGTTTACAAATCTGATCGGTGTTAAAGCACTAAATTGGTGCATTTATTATGAGGCCAAGAATAGAATTCGGCAATTGAGACAATAGTGGTCCAATATAAACAAAATGCGTAAAAACGTGAAAAATCTTATTAAAACGTAAATTTTGGAGATTTACAAATGAGATTTAAATTCTTCTCTTCGCATAACTAATATGAGTTAAGTACCTCATCCTTGAAATATTTTAAAATGTAAACTAAAAAGGTTAAGGAATGACTTTTTGCGTGATTCATATATGCGATGCGAATTTATAACTACGATTAATTAAAAGATACACTGCAAAAAAACTATGAAAATAACTTTTAAAATAGTCAATTACAAAAAATTTCAATAGGAAGTTACTAAAAATAAATTAATCAAAAACACGATTTTAATTATAAATAATTCGGCTGGCATCTCTCTCGTACTAAAGCATTCAAAACTCACTTTCCTTACGAAAAGGGTATAAAGACGACGATACAATCTCGAGGTTTAACAATGACACGGTCGGCAAGACAACATATCTTTAAAAAGCTTAAAATTTTACAATAAATGTGATTTAAACGTATAAATTGAGCGATTTCGAACCGAAGGCAAAAGTCGACGATAAAAATAAGAATTTATGTTAATTTTTCTTTAAAATGGTCCAGGTCCGAAGATGGTAGGTTAACTACCTCTAATTTAATTTTGCCAAAGAAAAAAGTCTTCAAGTGAAAAAAGGTATTTTTAAGTGTTATGTGGATTTCTATAGAGCGTTCCGGGTGACCAACGGACGAACGAACGGATCAACGTACAGAATAAAGATATTATGTATATAATAATAAGTTATATTTATTAAAAGAAAATCAGATATATTATTGTTTTGCATGTAATTTTAATCTGATTAACCTACACAATGACAAACAAGAAGGAAACGTTTATCCCTTAAATAGATTGCACAGATATTTCAAAGGCGTTCATGGGATTTACATGACACACAGCATGGAAAGAATGCGCGGTTCTAAAATTTTTTTCTCCGATACTATAAGTCGTAATTATGTTCTCTGGTGAATTTTTATGTGACAAATGATGCCCTGCATCCGAATAAATTTTTAAATCTGTTTCACATATATTATAAGAGCTTGAGAGAAAACAATACGGCTTTTTAATTGTTGTTTACTGATAGAATCGTCTAGCGACTGATGTAACCAAAATACATATGTGATGTTATATTTGGGATTGTCTAGAATTTTAATCTTCGAAGCTATAAGTCGTAATTGGCGGTCTTTCAGAATTTTTTGTGGCAAATGTTGTCGTCTATCCGAATAAATGTTTTAATGTATATTTCACAGAACATACAAGAGCACGAGTGCGAAAATATGCTATTTAATTGTTATTTGGCGGATGCCATTTAACAAGATACGTGAATACGTTTATTTAAGTGTCCTGAAAGTACCAATTGACGGATACAGGTGAAAATCATAAATCAGCGATAAATTATATAATATAACAATTATATAATTAAACAAGATTAGAAAGGTCTACTCCATGTTGGAATACACAGATTTTAAAAATAGGTTCTTTAAGATTTCGCAATGTTCTCAATATTTTTTGCTTCGATGGAATTTAACGAGAAGCAAGCGAGGTACGTTGTAAAATACATGTAGGTCGTCATGTAAAGTAGTCGTAATTATTGTCCGATTTTAACAGAAATTGGAATCTTTCAATTAATTTTAATAAAACTACCCAATTCCCAATTTTATCACAATATGTCAAGCGGTACCCGAGATGGAACAAAGGAACATTACCAACTACTTGTAGGTCTTCATGCAAAGTGATCGTAATTTTTTCCCGATTTTTACCAGAATTGGAATTGGTCGACCAATTTTAGTAAAACTTCCCTATACGAAATTTTATTAAAACACGCCTCGCAGTTCCCGAGTTGAAACAAAGGAACATTGTGAACTAAATGTAGGTCTTCATGTAAAGTAGTAGTGATTATTGTCCTATTATAACAAAAATTGGAAACGCTCAATTCATTTTACCAAAACTCCCCAATACCAAATTTCATCACAATACGTCAAGCGGTTCCCGAGTTGAAACAAAGGAACATTGTAAACTACATGTAGGACGTTATATAAAGTGGTTGTTATTGTTGTCCGATTTTAACCAAAATTGGAATAGATTTACCAATATTAGCAAAACTCCCCAATACCACATTTCATGAAAATACCTGAAGCGTTTCCCGAGTTGAAACAAACAATGTAGGCCTTTATGTAAAGTAGTAATAATTGTTATCTGATTTTTACCAAAATTGAAATATTTACACCAATATTAGCAAAACTCCCCAATACCGAATTTCATCATAATACGTCCAGCAGTTTCCGTGTTTTAACATGCGGACGGGCTGACGGAAACCACCTCCCCTCTATGCGTTCACTTCGTGCAAAGAACTCATAATAATCACTAATACTTAATTAAAATCCGCTCAGTAGTCTCGGAGAATAAACATGCGGAAGGAAGTGACCTTCCCAAAAGGCGTTCTACCGCGTCACTGGTAAAGAACGCCTAAAAAGGGTGTATTAGTACTGGTCTGAAATTCTTGTATTTGAGTCATTTGGTTATTAGGCTTTTTGCAAGCGAAGCGCCTTTTTTGTTTCATAGGTACGTCTCGCCTGTCCGTCCGTATTTAGCGACTTTTCTCTCTAAAGCCGTTGGATAGGTTTTGATTACATTAACTAAGAGCGATCCTTATTAATAGTTTTCGGCATATTACGATTTTGAACGGCATTCGTAAATTAAAACTTCCACTTTACATAAGTTCAGCTCAACTAGTGAATATTACGAAAGTTTTGCACACCGACCGAACTTTGCATGAAGTGCTGCAACGGACAGAATGGTTGTATATTATATTCATAGAGCCTGTCAGTCAGTCAATCATCAGAAATAAATCGTGCGCGCGTTCACGGCTTTTACAAATGGGTCTAATTTTGATACAATTTTGTTCGTCTTCTCAAGATAAAGGACAAAGATTCATAATTTTTTTACAAAATACAGGGGTTCGTACCCAGGTGTAATTTTAGTTTTGCTTACGGGATTTGCGAGAAAAACTATCTCGAAATTCTCTTGAATATTTTTATGAGAAACTATGCATCGTAATAATTACTATTATTTTGCGGAAAATAGTGTTTTGTCTCCCAGGAGTCGGTAAAATGTAATATAAACAGTTGCATATATTTCAGTAAAAATATTACCTTAAAAACGTCTCTGGTTAATACTTAACACTAATATATTATTTACACTTGATTCTCACTAATATTAGGCTAAAGAACCATTAGTTACCTATGATGTAAACACTCTTCCAGAAGTGAGAATATGGGTTTTTTAATGTGTTACTGAAAATAATCTTCGTGAGAACCGTTGTAAACAATGTACGAAAGGCTAAGATTGGTTTGCAATGGCTATGGTCGCCGTATATAAAACGAGAAATTTAATAATTAAATTGATATCACTAATCGTTGGTTAAGAAATCTTATATATAAATAAGTAGAGATATATCCACGAACATGGTTATAATTACCGCGTTTTTTTTCTTTTTTTTAATTCGGTAATAGTATTTTGATTTTGATTTTGTTTTGAAGATTTCTCCATTTAACATAATCGACGAGCTAAGGAGAATTTGGAATTTAATTGGATAATTTAATGAAACTATGTAGAATTCCGTCTTACTTGGGACTAAATAAAACCCAAACTCTGTTTTGTAAAAATTCTACTATATTACTCAATGATATAATAATTACATTATAATATTAATACTTTGTCGTGTTTTTCAGTAATATAGTGGAATTTGTTACATAGTTTAGGTTTTACTTATTCAGAGATAATCATTTATTTTTGTGAAATCGTAGAGATTTTAATACTGGGGTAGTTATCTCATTCCATTTTTAGGCTGGTTTCCAAAGGAAACATAGCCTTAGGAAATGGACCTGTCTGTGTCTGTGTGTCCTCTACTAACAACTTTTGCACCTCCGGGTTATATTTTACTAGTTGAAACGCCCGGCGTCGTTCAGGAAAGAGTTTTCTTTTAAGTAGCGAACGATTATTATCATTTGTTATTTTTATCAATATATCACTTTGATGTCATATTACAATAAAAATAATACAATAAATTCTAAAATTTACTTACTTTCGCTTTTGGGTACCCCAAGTTTACCAAGCGTTCCCCATTACGCAAGCGATGTTTAAATTAACATTTACCATTCTATATATTGTATTGTAAAGTATTATCCTAATATAATTACGCATTAACGTCTTACTTAATAATCACATGGATAGATGCACCGAAGCCTTTAAAGCAGCAATAAAATTATGTGGATTATGTCAATATTATTAGCCAAAACATAAATAATAAACAACATCTTGGTTACCGAACAAATGTAAGTAGATGTATCGATTTAGGTTGCGATAAATCTTTCAATGTTAATGGTAAAAGATATCAATGTTCTAATATTCTTTAAAAATCATCTGACTAACTCTAAAAGTATTCATAGACTATATTTAGGGATGAATCCATTTGTACAGTTTATCTTGGCGTTGGCTATTCTTCCTCTACTGTGCGCCACCGAATGGATTTTACTTGCATTAATCTTTACGTGGCTATCTCCATTTGAAGAGGACAACAATTAAGAAATTTATCTTTGTTGCCGTCTGGAAAATTTTGCGCTTAAAGGATAATTTCGAGCGATTTAACATGTAATATGACAAAACATTAACAGGATTAAAATATTCAGTCTTTCTTGCGTAAAATAAGCTATTTCCCGTGATCGTAGGTTGATATTTAGTTATATTTATATCCACATAAGTGAATGGCTGGATGGCATTTTGGGTTTCTCCATACCATTTCTCATGCCTTCTTATGGAAATAGTATTGGTATGGTCTGCAAACCTAGACCAAGTTCTTACTTTGGTCCATAGGATGGCACATGAAACTTCTGAATTCGATAACTTCAACGGTGTAAAAATGTATAAAGAACATACATACATACACATATGCAAACACAAACACTAAAATATATATAAGATTTGGCGGAGATTGATGTCTCGGGCTCGATTCCAGGAACGTTTTCTACCTATTTGTTTTCCATAGGAAGTCTCAAATCCATCGTGCAGAGATGTTTTCTAGATTTAGTACCCTTGGGTGTGTGTGTATATATATATATATATATATATATATATAACAACAACAAAAGGAAAGGTAAAATGAATATATGGAAGTCAACAAGGTGTTGGGATGAGGAAACCCAGTGAGCACTCACCAATCAGACGACTTCAGGTTGGCGAGGCCCCGGGGATGTCGAAGCGACACACGTAAAATAACACAAAAACACAGAAACATCACAAACGTAAAGCTTTCGGAACTACTCCTTCTTCAGCTACAGAGAGAGAACGTGTGTCGCTTCGACATCCCCGGGGCCTCGCCAACCTGAAGTCGTCTGATTGGTGAGTGCTCACTGGGTTTCCTCATCCCAACACCTTGTTGACTTCCATATATATATATATATATATATATATATATATATATAGAATCTGATGCAGTAATTTTATATTTTGTATCGTGATGACACGTTGGTACAATAAAACTGTTTTTACAGCTATTTATTAAGATGATGAAGACAAACATGAATGGTTATTTGACAAAGGCATCTTTAACCAACAAAATAATATAATTGAGTTAACCTTCAATATTCCTACAATCCAACGCACTCTTGTGAAAAAATTTGCTCCTCACTGTGACTCATCACCTGATGGACTATTTTCGCATTCAATGCAATTGGCAATCAACCAGCTGTGGTCACAACAAACATGTTTACCATAAGTGTTACACACTGTTTTTACTTTCCGATCTCGTGACCTTTCACAAAAGCTGCGTCGCTTTGCCCCTCGTGACGTTTGGTGCTGGTAGGGTGTGGAGAAGGTTGCTGCTTCTTACAAGATTCTTCTGATTTAATCTCTCAGATTCTTCTATAACTTTTTGTTCTGCAATCGCCTTTTGGCCCCTTCCTTCCGGTGAAAACATTATGTGCAGGCGTACGCACTTTCACATTGTGTACTTTCTTATCCCACCATGTTTTCTTATACTTACCTAACCAACCATCACGTTTGGACGTCTTTCGTCGGGGTGGTTCCTCGACGTCCTCTAATTCATAACAGTCCGAGTCTGCAATATGCTCATCTTCTTCTAGGTAATCCGAGCAGCCCTCACCGTCAAATTAAGGATCACTTGGCACATCACACTCGTCTAGCATCTGTCGGATCCTGTCCACCCGCTGCTCATATGGGTCGATGGTGAAATCTGAAAAGAAAAAAATACCTTGATAACCCCGATTCAATAGAAACCAATATTTTATTATATTCTGCTTAGCAATCTTGTATATATCCTTTTTTCAATGAAAAGAAAACAATAGGCAGGAGTACTCACTAATTATGAGAACTTATCTTGGTTAGTACTGTGGGGTGACTGTACATCCCAAGAGGAAGAAAATGATTCTGCCTCTCACACGAGCTGGGCTGGGATTGCTGCAACTTTGGTGCCTACTCCACTCAATGATTCAGGAAGGTACTAGAAAGATCAGGAATACCAATGCTGTCAACTGTGAAATATGAGCATCAAAAAATATTTGGGATTTTTAAACACCCCAGGGTACTAACGTAGGTTTAATACTTTAAATTATCTTAAAATTTTGATATCGGAGCGAGGTTTGTATTATTTTAAGGGGAAAAAATGTATATTCTAATTTTTATCACCAAATTTTGATAATTGATCGTACTTTCTGGAATTTCTACTTAAAGATAGCGTTTTTTATCGCATATTATCGGACTGTTGCCACGGAGACGATTATTACCGAACTGGGCTTGAATATTCACGAGTGAACAAATGAGTTATTTTCTTTTCCGCTAGACTACTTATCAGCAATGGACAGTTGATCCAGACATATCAGCGTATAAACAATAACATTTATTAAATTCGTTTATTTAAAAATACATGCAAAATATTGTCAAAAAGAGACTTTGACATAATTTATAATATTTTAAACTTTATTATGCTCTATTAATTTGTTTTCCAATTTTCCCTATCATTAATAAAGTATGAATTACAAATGGTATTTATAGTATGAGAATTCCTTTGAATGACTCACATACAAAAACATTTCCTGTCAATACAAGTAATCAATTCCGGACGTCAAATTAAAGAAACCATCCTGCGTCAGTCCTGATTTGAACTTCTTGTTTCCTAGTGAAATACATTTTCATACAGCCTGACACTGAAACAGGGATACTATTGTAGCATGCGCTGGAATTATATGTGACTTTATGAGTAATATGTATTTGGTTGAGATGTGACTATGTGTGGTGGGTGGGAGTGGGAAGCTGAGCGTGCGGACGGTGCTGACTTTGCTTGGTCCGATGAGGTGTCCTCATGATAAGAACCGTAGACATACGCGATATGGAGGATGTGTCACAGAGATGGAGCGGACCCGGATCCTGCGGTAGAGAAAAGAAAAAACCGAGGAAGAGTCGACGGATCGCGCACCAGTCGGGATGTGATAACCAGAGAGAGAGAGGATCGGAATCGGAGGACTGGAGGGAGAGACGGGGGAATTTATTTTTGCAGCATTAAACTCTGCTATAAGCCACTGTGCCTTCTTGATTTCTTGTGCCAAACTACCCTTTTTGCTTTTATTCCTAAGAGGCAGCCGCTCGACTCTGAGGGAGAACGCAAATACGTCGTCAATATCTCGCCGAAGACGACGGGATACGACACTATGTCTTCAGATTATCCATGAATTGGAACTTTTTTAAATTGATCCGAATTTTTGCCACCTCAGTTCTATTAATATCTTTCATCAAGTCGACTTTGGCTAACAAATATTCCAACTAAATAGTTCCCAATCGATGCCTTAAGCATTGACTCTAAAATTCATTTGAATGTCTCTTAGTTGTAACCTTACACTCTACGATATCTGAGATTTTCAAATCAATGGGCAATTCGCCGCCACAATTCAGTGAGAGACACCTCGCAGGTATTCCTCGGAAGATAAGACAGACAGACATTTGACATTTCTTGTTGGAGAAATCTACAAGGGGCAGGCAGTGAGACTTTTGGCGATATCGATCGTAATATCATAAGTGGGAGGAGTAATAGAGTCATCAGACAGAGAAGGTCGAAATTGCTATATCTTCAAATGCCGAGCGGACGGAGGATTTCCTGCTTTATTCTGACGTCTGGTAGCATTAGTCAAAAATGACGTAATGCAACATTTAATGTACGCATTTCTCTCGTCCTATCCTCCAAACTCTCTCTCCGCTTCCTCTTTCGATCTCTCCCCTCTCTCCTTTCTATATCCTTTTTCTTCTTCCATCCTTCATTCCCTCACTTATCTACTTCCCTCTTATTACTATTTTTAACGAAATGGAGACAGAAAACCACTAAAATGAAACTGAAGCTGTTATTTAGAGAGTGATTACTCAAAACTAGATTTAGACGCAACGTACTTTTTAAAACTTAGAGACTACCAAAACATTAAAAAATCATCGATGTACTTGCGAGAAGGAGCCAGTGATTATTTCAAATCTGTAGGATAAATTTTGCGTCATTTAGCAGGGAATGTGTTTTGTCGACGCAAATTTTTGAGAAGATAGGAAGAAAATGTTCAGTCGGCCCATAAACAAAAAGAGAAATGGAATTTTTAAAAATAAGCGTAGATTTCTTTTGCTTTCAAAGAAATCATTTCCTATAACTTCGTTGTTGCGTTAAAGTCGTTGCACCGAATCACTTCTTATTAAATTATTGATGAACTAAATTTCATCTTAAAATTAACTTATATATAAAATGAGACCTAGTTCTTGCTTGTTGGATAGTTGGCTTATGATTGCAATAATTTTATATATGCTCCGATCGGGTAAATTTTTCGGAGTAAATAAAAAAAATGCATAAACTTTTGATTCTTCTTCGTTTTTGCAGAACGATTAACGTCCAATAAAATATTTAATTATATAATTATAATGAAAAACTATTAACCCGTCTATAGGAAATATACTGCCTCTTTATCCCTATAGGTGGCTCTTAATTTCCGCCTAATGCCTCGGTATCTCTATAACAGGTTCTTCTTTGGCAAAATAATGCCTCGTTACGCATTAAGTCAGTATAAACTGCGGATTTTATCGTTCACTCTACTAATATTTTTATAAACAGGATACCTAAACCTATTTACAATTTATACGTAGGACTCAGTAAAATTATCTGCAGAATAAATAAAATTTACTTAACTAAATGAACAATTAATGTTAATTAGTGTGAACTGTTTTGAAACGATTAAGATATTTTTAAAAATGAATGCTCTTATTTAGATACTGCGCATTTCTATAGAATTATAATGTAAAATTCACGCATAATTATATCGGTTAAGTTACAGATTGTATTTCAAAACACTTAAGATTAATTATGTTGATTCATTAGAAAGAATAATTTGACAAATTTTTCTCCCAAAACTACAAGATCCAAGAATTAACTAAAATGAGTGTATGTCTTTCAATTTATGAAATTGTTACTCACAAAGGCAAAGTTTAATTAATCACTCAAAAATGTCGAGCACCTAAGAGCGCCAGCTATTGTTGCTCCGTATACAAGACAGATTTCTACATGAAATAATCAGAGGTTAAACAGCGTTCCTTGCACCATAAAATAACCTTCCGACATTAAACTCTGGAGACTGTGCCGACCAAAATGTCCCTTGGGTTGTTAGCGACAGATAGAAATCGGAGATTGGGCTGGCTTCCGTCAATCCCTTTGTTCTTTCGGATCTCTCTCTCCCCCTCCATAACCCCACTCCCTCCCTCCTTCCACTTCCTCCCTCCTTCCACTTCCTCCCTCCTTCCACTTCCTCCCTCCCTCTATCTGACTCCCTCCTTCCCATTCTCTCCCTCCTTCCACTCCCTTCCTCTCATTTCCACTTTCTCCCTCCTCCCACTCCCTTCCTCCCATTCCCACTCCCTCCCTCCTCCCACTCTCTCCTTCCCTCCCACTCTCTCTCTCTATCCGACTCCCTCCATCCCACTTCTTCCCATCTCCCATCCCTCCCACTCTCACCTCCTCTCATTCCCACTCCTTCCTTCCTCCTCTCATTCCCACTCCATCCTTCTTCCTCTCATTCCCACTCCTTTCTTCCTCCTCTCATTCCCACTCCTTCCTTTCTCCTCTCATTCCCACTCGACAGACCAGCTCCTTTAACCATATCGCCCGAGAGGGAAATGTAGCGAAGAAAACACACAAACACAATCCTTTATTACTTTCCCGTCATCCGCACGCCATACGAATGTTCATTCTCCCTTTCTTAATGAGATGAAAGTTTCCTAATTTCCTTCCACGCTGGTTCCTCCCGTGAGTACGCGCGTGTGTCTTTCTCCCGTTGCCAGAGAGACGCGACGAGTGTTGGGGAGGAGAGAAAGCTAGAGGGGGAGAGTGCTAGTTGGGGCTGAGGGGCGGTTTCCAGCAAGAAAGAGAGAATGGTCTCGTTGAGGCCACTACAAGATGAAGCGGAGACAGTGGAAAAGCAGAAAAGAGAAAGAGAAAGAAGTGTTTGGATTGGATGTAAAAGAGGGAGAGAGAGATAAAGATGAAGGAAATAAATTTCAGAGAGATTGAGAGAGAGGGAGGTTAAATGTAATTGGAGAGAAATGGGAGAATGAATGTACTAAATAGTACTTTCAAAAGCGCTGATGTCGAACTTTTAATGAAAAACAAACGAGAAGAATGTGGGTGGTTATGTGGTCCTTGAAGGTTACCTAGAGGAGCAAATGCCATAATAATTTCGCCTTGAAATACGGACATGGGCCGCTGTATTTTGGTTTAGAGAAGGGCTTCCCAGTTTTCTAATGAGATAAAAATGGCGTATGTTTGTATATTTAACCTACATAGCGTTTTTAGTGGCTCAGAGGATTAAGGAAAAATGCAAAACTTTATTAATAGACCGAATTTCCAGATCTATCATTAAGGCTGGAAATGAAACATTCGATAAGCGTCACTGCTACGCACAGAAAAAATATTTTTCAATCAAATTCAGGATTACGAAAGGATTTGAGAATGCAATTCTCAGTTTTACTGATGACATTTAAATATTTGTTTTTAAGGTATCCCTAGGAAAATGAGGTTTTAACTGGAAACGACAGCAAAAATAATTGGAAACCGGACCAGAAACGTTTTACTCTCTGAAAATTGTAGTAGAAGTTGGGCAATGCAGAGCACTAAAAATTACTTTTTAATCATCTTAAAGAAAAATAAATTTAAATTGAAAATCTTATGCTTTTAAATGTAGCGGCAACTGTAATTCTTATGATTAAATGCACTTAATCTTTCGTTTAGGTAGAGCGAGAAACAGCTGCCCAGGATATCTAAGATATTTCAAGCTACTACTAAGGTATTAAGAATCCAAATTACGATACTATAGCATATATCTCTCAGATTTTTTAAACTAACATACCAAAGAGTTCATAACATGAATAATATATTATGACAATTTTGAAAATATCCTGAGCTTAATTTATTTCGCTAGATGCAGTGAAATTGCCCTTATGATTCATGAATATTACTAAATCTTTCATTCATTCAGTAAATATTATTTTTAGGTAAAATAATTATTTCACAAATTTCTGTACTCTGTAATCATATACAGGTAATGATATTGAAACAATTGTTAAAAGATGGTAATGCTTTGTATTCTCTGAAAGATGACGTTTTTTAAACTATATCCCAAAGATCTTGCGATGAGGCGATATTTCAGGCACCGATGGTGGAGTATAATTAAAATTACCTCCTGCTTTACTAAATTGCTTTATCCTTAAGCAAATATATTATCAATACAAATGATTTAATATAAGTTAATTTGTAGAAATTTCTTTTGCCTGCGAAGCTTGTGTCAATGGTGAAACAAGAAGTTCGATATGAAATATTTGTTTAAATCTACCAAATTTAATCATTGAAAATGTTGCAAACATTGCTGCCAATTGAAACTTAATGCCATCAATTGTCCATACAGGACGAAATAGAAATATGTGAGAGAGCTCTCAGTTATCTGATCTCATAAGTATGTATTTGATATAAATCTCTTTTTAAAGATAAATATATAATCTATATTGCTATTTTACACAGTTATTTTAAGGATTAAGAAAATAACACATCTGCTATTAAAAATAACATATAATCACTAGATCTTTCCTCATGTACTGATGAGCATTAAAAGTGACTTACTATTCATATCCAATATTCAATTTTGGCATTCATATTTATTTCCGAATATTTGAAATTTCTAACCTTATTCTTTATTCTTCAGCTGAACCTATAAAAATCTCTGATCATAAAATTGAAACAATTGATTAAATTGGGTCAAGAAAAGAGTAAGTACATTTTACCAAATTTTACAGGAGAACCGACTTAAAAATTCTGTGTACTCTGAAACCCAATTTCTTTTTTATTTCCATGTGACACTATTGAAGACGGTATGTTGCAGCTATAATTTATCAGTCTACTTTAATTTGTTTACTCACAATTGTTGAAAAATAAAATGGAGTTACATCTTTCTTGCCACTAAACAGTAAACAAAAGTAATAAAGCTCTTCAAATTCATGTATTCTACACCATGAAACAAGGATATGGGTTAGATAACAGATCCTACTTCATAAAAGTCAAGTATTGTGTTATTTTTTACTCAAACCACATTGAACTTGTGTGGTAAAGCCTTCTTCGCTATCTTCTCATATTCTAATGGTAGGAAAATCTTTTCAACTTTTCGCAATTAAACCAGTCAAGTATGAATCTTGCTTTTCTTTATTGGCAATGTAAAAAAAGTTGTTAGAATTTTCTATACCCCTGTAAGGTTTGATAGATAGTTTTTCTTACTTTTACAGTTTACAGGTTTCCTTTCAGGTGCAACCTTCCCTGAAACTCCTGAAGCACGTTTCAACCTCCTCACATTATTTTTCCACATTTTAGGATTCCTCTTTCTCTTCCGTCCATTACGAATCTTTACTGTTTCCATTTATAGTTCAGAAGCATTACTTTCTTCGTTATCTGGTTCGAATTCTCTGTCAGAATCCTCAAAAGGATCGCTCGGAGAAATATCTTCTGCCACATATACCATTTGTAGTAACACTGAGGTAACTGCTGCACTCAGATAAGAGAATGTTGGAGTATCAATAGAGAGGCAAATCCTGGAGATACCTATTGCACAAAACAACTGAAGGGGGTAAGTTTTGAATGTTTGTGTAGTTATTAGATTCCAGTGTATATATCTCCTTTTTGGACCAAAGAAGCGCAATATTTTACTCTATTGAAAGGAACGAAAAACGAAATTCACAAAATTTGGACTTAGCCTCCTTCTTGACCCAAGGTCTTCAATTTTGACATTGAAAGCAATATTATAGGTTGGTGTATTTTCTGCAAATTATTATAATGATTATCCAAAAGTAATTCTTTTCCCAAAGTTTTTATTGGTACATATTAACCCCTACTTTATTATGAAATAATTAGCATGAGGGCGTTTTATCATAATTGTGTCTAAATCTTAGTTACCATTTTCCTCCGAAGGGAATTGCTTTTCCGATTGGAATGAGAATATTTCCTTAAATGATTGTGTGTGAGTTATTGCTTTCTTTAGTTTTTGAATCGAATTTAATTCTTGTCAAAATAAATAAAAGCATTGACAACTTTTTACTCGTTCCAATACCGACACCTCAGCCTAATAGGCTCCCGGGAAAACCGCCTGATGATTTCCGCCATAACTTCTGGACGAATTCAACACGACTTTGTCGCTCGCTAAGGCTATTAGAACGGTCGAATAGAGAAGAAAGGCCGGTGAAAGTGACCCTTAATGTAGTCGACGGCCACACCGCCCTAAAACCCTCTTTACCGCAGGAATCCTTCTACTTGCATCTCACGCCACACGAGAAATTCACCTCCGCTCCCCCCCCCCCCTCGACGCCCCCTTCGCCGCCCCTCGAGAGACCCTGCCTCCTTCGCAACCCCCTTTTGCAAATCGACCTGATGTGGCGAGGGGAATGTCGCAGCGGCTTGGCAGTGCCGAGAAGAGAGCGCCAAAACCCTGCTTTGCATGCTCCGTTAATCCCTTCTCCCCTACTCTCTTCCCCCCCACGCCCCCCTCGAGCCATTCGTCTCACTTGGATGTCCCTCGCAATGCGCGACACCTCTCTTTCTCCCTCTCCTCTTTCTCTCCTCCAAACCTCACTCCTCCAGCTCCCCTTTGCCTTCACCCACGCACACCTTAGACGCCCGCCCTTTGCCTAATTCCCATCAATTTCGTCTCCGATCACGTACACCATTCAAACTTTCCGTCGACACATCTTGATCCCCGCCATTTCTTGTAATTAAAAATGTCAATGAAATACATACATATTATCACGTTATTTATTCCAATTTCTTGCAGCGACGAAACAGGCATACAAATATACTCTCTCTCTGCCACGATATGCTCTGTACTCTTTCTTTCCCCACTTCTCACCTACCTCCTCTTTCCCTGTTTCCGCTTTACTCCTCTCTCGAATTTTCTTTGTCCCTTTCGCCAAAGGATACCCTTCTAGCCACTACCCTGTTTCCCTAGATTCTTCCGGTAATTCCCACTCCCTTTATCTAGCTCTCTCTTCTCCGTTTCCACACCTCTTTCGCTCATCATGTAAGGCAGACTCCATCCTCGCTTACTTCCTCTCCCCTCCCACCTGACATCTCTCCATATTCCTTCATCCTCTCTCTCTCCCTCCGTATCTCTCCCACTAACCAACCACTTTAACTCAACGCCATGGTCTCCGCACACTTGACTCTTCTCTCTATCGCATAAACCCATTTTCGCATGCATATATGCATAACATCGTCTCAATCCGCCCACAATCCTTCTCCTCCCTCTCTCACTGCCTCCCTCCCTATATATACGATAATTATATATATATATATATATATATATATATATATATATATATATATATATATCTGCGCCACCTCCTGCCTCCTTTAGCTTCCTTTGAAGGGCGCCTAAGCTAATCTCTCGCGCATTTCATTACCTTTCGATAACTCGAAGATCACGCCATTAGTGCCTTCCACAGTGCAGTCGTGGCAAAGCGTCGTTATGCTTTATTTTGTACAATATCAACTTAGAACGCCCTTTATTTGTTCTTAGCAATTGTCTGGAGTATTAGGGAGCGAAAAAAATCCCATTAACTTATTTTGATTTATGATTCCTTGTTAAGATTTTATATTTTTTATCGGAATGGGTGCAATTCATTCTCTTAAAAGAGCTATTTCCAAGATTCCTTCCACGATGATTTTTTCCGCTAGGTGATAATTCAAAATGACAAACTTGAGCGGACACAACTGAACGTTTCTCCCAGCGTTTCTCTGATAGACGCTATCATTTATCTCGTGACTATCTCTGATAAACACAACCTTCGGCTGAAAAACTCACTATAAACATTAAAAGTTAAGTTAAAAAAGGTATTATTTTTATATGACACTCTTATGTCCATTAGGCGTTGTACGTAACAGGGATTTTAGGATTTATAATTAAAAATTAATGAATGAACTCACATTATTTATTCAATCCAAGTGATGATCAAAACATCCCCTTTGGAGGCAAATGGCCGTCCGGTGAACCATATGAGCAGCTCAACTCCAAAATAACAGTTCTCATTGTTAATTCACCAATGGCGGATTATAAAAACGATCTCTGACTAAGTTGCATTCTTTTAAAATTATAATGGCTACACTTTTTTAAAATTCTAACTCAAATAGCTTTATGATATGAATTACAGTAATGGATTATAGCAATGAGCCAAATATTTCATTTACTTGACTTATTCCTTCTTCCGATAATGAATCCATAAATTCACTTCAAAGAGCGTTACGGTTTTAGGTGAAATTGGTGCAATGAGGTATCAGCCCCGGACATGTCCGTTTGTCCGTCCGTCCTCTCAAATACCTTGCCACAGAGCTGCTCCCAACTAACGAATTTGGATGGAAAATGCAATATAATAAAATTCATTCTCCAAAATCAATTTCACTCCGTATTGGGACATTTGGATGTTGCTTTTTGGAAATCCAGTGCACTCTTACAAGGCGGACGAAATTTGGTAATATCTCTGTAATATTATGACATCATTACGACATTTTCTTTGCGTTATACCTGAAAGAATTTGAGGTAAATTTAAGTTACTTAGTGTCATCAAGTTTGAATAAAAGTTGAGCCATCGAACGAAATTCTCTTCAAATTAATATCAGTCATTAAAAATTCAAGCGGAGTTTATCGGCTATTATAGGATCGTATACACAGGTTATAGTTGTGCTGGTTGGTGATAGGAAACAATTTCGTCACTTGATTTATGATAACTCCAATCAGTGATACAAAAGGAGCACATGCGGTATAGATTGCTAAGTTACGATTCTATTTATAGAAAAGAGTATCCCTCGATGCATGGCAGTTATAACATCTCATAATAACTTCAGAGAGTATGCGATATTTTAACTGTAACATTAAGCGCTTGTGTAATTATCATTGCTTTCGCTTTTGTTTAACATCTATAATTGAACAGCGATTTTATTTACAATTTTTCCACTTGTCACTTCATCACATTGCGTTAAAAGAAAAAAACGCTGGAAAAGAGGGTGATCTATTTGTTGTTCTTTAAATGGTTTTTAAAAACTTTTGATGAAATCATCGGGCGCCTGAAAAAGTACGTTAAATTTTCAGTTTGAATTTTGGGACAAAAACCCGTTATTGAAGAGTTTTTTACGATGTATACAGTTATCTAACCTTTTTACTAATTTTACATCCAATTATTAGCCTTAACATATTAAAACCATTTTACGTATGGCGTTATGCTCTCGCCTTACAAATGTCTCTGAAATTCACTGCCCACTAAAACAAAGGGTGTCACTATCTGTCGATTTGTGAAACTCATATTTCATCGGTATTTCATCGCGATATATCAAAACTTCGGTTTGCAAACGTGCATTTTAATCTCCATCGATTCACTCGACGTTAGAACGTATTTTATCAAACCGTGAATCAGCAAAGATATAAGACTCGAGTTTTTCTAGTTATCCATATCTAAAGTGATCTGTCTTTTAAGGCGTCATCGGAAAACGATTTTTCCGGTATCGTAAGAACGGCGGTTGAATGCTGCGCACTCACGGTGAATCCGTTTTAAAAATGCATTTTTTAGAGGGCCTCAGCAACATTTGCCTCCACCGGAGTTCGGATTCGTCAGAGGTGTGGTGGGCACACACTGGCCTCGCTATAAAATGATGGCTTCCGCGGGAAGGAAGGTGTGGAGGGAGAGAAGAGGGAGTGGAGGAAAATAGGAATCTCGAGAGAGCATTTCGGGACCATCTGTTCCAAAAATTGGGAGAGGAAAAATTCTTGTTCACGCCAAGCGTAATCTCCGAAACAGCAAAACGACTCCGTTTCCGCAAAGAGAAAAGATTGTGGAGGGATAGAGGTAGAGAGAGAGGGAGAGAGAGAGGGGGAGAGAGAGGGATAGATAGATAGATAGATATACGTCTTTATTAGGGCGAGATTTAGACTAAACAGTCTCCTCTTCCATCTAACCCATTGTCAATTACATACAATTAGATAGTAACAGGTAATAAAATTAAACTAAAAGGTTACATAAAATGAAGAGCAATATAACATACAATGAAATGTATAGGATAGTATAGGAGAGAGAGAGGGAGAGAGAGAGAGAGAGACGGAGATAGATAGATAGATAGATAAACGTCTTTATTCGGGCGAAATTTAGACCAGAAGGTCCATTCTTACATTTAACCCTTCGTCAATATAATAAACACAAGAAAATGAATAAAATAAGGTATAACAAAATACATTATATAAGCATTATGTACCTAAATCATACTAATTAAAAAGATAAAATTGAATACAGATTTGTGTTTGTGGGGAAAATCTAGGTAAAAACAGACATGTCCTCCCTAGCAAAACCCACGCAGGAAAACACCCACTAAGAAGGGGGGTGTGAAAAACCTGCGAAAACCCTAGATAGTGTACATATGGTAATACAAAACTACAACATTAAATAGGAAGGAGTATGTACAGTGGGAGAGTTCGTATATACAGCGTAATTATATACCGTCATAAAAAAGTACACGTAAAGGTAATAGCGTAATGTAAACAAGAAATATACAAGTATGCAGAATGAGATGAAATATACATGAAATATATACAATGAATGAATATAAAGAATGTTGTTGGGGCATGCATATTATAAGAAAGCAGGAAAAGATATAAAATACATAAATAATATAATACAATATAAAATAATATAAAACAATAGCAAAAAAAATAAAAACAACACAAAAAAATACAAACAATAGAAGAGAGAATATATATATACACACCCATACACACACACACACATATATATATATATATATATATATATATATATATATATATATATATATATATATATATATATATATACACACACACACACATACACACATACATACATATGTATACATATAAGAGAGAGAGGGGGAGAGAGAGAGGGAGAGAGAGGGAGGTTGTAGAGGGGGAAGAGGGGGTGGGAGGGAGGTAGAGGTGTAGGAAGAGTGGGAGACAGATAGAAGATGGAAGGCCGCCTTTATCTCTCTTCCTCGCCATAGTCCGCCGCTCTCTCTCCTACTGCATATTATGCGGAGATTGGCTCCTAAATCAGGCTAACATCTGGGCTCCTCCGATACCTTTCTGCCCTTGATTCATCGCTACGACAGTTGGCCGGCCACGAAACGACTTCAGTAGATCCCACAGCGAAACGGAATATATAACCAGAACGACTTTATTATTGCCCTTGTCGATAACAAGTTTTTGTTATCCCCAATGGCTGCATTTGGGTAGTAATATACCTAAATACGTATATCGTACTCTTACTACGATCAGGTGTATAGTTTCAAGAAAGCGGTAGAAAATTTTAAGTTTTTCAAAATGCAACCAAGCGACTATCTTCGAGATAATTCAATATTTATAATTTAATTATTAAAGAAAAATTGGCGGTAAAACTTTCCCCTGCACACACTTTTAATAATTTTATAAAAACTAATTATTAAAAAAATTATGGATATTGATTTCGATATTTAGACACTAAGGGTAGATATGGGCAAATGATGAGTATTTATATTTAAGTATTAATTAAAAATAAATGAACGCTCTTTCATTTAAATGCACTAGTTGAGCGTTCAGCGAAACAAAGATATAATTTTCCTTCAGATAACTAGTCACCGTAAAGTATCTTTACATGAGCTTGATCCTTTAAATTTCAGGAGCAAATGAAACATTTACGTCTGAAGTAACACAGGAATGGATGTTTCTTATTCGAAACTCAAACGAACGAAGGTAGTATTTCCAACTGGGTCTTTACGTGGAATAAAAGGCAGCTCGTTTCCCCTATCCTCTTTTCCTCTCATCCGTACTCTCGCCTTACACAAAACGTCCACGTTTCGCGGAGTGTCGTCTTTTCCCTTACAATGTCCTCACAATGTGCTCACCCCATTGTGTCACTTGTTTCGATATTTCGATGCACGCAAATCGGGCATTTGGTTGTCCTCCATATACCACAATATCCTTAGTGTTCCTTAGAGTTTCTTCATTTTTCAGACGGATTCTTCGATCGGAAACTTAGTTTTCCCTTACAATTTACACTTTTTCTCCACGGACCCCTTTCACTTGGCGTAATAAACTTTATCTGTGGATTCCATTTTTTGCCAAACACGGTAGAATCCCACATTTGTCATATAACTGAGCATAGTTTTGGAATGCGATTGCATTATCCTCTGGTTGCTACGATAGTAGCGAGACCGGTCCTGTTTAAATAAATAATTTTCGTTGAATACACGTATTTTAATTTTATCTGTTTATTCTCGAATTTTAATACAATCGATGATGTTATTCTTCTATTGGTCTAAAAAAATTCGGAATCCCTCTTTTCTCTCAAGAATCTCCTTCTTGAAGAATGATTTTCCCAACTCTTTGAAATTTCACTCAATGCAATTTATTAGTACACAGGATATTTTTCCTACTTCAAATATTGTTTCACCATTAAGCAATCGTATTTAGGTGAAATGCAGATAACTGATTATAAGCATTAGCATTAGTTACGGAGAATTTCTATGAAGAATGTGGAAACAACCGCTATCGTTAAAAATAACTGAATTTTTAACGAGCTTTTGAAATTATCTAAAGCATAAATAATATATATCACGAGAAAATTAATATTTTTATGGCGAAATCCCAGAACTTTTACTCGCATCAAGTTAGAATATTATCTCTGCAAAAACAAATTTGCTTGCGATTTAAAATTGTTCCCTTTTGTGTAATAGAATGAGCCTAGAGCTTACACAATGATTTCGGTAACACTTTTGCAGAGGATTCTAAATTAGTTCCATCTTGCCGCCATTTCATATCCTCAGCATTTTTGTAATGGCCGGGCAGCATATTGGAGTCGCAACTTTGGAGCGTGCGTTGTCGTTTCATTTCATTTCATTTCCTCGTTATCGATGAAAATGGCGCACTTCCCATCTTCTCCTCATCTAGAAGCAATATCAGCCTCCTCTCTCTTTATACAATTTTTTCATCGAAAATGCAATCCCACGTTCATTTGTGCTATTTCCCCTCTTCCTCCCACTCCTAATGGGATCCAAAAATAATGCATGAGAAGGTTTCAACTCCATTTCCTCCGAGTTCATTATAATTTTAAAGCGATTCACGAGTTCATGTCTGCTATTTTTGTCGAACGTGTTCCGAATTATCTTCTGCAGCCGACGTGTGACACTTTTGCCGAAGAAGCGCAGATTTTTTTTGAAAGCTTGTATTAAAAATTCATAGCTTCATGCAAAGGCATCGGTAGAGGAAATTCGATAGCTGATGATGATTTATTCTGATCGTTTGCCTTTTAGAATCACACTTTCTAGATATCCATAAAATATTGTTTTTATAACTGTTCCGTTTACTAACTTTCATATTTTTCTCATTTCAAAACCATACGCTTCGATCGTCGATCGACGAGAGCATGTCCTGCTCGTACATTTTCTTGACATTAAGGCAGTCCTAAGCAGGATAAATTTGAAATCAGGAGAATAATTCTACCATGACCGAGAATCAAAACTTGGTCGTCAATTACATGACGAATATTCTAACTCTAAAGTATCGTGGCTAACTAATTATCCTATTTCAGAGTGTGGATTTGTTCTCGGTTGGGTCCGGGAAAGTTAGTATCAAACATCCCCAACACACGTCCTCCACATAAGCATAAATGAAAGTGTTGGGGAAGTTTGTATAAAGATTGTCATACGCTGGACATGTCCTTCATGCCTGTCGCATAGGCTTAATGCGACAGGCAGACAAGGGTTTTAAAACTATATTTTGTGAAAGTTTGACGTAGTTCCGTAAGAGAAGGAGAGAGATAGAGAGAGAGGTTCTTATGAGCTGCCCTAATGGTTATGGCTCCGGGAAAAATAATTTCAAATATAAGGATTTCGTGACTTCAATGAGCTTGAAGACTACTGGGGTAGGGGATTTATGTTTCATATTTTCCATCAGTACAGCGTTCCGTTTTTATAAAAAACATGAGTTGTCAAGGGCTTCAATTGAGAGCGTAAACAGTTTTAAAATATTTCCTAAAATTTAAACCTGTAAATTAACATTTAAATGATTTTATAACATTAAAATTGATACTAATCTGCATGGTTCTTACTGGACCTGGGATCGTACCGAGGTGATATCAAGCGAATGCATTCCCTTGTAGTGCCGCCCAGGATAGCTGTCCCCGTTGCCCCGTTTGCGTTCGGGGGCCAAAGCCTCGCGTTCGATCGCTCGCTAGGGTTTCCCGCATCTCTCGAATGCCTCCGGAGGCGCGTTCCTCCGCCGGTGGCTAGCATTTCCCTTATGATCCTGTTCTATTGGACAGGATTTCTTTTGTTTCCTCGCCGCCCTCGTTTGCCATAACTCTCAAAAACGAACGGAGCCAAAGGTTGAGCGTTCGCTCGCAGTGGGCATCAGCGGCAACATCACAGACGAAGAGACGCAAACGATCGACGCTTCAGAGGCACGGGAGGAATGTCAAGAATGCACCATGTAAACAGCAGAAACAGATCGTAGATGCCACTCGATGTCCGATCGAAGCGATGTCATGTAAAGCGGGAATGATTGGTAGCGACCGCTCCGATAGATTCGCTCATTAAGTCATTCATTCAAAACAAAAGTAGGCAGTCAAGTTGGAAGAAAATTGCGAAATTCCTATTATATAGCGCGCTTGAGCTTGTGGTGCTGTTAAATATTTATGAGTTATTTTTTGCGTCCAAATTTAAATTTAAATTGCGTCCATTGTTATTTTAATTTAGTTTTTCGGCGTTCTGCTAACGCACATCTTATATTAATATGCAGGTTAACTGTTATCAAATGCTTTAATTAATACCTTATGTAGAAATTCCATTTCCGTTTACATATTAAATTTCGTTTGAAAGTGAAGAAAGAGTGATTAACATTACACTGATCGAAAAGAAAAATTCGGAGATTGTTTTTAACCAGGGCTTAACTAATCAACTCTCGAAACACACAAAAGGGGACAATTGTTCCCGTTTATTAATTACATTTCTCCCTTTTTATATGCTGTAAATTATTTTCGGCCACTTATATATATAGGTAACTCTCATTCAACGAAAGTTCGTTGAACAAAAATTCGCTTTAACGAATGAATTGAATTTTATAGCTTTACATTTCGCCGAAAATTTTGTTCGCTTGAATGAACTTAATAAAATGTATCCAATTCACGTAGAATAAACTCGGGTGTTTACGAAAGCTCTTGGGGTCACAAAGACCGTCTTGTTAACCCATGGATTCTTTGTGTGTCCACTTTATCAAGCATTTTTCCTATCGCCTGTATTTCTTGAGAGGCTTAATATGACGTCACAGGACGTGCATTTTGTTACTCAAAATATATTTACAAATATCCACTCAGACTTGAAGGACCTCTTGTGTACCGATAAGGAGGAAGCGCACTACACAGTCTTTCCCACAGCCATTCTATACCTCAGTATGTGATTTGAATTAACTACGTTCGGTCGCATTCGTTTTCTCGCGGCTCATACATAATCGTTGCATCAAAAGGATTTGTTTTCAAGCCATTGCCATGGCCACATTTATCGTTATTATTTTACTTACAATCGAGTTTAAACGGAAAAATCACGACCGTTCAACAAATTTCCTTTTTGTAAAGGAACGCATGTCGTTCGTTGAACCACAGTTGCCTATATACCTATGCTATTTTAGGAGCAAGTCTTTTTCATGTGTAGGTATTTTATAAATTGATGGAATAAAGCAATCTGAAGATCCCATGCAGACAGGCATAAATTGTAATGTCGGGAATATTTATGAAACGATAAAAAAGTCTGCTATCAACGAAAATCGAACCCGGGTCTTCCACTTACCGGGCGGATATTCTACCACTGAATTATTGAAGCAGACCAATTTCCTCGTTTCAGAATGCGGCCCCAACCAAGGAAGCATCCGCGTTCAGAAACGAGATAATTGATCTGCTACGATAGCTGTAGAAGAATATCCGCCCGAAAAGTGGAAGACCCGAGTTTGATTCCCGGTCATAGCAGACTTTTTACTCGTTATATATAGTAGGTATTTTATTTTCAATACATATTATATGTAATGGGCCCAGAGTAAACATCCCTTGGAATGGGTCGTTGACACTTGTATGCGGCCATCCTGGTCAACAAAAAGCAAAAAAATGTATACTCCATAAATGGAATACACAGAGATTTCAAAGGCGTTCTTTATGAAAAATACGTAAAAACGGTATCGAAATTTGGGCGGTTCTTGATTATTTTCTCGCGGAGAGAATAATATGACTATTAATTGTTTCTCGACAGATGCCATTTAACGAGATGCCTACGAGTCTAAGTTTACTTAAGCGCTTATATAAAGTGAAAGTTGTAATTGACGGGTGCAGTTCAAAATCACAACTGAGCGATAAATTTTAATAACGATCATTTCTACTTAATAAGCGGTTCAGGAGATGAAAGTTACGACGGGCGCATGGACGGACCAAACGTGCCCAGAAGACGTTCCGTAATTACCGCATTGCTGTTTAAGAACGCCTAAAAAAAGAAAAATAATTCAAGGTAATTACATACGAGGACCATCATTTGCAAATTTTGACAGAAATCAGTCGAATAACAATAACTTGCAAGAATTGTGCAGCTTATGAGTTGAGGGGCAGTAATTTATCGATATGAGGTATCAATCACAAGAACTTGCTAATAAATAATATTAGATGTCGTTTTTTTTATTTTTTTGCATTTTAGTCTCTAAACTTAATATCTTTACTTTTCAATAAATGTAAAATATGACTTTTGCATTGATTTTTATTGTTTGGGGTAATTGATCCGCCTTAGTATAATCTTTCTTTATAATTCTTTGCAATTGCAAAGGCAAAACCATTGGAAAGCATTGAAAAGTGTTGTTAATAAGGTTTTGCTTCATCTCGGATCTGTGATAGCAGGTTTTCATTTTTAGTTTTTCTCTTGATATTATTAAACGCATCTTTATTTGCCTCATTTGGTATTTCAATAAATAAATACATGATCATTCTTTTTAATGTGCACAAAACCTAAACGGACATTATGCGGGCACAATTCTTTGAAAACGTTTTTACGTTAAAAAGGTTCTTCGGAATTGAAAGAACTCTATACATAAAAATGTTTCTAAATATTGAAAAAATATAAAACAATTGGATTTCCAATTTATATATGGATGATGCTAATAATGAAACTCGTATCATTTACCAATGAATACCATGAAAAAAACTACGTAAGTATTATCAATAAACAAGGGAAGGCTCCACTCAATGAAATTTATTCGCCATAGCACATTCACTCCTTTAAACTCGTACTAATCCAGAGGTCTCAAACAAGGGACCTGGAGCATCCATTTGGCCCGTGAAGTACGTCACCCAATACTATGATGTGACCCACACTCATATGTATTTCTTATAAAATAGCTTAAAATACTCTTTTTAAATAGACTAAGAAATATAAGAAAAGTTAAAACCAACACTGCTAACACATCTGAAATGCGCTGTTAAGGCACGGAAGAATGTTCTTTCCGTTGTGAGCGTGTATTGTTGCCTTTGTCCAAAGGGCGTAAGCTACTAAGCGGAATCTATCATTTTCGTAATGGGCGGGTTTAAGAGCGAATCATAGAAGGGTTTTGAGGAGCGACGTACGCCACGAGTGGAAGGGGAAGAGAGGAAACGAATCGTTGCGAGGGGATGCGAGGGTAACGTGGATCGCGGATTTGGTACGCCTCCATACTGCGACCTACTCGCCGTTGTTAGCTTTGATGCCCCTCAGCGACTAACCTAAACCGAAACTTTCCTTTCGGAAGCAAAGGATAAGACCTTTCTCTCCCATTCCGACCATTTTTCCACTCATCTCTAGCCGAGAGTTGTATCATACTAATACAACACACTTTGTTCTCTCTCCTCTACGTTCGCATATTTGCCCCGTTTCTCTACTTTTCCATCTTCCCCGGATGGAACAAAAACCTGTATTTTACAGTGCAACCAATTCTCCGTTTAGCACTTACTTTCGCCGGCTTGGAGTGAAAAATTCTGCGCCTAGGTATACTATATAAAATATCGAGTTGCCAGAAAGTAGGTCTATAAAGGCAATCCTCTCTCTTGAATGGACAACGACTAATGATAGGATCTATCTCCTGACGAGTGCAACAACAAACCAGGAAAAAATTAAGTAAATTCTACGAAAAATAAGAGACCAAAAAAGTGGCAATCCTCCAGCAACTCGGTGAAAAGTCAAAAGCCACTACGTAAAAAGTCCATCTCGGCGAGAGGAAACGGAAAACGCTTCCCTTCAAAATGCAAGAGAATAAATAAAGAGGTAGCGGTTGCTTAAACAACAGATGCGGATAAGGCTGTGATGGAAGCCATTTTAATAGGCCGATCGAAGCGAGGTCTCCCTTGTTGAATCCCTGTGCAATTTGTCACTGTGTTTGTTCTACAATAGCTGCTGTATCGGTTTTTTTATTTTCACCAAACTTAATGTGCATGTACAAATAACTTGTTAGAGTCGACTGTCTATAGCTTTTCTAAAACACCACCCTTATAGTTCCTGTGCATTTTGCGTTCGCGCATCGCGCTAATTTCTAAATCTTATCTAACCAAACGAAATTTAGGTTGCATACGGAAAACACCAACCGATGAAGAAAACATCTAATAAAAATTTCTATAAAATTTACAGGGAGCCTCACAGAGGCGCGCAATGTGTGTTCGCGCGGTCTCTCCTGTTGAGTCCCAGTGCACTTTGTCAGTTAATTTGTTTTTCTGTTAGTCTGTTCTACTATAACTGCTGTCTCAAAGAGGAGACAAGGCTCAGGTTAATTTTTCATTAGTTCCTAATGTGGTGCGTTTCTTACAATTACATTTCTTTCATACATATTTTACTGCTTAGAGCAGTGCTTCCAGTTCTATTTAAATTTTACATCAACACTATGTGATGTGCCGGAGAACTACGAATACGATAAAAATAATGACCATGTGATTTCTCCCAACCAGCCCTAATTGTTCTGAGTGAGGCGCGGATTTCCTGGTGATAGATATTATGTTAGGAATGTTCGAAATTATACTAGTATGTTATATATATATATATATATATGTATATGTGTATATATATATATATATATATATATATATATATATATATATATATATATATATATATATATATATATGGATGTCAACAAGGTGTTGGGATGAGGAAACCCAGTGAACACTCACCAATCAGACGACTTCAGGTTGGCGAGGCCCCGGGGATGTCGAAGCAACACACGTAAAAGAACACTAAAACACAGAAACATCACAAACGTAGAAGCTTTCGGAATTATTCCTTCATCAGCTACAGAGAGTCTTTCTCTGTAGCTGATGAAGGAATAATTCCGAAAGCTTCTACGTTTGTGATGTTTCTGTGTTTTAGTGTTCTTTTACGTGTGTTGCTTCGACATCCCCGGGGCCTCGCCAACCTGAAGTCGTCTGATTGGTGAGTGTTCACTGGGTTTCCTCATCCCAACACCTTGTTGACATCCATATATCCATTTTACCTTTCCTTTTCCGTAAGCTGTTATATATATATATACTATATATATATATATATATATATATATATATATATATATATATATATATATACTATATTATATATATATATATTCGGGGTGGCGGTGGTGTAGTTGTTAGGACGCTGGCTGCTATTCTCCTGCTGCTTAAAAAGGCAGCGGGCACGAATCCTACGCAAGTAGGATTTTTTTCCAAGTTCGCTCGGCCCCCCTGTTTGTGTGGTTTGAGGAGACCTTGCAAATTCAACGTTCCGTCCATTGGAAGGGACGTTAAACAGTTGCCCCCATAGTGCTCTTCGCAAAGGGTAGGCAAATGCCGGCACCGGTTTCCCTCCTCCCTTCTGTGTGTGTGTGTGTCCGGTGTGGACCGTTAAATATATTCCCTGGTCAACCAATCAAAGAATTGAGATAGATAGATAGATAGATAACATAACTGCAGGTAACCTCCATAAGATAGAGAAGATTTTTTTAAATGCAAATTTCCTATGACTATTCCGCAACCCAAAAAAAAATGCACCAAGATTTCCAATCAGATCGACGTCTTGCGAAAGCGTAAGCAAATAAGATACACACTCCCACGCTGCCTTTCCACGGTGGTAAACTTTTCATATCGCTTGCATTATTCTCTCATTCCCTAGTCTCCCTTATCTCTCTCTCGCACGATAATGAGTTCGTCTTCGCCGCGACTAGAATTTCTTCCTCCCTCTTTTCCTCCCCTTCATACTGTCCTCTCTCTTTCTCCCTCTTCCCCCTTCTCTTTTCCTCCCTCTTTTTTATCCCTCTATTATTTTTTTCTCCCCTTCCCTCTTTTTGCCGAGGTCTGCGGAAAGGGTTCCGCGTCCTTTAGGATGGGCCGAAGTGATAAGGTCGCCCTCGTAGGAATCGCGCCTCGTTCGGAATGTCCCCCAAGATATCAAATCCATTTTTTCACCCGCCGTCGCCGCTCTCCTCCTCCCCCTCTCCTACTCCTACCATACCCTCCTCCTACTATCCTGCCCTCCTCCTCCTACGCCGCGATCCCATCTCCTGAGAGAGCACTTTTCCCCGCAACGCCGCCTCCCCTCCGTTTTATACTACAACGGCCGACCTTATCTCTCTGATGCCTGGGGAGGGAGAGTGGGAGGGAGATATTGGGGAGGGAGAGTGGGAGAGAGACATTGGGGAGGGGGAGTGGGAGGGAGACATTGGGGAGGGGAGGGAGAGGGTGACATTCGGGAGGGGAATTGGAAGGAGACTATGAGGGGATGGAGGGAGGGAGAGAGCGGCAATGCTGGGCCCATGGACATTTTCGGTAATGCGATTTCTTCTGTATCCTAAAAATTGCCTCCGTAGTCCCGTTAAAGGTCCGCACTTGATCAGGAGATTCTCGCCCGAAACGAGAGCGAGGGATTGAGTTTTGGGGGAGGAGTGAGAAAATGAGAGGTTGAGGGTGGTGGAGGGAGGGAGGAGGGGGGAAGGGAGGGAGGATGGGGGAAGGGAGGGAGGAGGGGGGAAGGGAGGGAGGAGGGGGGAAGGGAGGGAGGAGGTGAGGGACGAGGTGAGGGAGGAGGCGAGGGAGGAGGGGAGGGAGGAGGGGAGGGAGGAGGGGAGGGAGGACGAAAGGGGCAAGGGAGGGTGGAGTGGATGGGGAAGAGACGGAGGAGAGGAGGGAGGGGCGGGAGGAGTGGAGAGAGGAGAGGAGGAAGTAGGGGAGGAAGGAGGGGAGGAAGGAGGGGACGGAGGGGAGAAAGGGGAGGGAGGGGAGGGAGGAAGGAGGGGATGGTGGAGGGAGGGAGGGGAGGGGAGGGAGAGGAAGGAGGCGAGGAGGGGGGAGGGAGTGGGGAGGGAGGGTTGAGTGGATGGGGAAGGGACGGAGGAGAGGAGGGAGGGGCGGGAGGAGTGGAGAGAGGAGAGGAGGAAGTAGGGGAGGAAGGAGGGGAGGGAGGGGAGGAAGGGGAGGGAGGGGAGGAAGGGGAGGGATGGGAGGGAGGGGAGGGAGGAAGGAGGGGAGGGTGGAGGGAGGGGAGGAGGGAGGGGAGGGAGAGGAAGGAGGCGAGGAGGGTGGAGGGAGTGGGGAGGGAGGGGAGGAGGGGCGAGGGGAGGAGGGACGAGGGGAGTGGCAAAGAATGGAGGAGGGGAGGGAGGACGGTAGAAGCGAAGAGAGGAAGGAGGGGAAATTGAAATGTAGGAGGAAGAGACGAAGGAGGGGGTAAGTATTTGGGTGGTATAGAAAGAGGGGCGTGAAGTCCATTTGCTTACTTTCTTGTTTTCGGCATTTTTCTTTTACTTTTTCAAATTTTCTGTCATCTTCCATTAAGGAAAAAATGAAGCGATAGAATTCAATTCCCTCTTTACACGCTTTCTCGTTTGCTTTTGTTTTTTTCCTCTCCCCTCCCTCTCTCCCCCTCCTCTTTATCTCTTTATTCCTCGTCCACCTTATGCGACACGAGGCGCAATTTGAGGGCGAGAAAGAGAGAGAGAGAGATAAAGAGATAAGTGAGATTTTTTTAGATTGATATTCGCAGTTCTTATTGTATTTTGAGAAGAATTTACTTTCCGAGTAAACCGAGCCTTTGTAAATAAACCCGTATCTACGCCTGGATTATTAGTGCGTTTCAATGATGCACCTCCATCTTTATTTTTTAAATATTGCGACAGTATCATTACGCTTCAATCCTTAAGGAATGAAGTTTTTCGAGAAATATTTTCATTTAATTCCTTAATTTAGTTTAAATTATTTTTATTTTTTATTATTTTCTTTTCGCTTTACGTGCATCCCTTCTTATCCCCGATCCCCAGTGTAAGTGTCGGTGAAATTGATCTAAGTGTAGTGAATACCTTAATCGAGTTTCAATTGATATATTGGTAGTCCCAAAATGTTTGTGAGTTATAGTGATTCCTATTTTAGCTTTATTTTGTGAAATATACATTGTGCTTTTATAATTTTTCCACACTAACTGAAAAAGACCTTATAGCCAGTGATTGATGTAATTACCGTTTCGTGTGTCCAATTCTGTAATCTGTAGTTCACTTCCAGTTTTATTTATCACTTCGAAATAATCATGTTGTCTAAAAGGTATTCACGCGTTGTATTTACAGCTACTTCTCTTCATTTTCCGTGTTCTTCCCATTTCCACATTTACATGATGGGTGAATCATCACATACTTCTGGTTTTCGCTCAATATTTTTATCGCCCGTTCCCTTCACGTCCCAACTCAACTCTTGCGCCCCGGAGTTCATACCTGGTACTGCCTCACGCTGTGCGTAGAGAAGCAATCCTCAACCCCTGCGCCCCGGAGTTCATACCTGGATTCCGCCAAAATCTTGCTGTCTTCGTTTTCCCCTTTCATTGGGAATTCTCCTCATTGCAATCTCTCTGATGCCCTCTCCACTCGTAAATAGCTTACTTCTTGGGAATAACTTTGTAGCAGAAAAAATTCTGCTATGACCGGGAATCGAACCCAGGTCTTCCACTTGCCGGGCGGATATTCTACCACTGAACTACCTTAGCAGATAATCATTCCTGTTTCTGAACGCGGGTGTTTTTCTTAGTTGGGTCCGGGCTAGCCAAGCTAGTATCAACCAGCCCCAACGGACGTCCTCCAAGACAACGTCAAAGAAAATCCCTTCCTCTCAAATGGTGAGAATGCCAAAGCCAAAAATGGATGGAATAATAGACACTATGCAGAAAAGCATAAGCTGTAATTTTGGGAATAACTTTGAAACAGAAAAAATTCTGCTGTGACCGGGAATCGAACCCGGGTCTTCCGGGTTCGATTCAAACAATTTCCACGAGTCTCTCAGCTGGTTTATCTTAACGTACAAAGACTCACTTTTGACGAGTTACGAGCTATACTTCCTTCTAATGACGTGCATGTAATATCCCAGGCCGAAACTTGGCTTAAACCTTCCATTTCCTCTTCTACTTCTACAGTTAGTGCCTGGCTGTCGTAGGGTAAGGACGTGCCTTTCACCTCCTCCTGCGAGAGCGTCTGACCTGCGGGTGACCGGCGCTTTAATATCAGTAGCTGTAGAGTAGCTGTAGCAGTTGTTCTTCCGTAGCTGTATCGTTGTGTAGCAGTAGAAGTAGAGTCGAAGTAACCGTACTGATAAGTAGAACTAACATTTATTTATATTGTTTATTGTAGTATCTCTTAATCCCAATATCGTTATTTTTCAGTGGTATTTTTTCTAGCACTTGCTATAAAAAAACTCATATTCAAGTAGTAATTGTTTCTGTAAGAACTCTAAGCTGTTTGTGTACTAGCTTAACTTGTCTTTACTTGGTTATCGCTGTTGGTGTACTAATTTAAATTGTTTTAACGCTTGCTTGTGTGTCTATCTTGCTTGTTCGCTAACGTTGTTTGTGCGGTGAGTCAGCGCTTCCCTTTCACTTTTTACCTGCGTTCATCTCTAGCGTAGACCTTAAGTCCACGAATTAGTTAGTCACTTAGTATAACCTTAGCTTGAAGTATAAATTAATTCGTAGCTAGTACAGATTAGTGTTTAGAATGGCTTCACCTAGGGTTCACGTTTCCTCCTTTCCATGCTACGCTGATTTCGAGGGAATGAGGTCTCGAATCACGGAGCTGATAAAATAGGTTACGGACCTCCGTCGGAGGGTGGCAAGAGCGGAGTCGGTCTTTGTTCGTGTTGGGAGAACGCATCCATCCCCGAGAACTCACCGAGCCAGGATGGCGACTCGGGTGCGCTTGAGTGCGAAAGTCGGTGGTGTGATCGAGGGTTTTTGTGGGACCTCTTCGGGGGCTGGGGTCGCTCCAATCCTGAAACCCAACGATTGGAGAATGGTCTCCAACCGGGGGGATCGTGGGGTGGTCCTGCGAAGGCTGGGAGCTGGGAATGCCTCGGCAGACCCTCTTCCAGTTTGCAATCGGTTCGCGGCGTTGTCGGAGGACGACACTACGGCCGATGCTCTCGCATCCGCTCCCGTCTCTTTGGCGGAGGCTGGATCAATGGGAATTCGGGGTGGGAAGGGAGAGCTCATAGTAATAGGTAGTTCTAATGTCCGGCGTGTTATGGCTCCCTTGCTAACTCGGGCCCGACGGGAGGGAGTGGCTGAGCGGGTGTTCTCCAGGTGTATACCAGAAGGAACGGTCCCCCAAGTGACGAGGGCGGCACGGGAGTCGGTGGAGTCAACGGGTTGCTCTAGGCTGCGAATGGTGATCCATGTTAAGACTAATGACGCCTCGAAGCTTGGGCCCGAGGAGATTCTAAGTTCTTTTGAGGACTTGGTCGCCGTGTTCACTCGTGTCCGAGAGGAGTCTGGTTCTGATGTGCGGCTCACCATTTGTAGTATTATCCCGCGGATTGACTGTGGTTCGGAGGTTTGGAGCCGCGTGGCGGGGTTAAACCAAAGGCTATGGAATTTCTGTGTGGGCATGGGAGTCGACTTCGTTGATCTCCGGCCGGTTCTCGGATCCGGTAGTGTACCCCTAAACGGCTCTGGAGTCCATTACAAGACCGAGGCTTCACAGAGTGTAGCGTGTAGGATCTTCGACCATGGTTGGTCTTTTTTAGATTAGAGAGTAGGGTAGGGTGTAGACGTAATAGGAGATTTCATAGGGGCATCGAGTGTAATACAGTTTCTGGTCGCGAAGTCAGAGAGTCCACCTGCAAAAGCCGTAATAGAGCAGTTAATGCTTCGGGCGATAACGAGAAATTAAATATTATAGTTTTAAACTGCCGCAGCATTCGTAGGAAGTCTGCCGAACTCGAACACGTAATTCGCACGTTGCATGCGGATGTAGTTATAGGTACGGAAAGTTGGCTCACTGAAGTTATCTCTAGCCAAGAAATTTTCCCGAAAAGCTATAGAGTATACAGAAAAGACCGTGCCAACAGAATAGGTGGCGGAGTATTTTTGGCAATAAGTGAAAAGTACGATAGTTGTCAGATCCCTATTATCGATGAAACGGCCGAGAGCGTGTGGTGCCGCCTAGGTAAGGATAATTCGAAAAAGATATATTTATGCTCATTTTACAGACCACCTAATGCCAAAGTTGATTATATTTTAAGTTTAGAGAGGCACTTAGCCGAGCTTAGATCTATTATGAACGACGGTTATGTGATAATTGGAGGCGATTTTAACTTACCTTCAATCGATTGGGAAAACCTATGTTTCGTTACGGGAGGTAAAGAACGCGAATCGTGTGAAGCCTTAATTGACACGTTTCATGAATATTCCCTAACCCAGATGGTACGAAAAGCCACGCGTTCGGGCAATGTTCTCGACTTGTTTGCTTCTAACATCCCGCATAGGATAACTAAGGTATCCACAGAGGAGGGACTTAGCGACCACCGAGCTGTGTATGCGGTGTGCGAATTAAAGCTCAAAAGACATCCTAAGCCTCTTCGGAATGTATACGCTTTCGCAAGGCCGACGTTAAAAGTTTCAGCTTACATCTCAAAAGTACCTTTGTCAGTTATCGTGAAAAGACAGAACGATTAGGTATGTAGCCATCATGGTTATTATTTAAGGATATACTAGGAAAAGGTATCAATAGATTTATCCCCAGTAAGTTAAAATCTGATAAGAAAGAACATCGTTGGTTTAATAAGGAAGTCAGGATTGCCTCATGACGACAGAGGCGTATACACGCAAAATTGAAAAACATACCTACCACCGCTTCCGATGAGTATCGCACAGCTATACTCCATGAGTAAAACAGTGCCCGCGTATTAGCGAGAAAAACCATGCATAACGCATTTATAACCTTCCGGAATGAGGTATTAAATACAAAATTGATGGAGGATCCAAAAGCGTTCTGGTCCTATGTAAGAGAAGTCAAGGGAGGGGGTCCTTCAATACCAACCCTGCGATGTGATTCCGGAGACATCCTTCACGATGGGGAGGATAAAGTTAAACTACTAAACGTTTACTTAGCGAAGGCGTTCACGCTAGGTCGAGATAGAAATGAAGATAATCTTATTCCCGATGAATGTACTCGGATGGATAATATTAAAATCTCTGAGGCAGGAATAGCGAAGCAACTGGGTGCGATAAAGCCCAACAAAAACCCAGGACCAGAAGGATTTCCCGCGCGTGTATTAAAATAACTAGCAGAAGAAATACCTCCCTTCCTTCGGATAGTATTCGAGAAATCTCTTACCCTCTGTGAGTTTCCTGATGATTGGAGACTAGCACACGTCACACCCATTCGTTAGGGAGGTGACAAAGAAAACCCCGAAAATTATAGGCCTATTTCTCTAACATCATTATCATGTAAGATTTTGGAGCACATTATTGTTAGCAACACAATGCGTTATCTCGAGAGTAGATCGCTGTTAATCAGCTGTCAACATGGCATCAGAAAAGGTAGATCCTATTACACCCAACTCGGTCTGTTTGTGAATTATATTCTATCATGCGGCGATAATAAAAAACAGGTCGATGCAGTGTTCCTTGATTTTAGAAAAGCTTTTAACAAGGTTCCCCACCGTAAGTTGTTATTAAAATTGGGAAATCTTGCCGTTAATGTTAAAGTCATTAACTGGGTTCGCGCTTTCCTTTGGAATAGAAAACAAAAAGTAGTCATCGATGGTAAGTCCTCGAGTGTGGCAGATGTAGTCTCTGGAGTGCCGCAGGGTAGTGTGATCGGACCTATGCTTTTCTTGCTTTATATAAACGACATCAGCTCAGTTGTGAAAAGTAATATCAGGCTTTTTGCGGATGACACCATAGTCTATAGAGAAATTAGTGGTCCTAGCGACCATCGTCAGCTTCAGGATGATCTGGATGCGTTATCTGTTTGGTGCAAGGAATGGCAGCTAGAAATCAATCAGAAAAAGAGTAACGTTCTAAACTTTGGGAAATCTAGAAGCCCATCATCCGTGTTTACCTACTCGATAGATGGTGAGAGCATTCCTGTTTCGGGATCCGTGAAATACCTCGGGGTAACCTTGAATCGGGACCTGTCTTGGGACCCCCACAGAAGACGAGTGATAGGTGCGGCAAATAATAAGTTGGCTTTTGTGCTTAGAATAGTCAGGAAAAGCACGAAAAAGGTCAGAGAATTCTGTTATTTATCCTTGGTTAGACCTCAAATGGAATACGCAGCAGCGGTTTGGGTCCATATCAGAGGGTCTCATAAAGGATTTAGAAAAAATACAGCGGCGAGCAGCTAGATTCGTGGAAAAGAATTACGATAAAATACAGAGCGTTACGTTACTCATTGAAGAGTTGAGTTGGCCATCGCTGAAAGATCGTAGATTACAGGCGAGACTTAAACTTCTAGATAAATATGGGTCGGAGATATTCGTAAATGAAATGAAGGATATTATTCGGCAACCAACGTATATCGGACGGAGGGATAATGAGGACAAGATTCGAGAAATAGATAGTAGGACGGAGAGGTATAAGGAGTCCTTTTTCCCTAGGACAGTACGTGACCACAATAGATAAGTGAATAATATTTAGTTAGGAACTTGGTGCGCGGCACCCCCTGCCATCCACCGTCAAGGTGACTTGCAGGGTAATATGTAGATGTAGATGTACAGTAGAAATTCCTGGTTACTGTTTTTATCGCAACGATCGCTTAGGGAAAGGTGGTTGTGGTGTGGGTTTTTACGTACGAAATGATTTGAAATGTAAAGTGATAGCAGCAAGTGAACCTCAATACGCAAGAAGGCTCGAATTCCTCTTCTTAGAAATTTTAGTCAATGCCAAAAAACCTTTGCTGGGAATTATTTATCGACCTCCCAAAATAGCCCATCTATCAGACTTAGACGACATATTTTCGAATTTTGCTACCAATTACGAACACATTATAATCACCGGTGATTTAAATGCCAATTTTACAGCTATTTCTCATGATACTGAATATTTAAAACATTCTTTTAATTCGTATGGCCTCAACATCGTTCCGCTGAACCCGACTAATAACACTCAAACAGCCTCAACCTGGATCGACTTAGCCGTTACGACTAACCTTGAAAAAATAAGTACTCATGGTGTATTGCCAGTCCTAGGAATTTCTTCTCACGATTTAATCTTCTTAGCTTACTCACTAAATTCGCCGAAATTCAAACAAACTTATATGCGTCACCGAGACAAAAGGGATAAATGACTCTTAATTAATGAACGAAGCTTCTACTCTTCCTTGGTATACCATTGTATTTATCGAACATATTGAAAAAAAGTTGAAGCCTTAAACACTTTATTAATGCAATTGCTTGACCATTTCGCACCTGAAAAAACCATTCGCATTTCCAAACCTCACTCGCCCTGGCTTAATGACGATATTAAAAAAATGATTGCGCATCGCGATTCGGTTTTTGGTTTTTCAAAGAACTGAAGTCGATAATATTTTCGACAAATATAAGCTTACTAGAAACAAAACAAAACAACTAATCAGAAATGCAAAAATTAGAATCATTCACTCAATAGCTAGTCCGAATGAATCACCTTCGATTATTTGGAAAAAACTTAGGTCGATTGGTATTGGCAAACAAAATGACTTTAAATTGCCTCCATACATATCATTAGACTCGTTGAATTCTAAATTCTTTACACCCCCGAATGTCATTAATGACAAAATAAAAAGGGAAATGATTGATTCGATTACTGTCGCAGCGGAAAAATCAAACAAGGATTTTAACTTGTTCAAGTTAATTCCGGTCACTCAATTCCAAGTGCTCCATGCTTTTCGAAAAATTAAATCTAAAGCTCAAGGTTCAGATGGCATACCTACTGTCTTCATTAAGAAATTCATTCATGCTAATCTAACAATAATAACTAATAAATTTAACTGCTCCCTATCTCAAGAAAAATTTCCAGTGCAATGGAAGCGCGCTTTCAAAAGGCCATTACCAAAGAAATCGAAATCGACTGAAATAAACGATTTTCGCCCAATTAGCTTTTTGCCTACCTTATCAAAAGCCTTAGAAAAATTAGCACATGAACAATCACGCTCTTTCTTAACGAAAATCGATTGTTATATCCCTTTCAATCTGGTTTTCGTAAATCTCATAGCACCACCACTACTCATTTAAAAATCACCGACGACGTGCGCCGCGCAATGGACAAAAAGGAAGTAACAATCCTAGTACTACTAGATTATAGTAAAGCTATCGACTCGATAGACGAAGATATCCTGCTGTCTAAACTGCTCGCAATGAATTTCTCGCCCTCGACCATTAATTGGATATCTTCTGATTTAAGCGATCGTTCCCAACAAGTGATTTCCATTAAATCTTCATCTGACTGGCTTACCAACGGGAGAAGCGTCCCATAGGGCTCAATTTTGGGTCCCCTACTATTTTCTTTATACATAAATGACTGCTCCTTTTCACTTAAATACTGCAACCATCATCTTTATGCAGATGACTTGAAAATATACTAAAGTTCTACCGCAAACGATCTCGCAAAAACCCTAAAAAAAAATCAATAAGGACTTAGAAACTCTAGAGGCCTGGAGTAATAAAATGTATTTTAGTATTAATCCAGAAAAATCACAGGCTATCTTAATTGCTTATTCTAATATATTAGCCGCAATTAATCAATCCCAAAGAATGCCGATCAGCATTGCAAATTCAACGATATCCTATTGTAAAGTAATAAAGAGTCTTGGATTGCTCATAGATGAAACCCTCTCTTGGGCCCCACATGTTAGAAATGTGTGTAGAACAGTAAACTCATCTCTTCACTCTCTTAGGAAGTTAAGTAAGAGTACTCCAGTTTCCCTGAAAAAGTATCTGTTAACTTCACTCATTATTCAGCATTTTGAATATGTTGATATGGCGTGCCAAGGTTTATCTCAAGAGTTGTCGTTAAAGATTTAGAGAACTCATGACGCGTGCATTAGATATATTTTTAACCTGAAGAAATCAGGCCATATTTCAGATTCACTCGCCAAACTAAACTGGCTAAATTTGGAGTCTCGAAGATGCCTCCACTTGCTTTCCTTAATATATCAATTACTTACTTCTAATAATCCACATTATCTTGCAACGGATTTCAGGAGTATAAACACTGTACATAACTGTAATACCAGAGGGTGCCATAAACTCCTTATTCCTCAACACAGACCGGTAATATTCAACAAGTCCTTCATTGCAACTGCTTGCAGACTATGGAACGAACTTCCCCAAATAATAAAAAACTTGCAATCGCTCTCATCATTCAAATGACACTGCTATCTATCTCTCTTATCCTTTCAAAGGAACAGTTAAACACACTTAACGCTTCAATTGTTTCTCAATCTTGATTTTGACAAAACAATACTCATTGTGAATGATTTATACTTTTTTATTATTTTTTTATTAATGTATCTATTTTTTCTTCTCTATTTTTTGTTTAGTCATAACAGTGTTATTATCTATTCATTTTGTCATTTTCATATGTTTATTCCATCAATGATGTATTCGTATTGTGCCAAATTTTTCCTGATGCATACCTTAAAATTTTTCATGCATTCATCTTTTTTTTATGTACTCCGTAAACCAGCCAGTAGCCTCTTCGGCAGCGGGTTCTGCCGCGGTTTTTCTCACAGGGGAAGTTCCGCGGTGGGTCTACAGTTGTGCCTCTTCGTCATTTTGAGATGCCTATTCCCAATCATCGCCTCCTATTTAAAAATACTCATGGAGCTAAAATTCTTATATATAGGCCACTCCTACAAGTTCCAATGTTTTACATGTGCCATTAGTAATTATATAAAATTACAGCGTCATTAGTTCAAATGAATTGTTTTAGCGAAAATGTTTCTATTGCAGATATATTGGATGTTCATTGTGTTCCTCAAGAGAGTTTCATAAATATTGAAAAGCGATTAAAGAGTCCTCTCTCGTGATCTATTTTAGAGATTATTTTATTTTAATATATTTGACAATGAAAATAGTGAACAAGTATTTTCCATTTTATGGCAATTTTAACAAAATGGTTACTGTCTAACCGTTATGAGTATGAAAATAAAATAAAATGAATGTGAATGATAATTTATATATGAAATGTATTTCATATTTTTAATAAATGAGAAATGAAGATAATTATCAAAACGAAAATGAGTTATTCCTGCAATAATTACTTATTACAAATTTTAGTGTTTAAAATAATTACACAGAGAATCGTATACTATATACAAACAAATTCAGTTCTTGTCCATGCGCCTGCCTGCCTTTCTGGAACATTCCTTTGGAATTAATTTCTGAATACTTTGCTCGCACGGAAGATTGTTGGTTAGAGCATAAAAATACCAAAAATCTCCGAAAAGTTATATGGATCCGATTTCAGGACTCTTTCGTTTCTTCAATTTATTATTATTGGAGAGAGTATGAGATATATTTCATTTACATTTTTAAATGTGTCAAAACGAGATACGAACTCGAGAATTGAGCGTACATATGTGCCTAAATAGTAGCATGAAGTTTATTTTTATTTATTAGGAGAATTTGAATCTGCCCCGAATTATCGCAAATACAGGTAACTCTCGTTGAACGAACGTTCGTTGAATGAATGTTCGCTTTAACGAATGAATTGAATTTTATAACTTGACTTTTCGCCGAAAATTCTCTTCATTTTAACGAACTAAATAACATGTATCCAACTCAGATCGAAGAAACTCGTATGTTTACGAATGCTCTTGGAGTCACAAAGACCGTCTTGTTTACCCATGGATTCTTTGTGCGTCCATTTTATCACGCATTTTTCTTATCGCCTGCATTTCTTGAGAGGCTTAATATAACCTCACAGGACGTGCTGTTTGTTACTGAAAATATAGTTACAAATATCCACTAAGACTTTAAGGACCTCTTGTATACCGATAAGGAGGAAGCGCACTACGCAGTCTTTCCCACAGCCATTCTATACTTCAGTCTGTGATTTGGATTGACTACGTTCGGTCGCATTCGTTTACTCGCGGTTCATACATAATCGACTCATCACGAGGATTTGTTTTTAAGCCATTGCCGTGGCCACATTTATCGTACTTGCACGCACTTTTCTCATAACTTATCAACTTTTTGTTAATTATTTTTCTGGTGATGTTTAAATCACGAGGAATTTATAATTCTCTATTGACGTTGATGGGAGGTTCTGTTATTAATTCTAAAGTTGAATTTTCTCGTATCATACAATACAATGGCACTCTACATACTTCTATGTCCAATTATTGTTGCCTCTGATTTCTACTTGATCCAATACTACAGTGGTCCTCAAGCTGTGTGCCGCGGCACACTGCTGTGCCGCAGTAGATTTTTAGGGGTGCCGCGAAAAACTTTGGTTACTAAATAAATAAAGATTAGCCTGTGATGATGGGTAATTAGAGCAATCATTTTTCTTCTAATAAATTTATTATTTAGTAGCATCAACAAATGGATTCGTCCAAAGTTTGTAATACCCGTATCTAAAAATATATAAAGCTTGTCACAAGGCTCGCGTGCCGCGAAACTCTCTTTATCTTAGAAAGTTTTTGAGGACCACTGCATTATTGTATTTGCTTTGGCAGGCATTGTAATAGCTAAGAATTATAAACTTAAGAATAAAAAACTTTTGTCTTTGTCCGTTCTTCCCCGTTAAACTACAAATGCTTTAGTTTTAACGGGGAAGAACGGAAAAATCACGATCTTTCAAAGAATTTCCGTTTTACGAACGCTTTTCAGGGTCGCGTGTCCTTCGTTGAACGTGAGTTGTCTGTATTAGTACGGAATTCGATAAACGTATTTTTTTTCGAGTTTAGCATCGATAAATTTTTACTACCATGTAATTCGCATTGCCGTCACATTTGTAACCCCAATGCTTTTATGCATGGGTAAATTATCGTTATTTGTTTTGAAGTTTGTTTACAATGCTGTTTTTATTTAGATTACATTACAATCAATAAAAAGTAAAAATAATGAACACTGAAATCATCAAAGCATACCAATTACCTATTAATTATCTTTTATTTTCTAATATTAATGAAATATTTAGATTGAGCCATGAATTTGTTTATTTTGTTTGCTTTTTTGAATGAAATCTTTGCTGTCTTACATTTTCAATTATTTTGATAGCGACTATATTATTTATTCATAGGCTTAAAATTTGAAAATATTCCCAAACCGTACTTAAGAGCATGAATAATGTCATACTAACATCCAAAAATGAAAAATATGATGAGATAAATATCGAGTTAATGAAACAACGATAGTTGATTGGTAGAATTAGCGCCCAGTAAGTGGAAGACCAGGTTTTATTCCTGTTCATGGCAAATTTTTTCGCGTTTCCAAATTATTCTCAACCTTAGAGCTTATGCGTGTTGGCATTAAGATCTTCGAATCAATTACTTCCATCAATTTATGGCGATAATGGACAAATTTGCTGGTTCAAATTAATTCACATCATGATGAACTCTACCCATGAAATAATATTTTGATCATTTTAAATCTTTCTGTGCTTCGTCCAAATAAATTTTCTTTTAAAATTGTAACTCAAATAATTCTTTTGAAAAATTTTACTGTATAATTGGTACAGGGTTCATAATAGTCACTTTATGCGAAAATCATAAAAGCAGTCGTTTCTAGTGATACATGACTACGATATCATTTGCGGCATTGTTTTCTTTATACCGTGGTTTAACATTGCATTTAAAAGGAAGGCAAATTCCAGTAAGGACTTTATTTATTTATTTAATAAATAAATCGTATGGTCAGAAAATGGGCAAAATTGCGCTCTTCATAATGCATCAAATATTTTTCCAATGAAAGTTTCATATAAGAATACTTGGTTTCAACCATTCGAAAGTATGAAACCGGGTACATTACCAAAAATAAGTAATGACGTATAATCGAGTACATCATATATACAGTTTGGTAATAATTAATAACTTGTTCTTAAAAAAATTATGAATTTTTTGTTGACTGCCTTTGTTTACACATATCAATATGGAACATCTCTAAATCATATTCAAAGTTTCTCCCAGTGAGACATAAAGTTTTGTACACGAAATATGGAATAATAAGAATTCCCAGAAATCAGGATAGAAATTTTATACGAAAGACCAGCATTAAAATCGTTAAGGTATTTTCCAACGACTTTTTTAACAAAAAGTAACAACTTCATTTTTGGAATAGGATGGATTGTGGAAATACCGATTTGTGTTGTGAACGTTGAAAGTAGTGAGGTCATATCGAGAGAGAATGCGGTTTTGTCTCAGTCGAACGGAGATTTGCACTAGTAAATGAGTATTGGGTGTAAGAAATTTCTCCAGCTGATGGCGGATGTAAGATAAAAAGTCCCAAATAAGTAGTCCAATATTTTTTTAATAAATCTCATTGTGTATTGGTTTTGCATTAATATGTTAAAAATACAAATTCAACCATTCTGTGTTAGCGGATTCCTATTCATTGGTATCGGCTGCATTGTAAAGTCTGCTAAGCCTATCCCTGCAAAGGAGGGCATTAGTTAAGAGACAACGTTTTGGGCGATGTTATTTCTCTTTTACGCAAGGTTACGATTTTCCGTGATTTACCTAAAATATTTTGAGGCATGTCTTTAGAAACAATAGGACTACGCTAATTTATATTTATTACACAAGTAGTTGGTGCTTGCATTCTGCAAGCATTTCATCTCACCCTGGTCAATGTTATGTTTTCAGAGAGGCATAACATTATTAGAAATATCTTTTTAATTCAAAATATTTCACCTCTGTACCCAATTTATATCCTTCCTTACTGTAAAATAAATGATTAAAACAATGACTTAAATTTGCAATTTTAAGATTATTATACTTTATCCAATATTAGGTACTAATTCCACACGTTTTGGTCAAAGATGAACTCGTAGCACATCTAGATGTGAAATAACATTTATTTAATTGTTTAAAATTTAAAAGTTTACTACGGCCGCAATAACACTTTGTTGGAGATTTTCAAATGTTTGTTAGTTTCAATGCAGTAGGTTCTACAAAACTTTAAAATTTGAGCTTCCAAGCTTGCCCCAAAGTACCTAAACATTTAGCTATTAATTTAAACTTTAAGAATTTTTAGCAGCCAAAGAAATTAAAATATCAAAATTTATATAGTCCTTATTTCAGTTTCTTACAAAGTCTACGGTAAAAATTCAGATTCGCAGAACATTCGGAAACACATAAACCTTAAAAATATATTTAAACAATTGCAAATCTTTAGCGATCGCACTTTTGCAACTTTTTCAAAATTTCGTTTTATTCTATATATAATTTACCACAAAATGTTTTAAATAACTCGATCCTATAACTTATAGTTTCCAGGATAAAAATGATTAAATTTTAGTGTACAAATGAGGTTAAAACAACCACTAATAATTGAAAACTTTGAAATTTTAGATTTTATAGTTGGTTATAAGAATAATTCTATATCTCTGCAAAATTTCAGCTTCCTAACGTATTAGATTGATCTACACACTGGGATAACTTTTCCCCATGCAGACTTATGGGTAGACCGCGGATTTTTAGGTTCTAAAAATTAAGTTTTAGGCGACTAAAATAGGCTCTTTAAGTACCTTAATTAGGCTTTATAAAACGTAAAATAGGCTCTAAAAACTACTTCCAAAAACTATGTCCAGTAAAACACAACATCATTTCTGTCAACTATCAACTTTAATTCACGAAAAAAGACTGAAACATGCACGCACGCAAAAATTGCCAGTCAATGAAACATTATTGATTTGTGTTTTCAAAGAACAAAAATATTTTACTACTATGCATTGAAACTTATTCTTATGGTTAATATCCCATGCGTTACCGAGAAAATACTATCTACATTACATATAGTAATAATGACTGAAAACACTATTCAAGTATATATTTAAGTACTACGCAGAGTGTTTGACAAAGTGTTTCATTCGATATTCCCATAATGAATTTGTCACCTCTTTGTGTTTATTTCACAAATTTCCCGTAATTGGCCTCACAATAAATAACAAGCACCTTTTCTAAGTTTTCTACCACAAAACTATGGCGTTTGTCAGTTAATATCATTTTGTAAGCAGAAAAAGAACGTTCGACATCAACTGACGTGACGGGGGCGAACTTCAACTTGGGTACATGTTGAAATGGAATTTTGCACTCAACTTCACTGGATTTTCCTGCCAGTATATCTGCAGCTGTACATAGGCTCTGCAGTCCTGAGTTCTTTTGTAGCACTTTTTATAGTTTTGCTCTTACTTTTTCTCCCACTTCACCTGGCGCTTCCTTGATTTTTTGTTTCACTTCATTCAGCAAAGCAGTATTTTCCTAGATGGGTTTTCCTGAGCCTTCCAATTCAGCAATAATCCAAACAAGGGATGAATAGTGGGATCTAATATACGCCAAATCCTTGGGAATGGAGGGATCATCCAGCAACATTTCCGCCGAAGTGACGCAGGCAGTATCCTCGGCTAGATTTGTCACAACTTCCTTGACATGAAGGATATGCTCGCTGTAATATTCAGCTGCTTTCAGCCATGTGCCCCAGCGGGTGAGCACAGGCTCAGATGGCAGAGGGACATAGGGCAGTTTTTCTCGAAAAGCCTGTATTCTTGTTGGTGCCTTGACGAAGACCTTCTTCACGGTGGAGATCAAATTGTTCACCTTGGGGAATTCCAGTCTTATTTGCTCTGCTACGCGGTTCAAACCATGGGCAAAGCATGTCACATGCACAAGGGAGGGATAGAACACCTTGAGCAACTGCATGGCAGCAACCATGTACGATGCAGCATCTGTGTATAGGAGCAGCACTTTCTCTTCTTCTAGATTTTTGGGATACAGCACTTTCAGTCCGTTGTTCACGAAGTGTGCTATTGTTTCCTGGTTTGTTTTGGCAAGTTGCTTTGTGCAGATGAGGTAGGCTCTGGATGGCGCATCTGGGTCCAATTTCCCAACAACCAAGTTGGCCATGTATCTGCCAAGAGCATCAGTGGTTTCATCGACCGATATCCAAATATGTAAATCTCCAATGTCCTCCCGTATCCTGCGCATTGCGTCATCCTACGTGGGTTGCACGTAATTCTTGCGTAGCGTTGACTCGGAAGGTACCGACTGATGGCAGTATCGTTCTAGGAACTCCTTGAATGTTGGATTTTTCAGTGTTCTGAATGGAATGTTGGCTGCCACAATTGCGTGACACAAATCTGCATAAAACTGATTCTTCTTGCTGGATCCCTCAGAAGTTTTTGTTAAAAGCATTTGTTTCATCTTAGATTTGCGTTCAACATTTGCCTTATGTAGCACTCCTTGGATGTGCTGAATTAGGTGGGATTTTTTATCACTTGAAACCTATAAAGAAAAATTATCAAGAAATAATTAACCTTAAAAATACGGAAATAATCTAATAAATATGGAAATGGGACAAAAATATAAAATTTACTTTAGAGCTACGAAGGTCCGCAGCTGGATTGCTGGACATTTTGAATAACCACTTCTATAGTTACCATAAAATGGCTCGTATAAACAAAAGATGTGGATGGTTTTTGCCTCAAAGATGACAAGCAATTCACGGCCAATAATTCGTTGCAAGCCAGCATTATAATGTACTTACCTCCTTGTTGCATGCTTGACAGAAGATAATTTTTCCATCCGTTGTGAAGTACGGGAACTCTTGTAACCACTGACGCATTAAATAAGCTTTCGAACTTGATACTTTAGGCATTGCACTTTCACAATTTTCACGTTAACACTTCTCACCTTTACCCTCTGCAGTCTGGAGATGGACTGCGAGGTTATTCTCGTTTTCCCGTGTCGCACGATATGACAATGTAACAACGAGAAATAAACGCAACATCAGATTAAAGGCATTGTTACATTGTCGTATCACGTGACACTGGGAAACAGAATAACCCCGCCGAACGCGAGACAGGTCCGAGCTGCTGTTCGCCACTTGATCGTGACTGTGGTGTGAAGGACATTTCCAACCCATGACTGAACATTGTACAGTCAGTTTAAAAAATATGAATAATACCAAAATCTGCTTTTATAGTCGATTATTTTAGAAAATTAGCCCTTTTTAGGCTTTTTTTGCATGAAAATGACAAAAATAAGCATTAACGTCGAAATAGGCATTTTTAGACATTAATGTCAAAATAGGCATTTTTAGGCACTATAAAATATACGTTTTCGGGGTTAATTATTCATGAAACGTATAAATACAATTGTATATTGAGATATCTACTCAGGAAAAAAATAGGTTTTTACCTAAAGATCCGCGGTCTACTTATGGGAGATATTTCGGGGTTTCAGGATTCGAACCCAGAACACTGCAAGCAAAAGTAGCAAAAATTCCTAAAAGGTATTGGGGCCATCTAGCAACACAGAAAATATCATTTTCATAGCTTAAGGGTAAGCGCCCTAAATTAATTTAGAAAAATGGGTCAATGCTTTTCTTATGGGATAAAAAAAAATTTCGGAAATATGGAGTCGAACTCATGTCACTTAGGTTAAAAGTCTTATTTTATCTGAATGTTCCTCTTTCATATCTACAAAAACAAAAACGTTCAGCTCTCCAGCTAATGTAGTTTGGGTTGGACATTAGTATACTTCTATATGTTATACTAGTAGAAGGTGCTTGCATACTGCAAGCATATTATCTCACCTTGAAAACGCATTCATCTTTCAGACAGATATTTCATCATTAAAAATATTTGTTCACTTATAAATATTTCACCTCCGCTGCGATTTTCGTTTTTCCCTTATGTAAAAATAATAGATTTAAACAATCCCCAAACTTTGCAATTTTAAGAATTTTATACATTTTCCATTTTGGGGTACTAATGATACACATTTCTGCTAAATTTTAAAGTTGTAGCACTTCTAGAAGTGAAATAATATTTTTCTAATTGTTAAAATTTACACATTTTTAACGGCCGCCGCAATATATTTGTGGAGAGATTCAAATATTTATTTGTGCAAATGCACTACTTTGTAAATTAATTGAAAATATGAGCTTTCTAGCTCATCCCGTAGTACCAAAACAGTTATCTATTTGTTTAAAATTTAAGAATGGCAACACAAATTAAAATATAGGATTTTCTATAATTCGTATTTCGTTTTCTACAAATCCTACCTCTAAAAACAAATTCAGCTCCGTAGCACATTTGGGAATACATAAACCTTGAAATTTTTTTTAAAGAATTGCGAATTATTAGCTGCCGCATTGTTGCACTTTTTCAAGATTTTCGTTTTTTTAGTCGGTTTTGCATAAAACCCTAATTAAGAAAAAAATTTCGAATCTCTAGCTCATCTGAAAGTGCCTAAACATCAGTATCGTCCTATATGTTATATCCTCCTATATATCTTTATATATCCACGTTTCTTACAGAGGACGATATAACATAGATATATATAACATCCTAGTAGTTGGTGCTTGCATTCTGCAAGCATTTCATCTCACCTTGAAGAAGCATTCAATTCTCAGACGGATATTTCATCATTACAAATATTTTTTTATTTCTAAATATTTCACCTCCACAGCGATTTTCGTTTTTCCCTTATGTGAAAATAATAGATTAATACAATTCCCAAACTTTGCAAATTTAAGAATTATATACTTTCTCCATTATGGGGTACTAATGCTACACTTTATTGCCAAATTTTAAAGTTGTAGCACTTCTAGAAGTGAAATAACATTTATCTAATTGTTAAAATTTAAATTACTATGTAAACATATACCTATTTGTTTAAATTTTAAGAATTTTTAACTGCCAAACAAATTCAAAATTCAAAATTTCTATAATCTCTTTTTCGTTTTATTACAAACACTACCTCTAAAAAAAATTTCAGCTCCGTAGCATATTCAGTAATACATAAACCTCAAAAATATGTTTAAACAATTGCGAATTATTAGAGGTCGAAATGTTTTTACTTTTTTTAATTTTATTTTTTTTATGTATAATTATCTACAAAATTATTTCAAAAACTTGAACCTACAGCATATATTTTCCAAGATAAAAATTATTAAACTTTTAAGTACAAATGGAGTTAAAACAACCCCTAAAAATTAACAATTTTAAAATTTTCGATATTTATAGTTAGTTATGAGAAAAATTCTATAGACCTGCAACATTTCAGCTTTCTAAACCTATTAGATTGGTCTACACACTGGGATAACTTCCCATGCTAACTTGTGGGAGATATTCCGGCGTATCTGGAGTCGAACCCAGGACTCTGTAAGCAAAAGTAACAATAATTCTCAGTAGATATTGCAACCGTCTATCAGCACTGAAAATTTCATTTTACTAGCTTACGGGCAAGTGCCCAAAATAATTTTACAAAAATGGCACAATGCTTTTCTTACGGGAAAAATCGCAAATTTTGGAATTTCTGGAGTCAAACTCATGTCACTTACGTGAGAAGTCTCATTTTGTCTGTAGGTTCCTTAATCATATCTACAAAAAATGAAACTTTCAGCTCTCTAGCTCTTGTAGTTTGGGCTGCAAATTTTTAGCGGCCGCATTGTCGCACTTTTTCAAGATTTTCGTTTTTTCTAGTCGGTTTTGCACAAAATCCTACCAAAGAAAAAAATTTCGAATCTCCAGCTCAGCTGGAAGTTCCTTAACATTAGTATCCTCCTATATGTTATATGTTATCTCCTCCTCCTCTGCAAGAAACGTCTATTCATAATGACTAGTAGTTGGTGCTTGCATACTGTAAGCATTTCATCTCACATTAAAAGAACATTCATTTTTCAGACAGAAATTTCAATATTACAAATAGTCTTTTAATTCTAAAGATTTCATTTCTGCAGCGATTTTCGTTTTTCCCACATGTAAGAATAATAGTTTAAAAAATCCCCAAATGTTGCAATTTTAAAAATTTTACACTTTCTTCATTATAAGGTTCTAATGCTACACATTTTAGCCAAATTTTAAAGTTTTAGCACTTCTAGAAATAAAATAATATTTTTCTAATTGTTTAAAATTTAATAATTTTTAACGGCCGCCGCAATACATATATGGTAAAATTGAAATGTTTATTTGTGCAAATTTACTATACTGTAAATAATTTGAAAATTTCAGCTTCCTAGCTCATCCCATAGTACCTAAACAGCTATCTATTTGTTTAAACTTTAAGAATTTTTAACTGCCGAACAAATTAAAATATCAAAATTTGTATAATCCCTATTTCGTTTTTTTAAGAATTGAAAATCTTGAAAAAGTGCAACAATGCTGCCGCTAAAAATTCGCAATTGTTTAAACAAATTTTCATGGTTTATGTATTTCCGCATGTGCGACGGAGCTGAAATTTTTTTTAGAGGTAGGGATTTGTAAAAAAACGTAATAGGGATTATACAAAATTAGATATTTTGTTTTGATTATCAGCTAAAAATTTTTAAACTTTAAACAAATAGATAACTGTTTAGGTATTACGGGATGAGCTAGGAAGCGGAAATTTTCAAATTATTTACAGAGTAGTAAATTTGCACAAATAAACATTTCAATTTTACCATATATAATTTGTGGCGGCCGTTAAAAATTATTTAAATTTAAACAATTAAAAAAATATATTATTTTACTTCTAGATATGCTACAACTTCAAAATTTGGCTAAAATGTGTAGCATAATAATGGAGAAAGTGTAAAATATTTAAAATTGCAACATTTGGGGATTTTTTAAACTATTGTTTTTACATGTGTGTTATATCCTCCTCCTCCTCTCTAAGGAACGTCTATATAGAATGACTAGTAGTTGGTGCTTGCATACTGCAAGCATTTCATCTCATCTTTAAAAAAAATAATTTTTCAGACAGACATTTCATCATTACAAATAGTCTTTTTATTCTAAAGATTTCAACTTCGCAGCGATTTTCGTTTTTCCCACATGTAAAAATAACAGTTTAAAACAATCCCTAAATGTTGCAATTTTACAAATTTTACACTATCTTCATTTGGGGTAATAATGCTACACATTTTTAAAGTTGTAGCACTTCTAGAAGTAAAATAATATTTTTCTAATAGTTTTAATTTAAATAATTTTTAATGACCGCCGCAATTCATATATGATAAAATTGAAATGTTAATTTGTGCAAAATCACTACTCTGTAAATAATTTGAAAATTTCATCTTCCTAGGTATCCCGTAGTAACTAAAGAATTATCTATTTGTTTAAAATTTAAGAATTTTTAACTGCCAAACATATAAAAATATCAAAATTTGTATAATCCGTATTTCGTATTTTTTTACGAATTCTACTTCTAATTGCAGTATGCAAGCACCAACTACTAGTCATTATATATAGACGTTCCTTACAGAGGAGTATATAACATACTAGTAGAAGGTGCTTGCATGCTGCAAGCATTTCATCTCACCTTGAAAAAATATTAATTTTTCAGACAGATATTTCATCATTAAAATTATTCTATTAATTCTAAAGATTTCACCTCTGCAGCGATTTTCGTTTTTCCTACATGTAAAAATAATAGTTTAAAACAATCCCCAAATGTTTCAATTTTAAACATTTTACATTTTCTCCATTATGGGGTACTAATGCTACACATTTGAGCCAAATTTTAAAGTTGTAGCACTTCTAGAAGTAAAATAATATTTTTCTAATTGTTTAAAATTTAAACATTTTTAACGGTTGCCGCAATATATATATGGAGAGATTGAAATGTTTATTTGTGCATATGCACTGTTCTGTAAATAATTTGAAAATTGCAGCTTCCTAGCTCATCCTGTAGAACCTAAAAAATTATTAAACTTTAATGTTCAAATGGGGTTAAAACAACCTTTAAAAATTAACAATTTTAAAATTTTCCATTTTTATAGTTGGTTATGAGAAAAGTTCTATAATCTTGCAAAATTTCAGCTTCCTAAACTTATTAGATTGGTCTACACACTAGATTACGTTTTCCCATGCTAACTTATGGGAGATATTCCGGGGTCTCTGGAGTCGAACCCAAGACACTGTAAGCAAAAGTAACAAAAATTCCTAATAGATATTGCGGCCATCTAGCAACACTGATAATTTCATTTTTCTAGTTAACCGGTAAGTGCCCATAATTAATTTACAAAAATGCCGCAATGCTTTTCTTATGGGAAAAAACGCAAATTTCGGGATTTCTGGAGTCGAACTCATGTCACTTACGTAAGAAGTCTCATTTTATCTGTAAGTTTCTCCATCATATCTACAAAAACTGAAACTTTGAGCTCTCTAGCTCTTGTAGTTTGGGCTGGACATTAGTATCCTCCTGTTATATCCTCCTCTGTAAGAGTCGTCGATAACAGGAGAATACTAATGTTTAGGCACTTCCAGGTGTGCTGGAGATTTGAAATTTTTTTCTTAGTTAGGATTTTGTGGAAAACCGACTAGAAAAAACGAAAATCATGAAAAAGTGCAACAATGCGGCCGCTAAAAATTCGCAATTGTTTAAACAAATTTTCAATGTTAATGTATTTTCGCATGTGCTACCGAGTTGAAATTTTTTTAATAAGTAGAATTATAAAAAAAACGAAATCGAGATTATACAAATTTTGATATTTTAATTTGTTTGGCAGTTAAAAATTCTTAAAGTTTAAACAAATTGATAACTGTTTAGGTATTACAATATGAGCTAGGAAGCTGAAATTCTCAAATTATTTACAAAGTAGTGAATTTGCACAAGTAAACATGTCAATTTTACCATACATGAATTGCGGCGGGCGTTAAAAATTATTAAAATTTAAACAATTTGAAAAATAATATTTTACATCTAGAAGTGCTACAACTTTAAAATTCGGCTAAAATTTGTAGCATCAGTACCCCATAATAAAGAAAGTGTAAAATATTTGAAATTGCAACATTTGGGTATTGTTTTAAACTATTATTTTTACATGTGGGAAAAACGAAAAACTCTGCGGAGGTGAAATATTTAGAATTAAAAATATATGTGTAATGATGAAATATGAAAAATGAATGTTTTTTAATGTTGAGATGAAATGCTTGCAATATGCAAGCACCAACTACTAGTATAATGATATAGACGTTTCTTACAGAGGAGGAGGAGGAGGATATATAATGATAACATATAGGAGGATACTAATGTTTGGGCACTTTCAAATTAGCTGGAGATTCGAAATTTTTTTCTTTGGTAGAATTTTGTGCGATATCAGCTAGAAAAAACGAAAACCTTGAAAAAGTTCAACAATGCGGCCGCTAAAAATTCGCAATTGTTTAAACAAATATTCAAGGTATATGTATTTTCGAATGTGCTACGGAGCTGAAATTATTTTTGGAGGTTGGATTTAAAAAAAAACAAATAGGAATTATATAAATTTTGATATTTTAATTTGCATGGCAGCTAAAAATTCTTAAATTTTAAACAAATAGGTAGATGCTTAAACAAGTTAGAGATCTGAAATTTTTAAATCATTTAGAAGTTTATTCGGTAAAACGAAAAAACATTTCATTTATCCATAAAGTTGTTATTTTGGCCGTTATAAATTATTTAAATTTACACAATTAGATAAATGTTATTTCACTTTTAATTGTACATTAAATTTAAAATTTGGCAAAAATGTGTAGCATTATTCCCTCAATGTGGGAAAAAGTATAATATTTCGAAAATTGCAAAAATTAGTAATTGTTTTACTCCATTATCGTTCCATAATAAAAAAACAAAAACCCGTCCAGAGGAGAAATCTTTAGAATTAAGGAAATATTCCACATGATGAAATATCTCTCTGAAAATTAATGTTTTTTCAAGGTGCGCTTAAATGTTTTTTTCAAGGTGCGCTTAAATGCTTTCAGTATGCAAGCACTTTCTACTAACATAATGATATCGACGTTTTTTACAGAGGAGGATATAACAAAGATATATATAACATATAGGAGGATACTAATGTTCAGCCCAAACTACAAAAGCTAGAGAGCTGAATGTTTCAGTTTTTGTAGATATCATTAAGAAACCTACAGAAAAAATGATACTTCTTCTTCTGACATGAGTTTGACTCCAGAAATTCCGAAATTTGCGTTTTTTCCCATTAGAAAAGCATTGCGCCATATTTGTAAATTAATTTTATGCACTTGCCCGTAAGCTAGTAAAATGAACTTTTCAGTGTTGCTAGATGGCCGCAATATCTATTAGGAATTATTGTCACTTTTGCTTACAGTCTCTTGCGTTCGACTCCAGAGACCCCGGAATATCTCCCACAAGTTAGCATGGGAAAACTCAATCCAGTGTGTAGACCAATCTAATAAGTTTAGGAAGCTGAAATTTTGCAAGTTTATAGAACTTTTCTCATAACTAACTTTAAATATAGAAAATTTTAAAATTGTTAATTTTTAGGGGTTGTTTTAACCCCATTTGTACTTAAAAGTTTAATAATTTTTATTTTGGAAACCATATGCTATAGGTTCGAGTTTTTGAAATTATTTTGTAAAATTATACATAGAAAAAAATGAAATTTTGAAAAAGTTAAAAAATTCGTCCACTAATAATTCGCAATTGCTTAAACATATTTTTGAGGTTTATGTATTACCAAATGTGCTACGAAGCTGAAATTTTTTCAGAGGTAGTATTTGTAAAAAACGGAATAGAGATTATATAAATTTTGATTTTTTTAATTTGTGTGGCAGTTAAAAATTCTTAAAATTTAAACAAATAGGTATTTGTTTAGATACTACGGGGTGAGTTAGAAAGCTGAATGTTTTAAGCTATTTAGAGTTTAATCTATAAAAACGAATAAACATTCCAATGTATCCATGAAATTTTATTGCGGCCGTTAAAAGTTATTTAAATTTTAACAATTAGATGAATGTTATTTCGCTTCTAGAAGTGCTACAACTTTAAAATTTGGCAATAAAGTGTAGCATTAGTACCCCATAATGGAGAAAGTATATAATTCTTAAAATTGCAAAGTTTGGGAATTGTATTAATCTATTATTTTCACATAAGGGAAAAACGAAAATCGCTGTGGAGGTGAAATATTTAGAAATAAAAAAATATTTGTAATGATGAAATATCTGTCTGAGAATTGAATGCTTCTTCAAGGTGAGATGATATGCTTGCAGAATGCAAGCACCAACTACTAGTAGGTTATATCTTCCTCCTCTGTAAGGAACGTCTATATATAACGATATTTCCTTTTAGCACAATATACGTGTGATTATCTTCAAGTAAAGACTAATTGCTATTTGAATTGGAGTCAAAAACGGATTGCGAGAGTGTTCTCTTCTTAAGTTTATATACATTTTGCATTATGTTTCTTCTAATGCTAGAGCTGCAACTCGGTATATAAAATAGTTGCATCGCACGAGGACGACCAATGAAACATGAGAGGGTTACGTCGGAAGAAAAATGTCGTGGAATAAATTTTCCACTTTGATGAGTAAAGTAACACATTTGAAATTTTTAATATTCCTAGATATGCACTTATATGTCGCACAAACTGCACAATTACCTGAGACCTCGCAATTTTTTATTGAATATAACGTAAAATATTTGTTAACATGTATTTTTCGATCTGTTTCGCTGCAAATTCTGTACATATTTAATTGTTTACAAAAATATATGCCGCCCTTAAATTATTTTTTTATTAACACCACTTTCTGAAAGGATACTATTGTATTTAGGCTTGTTGCCATATTTGTGTGATATATTTTTCTCCCCTGAATAAATATTATCTTTCGACTCTCTAAGCTCTCTTTTCCACATTATGCGCCTTAAACCGAATTTATAAAATAAAAATATTTCGTAATTTGAATTAATGCATATGATGTTGACGTGAGACCAAATAATTTAGTTAAATGTAAAGTAGTTTCCGTGTGAATTTCCCAAAATAACAAGAACTGAATTATTCATTTCAGACGCTGTGAGTATACACTAAATCGGAAGTTTCTGGAGACCATATGTTACCCAGACTGGATATATTCACAGTTGAAAATGCTACGTGTATTTTTATTATTAAAATGAACTTTGACTTTTGTGGGTTAACAAATCGGGCTTCTACAGAATATGCAGAATATGTGCTACTGACCTAACACCTAACCTTTTCCTTCTAGACCGAGCATGTTCTTTTCAAAAATGACCCTGTGTCTCAACTCTTCTTACACGAAAAATGTGAACGGGGTATCCATTAATTTTATGTTTGCATGACTTCATTCGCTCAAAATTTCTTTTTCGAGGTTCATTCATTTATGATTCTTTTTAACTTTGCCGTCAAATTCATCTCTAAAAGCAGAAATTTATTATTAAAACACTGCCAAACTCTTTGCTTCTTATCTTCCTTTTCACAATAAATTTTTCATCTCGATAATTGATAAGACGTCGAAATTTTATTTCAAATAGATGCACAAGCGGGGATGGCAATTTCTCGGAAACACAGCAGTCATTTCTAAATGATTCATTCCGTTATTAAACCAATGGCGAATTTCCGCTCGAGTGAGCGGAGCAAAGGTAAATAGATATTCGCTCATTTTCATTTTCTCTTATCATTTCGACGAAGAATATATAATAAGATGATCGTAAATTTCGTTTCTTTCAGCGTTCTTAGTTCCGTAACGTTGCGGTAGTCGGTCGCCCTTTAAGGTACGAAGGCTCGAACATCTACTTTCAAATCTTCAATTGCTGCAAATTGTTTTTCGGTCTTTAGTGTTCCTCCAAGGCTGCATTCCATTTACTGTAAATAAGAAATTGATCCTTGGACTTCTTAACCGATAAAAAAGTTTTGCCTACTTCTTCAACAACTTTCCACAAATAAAATATCGAAACTAAATATGAACCTATATTAAAGGATAATATGCATTATTCGTCCATCGGCGTATAGAAAAAGAAACGTGTAATTACTCCTGGTATGAATTCTCTTGAATGTTTCATAAGAGTTAGTCCCGCGGTTGAAACTTAGTATCGCCATCTTGCAGAAAGGAGTACCAGTTGGTACGGATTGCACTGGGATGAAGGATCCCTCTCTGATTTATCAGTTTCTCCTGAGTCGATGGCTCTCAGAAGAGGAGATCGATTGCAATCTACGCAAGATGAACTAAATAGGTCTCCAGATAGCGTATCTGGCGAAGGACCAATGTCTCCGCTAGTATACTTAAACTATTCCCTCAGATATCCGGAAGTCATTAAAAAATTAAGCTTAGATTCTGCAGAAAAAAAGGAATTAAACTAACGCGCTTCATCTTCCCTAGACTTAAAATAAGTGCCTGTTTTAAAAAATACTGTATATAGGATGTATGTATAGGCAAGTAAATGGCCAAGCGCAGTAAAGGTGGTCGCAGATGAAATTCATAGAGCCGTCGGATTTGAATCGAGAGAAAAGGGAGGACGGATCGGTTTTCCACACTTTTCACTTCAAGAAAGGGCGTTTATATTATGGACAAGTCTTTAGTTTATGCAGACATCGCTCGTCCATCTTGCAGTTTGCAAATTTAAGCGACAGCCGCGTGGTGAAAGTTCACGAAAGCTCACCCTTGTGACACCTCTTGCCTTCGCCTCGTTTCAACGAACCTACTACTTCGTTGGCGTCTCTTCCGTGGTCTCCTTTACGTCACCTACGTCTCTTTCGGAAGAACCCCTTTAAACGCTTTCCCTCGTCACACATCCAACACCTCCATCTGCGAACCACCCTTCGCTACTATCCCATTCCAATCGGCCGCCGCCATTCCTGCCCTCCCCCTTCTTCCTTCTCTCTTCTCCTCCCCCTCCTCCTCGGCGAACTTCGAATTTTCTTCTTGACCTCCCAATCGAGGAAAGAGGGTGACAGGCGAATACGAGTGAGATGCAGCGAGGAATGGAAATGGCAGCAAGGGATTAGGGAATACTCTGAGGAGAGAATGTGGGGGCTTCAGGGAATGAGTATAAGGATAGGGAATGGGGCGAGGGGGTGCTGGTAGGGGGTGTGGGGTGAGAGAGCGGAAGGAGGAACGCATGTGAAGGAAATGATTGACGGCATGAAGCAACAGGGGACAGAGCAGGCGGGGGCATGCGCTGATGAGACGCAATGCATGGATGGAGAAGGAGAAATTCCATTCTTTTTAAATGAAACATTAGACCGAAATATTCAGTGTTGTGCAATTCGTACATGAGATTTTTGTAATAGGTTTTCATGTTATCTTGATTACAAATTCTAGTACACATTTTTTTAAAAATAAAAGGAATATTTTTGCGCGAGTTTAAGTTTTCGAATAATATATATATATATATATATATATATATATATATATATATATATATATATATATATATATATATGGATGTCAACAAGGTATTGGGATGAGTTCTCTCTCTGTAGCTGAAGAAGGAGTAGTTCCGAAAGCTTTACGTTTGTGATGTTTCTGTGTTTTTGTGTTATTTTACGTGTGTCGCTTCGACATCCCCGGAGCCTCGCCAACCTGAAGTCGTCTGATTGGTGAGTGCTCACTGGGTTTCCTCATCCCAACACCTTGTTGACATCCATATATTCATTTTACCTTTCCTTTTCCGTAAGTTGTTATATATATATATATATATACAGTGTGAGACCATTTATCCGGCTACCCAGTAACCTGAGGGTTGCCGGAATTCGGGTAGCCAGGCCTAAAATGCACAAAAACACAAGAAGAAATGCAAGAAAATAAAATATGAATATTTATTGAGCTGAGGTGATTCATATTAATTACATGGCTTCATCAGAAAATATATTCAGAAATATCTTGACAGTTTTGGGGAGATGTAGTTGTTGGGATAGACACACCAGAAGTTGAAGGCTGGGATTCAGGCGTAGATGCTGTGCATGTGCCTGTAGAATTTACATTGGAAGACAGTTTATGAAATATATTCTTTAAACTTAGTTGTTTTTGATATTTTCACCTTTCTTTTAAACTAATTTAAAATCAAGTGAATTTCCTGATTTAATCGGAAAACCGAGGATATGCGAGGAAATGGGAGACTAACAATTGTTAACTTTCTTAATTTACACTATGTAAATCAAATTTAATTCATAAAATGTTTGAAAGTACTTATTAAAATTATGTTGATTGTATCTAATGTAGGTTATTCGCTATTGATAAAAATTTAGTTTCTCATTCGGGCAGAAATATTCATGTTCTTTTATATTGAAACATTCTTTTATTTACAATACATATAAGTAGAAATAAATTTCACACGCCTTTATTTAATTTCAACCGCAAAAAAGGGAATAAGGTTGTCGCGGAAAGAGGAACTAATCATTAATAGGAACAGAGAAAATGGGACACTATCACTATCCCAAAGCGAGGATAGCCAACCTGCTGTTTCGGATTTTAGGCCCGTAAGACATGGAGGCGTAAAGGTTGGCCAAATCTGTCACAAAGGGATAATCCCTGCTTCCAGAATACGTTGCGTCCACTTACGGCGTATTAATCCCTATTAAAAAATATGTTTTTACAAACACAAGTATATCCTCACCTCCAGGGGAACACAGAACCTCCTTAAGTGTGTGTGTGTATGAGAAAGGGAGAGAGACAGTACGTATTAAATGGGAAGCGATTGCAAATTCTCAGACTCGCAACTTCAAAGACAACAAATTTTCTTTCAGTTATCTATAAAATAGTGTATAATAAAATTTTCATTTGGCTCCCCCTTACAAATTGTGCCCTGTGCACATGGTCCGGTTGCCCTCCCCTCACTACGGCTCTGTATATATATATATATATATATATATATATATATATATATATATATATATATACATGACTAAGTCAATATAAAAGTTATTAAAAACACTAAGATTGTCAACAAAAATACCGAGAATATAAGCCTTTTAAATATTTCACTTTATTGGTTGCCGGTTTTGGAACTTCTGGATATTGAGTAGCCGGATAAATGGTCCCACATTGTACATACATACATATATACATACATACATACATACATACATACATATATATATATATATATATATATATACGGTTTATATATACACACATATATCATCGATAATCCGGCTTCCAACAGCGGTCCTGGACGGTACGACGTAAGTAACAATACACAACAATAAGAAAATATGATGTTATGGAAACGAGTCCTATGATAAATGGGAAGTGGTATGGGAAGTCATTCTCTCTCTCTTCCTCCCTTCCATTCTCATCCCTCCCTCTCATTCTCATCATTCCCTTTCATTCTTCTCCCTTTCTCTCCTTAACAATGCTCCCCCTCTCATTCTCCCTCCCTATCTTCCTCCCTCCAACCCTATATCAGTATTTCATTTCCTCTCTTCCATTTTCCCTCTCTTATTGTAGCCTTCGGTAGACTGGTCGTTAAAATATCTGCCAACGGATACCAAGGTGGCGGGTTCGAATCCCGCATAGGACATGCGTGTTTTTGCTTGTGATATCAGGGTTATAATAAGATTGGACATCATTGTCCAAATATCGCTGTCAATAAAAACGGATTATTATTATTATGCTCTTCCTCCTCCTATTCTCATAAGATCTCGCCTTCTCACTCTCCCTCATAAATCTATATAAATATCGTTCTCATTGTGATATATATATATAGACTTGAGGAAATGAAAAGGTAGTTATGAGGGTGGCAACAAGGTGTTGAAGGAAGCCCAGCGGACACTTACCAAGTCGGAGACCAAGTTGGCAGGCTGCGGGGGGCGTCGAAGAGACACGTTGACCACACGAACACAAAAACAAAAAACACGCAAGCTTATCGGGCCTATGCCCTTCTTCAGCAGTAGAGTAAATGAGAGTGACCAATAATATATATATATATGTATATATATATATATATATATATATATATATATATATATATATATATATATATATATAATCATACGTAATGACCTAAAAAAACTAACATAAACGGAAAATACCCAAAGAATATAAGCATAAGAAACTGTCTAAATATTGTAGTAGTTAACTTGAATAAACAAACGAGGAGCATAAAGCAGGACATAGTAATCTCACATAACCTTAAACTATTCTCCATGTGAAAGTATTGGACTCATAAATGCGGGAATTTGCCATGAAAATTTATATATCTCATTAAATAGGTGGGAAAAACTCCTTGAGCCATAAAAGGTTTTTGACAACCCAATGCAATTCGCCCACTAAGTGGGCATCTTCAAGGGTGTGCTTTATGTGACAGTGACTGAAAGTCAACTGTGAGGACAACGAGGATTCAGATATTGAAAGGAAACGATAATCAAAAGAAATGCGAAAACCTTTTAGGCGTCGATGTTGTGATTATTTTTCAGTTTGTACGAGATTTTGTTGAATTCCGTGTCTGTATTGATGATTGTTTGACAGTTTTTGTAAATATGTAAGTTTTCCAATGTGTCGAGAGAGTTGTTAGACGAAATGATTAATTTTGTGTCTTTCACATTTATACTGTGTCCTGTTTCAACTATATGTTTGGCTACGCTCGATTTCTCGAAGCGATTTTATTTGTAGTGTGCTAGATGTCCCTTTAACCGTTTGATTATTTTCCTTTTGGTTTGGCCTATATTTTGTTTGTCGCAATGTAAACATTTTATAGATTCCAGATTTGTTTAACACTTCTGTCTTGTCTTTGGTAATGCCTAATAAAGTTTTTAAATTGTGGCGGTTCGTGTAAACAGTTCAATATTTCTTATGTTTGATAATCTTATTTAAGACTTTTTTAAGAAGAAGGAAATAAGGTAGTTTTATATATTTTTTGTCTTTATTGTTTTCGATTTTGAAGGTGGTAGTGTTGGTCAATGTTTTTTTGAGTTGGAAATAAATTATTGAGTTGATTGATCAAATCCTCTAATTATTGTTTGTTTAAGTCAATAATCGGCAAGGTATCATTTACATATCTATACAAAATTTCAGGGAAATAGTTAAATTTTTCTTTGCATTTATTTTAAAAAAGGACATGAATAAATTAGCAATGAATGGTGATAGAAAGTTCCCACTGGAGGTATCTTGGATTTGTTTATAAAATTGTTGGTTGAATTGAAATATATTCTGTGACATACAGAGGTTAGTAAGAAAAACATACTCCTGAACCATTTTGTCAGGAATATTTAGGTTTAGTAGTTGATCTTTTAGGATTTGGGAAGTTTCCTCTATTGGTACACTTGGGAATAGACTTTTAGCGTCAAAGGAGACCATGATCTCTGAGTCTTTTAATGACAAGTTTTTTAATTCTTTAATCAATTCATATAAGTTTTTTACTGAGTGATCATCTGGAAATGACAAATGTTTGAATTCATTGTTAAGCCATTTAGCCAAGTTGTAAGTCGAGATATTTATCCCCGATTCTATGGGCCTCGTGGAATTATTATTTTTGTGTATCTCGGGGAGACAATATAATTTAGGTATCTGAGGATTGGAAACATTTAACTTGAAGTTTAGTTTTTATCTTTGTTGGTATTGCATTCTTAAATAGTTTCTTTGGTTTTATGTATCCAAATATTTAGACGATTTTTATTTAACTTCATGTAAGGACCATTATTTAACATCGATTGGACATTGTCGAAGTATTGTGTTTTATCCATGATTACTATTGTATTTCCTTTATCAGCCTTGATGTAACAACAATCTTTGTTCCTAAGTTGTTTGATGGTATGTGATTATTGATTGTGGTAAGTATTGGTTAACTTGTTGACGTTGTTCTTTAATTGTATGGAACAAGCTTGTCTGATGTAATTTTTTTAGTTTTTATCAAAAAGCTCAATAGATCTTTCAATATCGGTCACTGTTTCCTCTATGGGTGGTTTCTGTTGGGGAAGAGGAAATTTCAAGCCCAATTCTAGCACACTACAAATAAAATCGCTTCGAGAAATCGAGCGTAGCCAAATATATAGTTGAAACAGGACACAGTATAAATGTGACCGACATAAAATTAATCATTTCGTATAACAACTCTCTCAACTCATTGGAAAACTTACATATTTACAAAAACCGTAAAAGAATCATCAATACAGACAAGGAATACATCAAAACCTTGTACAAACTGACAGATAACCTCAACATCGACGCCTATAAGGTTTTCGCATTTCTTTTGTTTGTCGTTTCCCCTAAATATCTGAATCCTCGTTGTCCTCACAGTTGACTTTCAGTAATTGTCGAGTAAAGCACGCCCTTGAAGATGCCCACTTAGTGGGCGAAATGCATCGGGGTGTCAAAAACCTTTTATGGCTTAAGGAGTTTTTCCCACCTATTTAATTCGAGCCATAAGTTAATCCTAGCCACCAACCTTTATATATATCTCATTGTTAAAAACAACATAAATCACGTTTTTTCCGATTTCACCCACATTTTTATGGTAATTCGTCGTGGATTTTAATCCTTTCTTTGAATAAACAGTTCATTTCTTTCAAGCATTGAGCCGTTTAACACTAGAACTTCCAAAACCGTCAATTTGACTGTTTTTAAATTTTGCTTCGCTGCTGCGTCAGCATTTTACAATGCAGGACGTCGCGCAACCATGACTTATAATCATTTTAGGGTAACTATTCCTTGAAAAAAATTTACTTCCCTGAGGCACTTATTATTGAGAGAAAAGCGGATTTATCTAGCACACCCGGAGCCGTCAATTTGACGGCCGTACTGTTTTTGACTAATTCCATTTCAACGAACTATAATATTGTCTAGTTCTTTCCCCCTACTTCTTCCATCTTGTATATCGGCGCCTCTCTCCTATCCCCTTCTCTCAATCGCTCCTGCCAGTCAGTCGTGAACTTTGTCGCTTTCCGCGTGTGTTTTTTGTTTTTGGTTTTATTTCTATTCTGTACGCTCGGGGCGTAAATAGGGCATAGGATTTGGAACTCGAGTCTCTGTGGTTCGAATTCTGGGGGCTGTCTTTCTGTAAGGAAGCAATATCTCGCAACAAATTTTGTGAAATCATGAGATTTCTGAGATTTGTTGAGTAGTCAACACGTGCAGGTCTTCTAAAATCTGATAAATTTGCCCTCGTTTCTACAATATAGGGCTGGTTCATAGGAAACTGTAAAAGCTGCTTCAGATCAGGGACAAAACACAGTTGATGAGCTCCATTTTCCAAGCAAAACACGATGCCCGATGCCCATTTACGCAATTCATGGCACAAAAACCAGAAAAATTTGGCCAGAATTTTCTTAGCTGTAAACGTGGAAGCAAAGTAACTATCTATTGAATGCTATACCTTACCTTGGTAAGGACGACCAGCGTCCAGAGGGCCAGCGTCTATCCGAATTCATAGTCCTGCGTCTCCTGGAACTATTCATGAACAAGGGAAGAAATGTCACCACGGACAATTTATTTATTTCCCTTGAACTATCCAAAAAGCTCAAAACAAAGGGTACAAGCATAGTGGGTCTGGTGAACAGGGCCGGTAGAGAAATACCAGTCACTGTGAAAAAAATGCTGAAACCTAAGCACTCTTTGAAAATTCTGAAAAATTGTGACATCACAAAATTTATCAGGGCAAGGCAAATAAGAACGTATTTCCGCTCAGTTCCCTTCACTCAAGTGTCAGCATTGGCAACAACGGAAATAATACTCCTGTGACTATCATTTTACAATGATACAACTTTTACACCAATTCTTTTTTGTACTATTTTTTTGTTTATTGGACCTGAATATATAATGGATATTGTAAAGAAGTTCTAATAAAGTTCACCTATAGAAAAAGATCATGTCTGCACTTTATTTTTGTTCTTACATGCCAACTGAAAGGAAAGATCACATAGCCGTGAAATTGACGGCCGCGGGGTTTCTAGGGAATATACCAAGTACGGACGTCCTAGTGTTAAAATTCGATTTTGTACCATGCTTATAAGTAGTAATTTTAAAACGCAAATGATTAATATCCTATACTCCGTGTGAATTATATGAAGAATACAGACGCTTCTGGAGTCCAATCCATTACTTCATTATAGGTTATAGCATGGGTGGCCAATCGGCGGCTCTCTTTGAGAGTTGATATGCAGCTCTTGAAAAGTTTAGCTGCCTTACATATACCGTAATTTTCCGATTACAATGTGTAAGGGAATTGTTGAATTTAAAGATTGCCATAGGTACCACCAAATAAAATATTAAGTTATTGTTTTTAATATTATTATTATATATATGCGTCAGGAGTTACATTACGTGTTTTTTTTAATTAGCTCATTACATATTACTGCGGCTCCTCCGTGACGTGCGTTGCAGTATTGTTACTCCTGCTGAGGCCCAGGTTGGCCACCCCTGGGATATACTAAAAGGTGCGAGACGCCAGTATATTGCGAACAAATCGTCGGAATCGTACTTTCCGTTCTCCAGTTATGCACGTTAAGATAATCCGCCGCCAGAGGCGCTGGTATACATATGAAATTACCAAGTGGCTATTATTATAAGTAGATTTTAAAATGAAATTTTATAAAATCCTTCGCTAATTTTCAAGCTTTTTGCTGGGGCATAGGAGTAAAACAATGACGGAAAAACTATAAACTGAATATTCTTTTAAATTTCGGATTTTTCCGTTGGCCGTACCCAATGATCTATAATTATGCAAAAAAATTTATCCCTACTAGAATAGCCTTTTGCATTATATAATTCTATACACTAAATATTTAAACATCAGCTTAGTAAGATTGATATTAAACAATTTCGTTTTTAACTATTTTTAGTTTTTTTCCTAAAAAATCGCTTATGTATTCAGTCTGTCGGTCCATCCGTCCGTTCGAGCAATTTTTCCGGAATCCTGCCACTTGGAGAAACCAAATTTATACGGTGGACAAGGTACAAATCTGGTGGCTCTTGGATAAACTTCTGGACATTCTTTGCTCCGCTGGAAAGAAAACAGTCGTTGAAAATATACTCAGCACATCTCCCCTCACTTTAATATCTGAATTGACTCATCATTACCACAGAACTAAACATGTTACTCTATGAATGGAAACAATAAATGACTTCGGATTCGACATCATCAGAATTATTCACGCCCTTGGACGAAGTTAATAAAAGTAAGCGCTACCCGACTCAGGCACCTGAGATGCGAGGTCTTCATCAGAATTTTAATTGAATTTTTATCGAAAATGAGAATAATAACAATAATGGTTCAGATGAAACCCAGGAGTTTAAGGCGGTAGAATGCTAGCGAAGTGGGATATTAAGTCTGGCTATGTCTTCTTATGATTTCCCTAACGCCTGTCTGAGGAGAAAATAATATGAAGGAAGATAATGAAGTGGAAAACGGGAGGCGATAGGAGAAATGGGGAGAGAGTGAGAGGAGAATATAATGTGCTGGGAAGAGATAGAGAGACAGAAAGAAGGGAGATTACGGACTAGAAAGGGGATTTCTGTAGCGAGAGAGAAAGATTGAGAAGAGGTAAGGAAAGGAGAGGCGGCAATTGGGAATCATATGAATTTGCAGTTGGTCATTCAGATAGAAAAGAGAAAGGATTTCGGTATGAAGGGCAGAAATAGATTATTTAATGCGATGGAAAACTGAAATTGAGAGTCTGCAGGAGAGAGGAAAAGAGAATGGAGCATCTCGTGAGTAGGTGCTGGTCGAAAGAAGATGGTGCATGTGATGGGAATTGGAGATCGAGGCGAGGAAAGCGGAGAACGCGAGGAGGAAGAGGTTGCGGAGGAGAGCGAGGGAGAAGAATCACGTCGGAGAGAGAGATGCTGACGGGAAGAGATTGTAAGGAGAGGAGAAAGAGAGAGAGGAAGAAGTGGCAAGGAGGTGGGAATTGCAGCGGATTCCGAGCAAGAAAGGGAGAATGCTGAGAGAGGAAGGTGGTGCGAGTAGAGGAAAATAAAAGTAGGAAGGGGAGAGGTAGAGGAGGGAGGGAATGAGAGAGGGAGGAATAGAGGGCGGGAGGGAGGGAGAGGTAGAAGAGTGAGAGAGAGGGAGGCAGGATAGTTTTGCCGACTTGAAAGACAGAGTTGAAACTGCGTTATTATTAATTCAACGGATTGTATTATGGGATGCGATGAATAAAAGAATGGAGCAAACAGGAGATGGCGCCGTGGTTATCTCGCGTGTGCCTTCTTTCTCCGCACGAGCCGACTTCCTCCTGCCAAGCTACAAACCTTTTTACCCTTCCACTCACTCGCACTCTCATCCTTCCACTTTCTCCCACGATTCCACTCTCCCTCCCTCCTCTTTCCCACTCCCTCCCCTTTTCTCTGGGTTGGAGTGACGTGGGGGACAAATGGTGCGGGAGAGGTTCCTGCGTCTGGCTGGAGGAGACTGGTTAGGTGGCGAGGGGAAGGGGAGTTTGCTTTTTTGGCCGCCAGGGGGGCGGGGGCGCGGGAAGGAGTTTCGTGTCTGCCTGGTCGGCGGTTATAAATGCTCTCTTGTGTCGCGTGTGCCTGAGTGAAGTGGGCTGAAGGATTTTTGAAGGAACTCGGTGCAGGCCCTGGAGAAAAAGAGGGCAAGGGTGCCATGCGGGCAATGGCGCTCACGCCAGATAATGACAAATAGGCAATAAAGGGTGATATATATTTTTTCGGTGAAGTAATAGCATTGGGTGCCATAATTTCTTGATATATGTCCTTTCAACTTGGCCGTAAGAATTTTCATTCTCCTCCCTTTCCCCCTTACCTTATCCCCATTCCTTCTTTCCCCGTTCTTCCACTCTGCTCTGACCCCTCTTTCACTTCTCTATGTCACCCTTGTTTTCATTCCCTCCCTCCCGTTCTCTCGCTGCATTACACAAGAGAGAGAGCAGAAGGAGAATGACGTCCTCGCAAGCGATTACATGTCCGTTGCAGACTAGATCAGTGTTTTCGATGATGATCACATCAGTTATCATAAATAAAACCATTTTTATAAAAATAATTTTATATACGTTCTTTTAGAGTAGAATTTAGCATTGATGCAAGTATAAACATTCTCTCCTCAGGTACATTTTAGATATAAGTGGAAGCGAAACGCTATTTTCACATTTGATGCAATTCACTTTTTGAAATTTTTAATGTAATAGGTCTGAAAAGTTTAATTATTGAAACATATTGGCAAATCAGTTTAATTTTTACTATTCTGACTACACCTACTCATTTCACGCTACATCTTTAGGTAGTCTGTGAGTATTTTTCCGACATAAATGGTCAAATCCTGCACTATTTTATCTTTAAATTGAAAGGGTATCCGTAATTTTTGGGAATTTCCCAAGTTTATCCTAATATATACTTTATTAGTTTGGTGCTGTAAGAATTATAATAATCTCTTTAATATTCAACATAAAGGGTATCAGATAAAAGAAAAATATCTAAATGATTTTGAATTTTATAAAAATACATTTTTCACTTCAATAAAATATTATATTTTATTATATAACTTTTTGAAAGTATCGATAGAAATGGATGTTAAACACAATAAGCCATTGTAGTGAAAAATATAATATTGAATTTAGTACTGTAGAATATTTTTTATATGGTGTACTCTGAAGAGAGTAAAAAAATAAGTCAAACCCATGTGTATGAAGAACTTGTTTTATTTTTGTTGAGTTCTGTAAGGCAACTATACCATTACAATAGTCTTGCTATAGATAGTGAATCACGGAAAAAGTTTTTAACGGTAAAATATTATTAAATTAACATTAGGTAGCGATGGAAATGGATGATTTCCTTAAATTTTTGCTATCCCTATTTTTTTATTTTGAGGAATTTATTGAATTGCCAGAATGAATAGTATTAAAAACTGTGAAATATAAAATTTATTCATCATAGAACAGTTCCAAAACGTTACATCCTCCACCATGAAATCCCAGAAAACTATTTTTAATCCACTTGTAAAAGTGCTTTGCTACAACTACAACCATTTTCATTAATTCTGTATAAATATTTTATAATACATTTTTATTTTTGCACAGTTTAGGAAACTTTTCTCATAAAAGCCTTAATGAAAAAATCATGGCGAACTTGGAACCTGTCACTTAGGGTATAATTTTATTAAATAAATAACTCTTAAATTAAGTAGACAGTTTTTATAAAACAGAAAATGTATTTACTTGGCAACCACGCTAATGAGAAGGAAGGTACTGTTTTTTAGATGTTAGAAATAGGTTTCACATGTACCACTATTTTCTTTCTAGTTTTTGAAAAACTTATCAAATTTTCAGAGAGCAAAAGTTTTGAGTGAAATAACTTCTTACACATTTTTTCATCTAAGAGATAAACTCAAGTTAAATAATTCGAAATTTTTCAGATTCAAAAAGGCAGATATTCTTATTTCTTTTCAATTACACGGTCCAAAATAAGATCCACAGCATTAGTAATAGGTTTCATAAGCGAAATAAAAGAATTTTTTATCAATGAAACCCTTAGCTGGTTAGGCTATCATTAAAAAAATAAGAATGTGTTATCAGTTAAAAATAAAAATATATTAATGCAATGCAAATGTGGTGCGCTATATTTATATTAACAATTCATCTTTTTATCTTTCCTTAAGGATAGCTATTGTTTTCCACAAGCACTGCTTTGAGACCAATTTGTCATCAAGCATTGGAAAAGTTTTATCTAATTTAAAACCACACAGAATAAAACTAATGAAACTTTTCATCTTATCTGTATCATTCATCTTTTCCCCTTGGTCATTCTTCAGTAACAGTATTTAACGAATATTCAGAAAGAGAATCAATCCGACGCAGCGAATGGGTAATAACGTCGGGCTCTTTACATTAGAAAGTAAACCGATTGCATATTATCAGACAAAAGCTTCGAGAGAGCTCCGTGAGGAGTCGTTCAACTCGATCCATTTGCATTCGAAGATGGCGAGGAATAAAGTTCCCGCTTTTCCCGGAAGAGGAGGGCAGGAGGATGGGCGCCATAAACGCAGGGACATTTCGACGCTGTTTCCATGTAAATTCACACCATTCCCAGGAGTAACTCGCACGAATAAAGGTTCCTCCACACGTGTCTGGATAGCCTCCCGTTATTTATCTCGCCGAGAGCTTAATGACGCTAAAGGTTTTCCTCTCCTTTCGCGTTCGTTTCATTTTTATTATTTTTTCCAGTCAGAGACCGACGACGCAGATGTGTTATATCAACAGAGTAAAAAATAAACGGAAACAAAAGATGGTTGCAGAGATATTTCTGAAAAAGGTTTTAAACGCGCCAAAAAACTAGGGAAAAGAAACCAAATCGTTCAGATTTGAGAGAAAGAGAGAGAGAGAGAGAGAGAGAGAAAAAACAGAAATGACAAATCCGTTGATGTTCCAGACAGGCTGGATGGGGAGCTTACAAAAACCATGAGAGCGATCCCCGTTGCCTCTCTCCCACTCTTGCAATCTCTCCCTCTCCCTCCCTCCCTTTGCTCTTCGCTCCCACTCTTAGTCTCTCCCTCTCCCTCCCTTTGCTCTTCGCTCCCACTCTCACAACCTCTTCCTCCCTCCCTTTGTCTCCCTCCCTTTGTCTCTCTCCTTCCTCACCCTATGCCCCGCTCCGCAGGAAAAAAAATGCGACAGGAAAATACAACACAGCGAGAGGGAAGGGTGTCAGCCATTCACGGGAATTATTGCGCTTCAAAATCACTCTCGGCTCCCGCGCTGAAAACGAAGGATTCTCAACAATCAAGTCAGGAGATCGCCATTTCCTGAAAATGCGGTGTGTTTTTGAGTGACGGACTTTCGAGGTTTTTGCTAGTTCTGATGAAAGGGATAAAGGAAGGGAGAATGACAAATGGAAAAATATTAAATGAGCCTCCTCGTCAATCGTCATAAATCTCCTAAACGAATTTTGAAAATATGCACTGCTGGCTGCTGCCTAGCAGAAAAATGAAGATTTGAGAGAGTTTAAGATGTTTTATTCGATGGTTAATAGCACTACACATATAAGTCAGTAAATTCTGCATAAAGCTACATTAGTGAATTTATATTGGAAGTGGCTGAACATTTCACAGAGGATGGATTGTTTGTTTGGTAATAATATCTATTTAAAGGAAAATTTACTAACAACGCAAGTTTTACAAAAATGCCTATAACTTTGTATACTTCAATCATTTGGTTTTAAGAGATATTTGGAAAGTCATTTTTGAATTAAATTGCTCCTATTAATCTATGAATTTTCTTCCAATTGTATTTCCCAAGTAGTTAGTAGACTTTCCGCTGAATGGTTTCGAATTAGGAAAATTCTAAAGTTTGAAATAATATAATAGTCAAGCAAGTGAAGCTAGAGGATTGAAGATTTCACAGATGGGAATGTATAACGAGGATTTAAATTTCAAATGTGGGTGTTGATCCCTCTCCAAAGAGATAGGAATAACAACGTGATAAATATTTTAAGAGAATGTGCTTCAACCTCTTGCATTAGCATTTACTTGTTTCATATTATTAATATGAAAATGATCCGATATCGTCGATAAATAAAAAAAAACTTTATATAGGAGACCGCGCAATTTCAGCCTTCCGTTCTCCGGAAGGGACGTTCATCAGTTGGCCCCGTTTGTGCTCTTCGTAAAGAGTAGGCTAATGCAGGCACCGGATTTCCCTCCTCCCTTCACAGTATATGTCCAGTTGATGACAGCGCAAAATGATCATTGTTGTTGACGCACTTAAAAATCAATTATTACTACTACTTTGTAGAACTTTATTTGAAACATTAGATGAAGTTTTATCAAATAGGATGTAAATTTATATTAGTTAATTAAATGACTATGAAAGCAGTATAAATTATTGGAGAAACCCAAGCAACCTAATCACTTAAATTATTACAATTGATCCAGGAGAAAAACTTACATACTATTGTAATACATTTAAGAAAATGCATTGATCCTGTTCCACATAAATGACAATTAAGGTCTGGATGTGGAATATTAAATTAAAATGTTACGATAATGTTAAAATCGCTGTTATCAAAATGAAAAAAATAAAAATGTATCAATACATTATTAAAACATTTTAGTAACAAATATTATTAATGTATATACTTAATACTAGATGAAATAGCCCGTTTAATACAGGCTTTATAATCAAACATACGGTTCAGATATTGATTGTAATATGGAAGATTGAAATCACCCTCAGGAGTCGAACCCGGGACTGTTTTTGGAATATTTTTTCCATTATCCATTGTTAGGTGATCGTAGCAATCCTACCAAATTTGGTTGCATGGATTAAGTATTAAATTTAAGGCACTTTCCATTCTTCATCCTTCTCTCTCTTCCTCTCTCAAATCCTCATCCACCCCATTCTCTCTCCCTCTCCTCTCTCTCTTTCTCAGGAAGAATATATTTCCTAATCTCAATCTCGCACTAATAAAGAACAATATCTATCTGTCTCTCACTCTACCCTTTTTCTGTCTCCCTACATATCCCTCCTCTCTCTTCTCTCTCACTTTCTCTCTCACCTATTAAAACATTAAAACCATGTTTTCCTTACGCATATAGTATAAGGGTTGGGGAGACAATACAATCTCTATTTTTAACAATGACACTGTCGCCACGGTAAAGTATCGTTAAAAATTTCAAATTTTCCAATAAATACGATTTAAACTTAGAAATTGAGCGATTTTGTATCGTAGGCAAAATATGACGATTATAATAAGAAACGCTATTTATTTTTCCTTAAAACGGTTTAACTTTGAAGATCGTAGATAATTTCTTTCTAATTTAAATTTGCAAAAGAGTAAAAGCCTTCACGTGATATCATATGGGAAATTGAAATCACTCTCTATTCCTACGAGACTGTAAGGTACTGAAATTCCAACATCTTGCCAGTATGGCAAAAACCATGACGAGAAGAAAAGACAGGAGTAAAATGCAAGCTGTAGGTTTCAAAGGCAACTCTTCAAATTATGTTCTTGCGTCCAATTCTATCTTCTCACGCACTATGCTTCTCATGCAATCCGCCACGCGAGTATCTATTTGAGATCTTCTCTTATAGTGCAGTGAAATGACCCCAGAATAGACCACTAGCCTCGTACGTATCAACCAACGAACCTCCGTGAAGGAAGTGTTCCATCTCAGAAGAAATTTGTTTCGCGGAGTTTCCTTTCTCTGAGGTTGACTAATGGTAAAAACATAGGCCGTTAGCATCGCATCAAGCATCGACTCAATCAGCGCATCAAGCATCGCATCGAGGCTTTCATAGCGGAGCATCGACTCACGACTTTCTTCCCAGTCTGATTCTTGAACTCGATATAGAAACATATCCTTCCACTTGTTATAGCTGCACTAAATTTTATTGTGTATAGTGTTGTTTGTAATCTTTTTTTATATGTATTGGTTTACTTCAAAAGTATCATATTATCACCTCACAGATTTGTTATGTCTTCAGACAGTGAAAGTGATTTGTCGACAAGTACGACAGTTAAATGGTGGATGATGAATAATACAAATCTATTGTGATGTCCTCTATCCAGCTTATCCCACACTGCTGCGCGAGGAAATACTTCCGCTATCAATCTTTCTTTTTCCATATTTAATGGTCAATCCTTACTTCACAATGAACTGTGCCACACTAAATAATCTACGGGTTCCAGGGCTTCCCTGGTGCCTGCGAGTCAGACTGAGGTGCCCTTGAACGCACCAATCAGAGGCCATATTTCAGGCACCGACCATCGCACTTACTGCAAGGAAACAAACAAGTTTGATTCCTTGATAGATGCGATGCTTGGGTCGACGCTTGGTGCGAGGGTCGATGATGCTTCGCTATGAAAGGGCACATTTAACACAATGTGTTTGATTTGGGGACAGATGCGATGCTCGAGTCGATGCTTGATGCGATGCTTAGTGCGAGGCTTCACTATGTTTTTACCCTAAGGCAGTCGGCTACCGAGAGTTGTACATAACGGAGTTTTCCACGGCATCCCTCAAATGAGAGGTAAATTTGCGCGCTGGTCATCGGGTTACGAGAGGAGTTATTTCATACAGTTTATCCCATTATTGAAGGTCCCACCGAGAGCAAACTTAGGTTCGATTCTCTTCTTTTTAACTCTTGTAATTGCAATTTTACTGTCTCTAATTGCCGCTCGTCTTGTATCTGTAATCCATTACTCATAATGGAAGTAGGCAAAAATCATTACGCCGAGAAATTTTCCACGATCGCGTCGAAGAACCTTGAACGTTGCTGCCCTCGCCAATATGAGAGTCGAATGTCAACGTACTTATTCCCTTTTCGACGGCTCCTGACCTCACGCACGTAGTCAAGCAACTGTTTGGTAAATTGCATTCCCTTGTAGATCTCACGGCCGAGTCAACCTTTGTCTATATATCCGAAGTGTGACATATTCAACAGCTGAAGTAGTTACATTTGGAAACTGCCAGCCTCTGACATCTTCCTCTACGTCTTCATAATATATTATTTATAATTAGTTTCTCTAATTGTCCGATGATAACTTTTTCAAAACACTTTCTTTAACACTACCCCACAAAAGCATAATCCGGGCCTGGTTGGCCCGCAATTCCAATGAACAACTGCTAGATTTATAAACCTGTTCATTAGTGCTGAAGGAGACAACATCACAGTGTGTAGGTCTACAGTGTTTACTGCTGAATGTTGTTACCAGTATGAATTATAAGTTACTGATCATATTTTTTTAAAACAGAATTTTTTCAGAACAGCATACATATTGTGTGTCGAAGTTAATATGTGGTATTTTTTCAGTATTATTTTATTTTATGTCTTTTAGCGCATTACCAAAATGAACATTGCCTATGCATCACCTTTACATACATTTTGTTTTGTGGGTCCATATAAAATGTACTTAGAAAATGTGTTAATTCAGATTGAGATGACTGTTAAGCCATTGAATGATGATGACATTTTGTCAGGCTTGTTGCGTAATGTAAGTGTAGAAGAGGGTGAACATGAAGTGTCAACTTATGCACGATATCTCCGACGAAAGCACATCTTTGCCATTTGAAGGTTCGGAATCCGCAACTGATAGTGATGCAGATGACAACAGTTGCCCTGCATTAAATCCTCCACCACAGCAAGCAGGCCATCGAAAGCTTGTTATAGTTTCAACATCACTGAGTGATCGAATAGTTAAATCGGGATTGGAATGGAAAAATGGTTTACCTGCAACTTTACAGACACCAAGCCGATATATAATCAGAATCGCTGAAGGAGCTGCCCACAATAATGCAACTAGCGATCAAAAAGTGTTTTTGAACTGTTTGTTACTAAAAATATTTTATACAAAATTTTTATGTGTACAAATAAAGAAGGAAGGCATATTTTAAATGAAAAAGGATATACTTGGAAAGAAGTAAATTCAGTTGAAATTACAGCTTTTTTTGGATTGCTTATTTTGGCTGGAGTGGAATGCAATTGGGATGTTTTCATCAGAGACATTTTTTCCTCGATTGGTACTAACCCACACTACCGAGCTTGGATGTCAACAACCCGTTTTGAAATGATAAGACAAATATTTAGTTTTGACGACAAACGTGCAAAGGCTGCTCACCAATAAACAGGCTCCAATTTGCTTCATTTGGAAACTGTTTTAGATAAGTGTCGAAAGTGTTACGTTCTTATTGAATCACTAACTGTTGATGAGCAGCTTAGGTGATTCCATTGTCGCTGCTGTTATATCCAGTAATCGCCACAAAACCTAGCAAATACAGAATTAAAATGTTTTGGCTGTGTGGCACAAAAACTAGGTATGCTCTTGATGTTCTCATATACACGGGACGAAATACAGGTGATCCAGTTGCAACTGATTTAACAAAAAATGTTGTTTTGAGCTTGGTGAATTCTGTGGAAAATTCTGGGAGAAATATTACTTTTGATAACTTTTTACCAGCGTTTAGCTCATTATCTTATTTCAAATGACTTAGGATTGTAAGAACAATAAGACAAAACAAAAGGGAAATTCCTCCTATCATGAAGCCTAGTCGGAATCATGCTGTATACTCCAGTGTGTTTGAATTTTGTGGTGATATGACAATAGTGAGATATGTACCAAAAGAAACACAAAAGTTTTATCCTATTGAGTAGAATGCATAAAGATAAAACAATTGCTGAAGGTCCAAAATTAAAACCCGAGATCATAAAATATTACATTACAACAAAGGGAGGTGTGGACACACTCGATCAGATAGCTAGAACCTACACTACTAAACGTCCAACTAGGAAGTGGCCATTTGCTGTTTTTATGAACATGTTGGATGTTGCATGTATCAATGCATAAAATATATTTCTTTCACAACCTCCAGAATATCATGAAAATATAAAACATATAACATGAATTATTCTCAAAGATATGGCAATAAAAAAATTTTTCCACAAATTCTGAGTAGGAGTTGCACTTCTGGCTTGCAGAAGAACATTGTGGAGGCTATGATCCCTTTTGTAGTCGAACTACAGCAAACAGGACCCCAGTCTGGTAATGGACCGGCAAAACGAAAGCGTTGCTTCAAGTTTACTTCTGGTAAAGATAGGAAAACATCTGTAATCTGTTCAAAATGTGGAATAAATGTTTGCAAAGAACACACTTCAACAGTGTGTAATGACTGCATTTAAATTTAAGATCACCGTGTCCATACATGTAAAACTGTTAACTAGTTATGTATGACATTTTAAAAAAGTTATGTAATTTATATTTTTTAGTTTGTTTCTGAATAAATTCAGCGTTCTCTTTCAATATCACATATTGTATTCTGATAGAGTTAATATTAGTTATCACTCAAGCATAATTTAATAGTTAAATATAGCTATTTGGTAGCGTTACCTCTTTGTATGACACCATAGTAGATTATAATTACAAATTATAAGCACCGCAGTGTGTGAAAAAATCATTATTTACTAAGCAAAACAAATCTGGGCCTGACAGGCCCGGGCCATGCATTAACGCAAAGGTTAAGGTCCATGTGTTCTAGGGTTAATTCTAGCACTTTCTAAAATATCTCTTACTATGCAGAATCTTTGATTCAATATCATCTCGTGTAATCTTTCCTAGTGTCAGGGCCGTCCCTAGATTAGGGCGAATTGGGGCGGCCGCTCCGGACCCCGCGCTTCGGTATCACTGCAAGAAAAGCCAAAGTTAAATTTGGTGGTAAAAGTAAACAGGGTCTCGCTCAAGCCGATTTGCCCCATTTTATTTCTATAATCTGCAAAACATTTTTATCAAAATGGGGATCAGAACACCCGTTGTCGTGTAGGGTAAAGAGGTTTTAACGTCTGGACGAATCCCCGATCGATTTTCTGCAATCGGAATTATTGTCTTAATTATGCAGAGTCAATTGTGATTCTCATTCTCTATGGCGTGAAACCTTGACGCAGTACACATTTCTCTTAGTTGAAATACTTAGTAATCTCGTCAAGCTCCACGAGTTACTCACCAGATCGAATATATTCTTATGAGCACGAGGAATTATTCAAGGGAATACCAATTAACCACTAGTGTTTCTGCATTGCCAGTTATGCGGTGCGGCGAGTTTCCACTCATTCCATTCGTAATTGTTCCCGAGGCTCTCGGCGTAATTCACGTAATCCACAAGGACATTCGTTCGTCAATTACGAAAATCAGCTGCTCGAGGTGTGTGCTAATCACAAACGGCGGTCAGCTATTCTTGATACAGAATTGTTCATCTCCAATATTGACGCGAAGATTGTAGAAATTTAATTAACTGGAAGTCTCACGCGCTTAAGAAACGGTTCGTAAAATACAGTTCTCTTTTGCTTCAGCCTTCTGTATTTTGCTCCTGACTTAAACTCGGAATTCCAATTCATAGATTTTCTTAGAGACTATGGTTCGATCTTGCTTATCTACTGATTTTCTTTATTCTGGGCTAATATTTCATTCAAAAATCCTCTATGGTAATTAACAGTCGCGCCCGTTCGTAACCTTCTCCTTGGATCCTCAGCTGTCCTTGTTCACTCAAACCTGATCACATACCGTCAGCGAAAAGAGTCGATCCCACGCAAGCTATTTCGACTAAGCTGGAAGAGCCTCAACAGATATTTGAACTTCCCTCAACTTCATAAGAAAGAATGTATAGCTATTTCCTCTCTTTTCACTATTTCCAGATGTTATTACGCACAAATTTGGACACAAGACTTTAATTATTAATTAATTATCCAGTGTTATACTGATTCGTTCGCATTTCTACCTTGACCGGAAGTCGAAACCCGATCTTCCACTTGTCGGGAGGATATTCTAACCCATGAACTAATGAGGGAGAGTAATTCTCCCGATTCAGAATTGGTAATTCTCGCGCTGAAATCTGGCTAGCCAAGCTAATGTCAACTTTCCCCAAACGAATGCCCTCAATGAGGAGCGCCATAAAAAAAATCCATTTAAATCCTATAGAAAAAATACAAATTAAGGGGCTGCTGTAGTTTAAATACAGATAGGCATATGCTGAAAGTGAATTTTGCATACTTGCATACTTCCATTTGTATGGCTTTTGGAGATATTTAAGGCAAGCACTTAATTTCTTCGTATTTGATACTTAAGTGTTTATTGTGAAACTTCATTACTTTCGCCACCCACCAGTTTGGTGAATTGCTGGATAACATGTAACTGTTGGTGGCTACAGGAGTGACGGAAGATCGCCAAGACGAAATGAGCGTATAATCACTGAACGCCGTTTGCTACGCAACCCGCAGATATGCTTTGATTTCATAAGATACAGGATAACATTTTCAAAACAGTCATTTTGGTTGCATATTTTCTAGGATGAGGCTTATGTAAAGCAGTGGTGTGCAACATTTATGCGTGGCGAGCCGCATTGGTAGATGCGCTTAGGCGCATTAGACGTCGCGAATCCCTCAGCGTGCCGGAAGAGAATTTTCATAGGAACTTACTAAAGGAATTCTGTAATTTTAAAAATGAAAACAATGTATGCCACTTTTTTAGCGATAATGTTCATCAGGCAATTTTGTATGACAACAATTATAGTTGAAATACACAAAATTATCTGCATTAAATTAGTTTCTTTTGATGTCACCTCCTTATTCTCAAGCGTACCTATCTATGAAACCACAGAATTCCTACAGACATGGTTATTAGAAAAGAATATTCCTAAGGAAGCAAAAGAAGAATACGATAGTTTAACCTCCCTGTGCATGCAACAAAGTTTCTTTAAATCAACAACACCTTCCATCAACAAAAAGACGGTACCACTATGGGTAACTCCCTTTCTCCTTTCGAAACTAATCTCCTCATGACTAATTTTGAGAAGTCTTGTAAATCTTCCTTGTCATATTTTCCAAAAACTTGGCTCCGTTACGTAGATGACATTTTTGCAATCTTTGACACAGCAAAAGAAAGCCTCCCTAATTTCATACAACTCCCCAAACAACAATTTGACACTATAAAACTCACACACGAAATAGAAAACTATAAATCTTTACCTTTCCTAGATTTGCTCATTACAAGAAAATATAAACTACAATTTAACATTTTCCGAAAACCAACACACACCAACACATATATTCATATGAACTCTCACCACTATATCTCACATACTTGGCTCCCCTCCACTCCATGATTCACAAACTACTAAATACACATCTGTCGAAAACAGATTTTTACATAGAACTTACATTTATTAAAAACTGCGCATTACACAACGGCCTCTACTCACAAATCATCGACAAAATGATTCAAAAACAAAGACACAAAATTCAAATTAAAACATGCACCACACTCACGAACCCAAACACAAATAAAAAATACGTAAAACAACCATATGCACGGAAACTAACAAATAATCTCCAACGCATGCTTTCAAAATTTGATCATCACCCGGTTTTTGTCAACGAAAATAAACTATCCAACCTACTTACAAACCCGAAAGAGAATTTCCAATCACCACAAATCAGGCATTTTCCAAGTCAATTGCAGTTCGTGTGACAAAATTTCCATAGGACAATATAGACTCAAAATGGGAACCCGGTTTAAAGAACACATAGCTCACTACAAAAACAACAGAATAAACAAATCAAGCCTTGCAAATCATATTTTTGACACTCACCATCCTGTCACCACAGAAAACCTATCCTTACTCAAATCAATCCATCACTACAATAAACTCGATGCATACGAAAGCATCTACATACATAAAAACAAAAACCCGGTTATGAACAAAGACTTAGGTCCCATTCCTAACTCCCCCCCTTTTTCAGTTACTCAGTAAACCGTTCCAAAGTCTTTCACTTTTTCCTCCTCTCCCCAACGGTCACTCCTTGTATATAAACCCCCTTATCCCTTCCTACACCCCACATTTGCGGGTGATTTCAACGCGACGCATTGGGCGTGGAACTGCAGCAAAGATAGCAGGCGTGGAACTCTTTTAAAAACATGGGCACGAGACAACCAATTTAGGGTAGTTGCTCCGGTAACAACGACGCGACCAGTACCAATAAACACAGGAAGTGTCCTAGATTTTGCACTAGTCAAGAACTTGGATCGACGGACGGTGTCAAAAACGATCCCGGAGCTGACAAGTGACCACTACCCGGTAGTTCTGAGGATCGGGACACATGCAACATTTTATCAACAGGACAACCACCGCATGTGCTATGGACTTGCGGATTGGGCTAATTTCAGGAAGATAATTACGGAGACACTACCAAGCGATGTGCCCACGATATCCACCAGGGACAGAATAGACAAGGCTGCAGAATTGTTGAAAAACGCCATCACTAACAAAGCGGAAAAAGCAATTCCGTGCAGGTCAACAAAAGCCAAAGAAAACCTGGAGATCCCTGACGAAATTAAATATCTCATAAAAAAGGAACTGGGTAAGGAGGCAGTACCACCGATTCGGCACTGCCGAGCAAAGAAGGGATCTCCGGGAACTGAACAGAGAGATCAGAGATCAACTGAGGCGCCTGCGGAGATAGCGACGGTCGATCCGACTGGCAGCACTCGACACAAAAGACAACACTATATGGAAGTACACGCGGTCCCTAACTAATTCTGCCAGGAGTGACCCTCCGGTGGAAAGCCCAGGAGGCAAACTCACCACGCCTGCTGACAAAGCAGAATATCTTGCGGCACATCTAGAGCAGATTTTCACACCCAATGATGAGACGGAATACACCCCGGATATGAAAACAGGCGAAGTCGAGTCCATGGTAAGGGAACAACACAACGAGAATGAAGCCATTCCGGTGTACTCCACCAAAGAATTGGCAGAGATAATTGCACGACTACCAAAAGGGAAAGCAACAGGGAGAGACAAAATACGCTATGAACTAATCAAACGACTGCCAATCACTGCAGGAGAATACCTTATATCGATTCTCAATGCCACTGTAAGAATAGGGCATTATCCAACCGGCTGGAAGCATGGAGACATCATATGCATACCCAAGGTAGGAAGGAGGGTGCTGAATGCTCTGACGTTAGACCGATATCCCTCCTCTCATGCCTTGGGAAGGTATGCGAAAAGATGATCTATCCTCATATCTTGATACATGCGTAATGGCATGGTGTGATCCCCCAAAAATAATTCGGATTTAAGGCAGGACACTCCACAACACACCAGCTGCAGAGGGTTGTAGACTTTATTTCGGACGCCTTCAACAGGAACAATGTCTTGGTCGGAGTAGCATTTGATATAAGTGAAGCATTCGACAAAGTATGGCGCTTAGACCTACTGCAAAAACTATTGCTAGCAAAATTTTCCTCTTGGCAGGTGAAATTTATAAAATCTTATATTGATGACAGGCCATTCACGGTGAAATCGAATGGTGCCGAAAGCTCAATGAGGAAGATAGCAGCTGGTGTCCACAAGGGAGTGTCCTAGGGCCATTATTATTTACCATATACACAGGTGACATTCCGACAAGCGAGGGGGATTGGAACTCCACCATTGCTCTATACGCGGACGACTGCGCGATAATGACGAGAAGCTTCCAGCCGAAAATGGCTGTCTGTTATCCCTTGAGGCTTACCGAAAAACTTATTAAATATTACAAACAATGGAGAATCGAGATAAACCCCCAAAAGACGCAAGCGATCCTCTTCAAAAGAAAGGATGCCGAAATGCCGAGACAACTTTCAATTCAAGGCGTGGAAATTCCCTGGGCGAAACATATTAAATATCTAGGTGTAACCATGGACGAAAAACTTAAGTTTGACGAACACGTAAAGAGAGTTAATCTAGCGGCAGCCGGGAAAAGAGCCAGACTCTTCCCAATTTTTAACTCAATTGGCGTGTCGAGGGAATTGAAAACACACCTCTACAAAGCAATGATCAGACCGACACTTATGTACGCTACGCCAGTATGGACTGAACTCATAATGCAGAAGTCCTAGAAAATACATGAGATCGCGGAGAGAAATGTTTTAAGACTAATAAGCAGGACATGGGGTCAGAATATAGAACTCCATGATATGCTGAAGACAACACCGATTAGGGAAGTCGCCAAAGATTTGGCCACTAAATACAAACTGGCACTAGAAAATAAAACAAATGACGTTCTTCGGGATCTCTCAAAAAACCAAGTGTCGGTCTGGGACAAGTACAAGAGGACATTGGCATCCAAAGGTGAAGAGGATAGGGTCCCTCCTAAAAGGCGGCGAACATGACATGTTTTTTATTACTGTTTTTATGTTACTAACTATTATGTTTTATTACTGACTATTATGAAAAAACATGGGTGAGGTGCCTGTAGTAAACCATTGATTTAACATTACGACGTTGAGTGGAGCCACTCTGGTAGGCAACTCAGAAAAACCTATGCCCCGGGAAGGTATGAACCACAGTACACCCCCCACTAATGAAGATGACAGCTAATATGCCGAAACATCAGTTTCTAGTTTTATTTACTATTGTATTATTTCACCGTCTCTCGCAACCCTCCCTTTTCAGCAAAATACAGTTCCGTTCTTATATGCAATAACAAAGAATGTGAGGAATAGTCTGATGATATAGAATGACATCATTTCCACAGATTTTTCATAGTCTGAAAACTAAAACTATAGTAAAGCAATGAGTGAAATTGACAGTTTTGATAAAGTACTATATTAAGCATTCATTTAAATTTATCAGGAAATCTGAACAGAAAAAATACTCAAAACTGGCAACTTTCTAAATCCCTTTTGTGGTAAATTTAGAGGAGTTTTATGTCAAATTTTCTACTTCAAGTCCCCTATATTTTCGACCGGCTAGACGCAATTTTTTTCGAACAAAATATCTCAAAGTGTTAACGTCTGTCATATTTGCTGAAGCCATAACGTCCGCGTATGAACGGAACATTGACCTTTGCTCTTACGACAAAAAGCCACTTTATCGACGCAAACGGTTCAAAGTAATCATCACCGCGATTAAAGGAGATGTAAACTTCAAACGTATCAATAGATTTCTAAAGCAATTTTTATATTCGATTACAAGACAGATATTTCATCATTACAATTATTCTTTTAATTAAATGATTTCACCTCTGCAGCGATTTCCGTTTTCCCCAAATGTAAAAGTAATAGTATTAAACAGTCCCCAAATATTGCAATTTTAAAAATTTTACACTTTCTCCATTATGGGGTATTAATACTACACAATTTAGAAAAATGTTAAAGTTGTAGCACTTCTAGAAGTCAAATAATATTTTCTAATTGTTTAAATTTAAATAATTTTTAACGGCCGCCGAAATTCATGTGTGGTAAAATTGAAATGTGTGACGGGCTAGGGTTTCTCGGAGAGGAAAGGGCACAAATGAAAGTTACACGTAAGAACACAAACACCTTTAATCGCCTGGGGCGCACACTACACTGCGTAAGCTTCCACACGAGAAGAGAGAACTGACGCGCACCCTGTTGGCTGCGCGCAAAAACAAAATAAAATGAACAGCAAAGTCCGTTATCGGTCTGATCTCGTTACAAATGTTTTTTGTGCTAATTCACTACTTTGTACATAACTTAAAAATTTCATCTACAGAGCTCATTCCATAATGTCTAAACAGTTATCTATTTATTTAAATTTTAAGAATTTTTAACTGCCAAACAAATTAAAAATCAAAATTTTTATAATCCCTATTTCGTTTTATTATGAATTCTACTTATTAAAAAAATTTCAACTTCGTAGCACCTGCGGAATAACATAAACCATGAAAATTTGTTTAAACAATTGCGAATTTTTAGCGGCCGCATTGTTGCACTTTTCAAAGATTTTCCCTTTTTCTAATCGGTTTTGCACAAAATTCTACCTATGAAAAAAATTTCGAATCTCCAGCTTATCTGGAAGTGCCTAAACATTAGTATCCTCCTGTTATATGTTATCATTATATATCGACGACTCTTACAGAGGAGGAGGAGGTGGATATAGGAAGCTAGGAAGCTGAAATTTTCAAATCATTTACAGAGTAGTGAATTTACACAAATAAACATTTCAATTTCACCATATATGAATTGTGGCGGCCGTTAAAAATTATTTAAATTTAAACAATTAAAAAAATATTATTTTACTTATAGAAGTGCTACAACTTTAAAATTTGGCTACAATGTGTTGCACTAGTGCCCCATAATGGAGAAAAGGTGAGATGAAATGCTTGCAGTATGCATGCACCAACTACTAGTATTCTAGTACGTACACATGTTATTTTTGCCGCACAGTTAGGCACGAACAATTTAATATTCCGTTCTTATGTATTTGTAGTATTTTATATAGCTAATTTATGAAATTTGGGGACACAAAGAGCTACATATCCGCGATTACTTTAAAGCTACTAAATTCAATATAACTATTAAATAAATGATTAAATGGGAAGTAGTCATCTTAAGTTCTGTTTGGATCAACTTGTTTACAATGGGATATAAAACTCCCGTACCAAGGAGTCCACTGTTTTATAATGGGAAACATATTATTACAAAGCATTTGTATATTGCTTTTAAAGGGGATTTATAGACTTCGTGGTCTTCGATCTCAGGGTGCTTGGAAAGGCTGCTTTGAATATGGCATCGCCTTACATAGCATTGTTGGAAGAGAGGCCAGCTTCCAAGACGCCTCATCCGAAGAAAAGCAGAGGCAAAAGAACCAGACCGTTAAAAAAATAACATTTCAATGATTTACAAGCATTTTGTAGCAGCTTGAAAACAAAATCTAAGAAAAAGCACAAGAATATGAGGAAGAAACATCCATATCGGGAATGAGAGTGAGGAATGACGTATATCTGGAAGATTTTGGCGTTGAGGATCCGATACCACCAAGCAGCGAAGATGCACAGTGCTTGTTTTGCAATGAAAAATATTCGGAATACGTAAAAGGTGAAAAGTGGGTGCAATGTGTCGCTTTTCAAGTAAATAATTAATTGCAAATACATGTTTAGGGTATTCCATATTTGGAAGCCATTTTTGTTCACATTCAAAAAGGCATTTTCTTATTTAGTCTAGGGACTTCATTTGCTGTTTTTAAAAATTGTAAAATTAGTAGCAATATATTTTAAGGACAGTCAAGTATTCATAAGTATTTTCATTATAATATATAAAAATGTATCACTCAAAAAGAAAATTGTGTTCCACAATTAGCTACTTTCCTCTATATATAAGAAAAAAGAGACCGAAAATGATTAACTTTATCAATCATTATTAAAAAGGTACCATTCCATTCTTACACTACACAGTTAAATGTAAAAAGACCTGAAGACTTTGGCTCAATGCGATACCGTTCCATGCAGCAAAGAAGAGTGTCCATCAAAAGCAGTGGTAAAATCTTTTCTTTAACAGTTGTTATTCGCCAATCCAACATATCGTTCAGATACCAAATGTCTCTCTAAGGAAACCCTTCGAAACTAAATGGACGTGAGACAAACGAAAATATACCTGTCTCTCTCTCTTGCACCCTCCGCCAGCGCCGCAGCAGAGCAAATTCCCTTTTTTCCTTTCCACCCGCTATCTCCCTTCTCCATTTTAGGGCGAGTGCCTCTATCATCCTCGCGAGACACCCCTCCCGCCATTTCCTGCCTCCCATGTGCCGCCCCGAATTCCCTGTTCCCACAGCCCCTAATAAAGGATTCTCACGGAGACATATCGATCCTCTCCAAGAGGAGGAAAGGGATGGTTTTATCTGTATTTTCTCGCGCTTCGCATCACTGCACTCCGCGGCGGTGTCCTTTTCTGCCCGAGTCGCATCTCCACTCCTCTCAAAGCCGTCCATTTGCAGAAATCAGGCATTGGGAGCAGGAAAACCGCTCCGCCGCTGAAACACACTTCTGCATCATTTCGTTGCAAATTTTGTGGCGTTTGCAGAAATAATCATTCACGTATATAAATTTCCACTCATTTATTTTAACACGTTTATAGGCTTATAGAGTTATACTAGGGGCCCGCTGCAGTACTTCCTGCAAACTTCTAGAGACTTGCGTGAAGTGACCCATGTGATAGTTACTATGACGAAAAATTGTTACAAGAACGTTTTTTTGTTGAACCACTTTTATTAATCCTATTAAAATAATTATATAGCTCACAACATTTTCATGACCAAAAGCACATACCTACATGATTTAGATTACCGGCACACAATATTTTTTGTTTTGTTCACTATTTCTGATGGTACAGTATATTGTATGTTTTGTGGTTTGTTAAATATGAAGTAATCAGTGCACCGGCCACTCGTCAATGTCGAAAGAAATTAATCACAAACATTATCAATATAGTAATTTGCTTAAACTGCACAATAAAACTTGCAAACGAAACGATTTTTCCAATGCATCATGCATGAAATATCTTTCTATTTGAAATGTTAAGTTGTCCATTATTACAATACATTGGAATCGTTTCTTTTCTTAGCTACGTGTTTTATTTGTTTTATATTTACACGAAACTTTTCACATAAGTTTTCAATCGGTTATTGTCGTTGATGCGTTTGTTTCAATGTAGGCTTAGTGCAAATGAGCTTGATAGCCCGTGTCTAACAATGCAAAAATCCGAGTTCAACATTTGAATTGTTGAAAAATTGGAGAAAATCGAATTAACTTAAAATATGAGCAAACACGACTTAAATAACCGAATCGAATGTAAGAATCTTCATTTCTTTTTACGTGGAATAGTGTAAATCCCAAGTCAAAGTGTTGATCGTAAGATATTTTAAAATGTTAAAGACTGAAGGTCTACACATCGTATTCCAGCCGATTATGTGATAATCAAATGCAAAAACGAAAACTTTACTCATATCGTACCCATACCCTTTCGTGAGAAAACTACCGGCTTAAGTCCTGCAAGAGTTTACGCCGAGTATTAAGGAGAAAGATTTGTCGAAATCGAGCCGACCGTTCTTGGTTTATTTGCGTTTATTCTGGGAGGTGACGTCACTCGAGGATTAATCTGCTTTTGTCCTTCACGCGTTTTATTGCAAGCTGAGTGCAAATGCACTTGAAGAGCGAGTCTAACAATGCAAAAATCCGAGATTAACAACTCCTGCTACCCTAGCAACCACCTTTCCAAATGTCGAAAAACCGGAGAAAATCGAAAATAAACTTGAAATATGAACAAACACGAATTTAGCAACAAAATCGGCGGTAAGAATATAAATTTTCATTTCTTTCTGCGTGAAATGGCATAAATCTATAGTCAGAGTCTCGATCGTAAGATATCTTTAAATGCTAAAGAATAAAGGTCTACACATGTTATTCTGGCCGATTATATGTTAATCAAATGCAAAAACAAAAATTATCCTGGTACCAAACCCATGCCTTTCCGGGGGACGACTACCCATTTAAAACATTCAGGAGTTCGCGCCGAGTATTCAGGCGAAACATTTGTCGAAATCGAGCATACCGTTCCCGGTTTATTTGCGTTTGCGCTGGAAGGCTTCAGACGCAGGCAGGTAGGGACGATCGCAGACACGCAGGCAGAGACACAACGGTTATAATATATTAGATATAATATTTTGTCAAATAACAATAATACAAACAAATCTGCGAACCGATTATGTATTCTTCTGTATAAGCTTTTAGATTCCGTATTTTATTATTAACTAGCGTACAACTATGATTATGGAGTTCCACAAAGTCACGGCATCTTCAGTATATATTAGAGTATATATTGATGTTGTTAACGATTGAATGCATGACTCCAGATTTTGTATTAACATAAAACTTTTATTTATTCTAGAAAAATCACACAGAATCAAAAACTATCAGTCGTTACGTAAGAGGATTAGTTTATTTTCTAACTTATTGGTATTGCAAAGAATATGAATAAAATTACTAGTGAATCAATATTTCTTATTTTACTCTAATTGTGATTAAACATCAATTTTAGATTTCCAAAGACTATCCGAACGCTAATGACGAATAGTGTATCTAGAGTGATAACTATTGTACACATGAATCCACCAAGAATGAAGCGAGAACATTAAAACTCCTTACGGTCTATACTTGGTCTTTTGCAACATAAATTGGTACAAAATGTTTAATTAATTGTTTCATAGCCTTTGTCATATCTATTTCATTTATCGAACAACTATAAAGTAATTGTAAAAGACGAAAGTTGTTAAATAAACGTGTGCAATTAGTATTTTTCCGAATAAACAAGCACTTAAAAGATACTAAGGCTTTTCTCTTAGGAGTTCGCTTTGGGTATTTCGGAAATGAATGTCTCCTTAAACGAATTTTGTGCCAGTTACCTAAACACACTTTGAATACGGGGTAACGAGGCATTTCTTCACACTCGGAGCGTGTTCTTAATAAATAGTTAAGTCGTGATATGCAACAAAGCGACCATCCATTTCCCGATTCCTGAAGTATCACTGTACACTCACTGTCACAGAAGCAGATAGAGAAAGCAAATTCGTCGCGCCCTCTCGAACACAAACTGAATCATGGCGTCTTCTTCCAATATACATAACCGCGTCACACAGCGGGGAAACCGAAAGGCATGAAGGAAGACAGGAATGGAAAGAGAGACACATAAAGGGAGAGAGGGACATTCTCCCTAAATAACCAACCAAACGCCTACGGGACGGATTGCGGACTGACGATACTCCGTATACGCCGCTCTCTGCTTATTCTCCCTCTCTCTCTTCTCTCTCTCTCTCTCACTCAACTCCTCCCTCTCTCTCTCTCTCACCTATCCTCCTTTCGCAGTTGATTTCCAGGTGAGAGTCATGCATCACGCGGTGTCTGGCTGCGTGCGTTGGAAAAGGTACGATCTCGACACATATCGCCCAAAACCCCTTTTCGTCCAAATTTCATCCGATTCCGAGAGAGCTCGCATCAACCCTCTCAGGTCTAGGACTACCCGCGCTTCCCCTTGTGGTGGCACGAAAAAGGAACGTCGAAATACTGACACACAATTTCCTAGCAACACCGGTTCGACAGAGGGAAATGGTGGAGTCGGAACCTCGCTCGTCCTTGCTATTCCCGTGCTTCCCTTCCCCCCCCTCTCTCTCTCTCTCTCTCTCTCTCTCTCTATATATATATATATATATATATATATATATATATATATATATATATATATATATATATATATATATATATATATACACACACATCATCTTAGCCCTTTTCGACAACCTTCCATCTCTTTCACATGCATCGGAAGAGGCTTCCATGACCTTAGGATGAGACTTCCCTTCTAAAAACGCGACATTTTCGTGGAACGGAAAATGCCTTTTTAAACAAGCTTTCGAAATAATCTCCGCGCCGCCCAACAGCCTACACAAAATCTAAACAATATATCTGAAAATATCTGTCGTTATGGATCCTGACGATAGGCTGGAGTTTGGCATGGGAGGGTGTAGTGGGCCGAAGGAATGCGACGAGTATATTTTCCCGTCCGAGTGTCGGTCGGCGTGAAGACGGGAGAGAGGGGAAGTGTAAGGGGAGAGAATGGGGTAGGAGGAAAAACTATGGTAAAGAGGGAGGAGGGGTGTTCGTGTGGAATGGGGGAGGGAGCGAGGGGACGCGAGAGGGACTAAGGATTTGGCCCACCGTTCCTCCCTCGCGTGAGATCGAATCGAGTTAACGCTCCGGAGATTTGGTCTTCTGCATAATCCATCACCATGACAGTGGAATTGCTTCTCTGACCACTCCACTTCCGCTCATCCCTCATTCACGTGCCGTGGAATAAGCCCCTACAAACTCTCCCCTTTCCCCACCCCAACCCTACGCTAATCTCTCTCGTGCCGAATAACCCTCTTCCTTCCCCCCTCCCCGCAATTCCCTCCCCCTTACGCCCCCCCTACGCCCTCCCCCTTACGCCCCCCCTACGCCCTCACCCCCCTACGCCCTCTCCCCTTGCGACCTCCCCAGCCTATGCCCTCTCCCCCCCACGCCCTCCCCCCTACGCCCTCCCCCCTACTCGCTCTCCCCCTACGCCCTCTCCTCCCTATCCCTCCCCTTACCCACCCCCCCTACATCCTTCCCACCCTATCGCCCTCCTCCCCCTACGCCCCCCCCCCCTACGCTCTCCCCACCCCTTCGACCTCCACCACCCACGCCCTCCCTCCACAACGACCTACCCACTACGGCCCCCCGCAAAGCCCTTCCCCCCCTACGCCGTCCCCACCACTTCGACTTCCCCAGAACGACCTCTCCAATACGCCCCCCCCCCCCCTTTGGCCCTCCACAACGCCTTCCCCCCTCTACGCCCCCTCCCGCTCAATCTAAAGCTATTCCTATTTACCGTCGGAAACATAAATCGCAATATTGCGCAGATCCGACGAGCAGCGAGTGACTGTGCGTACGCACGACTGGGTGAGGTCGCACGAATTGAGACAGAGAAACATGTTTCTCGGCGCACACAGAGGCGGCGAGGAAAAGAACGAGAACGTAGGTTTTCACGATGCCAATTCCTAACCCATGAGGATTCCTGCGCTAGTTTGAGTGAGCGTGTATGTGTGTGTGTTTGTAGGAGTGTGATTGTATGCGCGTTTTGGATACGTGGGAACACTAATAGATGGAGGACGTCCACCCCGGAAACTATGTCCTCGCGAACGTTGGTTAGGGGAATGGTTCGGTAAATTGGCCGTTAACGCTTTAAGTGGAGGGAAGTAGTTGTGGATGGTGGAAGGAGGGAGAGAGGTTGGAGAAGAGGAGGGGTAGAGGGAGAGATGGTTTTTATTCCGAGTGGGTTCTCTCTCATCTGGAGTGCGTAATTAGGGAATTGGCTCGTCGCTCTGGATTTGTGTCCGGGAGATTGAATATCATTCCGCGAACGGCCCGTGAAGGCTTTAACGATTTCGCATTTGAAAGAAACGAGAGTATCTGGAAAGCGTTGGGCGGCGGCCACGGCGTGGGTCTGAATAAATGGGGCATATCAACGCTGCAGAATAATAAACAAACAGCCGAGTGGCGAAGAAGGTTCTTTCGAAAGCAAACACCTTTGTTCTTCGAAAGGCAGCAATTTGATAACGAGCATAACATTTCCATGATTAGATGGATGTTGATGTCATTTTGGTATAAATAACTAAATTGAACCAAAAACATAGAGCGATAACATTGCTCTTTCATTTAATCAACCGATGGAAACATGGATTTTAAAGTTAAAGACGTATTTTAGCTATTTGCTTATATTCCAGAGGTGAATTATTTAATACCGATAACTTGGCATGCCTTAATTAATTCAAAGAGAACATTTTGGTGAGAGGAGTGCCGGTAGTGTAGCGCTTAGGACGCTGGCTTGCTACTCGCCTGCTGCTCGAAGGGGCAGCGGGCACGAATCCTGCGCAAGTAGGATTTTTTCCAAGGTGGCCCGGCCCCATATGTGTGTGGTTTGAGGAGAAAGCGCAAATTCGGGGTTCCGTCCTATGGAAGGAACGTTAAGCAGTTGGCCCCCTTAGTGCTTTTCGTGAATAGTAGGCTAATGCCGGCACCGGTTTTCCTTCCTCCCTTCCGTGTGCATGTCCAGCTGATGACGGGGCAAAATAACCATAACTATACCCGTCGACGCACTTAAAAAATCAGTCACTAACCCTATTTTGGTGAGGCATTTTTATTTTCTGTTGTATTTATTGCGTTAAAGCCCTTTGACGATCATTCATACTTCATTAATTAAAAGGCAAAAGAAAAACACTGCCACTGAAATCACGTATTTGATTAGAAGGTGCAATAAAAATGGCTTGATAATTCGTTGTAAAGTGAATTTTTGGTTCCACAATTTGATGAAGCGAGACAAAGAAAAATTTGTTTTCAATAAATTAATTAATTTCTTTAAAAAGCTCAATATTATATGAAATAATCAAAGGCGATTCAGACAACTTTATAGGTGCAGTATTACCTGCGAAGAAAATTACTCCAACGAAATGGACGAATGAAAAATAAATGTTCTGATTCTTACGGATAATGTACAAGTACATCATCATTTAATATTTTCCTTCAATTGTAAACTCAATTCAAAACATGTTCAATCTGTGAATCATCTCAACCCAGCTCTGGAGTTTTAGAAACTATATAAAAATACATCGTGTATTATTTTGCCAAAAATGCAAGCCAATGACTTATGAACGAAAGTATGTAATATACGAAGCATAGCAAAACATTTCCAACTCTTAAGGTTTTGACACCTTCAAAATAAGCGAAATAAACATGCTTTTGTCAGAAAATGCCTTTTTTCAGAGAAGATAATTCCAAGGTAAGAGCTTTAGTTCCCATCAAGGGGCGATTTTCTCTCTTCATCCAGAGAAAGGCGCATTAATATCGCATCCCTTCAGGCGCCATAATCTTCATAAATAAGAAAAGAAGTGACGTAAATTTTTAAATCTGCCCCAAACTCCCTGAGATTACGATTCGGCGAATAATAACTGAGCAATCATGACAAAACACCTGAAAGTTTCACAAAACCTTTACTAATGGCGCGCGTGCTTGTTTATCTGCAAACACACACACACACATATATATATATATATATGGATGTCAACAAGGTGTTGGGATGAGGAAACCCAGTGAGCACTCACCAATCAGACGACTTCAGGTTGGCGAGGCCCCGGGGATGTCGAAGCGACACACGTAAAATAACACAAAAACACAGAAACATCACAAACGTAAATCTTTCGGAACTACTCCTTCTTCAGCTACAGAGAGAGAACTGATGGCGGTGACACTGGGTGGAGGCATGGGGGTGGAAGGGTAGTACGGAAAGGTCGAGGATTGGAGGAAACGGAGGGGGTTGGGGATGGGTAGGGTGTTGGAAGAAGACAGAAAGGGTGTGAAAAGCTATCGAAGGTTGAGGCCTGGGGGAGTGAAGGAGTTTAGGAGATGGATATGCGAAAGCTCCCACTGACGGAGTTGGGGAGCCGAAGCATTGTCGGGGAGAGCGCGAATGACTCTCACTGTGAAGCAGTTGTTGAACTTTAAATTATGTTTGTTCGCATCATCTTCCCCCGACTCACTTCCACAATCCCTTTCTGCCTTCAAACCCCCTTCCCAATACATCCCCCCTCTCTTCCTCCCCACCATCCCATCGAGCAATATGCTAATTACATAATTCGCGCAGTCGCCCAGCCCAACTTTCCCGACCTCCTTGACCACAACGACAATTTGACGAAACCAGAAAGACACGCAATTTCTACGTTGAAACGCAACGGCAAAATTATTATCCTCCCTGCAGACAAAGGTACCACCACCGTGGTAATGGACCGCTCGCATTACAACGACGAAGCCCTCCGCCAACTATCTGACCAAACTTCTTACCTTCCTCTCCCCTCCAACCCCACTGACCGCCACTCCTCCGAAATTTCTGCATATCGTGGGAAAACAAGAAGGCCTCTCTGATTCCACCATTTCCCTGATGATCCCCAACACACCCCGGACCCCAACCTTCTACCTACTCCCAAAAATCCACAAACCCAACATCCCCGGCCGCCCCATTGTTGCCAGCTTTAATTCTCCCACGGAACGCATCTCTGCCTATGTTGACTCCCACCTACAACCTCTCGTCCGTCAAATCTCATCCTTCATCAGAGACACAAACAACTTTCTACTACGCCTAAAATCACTCCCTTCCCCTCTCCCACCTAACACAATTATGTACACTATAGACGTCTGCTCCCTCTACACCAACATCCCTCACAACCAAGGACTGTCCGCCCTGAGAAAATTATTGGACTCCAGACCACCTGACACAAGACCATCCTCCCATTTCCTAACGAAGCTGGCTGAAATGGTGCTCCAAAAAAACAACTTCTCTTTCGGAGGGCGCCACTATCTACAAATAAAAGGTACCGCGATGGGCACTCGCATGGCGCCCTCCTATGCCAATGCCTTCTTAGGCGAATGGGAGGAACGCTTTCTTGACGTTTCCCCCAGACCACTCCTATGGCTGAGGTATAATGACGATATTTTTCTTCTCTGGACACATGGACCCGACTCGCTACAATCCTTTTTACAACGCCTCTCATCCCACCCCACGCTTTCCTTCACCCACCACTCCTCTGCCTCCAACATCACCTTCCTGGACGTCGATCTCTCCATCCGGGAAAACAAAATCCACACCAACGTGCACCTCAAGCCTTCCAACCGCCTTCAATATCTCCAGTTCAACAGCTGCCATCCCCTCCACACTAAAACCTCTATTCCCTACGCCCTAGCCCGACGAGGGCGGAGAATTTGCTCGGACAGAGATTCCCTGTCCGAGTACTGCTCCACCCTCGAACATGCCTTCTTACAGCGCGGATACCCGCCGGATCTGATCCGAGACCAAATCCGGCGGGCAGTCGCACCCGCCACCCCTAACTCCCACCTCAATACCCACACCACCACCGATTCCACCCTCCAACTCACCCTAACCACCCTGTATTTCCCCGGCATCCACGACATTCTGAAAAACATCCTGAAAGCCGCCCACCTTATCCTCTCATCCTCCCCTCACCAGATCCCATTTCCCAGACCACCGATGCTCTCCTTCCGCCGTCCCCCTAATTTGGCAAATATTCTATGGAAGAAAGAACCCCCAGCATCCACGCCTTTACACCCTGCCGGATCTTACCCCTGCGGTAGACCCCGATGTCTAACATGCCCAATAAACCCCCCCTGCAACTCCTTCTCCAGTCCCACAACCAACATCACCTACCCCATAACTTCCACCACCAACTGCACCACCCGCAATATCATTTACCTCCTGAGATGCACTCAATGTCCCGCCTTTTATGTTGGCTTCACCAGCAATCCCCTCAACATCCGCATGAATGGCCACCGCAACAGCGTCATTCTCAAACGACCGCTGCCGGTGGCCGTTCATGCGAACAAACATAATTTAAAGTTCAGCAACTGCTTCACAGTGAGAGTCATTCGCGCTCTCCCCGACAATGCTTCGGCTCCCCAACTCCGTCAATGGGAGCTTTCGCATATCCATCTCCTAAACTCCTTCACTCCCCCAGGCCTCAACCTTCGATAGCTTTTCACACCCTTTCTGTCTTCTTCCAACACCCTACCCATCCCCAACCCCCTCCGTTTCCTCCAATCCTCGACCTTTCCGTACTACCCTTCCACCCCCATGCCTCCACCCAGTGTCACCGCCATCAGTTCTCTCTCTGTAGCTGAAGAAGGAGTAGTTCCGAAAGCTTTACGTTTGTGATGTTTCTGTGTTTTTGTGTTATTTTACGTGTGTCGCTTCGACATCCCCGGGGCCTCGCCAACCTGAAGTCGTCTGATTGGTGAGTGCTCACTGGGTTTCCTCATCCCAACACCTTGTTGACATCCATATATTCATTTTACCTTTCCTTTTCCGTAAGTTGGTATATATATATATATATATATATATATATATATATATATATATATATATATATATATATATATATATATATGTATATGCATCTATTCTGCCCTGGATAATTCCTATTTCCGAGAAAGACAGAAATTTTCATTTTTAAATTGTCCGCTTATCGAACTTTATTTTGCTGCACAAGAATTCTATGAAAGTACATTACTTTTTGTAATAAAAAACTCTATTTGCTGATATTTTAATTAGATTGATTTTTATGCAATACGTGTGCACATACGCAATCTCGTTTGTTTAACTAGAGGCGTACTTTATAACTCTTTACATCTGGCTTCTGTATGAGAGAATATTTGGAAAAATGTGTATTAGTGTGTTATGACAGATGTTACCACCAGATTAGTCTTTTTCCTGTCGAACTCTGGACACTCAATAACACTGTCAAAAGTGTTTGCTCTGCGGTAATCATCTGTCAAGATATGATAAGCAAGTATTTTAATATGTATATACATATACACACACGCACGTTACACATGCTTGCATACAAACACAAATATAGCTACATTCATAGGTGTATCGTCTGCGATCTTCGTCTTAGTCACCTTTGCCGCATAGCGTCACTCGGAAAGATGTGAATTAAGTTTGAAATAAATCAAATAAAATTTTTTATTATAGAAGTTAATTATATTGTTAATAATCGGTAAACACTAAATAAATTGAAACATTTGCCACAAATCTAACAACTGACGTATCTTACTAATGTGAAGAATGTCGCTGTTTAGTGCTGCACAGTTTCTCGAATTGTGGCATGAATTACCCTGATCCATTTGTAATTATCAAGACTATCACCTGGAAAATATCTTTCAAAATTTGTCTCGAGCGATGACAAATTATTTTTAAAGCCGGTTTCAGATCCGCTGGTAATTAAATATTAGAGATCACACGAACATTTCGCATTATTGGAAATATTTTAATATTTTCAATCTCCATTTTCTTTCGCGAATATTCAATTTTAATAGCAGAAGCATTCAAATTATCACTCAATTGAAAAATATGAATATTGCTTCCTTGTATTGAAATATTGAGAATGATAAACTTCTCAAAAATGTCGCATTAATAATCAAGCTTAAGTAAAAGGCCATTGTTGATATATAAATTAGCATTGTTATGATTATCTCCAGTTAAATAATGATATAGATCTTTCTTCAGTTTAAATACATGTAAAAAGCAATTCCTCTTAACAAACATTTAGAACTGCAGTAAAAAAGTAAAGAAGTGTACCCTGCTCTCATTTCTTCTCTTGGTCGTTCAAACCATCTTGCCTGTAGAGGTCTCACTTTTTATATAGTTAATTGCATTTAATACCTCAGAATAATCTCATCTAGCTCTTGGTACACATTTGTTGATTACAGTAACTCTATGAATCATGCAATGAGTCCGAAAGGCGTTGAGAGCTTTACTCCGAATCATGGATTGAAACCATCCGTGGTTAACTGACAGCGAGCGTGCCCCGTATGTACGTATACCCACACAATTTACCATTTCGATGTGTAAAAAAAATATAACAGAATCAGTAGTTCAATTCTTTCCAATTAATAATTTAAATGATCTCTTTGGCTTTATCAAGTTATTTATTTCGGAAAGGCTTTTCTCCCATCTGTTATTTTCACATAACTATAATATTCACTCGGACAAAGTCAAATGTTTTTGTCTATAATGCAGTTAAATGAGAAATCTAACTCCTTAACCGTAAAATTAAAAAAATAGAGACACAGGAAAAAAGAGGGAGAAAAGAAGAAAGGAGGTGAAAAGTCAAAGAAAATGAAAAAATACAATCTTACAGGTTTAGGTCGTGTTACTTCACGCCAGGGACCTAATGTCACTCACACATTCACTCACTCATTCGCACAAGCACTAAACCTAATTATGGAAAAACCATAAAAAAGGATCCGGGTTTGCGAGAGATTAATCTGTGCAAGGGACCCGAAAATCACACCGTTGCCAGAAGGTTTGTGAGTCAGTACGACCGCGGCAGGGACCTACTAGGCAACCACAGGCACGCGCGCACCTACACACCAAGACGTAAGGGGAAATAAAAGTAAAAAGGGTGGGGAATAATACTATGTTTACGGGAAATTAAACCGCGACAGGTACCTAATATCGCACACAGTTGTCTGTAGGTTTATATGCCAGCAGGCAGCAACAGGGATCTATCAGTCGAACCAATCACTCACATAAGCACTCGAATACACGCAATAAGATCTCTAATAATGAGCTAAGCGTACTAAATACGTATTTCTACAGCAATGCCCTCATCATCAGTAGCTGATGTGTAATGAAAGGGGGAGTGTTGTGGGCCATATTTATATGGTTATGTGCTGAATTGAAAGGGGAAGGAGGTTCAGCCGTTGCAACTTACAGAGGTGAAAGGGGGATTGGGCAGCGGTCGTCATTCATAACGGATTTTTGTTTCTGTTTATGTGTATGCTTTCGTAAGCATCTAGTTTGTTTTTGTAGGTTATTGATTTTAAGAGTGCTAGGTTTTGGATTGTGATTGCATGGTGGTGTTCCTGTATATGTGTTGCTACGCTAGAATTGTTTAATCTGTTGTGTTTAAAATTTATTTTATGTTCTTTGAAGCGTGTTTCTATCTTTCGTTTCGTTTGTCTGATATATATTTTGTCGCATCCTCCACATGATATTTTGTATATGCCGGATTTTTGTAAAGAAGTAATTGTGTCTTTTGGGTTGTGTAATAAATTTACGTATCTGTTTCTAATACACTTCAAGTGTATATTGTAAAATGCCAAACAAATCTTCGGAAATTAAAAGTAAATTGTAAAGAAGAACAAGATGACCCGATCGGAACTTATGGAGCCTATTTTACACTTGATCATTTATTTAAACTTATATTGCCTTTAATAGCATTAAAATAACCGCGGTTTTGTTGCTTTATATGTTTCCAAATTTCGTAATTTAGCGTTAAAAGATATTAAAAATTCATTCGAACGGAATACTAAATTGATCAGGCAAATTTGTCCTGCAAAAATAACGTTGTATACATGCGCGGATCCAAGGGGGGGGGCGATCGCCCCCCCCCCCCTTGGGTACTCTCTGGGACAAGAGAATAAGCAGGTTGTCAGGAGGCGGGATGGTTTCTTCAGTAGGCTTAGGTTATTGAATAGATTCTTCTTCGAAATTTCCCATGCTTCTTGTTTTTATGTTGCTGCCGACGTATTGTCCTAGCTAAAAGGGTCTGTTGGAGATAGTGTCACCCTGGGCGGTGCTGAAACTTGCTAATTGGGGTGGTGGGGAGGAGAATGGGATTCCCAAGATTTTCAACGAATGGCGAGTGAAGGGGAAGAAACCTACCCACGTGGGACATTGCCTTCGAATGCGCTCAATGTGCGCACTCCGGGCGCGTAGCCTTTAGGAGAACCCTTGCACCGGGTGCAGTAAAGATAGTATCATATGAATCCTCTCTCTTTCGAACCGCGAGTAGGGGCGATGGCCATGTCAACGACCTACGCTATCGGCTAGGTGCCGGTAAAAGGATGATACAAAGCCATCGGTTTATGCCTTGGTTCTCCTTCCACCCTCATTCACTGGTGTCGGTTCGTTTTGTTCTTACGAATGGCTATAATTTAAGAAGCTTTTTAGATGTCTCTTCTTGGGTTTACCCAAAAGAACTACAATGATATTTCTAAATGCAAATTTTGGAATTTATCTCCCCCCCTTCCTCCCCTCCCCCCCGTTTGCTTAGAGTGCTTCCCCACTTCTGAGCTCTTCCATCTCCCAAAATCCTTAACAAGGGACCTTTCTCTATCTTGGGTTTTCCCGTCATTGTTTTCAAGAGCTTCCGAGCGTTTTGAGATCATTCATTCAGTGATTCGCTAGCGCGTGTATGATAGTTTGCCGGAGAAGTGCTATAAGTTGCAAGTGTCGCATAAGTATATAGTCGGTACAGACATTCAGATTTTGCGTTTTATCGTGTCCCACAATTAAGTATTACAGCAGCAGTTCTACAAGTACTCGAAATTCCATCACTTCAAGAGTGATTATTACTTCTTTGGAGATAGTCGACGAACATGCAGCGGAAGAAATCTACAATCATCTGTAAGTGATTTCTTACGAAGCTTTTATTGTTTATTTTCTCTATATTCGAATTCAAAGCACTAAAAATGCAACAATCAATGTCTGATAAAAGTATTATTATTTTTAAAATTATTCCGTGGAATTTATCTTTAAAAGGGAATATATATATATATTTAGTCATAATATTATACTTTATTCAGCATTGAAGATGTATAGTTAAATTTTGTATATTATTAACGTGAATCATTATTTGAACATTTTCAGATATACCTTGATTAAAATGAAATCTAAAAGACAAAAGCGCCAGAAAACGCTGCATTTTTATCTCAATTCTTCAGAAAAAGAATCAATAATAAATTCGAGCAATCTAGAAGTGGAAGTTGCAGTGTCTACACTATTACCTTTCGACTCCTTGAAGAGAGATTTATACGCTTATGAAGATAACAATTTGGTTATTTCATCGGTTCATTCGGTAGATATCAAACATTATATTAGTGATAGCAGTGCAACGGTGAAGAATGATATCGGTATTTACCTTGGAGAAAAATTAGATAATTTAACAAAGAAAGAACTTTTAGAAAATCCGTTTTGTCCACCTAAAAATTATGTCTTTCCTTTTTCTGAGCACCAAAAGAACGGCAAAGATAAAAAGAGATACCTCAATCAAACTCACTTAGATAGATTCACTTGGGTAGTATATTCTCCAATAAAGCAGGGAATTTACTGTAAATATTTTTCCTTGTTCGCTCCTACAACTGTTGGTTTAATTAAATGTAAAACTCAGACCGGGGTTTTAGTTTCAAAACCGCTTACTGCATTTTCAAAATTATTTGGTAAGGATGGCGTTCTTGGAAAAACACCATGGCAATGCTTATCATAATAGCTCTGTGGAATCGGCTAAAATATTTTTAAGGAACTTTGGCAAGCCCCAAACTGAAGTTCAAAACATGTTTATTTCAGGGAGACTGAAGCAAGTTCAAGAGAATCGAAAGCGTCTTTTGCCTATTATTGACACGATCATCACTCTAGGTAGACAAAATATACCATTACGAGGCCATATGGATGACGACAATTTTTCAGACATGCCTGAGAGCAGTTAAAGTATTACGAACGAGGGAAACTTTCGCGCTATACTAAAATTACGTATCCGTGGTGGTGACCAGGATCTTGAAAATCATCTGAAATCTTCTAGCGCAAATGCCAAAAACGACTCAGAACTTATTGATTGTTGTGGCGATGAAATTTTGGAAAAAATCCTAAACTTTGTGAGGGAAGGAAAATATTATTCCATTTTATTTGACGAAACTACTGATATAACTATGGTGTCTCAATTAAGCCTTGTTATTAGGTATGTTTATGAAAATAAAAATAGGGAAGATTTCATTGGTTTTTTGGATTTGCATGATGAAAATTTCACATCAGGAATTAGACAAGACCTGGAACCTAAATTAGGAGGGGATATGCTAGGAAATTCAGTTGTTCAGTTATTAGTAAAAAATAATCTTCATATGAAAAACTGTGTTGGTATTTGCACCGATAACTGCCGTGTGATGGCTTCTGAGCAGCGTGGTGCCGCTTCAGAAATCCGTAAGGTTTCTCCTCATGCGGTTAGAGTTCCTTGCCAAAGCTATTTATTGAACTTGACTTTGTCGAAATCGTCCGAAATTAGGGCAATTAGAAAATGTTTTGAATTAATGGGCGAGGTTATTAATTTTTATCATTTGTCTGCTAAGAGAAGTTTTCTTTTAAAGAGAGAAATGGGTGGGGGATTAAGTAGCTTGTGCGATACACGCTGGGTTGTTTAATGTTTGAGAAAAATTTTCCACAATTACCAAGATATTGAACGATATCAGTAATTGGGAAGAGAGGACATCTTCAACAAAGGCAGATTTAATCCTCAATAATCTCATGACAAGCGAATTCATTATTTCGATGAAATGCATTACTTTTATTTTTTCCTTAACACTTCCGGTTAGTAAGTCATTACAAAAAGAATCGCTAGATCTGTATTCAGCTATAAAATGCATTGAGGACATCATTTGCTTATTAGATTATGAAAGGAAAAGGGTTGACGAAGTATTTAATAGAATTTGGAAAAGCATGAATGAATTTGCAGATATTTTGCATTTAAAACTAATTAAGCCCTGGTATGCATCAAGACGAATTAACTGTTCGGAAACCGCTGAGGAATACTATCGACGTAGTGTATTTATCCCAATGATTGATACTCTCCTAGTGTATTTTCGAAACCGTTTTTGTGATGATACTGATGGCATTTAATTTGGGAAATATATTACCGAAGCAACTATTGTGTTTGGATCAAGTTGAGTTAGATAATACTGCAACGTCATTATGGGAAAAATATTCTAACTTTTTGAATGATTCCATTATTTCAAATTCGTTTACTATTTTTCTAAGCGAATTAATAATGTGGAAAACCAAATGGGAACGTGAATATAAGTGCAATAACATTAAAACTGCCATGAATGCCTGTAAAGTTTTCTGTATGTGCGACGAGGAAATTTATCCAAATTGCAAAATTTTATTAAAAAATTTACTCACTCTTCCTATAAGTGTTGCTAGCTCTGAACGCAGCTTTTCGGCTTTGCGACGATTAAAAACTTGGTTGCTGAGCAGAATAAATGAAGAAAGACTTGTGGGTTTGGCGTTACTCCATATACATCAAGATATTCATCTTGACCCGGAAGAGATTTTAGATCGTTTTGCTAATTCTGGCAATCGACGACTTGATTTTTTATTTTTATTTTTAAAATAAAATGTTAAGAAGTGCTATACAAAGTTAATAAAATGTCACAGATACCCGATTTAAATATATTTTTTGTCTTTTTTTACATTATGCAAAAATAAGCCTTATACATCATTTTCACAAAATATGGAGGTCAATGTATGCGTGGTTTTCAAAATATATTTCACTTAAAATAGGATTTATGATAGAAAATATACTATAAATAAATCCATTTCTCGCGCAGAGGTCCCTAGAGACTGGAGGTTAGCACACGTTACCCCAATTCATAAGGGCGGCGACAAGGAGAACCCAGGAAATTACAGGCCGATTTCTTTAACTTCGATATCGTGTAAGGTTCTCGAGCATAAACTCGTTAGCAACATAATGCGATTTCTTGATAGTAATTTATTGTTAGATGATTGTCAACACGGCTTCAGGAATGGTAGACCATGTGTTACTCAGCTCGGTCTTTTTGTTAATTGTATACTGAGAAGCGGAAAAAAGAATACGCAGGTCGATGCCATCTTCTTAGATTTTAGGAAAGCCTTTGATAAGGTACCTCACAGGAAGTTAATAACTAAATTATAAACCTTAGGCGTTAATTCTAAAATCGTTAGTTGGATCCGTGAATTTTTAAATCATAGGAAGCAGAAGGTTGTTATAGTTGGGAAATCTTCGAACTTAGTGGAGGTTGTCTCTGGCGTTCCGCAGGGTAGTGTAATTGGCCCGTTATTATTTCTAATTTATATAAACGATATCAGCTCAGTAGTCAGAAGTAAAATTAGGCTTTTCGCGGACGACACCGTCATCTATAGAGAAATAAGCAATCCGGAAGACCACCAGTATCTCCAAAATGACCTAGAAGCTATTTCTGCATGGTGTAAGGAATGGCAGTTAGAGATAAACCAAAAGAAAAGCTGCGTCATCAACTTCTGGAGAACCAAGAGTATCTCGTTGGATAATAATTATTTGTTGGACGGAGTAGAGATTCCAGTTTCAGACTCGATTAAATACCTCTGAGTCACGATCCATCGTGATCTCTCGTGGGACACCCACATTCGCCGATTGATAGGTGCCGCTAACAAAAAGCTGGCCTTTATAGGGAGAATAATTCGAAGTAGCTCCGAAAGAAGTGAAAGAGTTTTGTTATTTTCCTTGGTTCGACCGCAGGTCGAATATGCTTCAGCTGTGTGGGATCCTTACGAAAAGGGACTCACTAACGAGATAGAAAAGGTTCAGCGCAGGGCAGCTAGATTTGTAGAGAGGAATTACGATAGTAAACAAAGCGTAACATCATTAATAGAAAATCTGAAATGGACATCGTTAGAGGAACGTAGGCTGCAGGCTAGAATTAAACTACTGGAAAAATTTATGTCGGAGGGACTAGCGAATGAGGTAGTAGCACTTATCAGAAGCCCGACGTATCTCGGAAGGCAGGACAGTGAGGATAAGATTCGCGAGATCGACTGTAGAACGGAGCGATATAGAGGATCGTTTTTCCCTAGGACGATAAAAGACCATAATAGAAAAAGATAACGTAGGAAAACTATGGATCCTTGGTGCACTGCACCCCCTGCCATCCACCAAAAAGGTGACTTGCAGGGTATAATGTAGATGTAGATGTAGATACTATTATTTATTTTGATAATCTCTTTAAAAAGTCCTGAATATAATTTTCACGTATATAGGGAGTTGTATTTGAAAATTTTCCTATTTACGAGGAAAATAGTAGGTGGGAGGTTTCTAGATCCGCCCTTGGGTGTATATATATTAGACTATACCGAATCCGAGTTCAAAAGTAGTTGTTGCTATGGAAACACTCTCATAATCAGTGGGAAAAATGCAAAAACATGTATTTATACTAATTACTAAGAAATAAGATCGATATGTAAAATTATACGATAAAAATTAAAATTTCTATTCATTTTCCCAGATAATAGTAAAAATCACACTCCGATAATACAATTCTAAGATATTTTCATATGCAAGAGAAAATTACCGTGCAGGGTAGATTTCAGATTTCCCATTTAAGTCAATCTTACCCGGGACTTCAATCTTCGCAACAAAAACTATCTTCGGGAGATCGACCCATGGAGCAAGAGATTTCCACCAAGTTGAATAAAAATCGGTGTATTGGTTCAAAAGATAATAGGGCAGACAGAAACAACGACGAAACTATACGCCTATTTCCATTCTGGAAAGTAGGCTGAAAATTCCCATTTTTGCAGTTAAAATAATATATTTCAGCTAATTCGGCATGGATTCGTATTGTCTTTCAAGGAATATAATTGTCATTTTTCCCGAATTCTAATACAAGTACTGAGTTTGTACCTTAATTTTAAGAAATTTTAAAATGAAATTAAAGGAAAGATTGCTTCACAGTCAATACTTTTCTTATGGCGTATTGAAATGGAAATTTTGAGTATAAAAGCCCCCTTAAAATGGAAAATGTTGGGATTTTCGATGTTTCCAATAGCCCTGGTGAGGTTCGCAGCATACATGCGAAAACCGCATGTCTCTATGTTCCAAATTACTTGAAAAATGATCGTGTTAGAAAAAAAGGGCGGAAGCACGAAAAACACGCACTGTCTTCAGCACTTGACTGACCTTTGTCGACGCGTCCCAACGAGGAAAGCAAAAGTGCCAGTGGCGTGCCAGCACAAAATTTAATGCTAGGGGAGGCAAGTGCGCCAGAAAAATAGAACTACTTCCAATTCACTTGTTTGTCTTACCAACTATTCCCACAACTGGCTTTCCTCCTGGATTCAAGGAAAGTTATTGTCTAGACAAAGATAGTAGCGAGGAGCAAGTGACTTGCCTACTTGACTGTCCTCTCTACTATTCCCGTGTGCACGAACCTTTACAGAGGCCCGAAACGCAAAGATTAATTTGAGGAACCCTACAGAAAACGACTCATTGATTTAGGGTTCGCAAAAATAAATCTGTCAAAAATACACGTTGTTAACAAACATATTAATTGTCTAGTAAATAAAAGACATTACAATTTTTAAACAACTACATTAATTCCAATAAAGTAAAAAGAGAATACAACGATCCAAAAAAAACTAAAAAAATTGTCATAAAAATACAGAACAGTAACCATAGAAAGATATGTAGCAAAATATATTTTTTAATCGGATGGACGGATAAAACAAAGCTAATAGGCGCTAATTGTTGAAAACGAAATCTTAAAATGCAAATTATATATTTTGCTTTTACCCTATTATTGTCCTACGAGGAAAGTACCTAAATCGGTGAAGACGTAACATTTTGCATTTAAAAATATTTGTAATAATGAAATATCTGTCTGAAAAATAAATGTGTTTATTAAGATGAGATGAAATACTTGCAAAATGCAAGTACCTACTACCAGTATCCTATAAGTCCAGTAAGAAGCAAGAATATAGTGTAGATACCTAAAATGTCGAAAAAATCCACAGCACTAAATCACTGTCTATAATTACCTCAAAACTAAATATAATTTTGAAAGTATGCATGAAAATGAGAAATCTTCCACGCTGAATAGTCATCGTTTCTCTAAATTCTGGCGAAAATTATTTTCCCCGTGACCGACTAAGGTTTTTTGGAATTATCGGAAATTATATTAAACTTTGATTAATTTTCATATCTTGGAAACGATAACCGTCCACTTTTAATGTAAATAAATTATTATAATAGATATGAATAAGTAATAACCTCTAAAAAACAACAAACGATACATCCGGAGTGCAGAAGCAGATCGATCTTTCTCCAACAACTTGCAAAGTATGACTGAAAATTATGCATACTATTGGAGATTGAAAGGGTTGGTGGGATCTTGCGGAGTATTCGGACCTTTAGGGTAGTAGGGGTTTTCACATAGCATTAAGAAAACCCCTTTTTCGAAATCGAGAGAACATTTTCCAAGGATAAACGTCCAAGGACGAACAGTGGTGGAAGATAGCGTATGGCAGTGGTTCTCAAACTGTGTCCCGCGGCACACTGGTGTGCCGCATTAGATATTTAGGGGCGCCGCGAAAAACATAGTTAATTAATAAATCAGCGATTTGCATGTGTTGGTGGGTAATGAGGCCCATAATTTTTCTTCTAATAAATTGATTATGTAGTAGCATCAATAAACGGATGTGTCCAAAGGTTGTAATATCCGTATCTAAAAATATATAAAGCTTGTCACAAGACTGGGGTGCCGCGAAACCCTATTTATCATTGAAAGTGTGCCGCGGTTAAAAAAGTTTTCAGGACCACTGGCGTATGGGAGAGAACTGCTTAACGAAAAGCAGCACATTTATTGAAGTTTCCTTCTTCATCCTCCAAACTTGCCCTCCTCCTATGCTCCATGAAGGAAGGTGGTAGATAAACAACAGGTTCACTTTCCCATCATAAATGGAGAGAACGACCCAAAGGAAAACTGGTGGTAGTTAGGGTAGCATGGCTTTGTTTTTCAGCAATGCCCTAGGACTGGGCTTCGTAGATCAACGGACGGCAACTATGGCTGAGGAAAAAGGGGGAAATATTTGAGATTTTCGCTTTTCGTAAAAGAAGGGGAAGAAGAAGTTTTGGGCTAAAATCGACCTTCGTTGAGGCCCTTTATTCGACGATGAGTCCAGCTAGCGCCTCATGCGCCTGTGCATAAACCCAACTCTGGATAGGTGCATGAAGAAATATAGAGAGAGAAAGAGGAAAAGGATGCATTTTATAGGCACGAAGGGGAAAATTTTACTTTTTTACACAGATTCCATTCGTATGAAATTTGATTTCAAACATCACAAATTAATTCATATTATATAAAACGAATAATTTTCTATTTATGTCTATAATTGTTTTTGGTACATTTACTATCCTTTTAGTTTTTGTTCATATGAAAAGAATAAGTGGTAAACTTATACTAAATATTGTAATTATTCTGATAGACGGTTTATATCTTTAACTAGGTACTTAAAAGTAAGATTTATATAAAAACTATTTAAATCTAACCATAGGATAATTTCATTTTTATGCCTTTAATTATTTTATGGAACAATCATTATCCTTTATAATTTTTTTTTATTGTTTACATAATAACGAATAATTTGTTGACATTTAATCGTAATTGTGATTATGTGTCCAGATTGTCTTTAACTGCTTAGAAGGAAAATAACTCTGTTGTAATTCTTTTTTGGTTTGCTTGAGTAAAACATGATTTTGTTATATTGTCGTTGTTTTTATTATAACAAATATAAATTTCTTCAAATATAACTATTTAATAATAAATACCCCGTTCATTGATAGAATAAAAGAAATCAATTGTTATTTCATCTGGGCCAAAATACATGCAACTGAAGACAAGGAACAACGAAAGGCAAGAAGAAGCAGAAGATATTTTAGGGAGGATATGTGAAGGAAAGCAAATCAAGAAACGGAAGAGAAAATATTTTAAAGATACGAATAAATGATTTCAAAGAATAATAATAACGAGAATTTAATTTAAATAACAAGTTATATATTTCTTTTTTTGCGCTAAATATAATATTAATGAAATCGCGTAGTATTTGAAAATTATATTAGAAAAATCCATTACGGAAGGTGTCGTTCCTAAAGATTGGAAGGTGGCACACGTTCCATAAGGTTGGCGACAAAGAGAACCCCGAAAATTATTGGCTTATTTACTTGACTTCATTATCGTGCAAGGATATCAGGAAAGTTCACCGCCAGCAATTCATCGCCATGGAAGATTCAACGCCAGCATTTTGGTATTTTGAACAAATTGTAAATTTAAAGCATAATTAATCTTAAAGTTATGAAATTCAGCCAAAACTGTAAACAATTTAAAAGCATTCCTTGGCGATGAATTTGCTTTGGCAATAAACTTTTAGTGATAAATTTATCTTGTCGGTTAATTATTGATTTAAAATTTAAAGCATAATTAATATTTAAATTACGAAATTCAGCTAAACTATAAACTATTTTAAGTAAACGTTTTTCGTGTGCAAATATACTAAAATGTATAGTTCCGTAAAAATCTCAAAGTAGATTTTTTCATGAAAGAATACGTTCTATGTACTCCATCTGGAGAAAGTATAAAGATAAAATTTTTTTGAAATGGACATTTGCAATTCTTCGGGAAATGTTAAAAAAACTATTTTTTATATTTAAATACAAGAATGTTTAGACAGAATTTATAATGCCTGTTCCTCTAACATTTTTCAAATAAGGGTCATGGAAAGCAAAATACATATATCCTAATGTTGTTTATTTACAATTGAGTCTACAAAAATAACGCCATTCATTACATTCTCCTTCCTTTCCTCTCCATCCCGTACATCACTTTTATTTCCTTCTTTTCCTGCAGACTCTTAATTATTGTTAAATTTCTAGTTGATATATATCAATATTGCCTGTATTTGATCCTACCTTTGTTCACCCCTCAACTGCCTCCACCCTCTGACACTCTCACCATCATTTTTTCTTTTTTTTCTTCATATTCCTAATTGTTGTTAAATTCCTAGTCAGTAGATATCAATATTGCCAATATTTTATTCTTAGTTGAATGATATCTATATTACCTATGCTTCAATATAATTTCTTACACCTCCCCCCCCCCCTTCACCCTCTACTCACTTCTCCATTTCTTCATCACACCCTCCTCCCGTTCTCCCCTCCCTTACACTTTGTTAACTTTTTCTGCATATAATTATTTTAATATTCTCATTCGGTTGTTATTAACAATTGGCATATTACTTGTAAATGTGGATACTTCCATTTCGTCCCCGGTCAGAAAATGAAACACTATCGTATTTATTAAAACCGCTAGAGCAGGATTATTTGCCATTATATTCTTCTATCGACGTACAGTCCACACACGCATTTTTAAAACAGCCTTTGTTAACAACATGATCCATACAAGGCGATAAATTTCCCATGTCGATGAATTTTCCTTGGCGATGAATTGCGGGCGGTGAATTTTCCGTGGCGATGAATTTTTCGTTGCGTTTAATTGCTGGCGAAGAATTGATGGCGATGAATTGCTGGCGGTCAATTCTCCTAGACCCATCCTGCAAGATACTTGAGCACATAGTCGTTAGCTCTGTAATGCGCTATTTAGATAGTCGCACATTGCTTAGCGGATGCCAGCACGGATTCCAGAGAGCTAGATCATGCGAAACGGAGCTCGGCCTGTTTGTGGACGATATGTTGCGATGCGGAGAGAAAAATACTCAGGTCGATACCATATTAATTGACTTCAGAAAGGCGTTTGATAAAGTATCTCATAAGAAATTAATTGCGAAGTTAGGACAATATGGTATCAATCCGAAAGTTATCAGTTGTGTGAGAGACTTCCTCTCAAATAGAGAAAACATAGTTGTCGTCGATGGAAAATACTCGTCTCCCGTTAAATAAGATTAGGTGTTCCACAGGGAAGTGTATTGGGTTCGCTACTGTTCTTATTCTATGTAAATGATATCTGCCCGGTAGTTCGTAGTAAAATTATACTTTTTGCCGATGATACCGTTCTATATGAAGAGATAAAAGGCCCGGAGGACCATCAGTCTCTGAGTGAAGACTTAAGAGCCATTTCAGCGTGGTGCAAGGAAAGGCGAATTGAAATAAATTACACTATATGGTTCGCAGTTACGTTCTGGAAAAGTAAGAACAAAGAAGTAGGTTTCGAGTATAAAATAGATGGAATGAATATTCAAGCAGCAGAGTATGTAAAATATTTAGGAGAAACCATTTGTCCAGATCTCTCATGGTACATGCACATTCGTCGAGATATAGGCGCGGCCAACAATAAACTGGATTTTATAGGTAGAATAGTACGGAACACTATAGAAAAAGTACGTGAAACATGTTACATATCACGGGTTAAACCACAAGTTGAATACGCCTCATGAATATGGGATCCGTACGAGAAGGGACATATAATTAAACAAGAAAGAGTGCAGCGCAGAGTAGCCAGATTCGCAAAACAAAAGTACGAACATAAGAAAAGCGTCACCTCATTATTGAGGGATTTAAACTGTGTATCACTAGATGACCGTAGATTTAACTCAAGGTTGAGGCTTCTGGAGAAATATCGGCCGGAATGTCTAAAAGATGAGATTTTAGGTATAATTGAAGCACCGACGTATATAGGTAGAAACGACCGTGACGATAAGATACGTGAGATCGACTTTAGGACGGAGCGTTATATAGTCTCGTTCTTTACGAGGACAATACAAGATCACAATAGAAAGTTTCCACCTGCGAGAGAAGGGTTTGGTGCATTCCACACCCTGCCGCCCAATAATTTGGGGAATTGCACGGTAGCATGTTCATGTAAAAATAATAATAAATCAACGGTTTTGGCACATTTGAATGATATGAATTTAAATATCTTATTTGCGTGACAAATTTTTAATATTAGTATTAATTAGCCCTTAATTTAATCACATTACCTTTTTGTGGTAGACAGAATTATTAAGTGTTCTTTACAATGCACAATTTCAGTAAAATAAGAATTCCTTAAAGTCAGATCGTGTCCGTTTGTCCGTCTGTCCGCAGGTTTCATCTCAGAAAATACTGGGCGGATGTTGATGAAATTTGGTATTTAGAGCATAGGGGCGATGAAACTAAGAAAATGATACAAAAAGTTTGCGTGACCTTACACGGAGTGCCACTTTACTGGCGAAAAATATATTGTCTTTATATCTCGTACAATACCACTTATAACAAAAAAGTCTTTAAACTGCTTTTGTAGAACTAGTCAAGTAGCGTATGTATTGTGCAGTACATTTTTATCGAAGGGGTAGCTGATCACATGAAAATCAAACGAGAATGTCGTAAATCATTTGGAACTTCGAAAAATTTCCCATGTTTTTAATTGTTATCAACAAAAACAATCTTCGTGACATCTGATGTAAACAATATCGGCTCTAAATACCTAATTAGTTTGATTTTATTCCGTGCGCATGCAACATTTCGAAAATGGAGGGAAATGGATAATCTACGACGAAGAAATGAAAGTAAATACGTCTATTTTCTTTAGGTATTCACAGCGTTCGTAAGTGAAAAGATATGGGTAATTTACTATTGAGGAATAAACGTGAACATAAAGATTACTAATATTCGAGCGAGGTGTTTTAAACAAGATGAAAAGTTTACTCCATAAATGGAATACACAAGAGATTTCAAAGACGTTCTTAATGGAATACGTATGGAACGGTATCGAAAGATTAGGTGATTCTCGATTTTTTACCCCCAAAACTATAGTCTCGGGAACTGTATTGTATTAAATGCTGATCTCTATCAAAATAAATTTTTTAATCTATACCTAACGGATAATATAAGAGAGTGAGAGAGAAATACGATATAGATTTTTAATTGTTGTTTGCTGAGAGAACCGTCTTCGCGATCGATGTAAACAAAATATGCTATGTTTTGCTTGGGTTTTCTCGAATTTTTATCTCCGAAACCATGACTTGTAATTATGTGGCCTCGAGAACTTTCTTGTAGTAAATGTTATTTTCTATACGAATAATGTTTTTAATCTATACCCTACAGATCATATAAGAGCTAGGTAGATAAAAGTTTTATATTTCATTGTTGCTTGACGGATGCCATTTAACGAAATACGAGTATAAGTTTATTGAAGTAATTATGTAAAGTGAAAGTTCTAATGGGCAGATTAAGTTGAAAAACACAATTGGGAGATAATTTTTAATTAAGATCACTCATACGTAATTAAATTAAAATCCGTCCAGCGGTTTAGGAGACGAAAGTTACGACGGACGGACGAAACAGACGTGTCCATAAGGCGTTCCGCTATTACCACTTTGCTGGTAAAGAACGCCTAATAATTGTTGGTTGTTTTATTAATTACAATTGATTAAGAAATTAGTCGATGAATAAAAAATTCGATATTTCCTTGGCATTAATAATTATCTTTTTGACATGACTGCATAAATCGTAAAGAACGCATGATGTGTGCATCTTTCCACTCTTGTTGATTGTGTTGTTGAGTGTATCACTGTTATAAGGGAGGCAACGTGAAAGCGCATATAGCATGCAAATAAGTGAATGCGCGTCGTCTTGCATTTTAAGGCAGGAGGCTCACACTCAAGTTACACGGAAATCTAGTATAATAGCGGCTTATAATATCGTCGTAAAAATGTGACATAAAAGCATACGAACTCAAATTTCCGCTGAAAAGTAAACCTTTGATCATAAATTTGCTACGAATGAGAACGAGGTCTAAAAATCTATCGTTAAAAATTCCACTGCATAAAATATCCTGTCTCAAAATTGTGGTCCCTCAAGATTTCTGGGTGCTATATGCCTGGCACCAAGTTGTGCTGCACCCGATCGTTCCGCTGCCCTCTGTTATATTTAAAACGAATTTGCTCCTCTCTATGACTTCTTAATCCGAGGAAAGAGAGAGAGAGGAGATATTCTTTTTTAAATTTTACGTTAATCCGTTTTTCATGTCTTTTATGTTTTTATGCTATTTTATCCCTCTTCAAAAATATTTATACCAGGGTTCTCACGGAATTATCATCTATATAAGTTTGAAGAATGAGTGTCGCCATTTCGGGAGCAATTGCTCCAGATTATATTAGCGATTTCCAGAGAAAGTAAAGTTTTTTACGAGCTCTTTAATGAAGATTTGCGCTGAAGGATTTAACTTTGCCGGAAAGAAAAGAAATAAAAGAAACGGCATTCAGCCGGAGAATTAGTTTTTATAACTCCTTTAATTTAATTGTTTGCAGAGTTAATCATGAAAAGTTGCCCAAGGTGAGTTTGAGTTATTTTTGTCATCAATCTTTGTTTCTTGCTGAACAAGAAACACTAAAAAGATGCATCAGAGCTCTCCGTGCTAAATGAGTGTAAAAATATTTTTTGACGATAAATTTCATTTTAACGTTATCATATTCACGAACTTTTGGATTACTTCAAAAACTTTAAACTCGATTGTGGCGTGAAAATATAAATCATAACCTGTAAAATGTATTTTTAAAAGAGGATATCATAATTTATTTCTCCTTTTGATGTTTCATATTAGAAATGTAAATAAAATTCCCTTGCGTAAGCATCCGACCGGTTCATTGACGGAACCCTCCTTGTACCGTACAAATTTTTTAAACATAAGAGGTCGTCTAAGTTGCAAATTGAAGATCGTGTAAACCAAACGGACAAATAAATTATATTTGTGTCAGAAATATTTTTAAGTAAACAATACGAGAAAATTGATCGATTTATATCGTAGCCGAGTCGAATCCAGCTCATGTAATGAGGTGAGAGATTTAATAAAAATGAACGCGCCAATATTGGAAAGACCCGATGGAACTACAAAATTGGACAAAGCATAACATATTGTGTTCGATTAATTACTTATCATGCGCGAACTCATACAGACAATCGAAAGCAAACAAAATTCTAAATAAAAACGATTATCAGACGCATCCGCAATTTGTAGATATTTGCAGAATGCTGAAGGAAGCCATACCAGCGTGTCATACAGAATTTTCCCGACTGAATTATATTTAATGGCCAAAAGCTTCTCGCGGCGATTGTAGTTATTCTTTATCAAGTTAATCGGGCATTACCTGAAGGGTTTGCAATAACATCCGCGTGATAGTAAACTAGATTTTCTTATAAACCTATATAAATGTACACCGACAAGGAATAATTTACTGTCAGCATCATATTTTAAGAATATAAACCACAAAATAAGTGAAGCCAGCAAATGGAAACCTGGCATGAAAAAATGAAATAAACATAAAGCTAGGCAATGATATTGGCACAGTTTCTCGTACTCATTTAGTTCTGAACTTTTTACGCCACATGCTACGGATTCGAACAAAAAGAGAATGCCCCAAACGCGATTGGTCCATAAAAAAGGCATCTCTTTGCGCCAATGATTTTAGTGGAAATGTTGGGGACACAAGGAGGAAAAAGCACTGCGTATCTGTTAAATTCCGTTTTAATAAGAGGGCAGGCAGAGAGAAGACGCAAAGGACCAATGAAAGAGAGAGAGAGAGCGAGCGAGTGTGCGGAAAATAGGGACCCAATAAGAGACTGCGGTTTGCAGAGAAGTGAAAGGGGATTAAAGACAGCAAAACAAATGTTGCCAACCAAGAAGAGTAGTAGTAACAGTGCAAGGCAACAAAAAGTGAAAGGGTCTTTCCTTTGAAGGAGATGGAATGGAAACAAAACCGTTAGGAAAGTTCAATGTTGAAGATGATATCGAAGGGGATACAGGGGAAGAAGAAGAAAGGGAGTGAATATGGCGGACGGAATACAGTCCAAAGCCACCACAGCTAAGATTTTTCGTAACCATAAACTTTTGGCATGGAACTAGATTTTTATAGTTTAAATTCATATATTTATCGATAAATCATCAAGTTATAGAAGCAATGTTGCGTCAATATTTCAATTTCTTAAACAAAATCTAACAGAAGTTTGATTTACTATTGAATAAATTTAAGTGGGAAAACCGGTGAAATTAGTTTTCTTGGCTAATTACTAAACAAGCTGATTAAATTAATAAATTAAATTAATGGTAATAAAATGTTATACGTTTCCTCCGAATTGAATATCCTCGGTGATTTCATCTTTAATAAATTTTATAGGCAAAATAATCCCAACTAAATCCGGGTCCTATTAGAATGATGAAATTTTGCGAAAAATCCTACGATAATTTAAGGCAATCTATTCACTCGTATATATTCCACGTATGTTGGTTGTGACAATTAATTCTCGAAGTTTCACAATGACGTGGCCGGCAAATCAACATCCAGTTTAAAAGCCGATATTTTCTCAAATATGTGATTTAAATGTTTAATATGAGAGATTTCGAACGGTAGACGGAAAAAGATGAATAGAATAAGATACTTCAGTAATATTCCTAAAACAGTTCATATTCGAAGATCGTACGTGAATTATTTCTAATTATAATTTCGAAGAGAATAAATGCCTACACTTTAAAAACTCGCTTTTTATGTGCTATCTTACGTAAAACGGAAATCGTCCCCCTGGAGTCGAACCCAAAACTTTTTTCGAATTTAGTTTTGTCAATTCATTTTTATATCTGAATCAAACACTCCTGCGAAATTTAACCTTCCACCTAATCGGGAAGTTTGTTAAAAACGTCAGCGATACGATGACTAATCACGGGAACTATACGAAATATATGATTGTAATTTTAAATATTGTAAAGCAATGTCAAATTACATACTTACGCAGTTTTTTAGTAATTCATAATTAAATAAAACGCATAATCAAGAGAAATGTTTTATTTTTCAAATTCTTCGCGCAAAATCATTGCTACTTCAAGGAAATGCCTTTTGATATCACCGAATACAGCAGGCTTTAGAAAAGAGACTTGAAATTCTTGGCACAAGTTGATAAATAAAATAAAGAGTAGCTATTTCGAAAAAAATATCTATACACTGAGAAATGTTTTCCTTAATATAGCAAAGAGATATTGCATGGGAGAAAAATGAAATCTAAACTAAAATACATATCCCTGTAATGCTAAAGGTTAGGAATGAATAATTATTTTCAAGCGTTAGAAAAATTGGATTAGGACATAGGAATTGTTTATTATTTTCATTTAAATTTAAAAATATACTAAGGGTATGGACACCGTTAGAAGAATGCAGATTACAGGCTAGACTCAAGCTAATAAATATGTATGTGTCGAGGATGCTAACGAACAAAGTCGCAGATTATATAAGATATCTTACATATTTCAGAAGGAACGATAATTAGTATGACATTAAGGGTATCTATTATAGAATGCAGTTATATAAAGGATCGTTCTTTTCCACGGAAATTAGAGATTACAACATAAGAAAACTAAAAATGGGAGTTGCTAGGGACACGCCAGTTGCATTGCACTCCCGACTATCCGCCATCACGATGACTTGCAGGGTATAATGTAGATTTATAGCTCTCGAAAAAAGAATTAACGTAGTATTGACTATAGTTCTGTCAAAAACAGTGAAAGCTGCTTTTGAAACACGTGTTGTCATTGGAAATCAGGGGAAAAACTATTACCAAGAATAATATAAATGGAAGCGCTGAGAAGATTAACAATTGAGCTGTCTCTGTGAGGCGTTGTTGCAAATAATGTCAGCTGCAATAAAAATATATTCACTATACATAAATAGACATTTTTCGTATCAGTCTTTATAATTATCATTTGTACTCTTGTTGATAATGAGGTTGAAATTAAATATAAAGTTTTTATGGAAGAAGGTCTATGAAAAAATCTCTTTTAGTGATTGATGTGAATAATTTACAAATTAAAAAATATCAGAGAAAAGTAACCATTCAAACGAAATTTAACGCGGGTTTCATTTTCTGGAATTCTTGTTCCTAAGTTCTCAGAACTAATCGCATTGTGTTATTTCCTGAGGTCAATCTTATGTTTTCAAAATAGTTTAACGTGTCAGTTGTAGAGAAGAAGAAGAGGGCAAAGTTCTCCTTCCCTAGAATGGACACGCTTTATTCATCGGACAGCATTCCAATCGATGCATCGAAAATCGCTCTTCATCAATCAATTTATCGTATCAACCTGAGGATAAGATCGAAATCTTAAAAAAAATCAATTTAGAATTTAGGCTTAAAATCCAAGAAATAAGCATTTATATTTTATAGTATGCATATTATGCAAAGAAAAGTAATACAATCTAATTAGTGGGCACATGTTCATCCAGATACACCTATAATTCTTATCACTCAAACCACTAGGAACGCAATATATATTACCTTCTCGAAAACCTTGAAATGCAGGGCATTAGAGGAAATTCTTCGCCTCTTTTTTTAACAGGAAAAATACATCAGGCGTTTATATCCTCTTTAATTCCCATTCCATCGATTATTGCATCTTCTTGCCCCGCCCCTATCACCGATGACGTCTACACACCCCGTGGAAACGTTTGCCATGGCCTTCGATGGCGTCTTGCGGAAACAATGGACCCCAATTGTCACCTAAATATCAGTAAATGGGCGATGAAGGTTTGCTTCTCTCGGTTCCGCCCTTGGAACCTCCTCCCCCCACCCCACTCCCCCAACCATCTCCGTCCTCCCCCCGCCTTTCTCCCCCTGCCTTTCTCCCCCCGCCCTTCTGCCACCGCCCTTCTACCCCATCATTCTCCCCCATCATTCTCCCCCGCCATTCTCCCCCACCACAATTGCCAAACTTCTCCGCTTTCCTCTGTCCCACGCTGTCTGTCCCCTGCCACTTTTCTCTTAATGGAAGCCGATGAACTCCTGTCACGCCAATAAAAAGGGGCCAATATTTGTGTAGGGTCTCGACAACGAGTGACCTCTCTCAAAGTACATCCCTCTGCGCTACAAGGCTCGCTTTCTTCCTTCTGTCACCGCCTCCTCACACGCACGCCCGCACCCCCTCCACCCCTCACCAACCACCCCCCACCATCCACACCCCCACAATTCACCCCCCCCATCCACCCCCCACCCACACTGCCTACCTCCATCCCCATCTAACACACGGCTACGCACACAAACACCATAAACACGCGAACAGATGTCCCCTCCATCACTCGACAGACTGCCTTGGAGTAAATAAAGAATTCGGGGTCATTATTGTTCCGGAGACAGCGAATGCGAGTCAATTCCTCGTAACGTTTTTATTCAATTTTACTTCGCCATGTACTTTAGGCGATTGTGTGACCGACCAAAGAAGATATTATCGTGTGATTCAATCGCTATTTTTTGTTTCCATTTTTTAAATAAAGACGGGAAATTATTCAACAAATCTTTTCATTTAGGCGAGTATGGTTAAGATCTTTCCTGTATAGTTATATGTTACGATCTTGTGTTGATATCGCACTCCTTGCATTTGGAGTTACATTCGTATTATACTAATAATTTCCATGATCTATCATCATAACGCTGACGTCATCAATGGCACGTTTTAACGAGTTTTTAACAAACTTCCCGATTAGATGGGATGTTGAAATATCGCAGAAATGTTTGATTCAGATATAAAAGTTAAATGACGAAAAAAATACGAAAAAAGACCAGTGTTCGACAACAGCAATTTCCATTTCCCCTAAGAAAACACTTAAAAAATGACATTTTAAAATGGAGGATTTTATTCTTTTGGAAATTAAAATTAGAAAGAATTGACGTACGATCTTTGTCTATGAAATATGTTTTAAGAATATTAATGAAGTTTCTGATTCTATTCATCTTTTTCCGTCTACTGTACGAAATCTCTCATATTAAACATTTAAATCACTTATTCTGGGAAAATAGCTGCTTTTAAACGGGATGTTGTCTTGCCGACCACGTCATTTGTTAAACTTTGAGATTTTGTCTCAACCAGCATACATGTAATATATACGAGTGTATTGATTGCCTTAAATTATCGTAGGATTTTTCGCAAAATTACATAATTCTAATGGGACTGGGATTTAGTTAGGATACTTTTGCTTATCTAAACGACTATATAGATGTGGGGAGGGAGATCGTAGGGAAGAGATATAGAATGAAAGGTACATAGAATGTAAGGGTGGTATAGAATTACTCTATTTTTCCAGAGGAGAGACAGGAGAGGGATTAATTGATTGATGTGGTATTTAGGGAGGAAGGATGGGATGGAGGGGGGATGGAAGAGAGGAAAGGAGGAAGAATGGGTAGTTCCTTAAATTTAATACTAAATCCAAGCATACCCGTGATATTTGATGGGTGATTTATATTTTATCACCTGATGATGCTAAGATCGTAGTGAAACCGGTCGTTTAAAATTAAATTTGTGGAAGTAACTAAGTTCTTTTTTCATTTCATGAGGTGGTCATTGTTTAAAAGTCGCGTTTTTTCGTATTAAAAACGGATTTTCAGGGAAATTCGTAACGTAATTGAATTTTCACCGTAACAAAAATGAACTTCTATCTTTTTCACACACACAAAACCGTTTAGGTCCCGACTTCGTATCTTGACTCTAACTAATTTTTAAATGCGCTTTTACAATGCTTGAATCTTATTCCAATGCTTTTCTTATGGAGTGAAGAGGTGTCGGAAAACCCCCCTTAAGAAATGAAGTATTTTACATTTCCGGTTAGGTTTAATACCGTTAAGGAACAGGAGATTTCCGCATCTTTACAAATTATAGATGACAAAAATACCCCAAACACCGGCGAAGATTCTCAATAGGCTATTACCAACCTACCAAAAAGTTCGCCTACGACTACGACGATTATGGTAATACTAGTGGTACCCGCAAAAACTTTCGTTATGTCAGTCCGAAATCTACATATTTAAAAGGAATATTAGCCAATTTCTCCTTATAAAAATTGACAACTGATATTTTGAATGTCATGTTTGTCTTTATAATTTGTATGTGCAATTTTAATTGTCTCTCTCACACGAAAAAGGTCACATTCCAGTATTGAAATAAAGAAAGAAGATTTTTTTCTTTTGGTCAATCGTTACAAATTCCCGCAGCCCCCACGCTGTTTACTGAATAATAATTATCTTCAGTTATTAACTTTGCAACCTATTAACTTGGACATTGATACAACTATAATTTCGATGCTTCATAAAAAGCGTGAAGCGGATAACACAATTATTTTGCCTATTTGAAGGCATAATGGACGCTAATTCAATCGGAGGCAACAATTTAGGTCGCCTTGGCAACACCCGGAAAGAGTACGAAAATGCTATAAAATTTTGAAAAGAAACGCGTCATTCTGACAAATTCTTCCGTGTTACGTCTAAACATCGCTAAGAATAAGATATTTTGTAGTTTTAGCCGTCGAATAAAGTAAAAACAGAGAAATTATTTCCCCATTTATGTATTTAATGAAGGAAATAAACCTTGCTCCTTGAATAATCGAAACTCCTGTGTAAACATATGGGAAAATGTAATCGTCTCCCGGAGTCGAATCTGGGACAATTATGCAAACGAAAATAGTTTTCCCGGGGTCTCCAAGTTGGCAGAAACCAAATGGGATTTACAAAATTTCTCTATGACAAAATTTTCAAGAGATAAAAGGGGGGACGGGCAAACAAACGGACGGACAGACATTGAGTATTAATATATAAAGATAATATAAGATATTATGACTGCTGAATTCTGGTGAGCAAATACGTCTAATTTACCTACATGCACAGGCTGCGTTTCATAAGAGAAAATAAGAAGTAGGTTCATTGATACGAATAAAAGATAAAACAAAGAAAGAATATATATAAATCAACATAGTTTTGATTACATAAATATTTTAAATATTTAATCCAGCATAGTTTTACCCGTATTTGAAATTAGCGGTGGATTAAATTAAATACTAAAATACCAATGAACAAATAATATTCATAACATTGTAGTTGCTCTTCTATTTTACCAAAATGACAAAATACATAAATTCATACGCCACCATATTATACAAATGAGATAGGGTTCTATTGTTTGTTTTTCGTTGCCACAAAAAACTAACCGTTTGTTGTGGCAACGAAAACAAACAAGCTATAGAAACCTATCTCATTTGTATAATGTAGCGGCGTATTAATTGATGTATGTATTCAAATATTTATGTAATCAGAACTATGTTGATTTATATATATATATATATATATATATATATATATATATATATATATATATATATATATATATATATTCATCATTCATTCGTGTTCTGTCTTGCGACAGGTCCTACCAATTAATTAATTAATTGATTTTGACTAGGGAATATACATACACGGTGTGGTGGTTTCCCGTTGCCTTCCACACCGGACTCACACACAGAAGGGAGGAGGGAAACCCGGTGCCGGCATTTGCCTGCTCTTACGAAGAACACCAGGGGGGCCAACGGCTTAACGTCCCTTCCGAAGGACGGAACAGCTGAATTTGCGCGGTCTCCTCAAACCACGCAAACAGGGGGCCGGGTGACCTTGAGAAAAAATCCTACTCGCGCAGGATTCGTACCCGATGACTTTTTCAAGCATCGGGCGAGTAGCAGCGCCAGCGTCCTAACCACTACACCACCGGCACCCCTATATATATATATATATATATATATATATATATATATATATATATATATATATATATATATATATATATATATATATATATATATATATATATATTACAGAAGTATGATAGTATTTTTTCAATATGCCTCATCTGCTGCTGGGAGGGTGAATAAGTTCTCATTAGCAGCCAAAAAATTAAAAACTGCAGTTTTATAGTTTCAGGCGTGCCATATACCTATTTATTTATTAATAAATTTACCCCCATGCTTAAGATAATATTAATGTCGGTTAATTTTATGTACATTTAAATGTACAGAGGGCACTAATTTTCATATTGATAATTTTCAACCTGTCTTACTGTGTTTTTAGGAGAAATTAATGTATCCACTATGAGTATTTATAAAACTGTACAAGTCCTTAAATAAATCCTTATTAAATCAAAGCATTTTCGTTATATGACACGACCGTATTCTCATAGCAAATGAAAACCTTCCGCTTCAGAGCTATTTTATGTGAAAACAAGTTAAGAATGTGTATGATATATGATCCTCCAAAATCGAAAATTAATGAATTAAAAAAGCATCTCGCTTTTTATGCATACCTGCGCGAGTAAAAATACCCTCTCATCTCTGTCCTTCTCACTGTATTTTCCCTTCCTCAAAAAAACTGAGCGCCTTTATTTTTTTTCAATTTGCTCAGAAAACCGTGAGTGAGAAGAGATTAACAGTTGATGGTCCCTTTTCTAAGTGAAGTCCGGCCAATGGGATTGGTTTGAGTAAAAGAGAAATGGTACAAGAGGAGTTGGATAAAGAGAATGAGGGGGAGGGAGGAGGAGAAGGGTGGATGGGTGGGGGAAGAGAATGGTTGGTAGGGGAGGAGAAGGGTGGGTGGGAGAGGGGGAGAAGGGTGGGCGGGGAGGGGGCGGAGAAGGGTGGGTGGGGGTGGGGGGAGGAGAAGGTTGGGTAGGGGAGGTGGGAGGGGGAGGAGAAGGGTGGGTGGGGAGGTGAGAGGGGAAGGATAAGGGTGGGTGGGGGAGGGGAAGGATAATGTTTGGTGGGGAGAGGAGAAAGGTGGTTGGGAAAGGGGGAGGAGAAGGGTGGGTGGGGGAGGAGGATGAGAAGGGTTGGTGTGGGGAGGGAGAGCAGAAGGGTGGGGGGAGTTGAAGGGTGGGTGACGGAGGAGAAGGGTGGGAGGGAGGGGACTAGTGTGGAGGGGAAATTAAAACTACCTCTTCTTCCTTTATTTCCCTCTCCTATCCTTTGAAGTGCCGAAAAAGCCGCTTTTGATTTTGACAGTGTCTGTTCAAATGAGATAGGCTGAGATTCCGGAAAATAAGCGGAAGAAGATGTCATGGAATGAGTGGAAACGGAGCAGGGAAGGCGAGAGATAAAGAGAGGCGAAGAGAGGGGGAGGGTGAGATAGAGTGTGCGGAGAGAGAGAGAGAGAAAGTGCGAAGCAGAGGATTAAGAGTGAGAGAGGGCGATGGGCGGCGTGCGGTGGGCGAGAGAGCGGGGGTGGGGGCGAGAGGGTGGCGTTGGGAGGGCGGTGCGAAATTCACCGGCAAAAAGGGAACGGAAGAGTCTATAATCGGAAAATAGGAAGGGGCTTAGATAAACGCCTGTATATTTCTAGTAAATTTTACTAATGGTGGCCCCTATGGATATCATATTGAACATATTATACTTAAATAGAAGTTAAGATTCCGTCTCACTTTGTATGCTCCTGTGCGCTTTTTTCTACTTTGAGGAAAAAACGATAAAAGGAAATTATACATAATAAGACATATACTCATCCACTCGCAACGCATGTTTTTTCCCTAAGATAATCAGTACCTTTCTTCCGAACTCTCTTGAGCATATTTATATCACTTTTTATTTTCAGTAGCATTTAGTCCGTGAAACAGACCATTTCTTATTACGAGTCATTGTAAGCTTTTTATTCTATATCTGGCTGTAATTTTCATAAATCGGTGTAATATCTTCTCAAATAACCAGTTTAACGTTTATACCCTCTTTTTACATTTTGTTAGGCAGGTGAAAGTTTCTATTTACATCGCAACTTAGAAAAAATCTTTCAAATTCTCCTCAATAGTTACGTATTATTTCTATCAAATAACCCGAATACAGTGCTCAAAAGAAGTAGTTTCATAAAACTCACGGACAGTCCTTAACAAAACCAGCAGTCATTTCTTGGTTGCAACAGAAAACCTTATCAAAGGAACTTAAGAAATTGGACCAAAAATTTGTGCTGCCCAGAAAAGAAAATGTTTCTGGAGAGCCCGGTCCATCTAGGCCTGCAAAATTACGCTGTGTTGTATGCCCAAGAAATCAATATAAGAAAACAACTTCGTCCTGAGCAAAATGTGAGAGATCGATGCATATGAAACATGAAATACGTATGTTAGTACTGCTTTGACGGCGAATAACACAACGAGAAGTGACCTTATATAATTCTTATTATTATTATCATCTAATTCATAATATTATGTTAAAACAAGATTTCATAATTATTATTATCTAAGTCTAATTATCATTATCATGCACATGTATTGTTATTATTATACAAGTTCTTTTGTATGCATGTTAGCTAATGAGGAGTTTTGGACAATAAAGATATATTTAACCAACGTAAATTATAGGGGTTTAAAGTAAATTTGAATTTTACAATGTATTTCCTTACCAATCTAAGAATACAAAAATAAAGAAAAATAAAAAATCATAAATAATTATGCTGTAAAATGTAATTATGATGGGGTGACTCAGTAACCCCGCGCGACCGTCAGAGCTCCAGAATTGAGCGCGCTTTCTGCCGGACTAATAGTGATAATTCTGGCGTCTGACTATTTTGAAAAATCTCAAATTTACAGTAGTTATTCCTTTCATTATCTGAAACACCGAGTCGCAAAAATGTAAATTTATTATACTTTGATGGTATTCTTGGTAATAAATGACATTTTAGAGAAATAACGGAAAACTAGAGGCGTTCCTGTTATTAGATGACGGATGGAATCGTGAATATTCTAAAATGTTTAATGTTTATCCATAAGAAGAAAAATTAAAATCTTAAGGAAGAGTATAATAGTAATAAGTTTATTTTCTATTGTCTAATGTCAATGAATGTATTCTAAAAGAGGGATATGTAGTACTTTTATCAACCATGTACGTCAATGAAAAACATACACACCTCGGTGCTCAGTTTAATTAATATTTTAATCAGTCACATTACTGCTAATAGAACGGATCCATTTTCCTAATACCCTAATATTTTCTTTGTCAAGTAATGAAATGACAAACATACTTACATAATTTTGGAATTGATTTCGTTATTCCACATTTTGCGTTTAAATTCCTGGGGAGGCATAACAAAATTTCCGCTTTAAACCATATCAGGAATCAGACAAAAAAGCGGTAACGAAAGTACATTAGTATATTATAATATAGATGGAAAAACACACAGCTCATAGTTAATTTTTTTTAGAAAATGGAATGTATATATGTATTCGATAAAACCCTTAATAATCGCCTTTCACCATATTAACTTTGCCGGGATTTTGATGATTTCAATAGCTCTCTTCTCACTTTTAAATCCAACTACCAGTTCAAAATCGCTGTACTTTTTCTCACTAATTTCAGTTTATAATATCCAATGCGTAACAAATGGCGATGTCTCCTCCTTACAGTCGCAAGTAACTCGAGTGTGTCGCTCCTGGAACTCATTTTTACGTCATACACACATGAGCCGCTTCGCTGCAAAAGTGAGGTAATATCCGAGATATATGTAAAATGAAAATTTTTTAGCACCTTAAACACCAAAAAATGATTAGGTAATTATGGGTGATACTACACACGCACGCACGTACACACGCACACACACACATGTTGCATGCGTGTGAGTCTCTGGTGCGGAATCACTTTCCCGCAAATTCGCAAGAGTTCCCTGGAGAGAATTAGTTTTCCGTAAACCAGGTACAAAGTGTGTCTGTGTGTGTACTCACACCAGTAGTTATTTATGTTTTGGTGTATAAGACGTTTTAAGTTTTCGTTCAACTAAACCCCAAAGGCAGCTCGTATATTCATTTTTGCACCAAGTGTTATGGTTTTCAAAATGCATTTTAAGATGAGGAAATTAAAAACGATCTACATCCTGTTAGGATTTACTTCGGCATTCAACATTCAAAGGAATCAAATACAGTCAAAGCTGAAAGAGCTTGAGTTAAAACCTAACTATAGCCCAGTTTTCATTCACTGTGTTCATAGTTCAATATGTGTATGTAATCTATGATTTCAGAATATATTAATTCTTACGTAAACATGATATCCGAGCACCGGTGGCCATGAGTCTTTATCCATGCAGTTGAATATCTGTTTTATGAAGAAGCTAAAAGGACTCAATATTCCGTATGAATAAGAAGAGGAAATAATACTCAATTCACTCGCACAATATGCACACGTATTTATTAAATATCTGCATTTGTTTCTTTTATTTGTATTAGAATATTTTAATATATTTATTTAATTTTACATTTATTTATGAATCTGTATAGTAATTACACGCTGATATTATTTAAAAACATATTTCTATGGCAAACCATGACATAAGCACCACATCATTCAAGAGTGTAATTTTTAGAAACCCGTGCGCTGCCTGCTTCCGAGGTTTTGGGATTTTAAGCTTTGAATCCATTAAGAAAGATATATCAGTTAAGTGGTAACAATACAAACGTATGCATATTAATAAAAAATTCAATTTTAGAAAAATAGTTGACCATTTTTTCAAAACAGAGTATACGTATTAATAATGCACTTTTTACGTATTAATCTATCTTAAGCCAATACATGACCGGCCCAAGCTACGGGAGAGCCGGACGGCTGTCCGGGGCGCCAAAGTTTTGGGGACGCTATTCCGAACATTTATCTATGCATTACTTGCAAGTGAATAAATATTGGATACCAATTTTTATCGAGAATCTGGCTAGGATCTTGATGGAATTTCTATTAATTTCTCATTATCAATAATTTTAACAGATCAATGAATAAATTAACATGTACTTTGTAAATATATCAACAGACTTAACGGAGGGGGGTGCTGGGTTGCTATCTCGCCCGGGGCGCCAAAATTCCTCGGGTGGCCCCTGCATATATATATATATATATATATATATATAAATTTTGTATTTTCTTTGTCACACGGTGTGGAAGTGCTAGATACGAAATATTTGAAAGTCTGTACAATTGCCACGTATGTAGATATAAACTTTAAAGTATCAACAAAAACCTTGAATTGTGGAGTGGTTATGAAATTATTAATTTTTTAAAATGAAAATTAAAGCGCCATAAAATCACCAGGTAAAGTCTGAGTTTTGAAATGTGGAATAGTTGTGAAGTACTATTTTTTTAAATAAATAGTTTCTCATAAGGAACACATTGCGTCGTCATTCATGTCCATGGCGTTGCTTCTTTAAATTAGCTTAAGACACGAGGTTGAGACTCCGAAAAGAGTATTGTCTTGAATTTGAAAAGTGAATCCGAGTCCACGAGGAATTACCTGAATATGCATATGGTGCCGAAAAAAATATCAGATATTGCTCAGTATTTTGAAAATGAGAAATTCTGATACCATAGAAACGAGTCCAATGCTCATAAATGATGTAATTCTTTTAAATTGGAAATGGGATGGAGGAAGAGTGTGTATCAGAGAGAGAGACACACACACACACGGAAAATTGAAGAAACGCACATTTCACCTTGAAATAAGCAAACGAGAAGAAAGATTAAATGCTATCTTTAACATTATACTATTGTCTTAATATGCATACAAAATACAAGTAGATTATTTGAATTTTATTTCTTAAAAATAAATATTTACTTTAGTGGTATAGTAAAGTAATCATGGTTTTGCTTTTATCATAACATTAGAAATTTTGAACTTCTAGTAGCATAATATTAGTTATTTGTTTCAAATGATAATTGATATTGTAACTGAGAAAAACTATAATTATTATTTAGAAATGAACACATAGATCTGTAAAACTGAAAATTTTCTCAAATTAGTAATTTTTATTTTACTTAGTGTATGCGTTTTAAAAATTAATCTATTTACATAAGCTGACCACATATCTTCTGAATCAATGGAGTCATTTCTGTAGCGAGTGAGAAAGTGGACGAAATTTGGCTTTTTCACCGAAAAAGGCAAGTACAGAAATGGAAAATCTTTTTAAATTTTGAGTAAGTTGTGTAGCGTTCTCGAGTAATTTCAAATTTTTCCATTATTTTAATTAACTGAGGGATTGCATCGATTAGGCGCAGAAAAATACAGAACTGATTTTAATTTCTTCTAACCCTTAAAAATTACAATCAGCGCATTTTCTTATCAAATTAGAGAGTGTTCGTTCTGTGAGAGAGGATGCAGTTATTGGACAGTGTTCCAGTTGGTAGTCTCATCTCTCGAAAAATGTGCTGCATTCGCACTCTCATTGAATAGTTCATTGGTTTTCCTTTGTAAGGTGGCCTGGACTTTAAGTCCGCTTACTATTATTCCTTTGATGTTTACTTTCATAAGCGTCACGTTTTGGTTTGTGTTTGGCACACATATATCATCATGAAAAAGAGAAAATCCTCTTTCCGAGGTGTCGAGCCAACCTCAAAGTAATAACGCTTTCCTTATCAGTCAAGCATTAAATTAAGATATCACAATCAACTATTTCCACTCTATTCCGCGTTACAGTTGAGAATATTTTAAAATGTATATGATTGTTTACTCTTCGTTGAGAAATTCCTAAAATTTCATCTTTCAGCTCTTTCAAAAATTTCAGAATATACCTAGTATAATTTACTTTCAGAGCATTAATGAAGTTTTCATCAATAAAACTTTACCATTAACATTTCGTATGGGTTGTTATGCTTCTAGATGTTATATATTAAAAAATATTATGGTTCATATTTTTTGTACGTTTAAAATATTTTTTCAGAATTTGATACACAACACTAATAACACAGAATTTAATGTGAAATTAGTAATTACTCACGTATCCGTTGATAATGCAATTAATTCTAACGAAAAATGAATAATACACGCTTCCAGCACAATACAATCTAATGCACAAAAATTATTTATTCATAAAATGGAACAATTCCCACCTAAACGCAAGAATAACTAATGTTCCAATGGGTAAAGACAGAAATATTGGCAAATTCGTAACATTTTAAGGACACATTATTTTATTTATTTATTTATTTATTCAATAATTCCACATACAGCTTTAGTAGCCATTTTACAGTGGAATATGTTAACAAGAACATAAGATAAACACATACATCCATGCCCTAGATTAGAAGCGGATACGTTCTCTTAGCTACAAGAATAAACTCTTTTGGCCTTCCACAATTAATTGATAATATTTCGAAAATATTCTTTGCTGTCTTCTATTTCAACGTCAAAAATTATAAATATTAAAATAAAAAATTATTTGTTGCTAAACCTGCATATGAGAAAAATATAACGTAAAATGAAATTGCTGTTGTTTGAGCAGTCTCTGTATAACGATCTCTCGAGCAAAACAAATAAAACCAGAACTGCGCACAGCTTCCAACATTCCTTCCACAGAAATTAAAACACGGGAAGTTGATAATATAGTACCATGATCCTTCCGAGAAAAACGAGAATGACTTCATGTGTTTTTTCCTTACTCCTTCGTAGACTTCACACGAAAAAATAAACTTTTTTAAACAGTGACGCATTTTCCTTGCCTGGTCTCAGCAGAAGAGCAACAAGTCTGTTCTGTTGGGGTAAGAAGAAGATGAACTGGAAGTGTTCCTTTTTCTTCTCATAGACACACGTTCTCTCGATCCACTCCTCCCTGTTCAAACAAAAGTCTGAACTACATTGCGCACGTTCGGCACATATATCCCAGCCGGCAAATACAGTTTTTTTTAGCGGCCTAACATACTTTTGGGAGATGTGTCACACTGTCCATCAAATAACGTTTCTGGTCTGTATAGCGATCTATCCTTTATTTAATTGTTGATAACTAAAATTTTGGAAAATTGTTAATATGACTATAGTTGAAAGAATACAATGACGCGTTTTTTTCATCATTTTTAATTTTTCTTTCTTACACCTTGTTTTATAATTTTTAAGTCCAAGGTTTCTGATGAATTTGGAGAATTGGAATTTATATACCTATATACAACCCTATACCTTGAATAATGAAAATTGAGACGAATAAATAGCCAAATGGATAATTTATTAACTCCATTGCTCATAAATGTAATTTAGTGTAAATTAAAGTTTATTTTCAAATTGTAGTTAGAAACTTTTGTTTGTTAAGGTTGAATACTTCGAAATTTGTGTTTAAAACGGCGTAATTGACTTGCATTCTTCTGCCACCGTCGGATATATGATGAATCCCAACGCTCGTTAAACTCCAAAACCATTCATTCTGAAATATAATTCATATTCTTATTTGCTGAGTGAATATAATCATTTTGAAGCAAAAGTACAAGTATTTTGCATACTTGACAAATTTTGAAAAAAATAGATCGAATAAAAATCCGATTATGTATATCTTATAATTAAAAATATATATCACTTATCTCATTATGCAATTCTTTTAAAATATTCTATGAAAAATTAAATGATATATCGGATATTTATGAACTTTGGTATCTAAACCTGACTCGCTGCCAAAGTAACCTCGGCGATAGAACCAATATGGCATATAATTTATGCAGGACCGAGGGTCGGATTAGCTTGTTTATCGGTACGTGGGAATGATGCTGGTGGGTAAATTGTTATGTGAGCACTATTCCGCACAACAATAGGAGGAGAGAAAGTGATATTCAAGGAGAACGGCAAGGACGATTAGGTATGCTTCGATAGTCATTTAGCTCTGCGGGTGTGGCATAGATACTCGACCGTCAGCTTTGATCTTGTTGAAACAGCATACAGGAGTGTTTCCCTCTTTCGAGTTGTCCTCACGTTAATTTCGGAGACTTAAAGTTTATTTTGGAGAAGTTTTTCATTTTGTAATGTTAGGCTATGTTGGATTTTACTCAAGATATGGGCAAAGTTGCAATGGGTGCTAAATATATCTTATAAAAGAGACTTTTACAATAATATTCCTGAGATTTATTTATCATTATTGTATTTCACTGTGTTTTTGCAGGTTTTTTTCACCCTCCTTTCTCTGCGGGTGTTTTTCCTACAATATGGGTTTTTTACTCAAGTAGCATTATTCACTGAAATATGTTCTCCCATAAATCCACTCCTTTAGTCTTTAGTCATTGTCTTTACTATATTCACTTTCTCTCCTGTTTTAATTGGTCTTTATAAATTAACACTATTTAATGTGTTTTAGAATTTAGTGACATACGAGATTGGGTGGAAGAGAAGCCTAACATCGCTAATGAAGTGTCAAATGAATCAATAATTCACTGGGAAGAGTAAAATTTAAAATATCCAATATCATTAGAATTCATATGGTTTGTGAGAAAATGTTTTATTATTAATAAGTCTCAGCTATTATTATTTAACTCTCAACAATGCATACATCGACAAAAACAGCAGCCCGGCTGACTGACGGACAAATTCTGTATTAGAACTTTTAGTCTTCAGAAAATCTTAACGGAAAATTTATTGGGACTAAAAATTCTTAAATAAATATAAAATTTAAATTTAATCTAACTTACATATTAACGCAAAAATATTAAAAGTCCTGTTGTAGGTGATTCTATTTTGAGGTTCAACGAATTTTCTAATCTTAAGTAGTTTCAATTTTGCAGTTGATAAAAAATAAATGCAAAAATTTATAGCAAACTTGAATCCAATAATGGAAAATGAAGTCGATAATTGCAGCGAAACCTTTAAATTACCTTTTGGTCACTGATGAACCCCAGAACTGAAGCCACTTACGATTAGAAAATTTGTGGAACGCCAAAATCGAAACACTTATTATGAACTAGATATATGTTTTTAGTGATTTTATTTATAAAAGTTATTTTAAAATAATTTTAGTTTTCCTTATATCTCATTTATCCTTATTGGAACTATTGTTTGACTATCTACCTGGGTTTAATGTAGTAACAGAAATATCATTGATACAGAGATTTACAAATTCCTGTATATGCCCTTGTCTCATAAATGAAACCTTTCTCGAGTATATTCTAACATTAAAAATCTTAATTTTTCCAAAATTCAAAGATGTGTACGAGGACCATTGCATTTAAGAGCGAAGGAGAAAGGCAAACTTTTACACCATCTGCAAATCAAGTTGTTTCATTAAAAGAACTTAAAGTAGTAATAAGCCATCCCAGCGTAAGATTTCTCAACCCATTTCCTTTTCGGCTCTCTAAATATCTTCCTTTAGCTTTCTCTCTCGTTATCCTTCCTTCCTTGCCGAATCAAAACTCCATTCCACTCCCTGTCACTCCACAACATCTCGAAGTAACCTTTGACCTCCGCGCCCTTCCGACAATCGCAATCCCATTTTAGATGGCCTGGCTCTCTGATTACCCACTCCACAGACCTCTTCCTCTCCCCCCTCCCCACAACGCCTCCCCTCCCGCACACTCTTCTCCGCATCCGTTTCACTCTCTCTCCTTCCGAAATGCCCCCTTCTCTTTGATAACAGACCTCTCTTGCCGACTTCCATTAACCACCCTTTTGATTCGTTCCTTCGTTGCCATGCTTTTCCCCTTTGGCGACAGGCGAAGACTCGCAATTCATCCGATATCACTCCAGCAGTAATATCTCTATTTTAGGGATGCGCGTTCTCTCTCTCATCCTCTGAAACGCAAAACTTTTGTTTCACTGTTTCGGCGAATTAGAGGTTCACTAGGTGAATATATCTAGTTCGATATAATGAAAGTTTATTTCCTTGAAAGCCTAAAAACAAAACTTTTCCCTCTAAACTCGTAGTGAATGTAAAAGCGATGTCACATTTGGCACAACAGTTACAAATATATAATAAACATTTCCTAGAATTAGATGATTTTTATTTGTTCAACGAGTTTAAAAATGGGATTGAACGCTGTACTATGATAGTTGTGGTAATACTAATCTCTCGAAATCTGCATTCGTAGAAATTTATAAAATATGCTTTGATGTGCCATTCGCACAAACACTCACATACGCCAAAATAGATAAATTAATGGATGAAATTAGGTTTTAAGTTAAACAATTAACTACATACGTAATTATCTATCACAACACTATAGAAATTGTCGACTGAAAAGAAAAAAAACAGAGCTTTTTGAATATTTTAGAAATGTGAGAAGATTAATTAATGCAATTAGTCAGAAGCATGCAAATTGGTCGCTTGGGTATTTACTCTCGAAAAAATAGCACGAGTTGGAAGATGATAGGAAAGAGACGGTGAGATAAAACAGCCTTTATTCTAAGCTTTTTTGCCCACTGCACAAATTTCCAAAATTCCAAGTCAGACTGCGGAGTAGGTCGTAACTTGGAGCTCTCTGTTCAGTCTATGAACACTGCTGCACTCAATGAACGCTAGTTTCGACATGAGTCAGAGATTTTGCTTGTTGCGAGCGCAAATGAGGCGGAGGTGACGCCATTTTGAGAGTTATGTGAAGTGATAGTGATTTAGTCATTTAGTATAACGTAAAAAATTAAATAACCCCAGTCATGAGTAAACGTCAGGCAAAATTTGAAAAGGGGAAACGAAAAGTTAAATGTGCTGAGTCAAATCTATTAGGACAATGGTTGACTACATCGGCAGGATCATCTAATGCTAATCAAGAGAAATTTGTCCCAGCTAATTACGTACCAACTGACACATCATTTACTTGTGGCAAAAATGTTAATGCCGACGATGAAAATAATTTTGTCCCAGACATGCTGTGCGACTCGGACGAACCTTGAACTTCTGACAGTCAAAGCACTAACAAATTAGTAGATATTCCAATTGAATGCTCGCCATCATCCTTACTGACGAAAGGTAATAAATTATGTGAAATATGTGAAGTAAAAGAGATTAAATATAAAAATGAAAATTATCAGCATTTTCATGTAAATTGGTGGCATTATGTGAAATGTTCAGTGTGTCTAAAATTTCTGGAAATCGTAAAAATGCACTAAAAAAAATCCCAAGTCCTCCTATTGCTAAAGTTTGTGGCACTATTTTCCGTAATGAAACAATTGATAAGCATTTTTCGCAACCGTATCAGGCGGAATGTGCTAAACCGTTTCGATTTTCAACACTCCCACAACCTGCGGTAGCAAAAAAGTCATATGGTGAAAATATTATCAAAGATAAATGAAAACATGGGAAATAGCATTGGAAGAATGCTCTTGCATACCTATGGAGATGTCAAAAAGTTAACCCTCAGTGCTTTTTCATTTCCTCCTAGAGTTGCTGTAGCTAAAATTGCTCAAAAAGTTTCTTTCAACGACACTAATGATTCGTCGACAGGCGCATGGACTTCCAGTATTTGACTCCGCAAGCTCATAAAGAATTTCTGAAGTGCATATTTAATAGCGACAAAACTACCCTAACTAGTGATTATTTATCTATGTCTCTCCGATGCGATGGCAGCGTTGATCGTACGCAATCTGATAAAATTTATTTACTGGCTAATGTTGTAAGCAAATCTGACATAACCGAAGAATATTTTCTTGGAGCAAGTGAGCCAACCTGTCGCGGAGCTTAGGGACTTCTTAGTGCTATAGAAGTTTGTTGCAATCAAACAGTACGTAAAGTTGCTGCTAACCACATTTTCAAATTTGCTACTTCGTTTGTCACAGATGGAGCTTCGGTAAATACTGGTGAAAAAGCAGGATTGTGGGAGTTTTTTTCAATTGAAATTTATAAACAATAGCGCTAACATAAACCCTCCGCTTTTAAAAATCTGGTGTGCTGTGCATAGGTCAAATCTGGCATGAAAGTCGGCAAGTAAGTCCGCTGTCAACCTTAGGCACATATTTCAAGAACTCGTAAGAATAAGCAGTTATTTCCATTCTTCTGGGCTGCGAACTTGAGAACTCAGAGATTGAGTTAACATATAAATTGGGAAGTCACCTTTCTTCCTAAAATTTTTAGCTGACCAGCTATTCATTGCACTACCTCTCAGATACCCATTGCGCGTAGGCCAGAGGGAATCAGCAGGTCGCAAAAATAAAAAAACTCAGAGATTTCCCCAATGAAAATGTTTGCAACCTTCTAAATTTGCCACGATTATTTAAAGTGAGATGGACGAAATCCTCATTTGATCTCGTAAATGCTCTACTTTCCTCTTGGCATGCTCTGGTGCTTTATATGCAAACTTGTTCTGATCGAGAAGCGCGTGGCTATACCATGTTTCTCCTTAGTCTGGACAATCTTCGTCTACTTTCATTTTTGGCTGATGTCCTAATTGAAATTAACAGATACCAGAAGAAACTACAAGGCGACAAATTCACTATTTTAGACATGGAGAAAGAGACAATTTCTGTAAAGTCAAAAGATAAAATTTTATATGATCAGCCTTTGTTGGGAGGAGGATGGGTTAGAGCCCTTAACGAACATCTCGCTGAGAAGTCGGAGAGGAAATATTTTTTGAAAAATATTTATCTCTTTCAAACCCCCAAGTGACATCTTATAGAGCATCACAAATATGTCTCTCAAAAGCGATCAATTTCGGCAGTTAGTACAGAACTGGTGAACTCAATTGTGGAACAAAAGATTTTATGTTGATTCGGAAAATTTCAAAAAATTGAATCTTTTTGCGACCTTAGATTCTTTAGCTAATATTGAGGATGTTTATCATATCTTGGGAAACGATGTTGATTTGACAGAATTGTCAATGGAATATGAAGATATTCTGCAACATATAAAAATTAACGAAACCCAAAAGTTGACTCTTACTGAATTTCTTCCAATTGTATGTATTTCAACCGAATTTCCTAACATAACACTAATTATGGCACGTATCTTGGCTGCCAAACTCCATAGTGCAGATGTTGAACGCTTAATTAGTACAAGGAATACATTAAAATCAAATAGTCGGAGTAGATTGTCTGTAGAGTCTGAAAATGTATATATGTACCTACATTCATCATAACATGCCATCATTATAAGAATGGAGTCCCAGACCTGCACTCATTTTGTGGCTAAATAAACGGGATCATTGAGTTAAAGAAACTAGCAAAGCCGAAGAGCAAGCATGGTACAGAGGAATTTTCAAAGCAGATAAGAAATAGCGAGATAATGACGAAACTAAGACAAAAATAAGAAAATTTTAATTTTACTGGAAGTACATATTTTTATTTATTTGTGTACTTTTGTATAAAATATAGTTTCATTGTTTAATTAAATATTTTTGCATTATGTATAATACATTTAACTGCACAAATTTTAAATTCCCACTGCACAATTTTTTTCCCACTGCCCATTTTGTGTCCAGCTGCACGTTAAAATAAAGGCTGAGATAAAGAGGAAAAAATGGGACATAAAAAGAGGTAAGATCATATACATAGTATGTAGAGGAAGTTTGGACCGCAACCTAACTAGAAATAGAAAACTGGAATTGTGGAGAATCGAAAACCACCAACTATTTCAGAGACTGGTTTTCAGCTGTCTTAGATAGGAATATTTTTAAAAGAAATCCCATGATAAGATAATGTTCAAGATGTTATCAAGTATCAGTTAAAATTCTCTTGGGATCAAATAAGGAAAATCGTCTCATGCTAATCAAAAAGTACTTTGAAATATACAGCGCTGGCTTACTAATTGCGATGGCATACAGAATCTGCCCATATCGTTACAGTGGATTACATAACTAATATGGAACGTCATTATTTTATCATTGAGTTCTTTCTAACTCAATGTTTCAGAACCCAAAGAACATCAGATTTGGTCGTTATTTTCCTGAATACAACGAATTTCAAAAGTGTCTGCGCTGCGCCTGGTCAATCTGTGGGTTCGATCGCCCCTCTGCCGTAGGTCTTCTTTTCAAAGTCCAACTGAAAACGATTAAGCTTAAAAGTTATCCCGAGTGCGCTTTCCACGGTTTCCGCAGTCATATCAACCATCGAATTGCCCTCTTAAGCGTTCAATTGCACATGCCGCTATTAATGAGATGATGGACGAGCAACAGACGAGGCAACGAATATTATGGATTATTTTTGTCATTCTTGCCGTTTATTCATCAAATGTCAGTCTATAAAATTTATTAAGGAATGTCAGGCTCATTGCTCGATTGGTTTGATTAACTTTCAAAATGCATCCAGTTTCAATTTCATAATTCATTTTCCTCTTCATAATATGATTCCATATCTCTCATGTTAACGATTCTCGGCAATTGTTTAAAAACGCATATAGAATTAAAAATGAATCTCATTTCAAGCGTTTTCGCCAAAATTTGCTATCGCCAAGTTCTCAAACTGTTGTTGTCGAAAAGAGAAAATTCCATTTACTTACTATGTCTCCGTGGAAATCAAAACGTAAATTGTACCCACCCAATAGAATATATTTGAAATACCCTGGGAGACTGAATAACGGCTTGGTAACAAATTATGGGTTAAGGTGAAATAATTTACAAGGCATTTACTCTCTCAAGAGGACGAGTAGTTAATATGCGCTACTGCTTCTTACACAACGGAATGCGGCGCTGGAATTTTCCTCATACACCGCTCATCCCCTTAAATGGCACACGATATTCAAGCGGTCAGATAAACGGATTGGAAATCGAATGCTTGAGGCTAACAGACAGAGAGAACATTCAAGATCCGGATTATTATCCAATAATTAGAAATTGATGGAATAAAGCGATCTAAAGATCCTGTGCAGACAGGCATAAGCTGTAATGTTGGGAATAATTTTGAAAAGAGAAAAAAGTCTGCTATGACCGGGAATCGAACCCGGGTCTTCCACTTGACGGGCGGATATTCTACTATCTAACATCCTCGTAAAAAAAACGAGAAAATTGGTCTGCTACGATAGTTCAGTGGTAGAATATCCACCCGGCAGGTGGAAGACCCGGGTTCGATTCCCGGTCATAGCAGACTTTTTTCTCGTTTCAAAATTATTCCCATTCAGTAATTACTTTGATTTTGCACTTCATAATTCCGTATTTCTATAAATTGATTTTCGTGATATCAACATCTGTAGTCATACGTCTTAACTCCCATTAATCTGGTTGTCTGAAATTAAATGGAGCATACTTGACACATTTCTGCAGATTGAGAAACTAGGAAATGAATGAACTAAGGCGATTTAATATAAATAAAATAATTCTCTGTCATCTCAAACTTTAACAGATTATTATAATTTTTGTTTTTAACAACATTTAATACGACAATTCGAATTTTACGACAAATAATTCTCGGCCACAACTGAATTAAGATTGGTCATGAGACATGGCATCACTCTATAAAAATTAGTTATATTACGATTAGGAATTTTAATTTGGATCACACTTATTCTACTGTTTATGAAAATATAAATTGGAGCTCATTGTTTACCGATAAGATCAACATATTTTTTTAAATTATAAATTGCTATATTATAAGACATGAAAATTAACAAGTGAGTGCCAATCAATTTTAAGTGAGCACTTTACCCATTCCTTTAATGACATTATATATTATTAATACCAAAATTAATAAACGGAAAATCATTAATATAATATGCTTCATGGCTGAAATATTAAATACTTTCAAGAAGAACTTACAATTTATAAATAAGCATTAGTAAAAAAGATGTACCTAGTTTTGGGAAAGAGCGTTAATGACATTAGAACAACAGCCTACTAGAGAGCCTGTTACATGATTTGCATACATAAAAGTTTTCATTTGCTCACTTATAAAAAAGAAATATTGTTGTTCATCATTTGCTTTTAAATTTTGAAATTGTTTTTAAAAACATTTATTATACAATAAATCATCAGTTAACTATAATTCAAAATGAAACTTAAAGAAAATATTACAATTAATTCAAAAAGATTATAAAATAAAATGTATCATTTTATAAGATAACAAAATTAACGTATAGATTAACAAAATAACTTAAAGATAGAATTAATTAAATAAAATGTATTGTATTTTCACATCCCTTTATATCGTAGATTACGGAAAATTTCCCCTCTGTCATTATCTTATTATCAGATGGTCCATCCTGTCGAAAAGTACCATGATTTGGGTATTTTAGCGACTTCAATTTAATTAATAAAATTGTGTAATTCAAAATCCTCAAACTAATTTATAATGTTTTAAATATCCTTTTCGAAGTAAAATTCTTTGGACATGAATCTTGCAGGAATAAATATATATTGTCCAGTAGTATCTGGAGCCGATCTTCTGCAAGGTCTTTTCTGCACCGTAATGTCCGGCGGTGGGCGAATCATGATATTCGTACAATATCTTGGGTATTTGTGTCCGTGGTAAGACCTGCTGGGCATCTCCATCATCATGCTCAGGGGAATATCTATACAAAATGCCATTGAGCATAATATATCCCCGGTCAGTCCATCGTACAAAATCTACCGCATTCTCCTGTGACTCGAAGCAGTCGATTATCTGCTTAATTTCTGGATCAGCCAGCTGCTCCTGCCTGATAACTTCTGCAGAGGTGGTCGGCATGTCGACAGTCACAGAACAGATATTCATATCCTCGTATTGGCCTGGTGGACGTGATAGCGTATCAGCCACTGCGTTACATCGCCCTGGAATGTATTCTACTTGAATATCGTACGATTGTAGAGATAGAGCCCATCTTGCCAGGCGACCACTAGGTGACTTGAGTGTCATGAGCCAGCGGAGAGGTTGGTGATCACTAACAACTGTCACAGGTGCTCCTTCTAAGTATCCCCGGAACTTTTCCAAGGCCCAGACAACTGCCAACGCCTCCCTCTCAGTCGTACTATAATTGCGCTCAGGGGCAGTCAGCAGTCTGCTCGCATACTCGACGGGGCGTTGGTCTGGAAGCTCCCCCTGGAGTAGAACCGCTCCCAAAGCGTAAGCGCTTGCGTCTGTTCGGAGCACATATGGCAGTGTATGATCTGCTTGCCGAAGGATGGGCGGTGTTGTTAATAATTTCTTGAGCATCTTGAATGCATCATCTTGACTCGGTCCCCAATTCCATGGAGCATTCTTTTTCGTCAAATCACTTAGAGGTCGAGCAACACTGGAATAGTTGGGCACAAACCGTCGGAACCAGGACCCTGTCTGCAGAAACGTTATGAGTTCTTTGACATTCTTAGGTGCTCTCATTTCTGCGATGGCGGCTATCTTACCGGGATCTGGTTTGATTCCTTGAGATGAAATAAGATGGCCAAGATATTTTACCTCCGACGACCCAAGTGTGCACTTTGACCTATTTACATGTAACCTGAATTGTTGCAGGCGACTGAACACTTGGCGAAGGTCTTCCATGTGTTCATCAAAGGATGACGATAAAATGATCAAATCATCCAAGTACGCCAGTACCTGGACATCTCTAAGACCAGATCGGAGACGGTCAATCAGCCTTTGAAAGGTGGCAGGAGCATTTCGGAGACCAAATGGCATGCGTTTGAATCGGAAGTGGCCCAAGGGCGAGATAAACGCAGTTTTGTCTCTGTCTTCAATCCTGACCGGAACCTGCCAATACCCTGAACGTAAGTCAAGCGTAGTCATGTACAGGGACTGCTTTGCTGCGTGAAGTAGGTCATCTACACGAGGTAAAGGGTATCTATCTGGAACCGTCAGACTGTTCAGGCGTCTGTAATCAACGCAGGTCCGAAAGGTTCCGTTCTTTTTGGGCACGAGGACGACGGGCGCTGCATAGGGAGAATCACACTCCTCGATGATGTCCTCAGCCAGCATTCTCTCAAGGTCCTGCTGAAGAAACTCCTTTTTGGCAGGCGACAGCCTATATGGGGGTACAGCGATTGGAGTATCATCGGTTACCTTAATAGCATGCTCTGCAAATGGAGTGGGCTCCTTGCTAGGAGAAAAGACATCTTCATATTCAGCGAGAAGTGCGGTGATGCGGCGTTTCTGGTCCTCATCCAAATTCTGTCCTTCATCATCCCGTAATGGCAGGTTGCTGACGTGGACGTTGCTCACAGGTACAGATGTAGCAATATCTTCTTCTCGTACAAAACCGTGGCGGCTACTGGGATCTTCCTTGAAGAACCATTCATGTCCGGGAAGATCCAGAACCATGCCAGCACTTCGGATAAAATCTATGCCAAGTAGCATCCGGCTCTCCGGATGATCCGGAATTGCGATCAAGGTCGTGAGGATTTTACGGTTGACGACAGAAATTTCCACAGAAAAACTCCTTGCTAATACGCGATGCGTTTTTCCATCAGCTAACTTCATGTCCAGGGAAGTCTCGCTGAACGGACGCCCTCGAGAAATTAATATATGATAAAGCTGTGCACCGGCTATACTTCTTTGGGAGCCAGTGTCAAGACAAGCTAGACCATCCAGTCCTAAAATCTGGACCGGGAGCATTGGTCGCGATGAACCATCATCAATAGAGAAGGTTGACTGCATAAAATTGAAGGATGAGACAATCGTACTTTCAGTTTTCATGGGAGGCTCACAGTTAGGACAGTTGCTTCTGACGTAACCTGGGGCACCGCACCCAAAACACATTTGTGGTTTTGGCGAATCAGATTTTGGGGTTTGGGGTGATGATTTTACTGATTGTACAACATCACCCTTAGTTGCCTTTGCTTTCCTGCAATCTGATTCAACGTGGCCGAAATATTTACAGTAACTACACCTCGGACGCTGTTTCTTCTCCGGTCGGTGTCTACCTTCATTACTACTGGCATCCTTTGATGGTCGCACAACCTCACGCCGTGAGTGTTCAATGTCTTTTGCACGTTGCAAAAGACTCTTGAATGAGTCGAAATCGCTAGGTGAAAGTCTTTTCCTAACTTTTCTATTCATTAACCCGTATACAATATCTAATTGCGCGCGTTCTGGCAAGGTATACGGTAATTGTGACAAGAGGGCACGAATGTGGCATACAAAAATCTCGCTTGTTTCATTTTCGTGTTGCTCACGTGCAAAAATCTCTCTAAAGACGAGATGAGGCGGCAATTTGCGAGAGAACGCGTCTCGAAACGCGCACACGGCACCGTCCCAGTCCGAAATATCTCTCTTTATACCCTGCCACCATGTCGCAGCAATGCCTTCCAGAAGCATTGAGACACCACGTAATGCATTTTCTTCGCTGACATTTGCGCAATCCTTAAAGGTCAAAACCGAGTCCAAGAATGCGTCAACATCAGACGAAGCACTGCCGTTAAATCGAGAAGTACATTTAGAAAAATTGCCGCTACTTGGTGTAACAAGGACGGGGCTCGTGAATTGCCTATCAAGAACAGTCATTCTTGCCGAGTCCGTAATTTGCGCAATCAGCGCCTGAAATTGTTCGTTTGATAACGTCAAGGCTGGCGGAGATTCACTCGTCCCTTCCGTAGGTGATGATTTAGATTTAGGCATGGTAGCTATTTCTAAACTAATCCACGCAGGAAACAATATCACTCAGCGGAAATACGGAAAAATTCGCTAGGCGGCAAGGCCCAAGGTCGCAGCGCGGATAAAGCAATATGGCCGCACAAAGTAACAACCACGTGAAAGAACGCAGTTTGGCCAAAAAAGCAATATGGCCGCGAGTAAAACAATATGGCCACGCGGAAGAACACAATGCCGCAGCGCTGAAGGACAGTTAATTATCGCAGCGCGAAAGGACAAATATTTTCGCAGTGAGCGAATAATATCACGTGGAAATAAGAAATTTACGGCCACACGTATCGCACTAAATTTCACTGTAGGTGAAAGTAGGCGAAGAAGTACCGCTTCGCGGAAGGATACATAAAAAAACCACGTGGCAGGATCTATAGCACTAACACGTAGAAAATAAACAGCACACACTAATTATGGCCAAAAATACAAATTTAAATTTTACGGAAACACGTATGACACTAAATTTCACTGTAGGTGGAAGTAGGCGAAGAAGTATCGCTTCGCGGAAGGATACTTAAGAAAACCACGTGGCAGGATGTATAGCACTAACACGTAGGAAATAGACAGCACACACTAATTATGGCCAAAATACAAATTTGAAATTTGCGGACACAAGTATCGCACTTAATTTCGCTGTATATGGCACTAAGTGAGGAGGTATCTATACACAACACGGAATTGGTTGCGCTGCTTCCGGAATCCGATGCTCAGATCTGATGAGTGTTTAAAACGCATATATTCCTTTGCACAATTTTATCTGCTCCCGAGCCGCGAGTTGGGCGCCATTTGTGACGGGCTAGGGTTTCTCGGAGAGGAAAGGGCACAAATGAAAGTTACGCGTAAAAACACAAACACCTTTAATCGCCTGGGGCGCACACTACACTACGTAAGCTTCCACAAGAGAGGAGAGAACTGACGCGCACCCTGTTGGCTGCGCGCAAAAACAAAATAAAATGAACAGCAAAGTCCGTTATCGGTCTGGTCTCGTTACAATATCTAATAGTTTTAAGGAAAATAATGACTAATTGACATTTCATAAATTAAGAATGAACTCGTCCTAACTTAGGCCAGAATTTCTCTTCAAAAAACTTAGACTTTTAGTGTTTAAAACATATTTTTGAAGGAGCGAAGGTGCTCTGCTGTGAAGTCCGAGTTCGTTCTATTCTATTAAATCAATCTATATTCTAATGAATACTACGTAAATTGCAATTATGAAACGTCTTATTATACCCATTACTTGGTTGGCATTTACTCTAAAAAGATACTATTAATGTATTTGCCGATTTAATGAGCTCTTAGTTATATCGGAAAATGCCAGAAGAGATAAATTAGCAACGGATGGATATTAAGAAAATTAAACATCACGGAAAAAAAGAAAAAAATACATACGTGACATAGAAGTCCTCATAAATAGGAATGCTAAATAAATTGTACTTTGTTTATATGTACTCGTTGCTACGAATGACAATAATAGTTTGTTTATAGTTGCCGTTATGATAAAAGTTCTGGCGAGTTATGAATGCATTCATTTATTAATCTTCCAAAAGCTACGTTTCATTATTTAAAAAAATCACCAAGATGTTAGTCAACATGTTGTGGAGCTTAAATGATGGCTTAAATTGAAGTGTGTTTCCACTGAAACTTTCATTTTGGTTTAGTAGTGATAGCACTCTTGACGATGGACGAAGTGGCATTAGTGGCGTCTTCCGCGTTTGTAATTTAGGCTGGAAATTACCTACATATGAATCGGGAACGAAAACGGAAACGGTGGTGGATTGGAAGTTTTATTGCGAAGTGTGAATTAGAAGGGGCATATCATTCGCTCATGAATGATCTTCGTCTCCAAAGTGGTTACGAAAATGTAATTCGAGCCATGGCAACAGACATTGAATATTTACTGCAGAAAAAAGAAGACACCAAACTACGAAAGTCTGTGTCCCCAGGAGAACAGTCGGCTTCTGCGTTACGCTTTTTAGGTACTGGTGACAGTTATGGAAACTTAATGTATCATCACAGGGTTTCAAAGTTTTCAGTATAGAGATTTGTACCACATGTTTGCAATTTTTTCTGCGTAATTATTATCGCAGATAAGCTTTGACCCGATTTTGCTTAGCACATCAATTAGATTCTTTGCTTGTTTATGTTCGCTAGATGAAACATCCCATAAAACAATATTTTTCATTAAGTTCAATTAGTTTAATTGTATCTGCTTTTGTCCATTCCATATGTACAAATATGTGTGTTCACTTAGCTTGCCGAACAACTGAAGACCGACAGCATTAGTTAAACTATTAATAAAAGCTTTAATCCGTTGGTTGGTTTGTTGGTTGGAACGCTATATATGATTTCCCATAAGAAGGATCTTAAATATACCTCTTTCACACTTGCAGACTTATTTTCTTTGCAAAATTAAATTAGAAGTAATTGACCCACGATCTTCGGATGAGAACTATTTAAAGAAAATTGAATGTAAATTCTTATCCTTATCGTCGATTTTTGTTTTCGAATCGAATTTGATTACATTAAGCTAAAATATTGGAAAATTTATCAACATTTTGCATTTCTATTGAAACGATCCCTTGGCGATCAACAGCATTGTTGTTCATGCAGAAAATCAACATATCTGGTGAGTCCATAACAGCTAATTTTTTCAGAGTAAAACGTTAAAGATGTTTTTAACTTGGTTAAAAATTGTATACTCTTATTGTCTTACTATTAAATATAAAAAAATATATTAAAGTGAAAACCTGTTCATCTATCTTATCTAGTGTTCGTATAAGTGTCAGATTTAGCTCACTTCCTTCCATTATAGTTGAATATATTAAGATCCAATTTTCCCGTTGAATTTCAATGGGCATTTACACTAGTCGAGCAATAAACAACAAGTGTTTATTGAAAGTTGAATAGACTTAACTTGCTCAGGCGGAAACTGCCAACGTGTCGGACAAGTGTTTCCACTTTACAAAATAAAATCGAACACAACAAATTCAACGAGTTTTCGCAGCCAACATCCAACATGTTATCCAAAAGGAGTTGAGATTTCACCGATTGTTTCCACTTATATTAAAACCTCGCTAACATGATGGCCACAAAGTTGGTTTCTAATGTAACCAAGGCATAAAAGCAATAACGTCCTGATCTCCGACTGGCTGGCCAGACAACCAATAAAAACCCGCCAAAAAGTTCGCCGAAGATTACGGGCATCTTATAAATATTTTAGTGTGTGTATGTGCGTATGTATATATATGTGTGTGTGTGTGCGTGCGTGCGTGCGCGCGTGTGCGTGCGTTCGTGCGTGTGTGCGTGTGCGCGTGCGTGTGAGAGAGTGCGTGCATGTCTGTATGCATGTGCTCAAATTAATAGGCGTCGAGAAACAATGAAATCGAAGTCCAACGAAATGACAATTGGAAATAATACGATTCCGTAAATCTTCTCGGCATGCCTATCGTTCTACTAGTTCCCACTGAAGTCAATGATTGCCGTTCTCGGTAGAGTAATATCCTTGTCTGTTCGCGATCATTCTTCACCTTTGCTATCTTAAGAGAAATACGATTGCCCACTTGGAGGCAATGGAGAAATTGTTGTATGCAATGGAAGGGAATGGTTATGGAACGGACTTTGTACCGTGCACGTGAGGCAAAGCGAATGCATAGAAAACCGTGAAATGAGCCTTACGTGAACGACTGAAGTAATTTGCATATTGATTATTTATTTTACGTATTCATTCATATGATATGCCCCATGCTGTATTATGTGGGAGTTCATAACACATATTAAACTAAAACCAAATATCTTGGTAAAATATGCTAACTAAGTATCCGTGATGTGTGATCGAGACTAATTATTATCCTCTGATTTTTATATGCAAAGGAAAATCATGAAATTCTACTGAGAAAAACTTTATTATTGTATTTTCCAGTCGAAATGCTGGCGAAAATTAGAATGACGGATGGCCAAGTGCATTTCATAAGGGCGCAATAAGTTTTGCGGTAGCCATGAGTCACGGCGTGACCTAAATCACTGACACTATTTGCGGGAAATCGCCGTCAAACGCCACGCCCATCGCGTGATTATGAGTTTCGCTGCGCATGAAACCCGTCAGACGGCCCAAGGAGAAAATTACATTTATTTGGGCGAGCCATTAGCACCTCTCGCCGTGCAAAAGCGCTCGGAAATGATTTAATACTCCCTAAACGGAAATGCTTCGCTTCCTGTAGAACGAAAATGCGTGCTTATAGAATCGAATAACAGCGTAACCAAGCCTCCATCTTTGACAGAACTGAAGAGTTATTCGTACTTGATGTCGTTGTCACTTTATTATTCCGTAGATGTAATTTCCGTCGTTCTTGGTAGTGTTGCGTGATTTCGTTGCATCGAACCTACCGGAGGAGTCGTTTTGGGGAATTTGGCCCCGTAGTCAAGGATACAAAGAGCATTGCGAAAAGGTTCATTAATAGACGTGGTGCGGTTTTATCACCGCATTCTCTTAATTTTATAATGTGGTCTTAGTTTGCCTGCCTTAAAAGCAGAAAAGTTTTTCCAGACCTCGAATTTTTATTTTATGAAATCGCTAAACATGCTAAATTCATGGCGAGTGAAATTTTGGAGAGATTCAAAGAAGGATTATTTCTTTTAATTTTAAAGCAATATTGAAAACTATGGCACACCCGGAATGATTCGCATTAATACTAACCTCTGATATTCTAACCATTACTTCCCTAGGATTGTTTGACCGCCAAAACATTTTATTAAAAAGAATCGAAAAAATACTTTCATTTGGAATGGTATTCCTACATTCCAAAAATCATTTTGTTTTTCATCCGGGAAACACCATTCATGATGATGAGAGAAACACTTCATAATAATTTCGACTTGAAGGTTTTCGCGGCGACGGCGACGTTTTGACAGTATATATCATAGGAATGGTTGCCAATTTGTAGATCTTCATGAACCGGAGATTTGTATTAAAAACCAAAGATTTCGTCTAAAATTGGGAGACTTCGGAGGAAATCAGATAGTAGATAGATAGATAGATAGATAAATAATCGTCTTTATTCGGGCGAAATTTAGACCAGAAGGTCCATTCTTACATTTAACCCTTATGTAATGATAGTAATGTAATGATAGTAATGATATATAATCGATACAAATGAATTAAAACTAATGCCATAGGACTGTATTATTGACATATGGTATTAGTTTTTCTCCGTTTCTTTTTAAAAGTAAATACAGTAATCCCTCCATATTCGCTGGTTTAATATTCGCGGTTTCACTTATTCGCGCAGTAATTACTTTAGCAATTTTCATTATTTGCGGGAGGTAAACTTCACTTATTCGCAGTCACCTACCTTAAAACACCCTGCGATACAACGTCATTGTGCTTGATCACAGTATTTTATATCATATCCGCAAAACGCAAAGGAAGTGAAATGAGTGCTGATAAATGAGTGAGACGAGCAAGAAAAGTTATTTCATTAAGTGAAAAGGTTGAATTGTAGTGAAACCCGTCACAAGGCGAAAGTGCAGCGTCCGTTGTTGGGGCATGTAGCATCAACGAATCCATTGTGAGATAAATGTAAAAAAAAGGAGGCAAGTTTACGGGTTAGTGTAAGTGGAAATGCGCGTAAAAGTGCCACAGTGACCTATGCTCGTGATCGTGTCACCGAGAAAATGGAAAATACCCTAAATATTTTGATCGAAGATCAAACGCGAAAAATAGTTCTATTGAGTAGCTAGGTGATACGCGAAAAAGCGCTTCGCTTATGTGATCGCTTAAGGGCAACATTGGCCACTGAAGGAAGCAGCACCAAATCATTTACAGCAAGTAAGGGATGATTGGAGAAATTTAAAAGAAGATATGCTTTACATAATGTTAAAATAAGAGGAGAATCGGTAGATACTGTAGCAGCTTAAGCTTTTCCAGGTCATCTTAAAAAAGTTCATCGAAGAGAAGGAGTACGGGCCCGAACAAGTTTTTAATGCTGACGAGCTGGGCTTGTTTTGGAAGAAGATGCCTTCATGAACATCCGTCTCCACAGAAGAACGTTCATTGCCTGCACTTTAAGCAGTTGAAGACAGGATAACTCTCCATCTCTGTGCGAATGTGCCCAGGGATTGCATGATTAAGCCGATGTTGATTTATCGTTCACTGAATCCGTACGTTGAAAGGGAAAAATAATCATAAACTACCTGCTTTCTGGCGTTCAAACAACGCCTGGGTCACCGAAACAATTTTTATCGATTAATTTCATAATCGTTTTTCATGAAGTAGAAAAATATTTAGCTTAAAAATTGGCATTTAAACTAGTTCTCATTTTATACAATAAGTATGGTCATCCACAGAGTATTCAATTTGCATATCCGAACATCGAAGTTATCTTTCTGCCCCCAAATTCAACTTCACATCTCCAACCCTTAGACCAAGGAGTGATTGCTGCATTCAAGAGCTACTATACCCATCGCACATTCGCTACATCTTAAATGAAATGGTACTTGATCCCACTATGATTGTCATCGAATGCTGGAAAAATTATACCATTGCACATTGCATACAAAACATTAAAGAGTCAATTGTATAGGTGGAACCTTTGACTATAACCGCATGTTAAGGAAAATTGTGGAAGGAATCTCTCAATAATTTGGATTAACATGGATTTCCTTTGCTCGATGTAGAAGTGAAGATGATTGCAAGGATGGCACATGATAATGGAGGGGAGGGGTTTGAGAACTTGCAACTAAAAGAGATAGTAGAACTTTAGACTCGCACAGTGGAGAGTTAAATGAAGAGGACCTTGATGGACTTGTTCATTTTAATTATGAAAATGATGATGTGGAGGAGGATGTGACGACAAAGTCTAAATTGAATTTGAAAATATTGGCAAGGATAATAAAACAGGCGTCTGAAATTATGGATACAGTGATTGATGTTGACCCAGTCATCGAACGAAGCATTATGTTTAAGAGAGGCATGGAAGTTTGCCAAATCCCTATAGAGAGGTTTACAAAAACCTTCAAAAGAAGGCAGGAACCAATCACAAGCTAATTTCAAATAAGCTCAAATGCTGTCTCCGAAAGTAGCACCACCAACGCTCGGCGTTCTCCTCATCCATCTGTTGGATCGCCAATGGATGATCTGCAGGAGGGAGCCTCGTCCAACTAACATTTCCAACGCCGCAATTATTATTATTATTAATGGTATATCAACACCGTTATTAAACGCATGAGTCATAATTTATTTATTGTATTTATCAATGAACTAAATTGTAAATGAACCACCATATTTACTCGAATTATTCTCGCAATTTTTCTTTAAAATATTGCGAAAAAACATTGGACGCGTTACTACGTCCACCGCGTATTTTTTCTTAATTCCACGGCGGGAAGTAAAGTTTCGAGAAATATAGGCTATCCTTATTAATACTAAATATGAGTTTTAAAAACAATAACAATGTTATTACTATATACATAAACTGGGTGTAGCTGTTCCCCTAACCCTATTAATCCCATAAGCCTTTAGTATCTACATATATTCGCGGTTTCTATATTCGCGGCATTTTTCGTGAATATGGAGGGATTAGTGTGCTCAATATGAGATATATTTTTGACAATTTATAATTAGTAAGGATAAACTTGATACGACAACTCATCTTTTACGCACATAGAATAAAGGTTTCTTAAATAAATAATAAAAACATTTTCGTACAGAAATCAATTTCTACATCATTTCGATATCAATATCTGTCTTTCAATCTACTTAAATACTTTCCCTACCTAACATTTCGCGTGATCGAGGGGATAAATGAGAGAGAAAGGCAAAGGGGCGGACGGATAAGAGGTAGCGTGGGCAACTCATATGAAAACAAAACAAATTGAATGGATCGTAGTTCAGAACATTTTGTGAGACAACGCGCGCGACCAGATTGGCAGAGGGGATGCGGGAGGAGAAGGGAATGGAAGTGTTGCGAGGACTTCACGCGACACGTTTTATGTCAAACTGCTGCTTTATACCGCTAAAGGAAAATAATGCGTTATAATTAGGCTTGACAGGATAAGATTTAAATAGTTAAATGTCCATAAACATCGAATTTTAAAAAAACTGTAATTCGACGAAAATGAATTGTCGTCGATAAGTGTCGATTTTCATTGCCACATTTTCTACGAAATTTATGCGTCATCCGTTCTCAAATTCAACAGATTTTGCCACAACACATCCAAAACAGTAGAGACAGTTTGTATTTGACAAACCAAACGGCCACACAACATTTGGAATTTGCTTTCTAATGTCGCTTATGTCACAGTCTTAAGGACACATACTGAGCAGCCGTGGGATCCAAAGGAAAACGATAAAATATTATGGTCAGTTTATTGCGCTCTGTCTTAACCCTCGGCCAGGTCCGATACTCCTTACGCATTTTGGGTTCCATTTACAGAAAAGTCGGGGGACGACTATCGCATCCTCTGCGCGATATTATCAACCGAAATACTCCATGAGGCGAAATGATAGGATTCTCTCGACTGAAAAATGAGTACCGATCGTCAGATGACCTTATGGCATTTCCAAAGCGCCCTATCATAAAATTAATATAATCCATCTGAGAGTGTCCTCCGAGCTTACTTTCTTTTGCTTTGCTCTCGAAAGAGCATCGTTCCATGTACGCACTTTGGGCTTTTTCCGCATTCATAGTCGTTTATTATTCAACAAAATGATACATTTTTCATGAAAATATTCATTCATACATAAGGTTGTGCATTATACTCACGTCACATTAATGTTCTCTCCAATGATCAGGATTTCGTGAATAATGGACGCAAATTAACGAGTAGAATATACTTTCTGATTTTTTGCGAAACATTAACTGTTCCAGGTTGGTGGTCAAAGTCAACAACAATACATTCACCAAAATATAGTTAGCAACAAAAAAACAGCATAAAAGAAGCCTTCTTTTTATTTATACACTATTAGTTGAATTTAATATGACGGAATTCAATTTATAACACTATTCCAGATGAAAATTGACGGAATGTATTGAAATAAAGGTCGATATTAGATATCACCTTTTAAGAAATATAAACGTCGATATTTGTGTGTATTTCTGTCTAATCGACCTCTTGGATTATTATAGCCAAGATATAAACGTCCAAAACTAAAATGCCCAATTAAATGTATAAAAATAAACGTTGATGTACCTCGTTGATTTTTAGGAAAAATAAGAAATGGTTGTGATCGCTTTTTAAGAAACATTAACGTCGAAAACTACCAAGCCTCGTAAAATGTACTAAAGTAAACGTCCTTGTTGGTCACCGATTTTTTGGAAAAATTAACGTCGAAAACTTCCAAGCCTATAATGGTAGTGGTTTTAAGCGTCGATATTCATCGAAAATCTCTCGGGAAAAGAAACGTCGATTAAATCGTCGAATTAAAACAAAATAAACGTCGAATTCTACCAAGCCTAGTTATAACTCCCTTTTTCAGCAGATGAATTTGCCTAGCGGAGTGAGACAAAGGGACGTAACTAGGAAAAGAGGCCCTGCCCCTCCTTACGATATAATTCCTCCACCCTCCCTTGTACCCTGCGAGAATTTTCCGATGGCCTTTTTTCGTCTACAACTCTAAAGTAAATTGGAAAAATATTATAAATGCTTTTAACTCGAAAAATTTCCATTATTTTTTACACAAACACAGTGATTAACCAGAAATGCGACTGTTATAAGTTACTCGTCTAACTTGAATTCATAGTCACCTTAACCAGGAGTTAGCAACCTTAAGAAAATGAGTCGGAGATTTGAGCAACTGACCCGGAGGCCTGAGATTATGGCGATGAGACGGAGATCTCCGGTTAAAAATGAACTAGTTGGAAGCCCTAAAACATAGGATAAACAAAATACGTGGCATATTAGCCAAATTCAAAATATTTTTACTGGTGTCTCATAGTTAAAGTGTGAATGCCTACACACCGAAATCTCAAGAATGTTATCATTTTTAAATATAATTAACTGGATAATAAGTATCTCACCATTGTTTGCATTTTGTTGTTTTATGAAAGGTCCTACCAATCATTCGATTTTTTCATGACAATGGAATACACATTCATGTTGCGGTTGTTTCCCGTTGCTTTCCACACGAGTAGGCGGCCGAGAGACCTCGGAAAATATCCTACTTTCGCAGTATTCGTGCCCGTTGCGGCTTAACATAGCAAGCCATTGTCCCTGTCACTACACCACCGACACTCCATGTCGCCATTATGCTAGTAAACATGATTATACTTCCGTCACAATAACTTTTGGCACACTATCCACATTTTGTGATAAAGTCAGGAGGTTTTAATAATTCTCATAATTTTCATATTTAATTACTTGTACATTTTCGTGCGATACTGAATAATGCACAAAAATTTCATTCCTTTGTCGAATAGAAGTGATGGAATGCATTCAATTTTTATTTTCTTTTACCAAACTCCAAATATAGAAGCCGCATTCGAACTCAATGATTAGGAAAGTCCACTCTCTGTCTCTCTTTCTCACGCCCAATCTCACCCTTTGTAAAAATGAGGCAGGGGGCAGGCAATGTATGAAGTAAGGAAGAGAACTCCCGAGATAGGGATTTCTCACGAAAGTGGTGATGAGGGGAGGGGGCGGAGAGGGATCGGAAGATGTGAGGATTGGGGACGGGGAGAAATAGAAGGAAAGCCTTATTCGACCCGTCGCTAGGGGGGTCAAGGGTCAGAACGATCAAGAAAGCACGACCTTCCCGCCCTTAAGCCCCAACCCCACAAACAACACATCTCGTCTTTGGTGCGTTGCCGAGGGGTTAGGGAGGGGATGGGACGGAGGCCTCAGGGTGTAATAGGGTGCAGGGTATAGATGAAGGGAAGGGCCGCTATGGTGGCGGGAGCGACGGCCCGAATGGTCAGAGCAGATTTCGATATAATCCGATCTAGGGATGGGAGGGGGGGCGTGGAAAGAATGCTTCGGGGATGAGATGGAAGGAACGGCGAGGATTTTGATCCGATATTGTGGGTGTGCGTGCGTGTGTGTGTTCGCTCTCGCGCGTGCGTGCCTGTGTTTGCACCGGTCCTCGAAATTTGGGGTCATCCTGCGTGATGGGGTATATCCTCGCAGAGGACGTGGAGGAGAATACATTTTGGGCTTCGCTTTTTCGTTCCTGAGGACACGCATCGGGTATCCTTTTGACCGTCGGCGCTTTCTCGAAAATAAACTTCGATCGCATACCGAAGGACTCAAAACGATGGACTCGGAGGATTTGATGTCCCAAAAGAATGTCTCGATGTCAGACATTTTAGTTCGAACATATTTTACAGCTTTGCATTTAATATCTGTGAAACAGTTCGTCAACATTTAATTGCCAAGTCACTTTTTTGCTATGCGATGAGGTAAAGAACGCTTTATCGATGTTAATAATAGTCACTTCATAGGTTAGAGTTTCGTCCCGAGATCCATATTGAACATCGATAAGCTACCGTAGACATACCATTGGTTTTACATAACACAGGCTTCGTCTTTTGTGTCAGAGACTACGGAGCGCGGAGTCTAAAAGAAATGCGAAGCGCTCTCCGAAATAGAGAGCTCACAACTCGATTACAGATAAACCATTTCCTCCGATAATGCGGGAATCTAGAAATGACGATGCGGGTTCGGTAATTCGAATCCGGTCCAATAAATCCGCCAAGTGGAATCTTTCGAGCGGTGGAGGATTTAGCGCAAGACAAGGAAGGAGCGCGCCAAGGGCCCCCACTACAGGATGGCCCGAATATCTAATTAAAAATATATCTTTCAGGCACATATACACTAACAAGCAACGCGTCCGCGAAAACATTATCACGAATGAGACTTTCTATGGCTATCAGGAAGCAATTTAATTTAAATAAATACTAAGATATTATTGGGAAATGTGGGTAAATAAAAGAATTATTTTTTGGATTTATTCATATAAAATATCACGTTGCCGAAAATACCTTGTGAGGCATATAAATGGTAGAGTTCAAACTTATGATAACGCTGCGAAAACAAGAATTAAAATGCATAAGGCAACAGCCTCATTTATACGTTGCGATACTCTTTCGTTAAATCTATTTGAAAATTTCATAGCAAAATCATGTTCAGAAGCGACTTTATTTTTTAATTTCATGCAAAACTTAGTTGTATATTTGTCCCTGTCCACACAGAGGTGGGACATTCTTACGGACAGTCCATCGAATAATACATCATTAAATAAGTATGCGAGAGAAGATGGTAAGCAAAAGTCAAATCTATTTATACTCTTAAAACAATTTTTGCTACGTAAAGGATGCTCTTCTATCAATTGGCGAAAATCTTACAAAAGTATTAACACAAGAATAGAAACTACTTCTTTGATTAAAATGTTTCAAGATTGTGAAGCAAAACTGATGGATTCATGTTGGTTTAAAATATTGCGAGTGAATGCGGTAAATCTATCATTCCAATATCCATAGTTAAATATTTATTGTTTTTGCTAATACAATAAAGGCGCTTTCAGCAATTCCCAAATTTGAATTAAAGCATTTAATTTATGTTTTCCAGCAATTACAATTGAATCATAAACTGATGCGGAGTTACTGACAAGTAGTAGAGGTTCACAATGTGGCTAGAATACGAATGAAACAGATAGAAGCGTCCTTTTACTAAGTCAGATACCCTTTAAAGTTTGAAATCTACTTTTCTATATCAACATTGGATGCAGTACTGGTGGAGGGTTTTCCAAGTATTTCGTTTGCCCTAACAATTCTTTTAGCAATTCCAGCAGGTGTCATTCTTTCTAAAGTAAAATTAATCGAAGCATTTTTGACCTAATTGGATATTTCTTTAATTTCAGTTTTTCTTAAAAATGTAATTTATTCAGCGACATACATGAAGGTGTAAAGTATAAAAATTACAAGAGGGAAAAACCTCTGTAAGCGTTGTCATATTTCTAAAACATAAGGATGAGGGGAATGAAAGGAAGAGAACGAATTTAGTCAGCTGAAAGCTAGACGCCTAAACTACGAATTGATATTTAAGCGAGATCATGAAAACTAGAAGAAGAATGCCAGACACTGTATGAGACAGGAAATCCGCAGCACGTAGTCCTATCAAGGAGAAATCATTAGTGGAGTTAGACGGGTGAGAGGGAATCACGGCCCTCACGAGCGAGTATTACTTATGTTACGGCATAAAGTTTACATATTTGTTCCCATTAAAGTTAAGCGTCGCTAAATTACCTGTTTAAAGCCAAAATTTTGAAAACCATAGATTTTTGTCCAGTTTGGGCAGATCTTTATACAGTATTAACCCTGGAATTGAAACCTTCTTTTATATGTCACAGTTGATAACCTTAGTCAAATTTACGAGTCTGTTTTACATTCATAAATTTCAGTAAATATACGCTATAAAGTTAAAATTAAAATACAGTAATAGGTATTATTTATTCAGTAACTTGAAAAATATTTAATACTAGCGCAATTGGCCATCAAGAATTAAGGGTTCAAATTAATAAAAAACGGAATAATTTATTTAAATTTAAATAAATTATTTTAACAATCATTATTTATAAATATGGAAACTATGGCGAAATTGATGTTAAATAGAATTAACTCCTTAACTGTAAAATTCTAAATTAGAGACACATAATGAAAAGGGGGGGGAAGGAAAGGCAGGAAAAGGCGAAGGACAATAAAAATTATAAACTTACATTTTTAGGGGTTGTTACTCCTCGCCAGGGACCTGATGTCACTCACACATTCACTCACTCAATCGCACAAGCACTAATCCTAAAGGTGGAAAAGGAACCGGGACCGGGTTTGCAAAAAATTACTCTGCGCCAGGAACCCAAAAAATCACACCGTTGCTAGAAGGTTTGTGAGACAGTACGACGGCGACAGGGACCTACTAAGCAACCACAAACACACGTACATGTACCCCTTTTATCCTTTACCTCTTGGCGTGTACGTGTATGTGTGGTTGCTTAGTAGGTCCCTGTCGCGGTCGTACTGACTCACCAACCTTCTAGCAACGGTGTGATTTTTTGGGTCCCTGGCGCAGAGTAATTTCTCGCAAACCCGGTCCCGATTCCTTTTCCACCTTTAGGATTAGTGCTTGTGCGATTAAGTGAGTGAATGTGTGAGTGACATCAGGTCTCTGGCGTGGAGTAACAACCCCGAAACCTGTAAGTTTATAATTTTTATTGTCCTTTGCCTTTACCTGCCTTTCCCCCTCCCCCTTCTTCATTGAGTGTCTCTAATTTTGAATTTTACGGTCAAGGAGTTAATTCTATTTAAAATCATTATTTATATTAAGTTTGTTTCTCACATCAGTCGGTTGTCAAGATAAACCAATGAGCGATTTCGGAAAAAAGAAGAATAGAATAAGTGACTTTATTAATTTAAAAAAATCGTTCAAATCGACGATCGTATGTCAGGTTCTTTCAATTTTAATTTTCAAAAGAAGAATAGCCTGAACGACAAAATGCCGACTTTTGAGTGTTATCTTACGAAGAATGGAAATATTACCCTGGAGTCAAACTCGGGGATTTTTTTTGTAAATTTTCATTCGGCAAAGCATTTTTATATTTAAATAGATTTCTGCCAATTATCAATTTCCTATCAATATCCTTAATTGACAGCATACCCTTTTTAGGCAGGTTTCCAAAGAAAATATAGCCGTATGAAATGGTCGTCTGTGTGTATGTCCCCTACTAAAAACTTTTGAACCAATTGACCGATTTTCATGAAATTTGATATGAGGCTTGTGCTGCTAGGGCTCACTTCCGGGCTTTACTTTATTTGGCAAAGATTGAAGTCCCGGGTTTGATTCCAGGAACGTATTTCAATATTTGTTTTACATGTGAAATCTCAAATTCTTCGTGCAGAGATGTTTTCTATAATACGTTCAAATATCTTAAAATTGTGATATCGGAACGAGGTTTGTACTGTTCTAAGGAAAAAAGAATGTAAATTCTAATTCTTATCACGGAACATTGATAATTAACCGTATTTTCTTGATTTTCTACTAAAACCTAGAGTAATTGCGTTTAAAATTACATTTTATCGGATTATTGCTATGGAGACGATTATTACCGAACTCGGTTTGAATATAGACAAGTGAACAAATGAGTTGTTTTCTTTTCCTCTCGACTACTCTTCAGGAATGTACAGTTAATCCATACATACCTACCACCGTATAAATAGTAACATTTATTAAATTCGTTTATTATAAAAATACATGCTAAATCAAATGTAAGAAAGAGATTTTTACATTGTTTGTTTTTAGTATATTAAACTCCATAATGCTCTGTTAATTTGTTGCACAGATTTTCTCTATCATTGTTAAATTATGAATTACAAATTGTATTTATGGCGTTAGAATTCTTTCGAATGAATAACACATACTGAAACATTACCTGTCAATATAATTGTTCAATTCGGGACATGGAGTTTGGGAAACCATCCTGCATTAGTCCTGGTTTGGACTTCTTGTATTGTTATTTTATGATTCTTTGTTTCTCCCCAAATTTCCGAAACCGTCTTCAAGTCCTCCATTATTCTATCTCACTCCCGCAATCTATCGCACAATCCTTCATCCCATAAATTGTTTACATGCTCATACACGTTCCTCAGATTTTCATACCTTTATTATTTCAATAACATATAATTTAGCTCATTAATACGAATTTTCTTTGAATAATATTTCAGATTTTTAGCTATTCCTTTTCGTAAATAACGCATCGAATTTTGTTTACATTGATTGCTACGAAAATAATTTTCCCCTACATCCGCTTTTCTCTCCTTCTCTTAATAGAAGCCTTAAAATCACGTTTAAGCCAATACGGATTGAAGTAACTATTAGATTTCGAGGTTTAACAATGTAGTTGGTAGGCAAGGCCACATCCCGTTAAAATGTCTAGATTTTTCAAAAATATACCTTGAATGCTATGGTATATTGACAAGAGCGATTTCTAGCTTATGGCGAAAAAAGACGAAAAGAATAAGAAACATGAAAATGTTTTCTTTAGAATGGTCCAGATCCGAAGATCAACGGTCAAATTTTTCTAATTTTAATTTCACAAAAAGAAAAACCTGCCCGTCGAAAAGTCCATTTTTACCTGTTACGATACGAGAAAGAGAAATAATTCCCTGGAGTCGAACCCGGGTCGCATACCCAGATATTTTTTCGTCAATAGCTTTTTATATGTGAATCAAGCAATCATGGAAAATTTCGAAGCATTATCTATTACCTTTTTTGGCTGGTTCTGCAAAGGAAACATAGCCTAATGAAATGGTTCTGTGTGTGTGTGTGTGTGCGTGCGTGTGTGTGTGTGTCCCCTACTAACAACTTTTGAACCAACACACCGATTTTCATTAAACGTGGTATGAGGCTCATGCTACCAAGACCCACCTCCGGACTATATTTTATTTGGCGAAGATTGAAGTCCCGGGTTCGATTCCAAGAACGTTTTTCGCCTATTTGTTTTACATAGGAAATATCAAAACCGTCGTGCAGAGATTGTTTTTAAATACATTAAAATATATTAAAATTGAGATATCGGAGCGAGGTTTGTACTGTTTTACGGGGAAAAGAATCTAGATTCTAACCCTTATCACCGAACTTTGATAATTGGTCGTATTTTTTTGAATTTATACTAAAACTTTGCGTTTTAAATCGCATTTTATCGTATTGTTGCCATGGAGACGATTATCATCGATCTAGGCTTGAGCATTGACAAGTGAACAAATGGGTTATTTTCCTTTCCACTCCACTACTCCTCAGCAATGGACAGTTGATCCAGACATATTAGTGTATAAACAGTAGCATTTATTAAATTCGTTTATTTAAAAAATACACACGCAAAATATAATGTAAGAGATTTTGACATTGTTTTTAATATTTTATACCTGATAATACTCTAATACCAAAGCTGCTTGATTTTAAGCAATATGAATGGATAAGTCAATATTTTCATTAATGAAACAAAAGAAACTATCAAACTTCTTGCTACTTATATACCAAACATTCTTACGTTTGCCACTGAGTTCTTTACTTCTGTCTGCCATTCACTCAGCTATAAAAAGGTAAAAAGATTTAGGGTTAAATGTAGAGACGCCCACATCACTCAACACCTGGTGGACACTTTTGCAATATTTTACGCCAATGCAAGTGGAAAGGTTACCATAATTATATTATAGAGTTTATTCATATTTTAGTATTAACTATATAAAAGTTGGTAATAAAAATTCGTTTTTATATCTTCACTTGTTATAGTTATTTTCATAGCTTTTGCAGTGCATCTTATAATTTACCGGATTTATAAATTCGCATCGCATATGTGAATCACACAAAAGCCAATCCTTGATATGCACACCTTTTTCGATTACATTGTAAAATATTTCATGGATGAGGTATTTAACTTAAATTTCATACGACTTCATCCGCTGAAGATGAGAGATTAGCTCTTGAAATACGTATCTATTGAGTTTTCCCCGAGATTTTCCGAGTGATTATGCGTGTGTGTGTGCCTTTTTTATTTAGGCTAGTTTTCGACCACAGACCCCTGTTGGCCCTCATTCTGCAAACTTGTAAGTATAATTTTAATTTTTTTATTTTCTCTTATTGGATTGTTTTGCTGTCTGGGAGTTCTTATTTTAATTCCACACCCTAACGTGATATAATTTTAATGAATATATTTTTTAGGTATTTATGATTGGCTTTAAATAACAAATTAAGGAAATTAGTTAATTAACTCGATAAAAAAGAGAGCTGAAATTCCAGGGGATTAAAAATGACTGAGATATAGAAAATCGAAATTGTTTCAAGTCATAACGTTAAGATTCATTAACACCGAAAAAGTGAGGAATTTCAGTCTTCTAAGTTAATTTATGTTAGAGTTATTTACAAAATTACACCGTTACGCATCATGATGATGACAATTATGATTTTTAACAAATATCTTATAAATATTTTAGTGTGTATGTAGTACGTACGAATATGTATGTCCTTTATACGTTTTTACACCGTTGAAGATTTCGAATTCCAAAGGGCCATGGGCCATCCTATGGGCCAAAGGAAGAACTTGGTCTAGGTTTGAAACCGTGGGGTCTCTTATACCCCATGGGGTCAACAAAATACTACTATTTCCATAAGAATGCATGAGAAATTGTGTGGAGAAACCCTAAATTGCCATTCTACCCTTCACTTATGTGGATATAAATATACAGAAACATTAACTTACGATCACGGGAAATGACTTATTTTACGCACGGAAGACTGAGTATTTTACTTCTGTTAATGTTTTGTCGTGATATATATTAGGGTGGTCCTTATTTTTAAGTTTTGGAAAACTGGAGGGGGCACGTTTTGAATCTGTTCCATTATGAAAAATAGTAATTTTGGTAAAATTAGGTTAGTTTTGAATAATATTTATGGATCGCTGCCAAAATCTGAAAAATCGCAATATATCATAATGCTAAACATAGGTACACTCATTTTTAAATTAGTTTAAATTTTAAACTTATTTGAATTGAATTATGAATTGTAGATACTTAGAATTGAAAATTGTAATGCAGCATCCATTGGTCAATGTTACGCAATACTGCAATAGATATAACCTATAAGATGTGCCCCTCAGAAATCCTGCGTAAGTCCACTTTCAGAAGCACTCTTTGTGTTATGTAATAGTCCATATCAGGTCTTTTGGAACAATCTAGAACTGCCGAGAACGTTAGAGATCCTTCATAAACAATTTGAATCGTTCTGAAACCTTGCGGAAGAATTTAGAACTTTTCGGAACTTTCTAGAAACTTCTGTAATGATGTAGAACCTTCCAGTACGTTCAAGAAACTTCTGGAACAATCTATGGCCTAAGCTATATAAGCAGCCCACCTAGTGCAGTGAGTTCAGTTGTCATCAGGCAGTTCACTGCCAGTGCTGTTGCCGATATTAAAGATGAAATAATCACTTTTGCTACAGACCAACTGAACCAGCAGCAACCTCGCATTGATTACAGAGAACTCCGGGAAACCTCTATCACATTTCTTGGAAGTGAACCTTCTCGTGGAATTAGATTTCTTGCTCCTGGTGCAATTCATAAGGCTCGTTGGATGGCCAAAGCCATTTATGCTATCAAACTGTTGACGTTCAAAGAACAGTTTCCATTGAAGACAAAAGAGGAAGCTGGGATAAGGGACATAGCAGTTTTGGTTGTGAAATTCTATTTGCAGGCGTGGTTTTAAGCTGCACTTCCAACTGCTGCGCCTTTAAATGACCTGATGTGTTGGAAGATCCTCCAACAGTACAAGACTACAAACTCAATAGTTGCCAACGCTGCTCTGAAGAAGCTTGCTCGTAATCTGTGGTACCTCAGCGATGAGCTGGTTGCCCTTGCTTTCTTTGATAAAAAGTATCAATAGATACAAAAGCCAAATTGATTCAAGCTCTCCAAAATGTTGGTAATGAGGACCACTCAAACAGAGGGACTGTCGATCTGGATAGCATCTTGGAGAAAAATTTGGAATATTTTGTGTCAGCCAACACTTTGAGGTTTTTCGACATACTTGGTCTTGACTCGAAATTCACAGAATTGTATCCCTGACTCTGGGCTTCTGATGGGAGCTACATTGCCACAGAAAAGTGCATCAGGTCCATCAATTGCATTAACGATACGGCAGAACGCGGAGTTTCCCTGATCGAGGAATACAATCGATTACACACCCAGGGTGAACAGCAAAAGCAATTTCTTCTGCAGGTTGTCAGCGATCATCGGAGGAGATATCCAGACTTTGCGAAAGGAACACTTGCCATAAAAAATTATTATACCACTGTGTCAGTATTGTTATGTTCATCATGTGACAATGTAGCATAGAAATTACAAACTTTAAATTTTATAAGCTTTGTACTGTTTTGTATTTTGTTTAAAATAAAGAAAACTTAATGTTTTAAACTTTGGTAGGAACCTCTAAATTTCATCTAAAATTTACCAAATTTTGATAATATTATTTTTTTAAATATTGAAACAAGATAGGCTGGTGCCCCTATTCAAAATATTTGTTTTCCCCTCCATTATAAGGACCACCCTAATATATATATATATATATATATATATATATATATATATATATATATATATATATATATATATATATATACATATATATAACAGCTTACGGAAAAGGAAAGGTAAAATGGATATACGGATGGCAACAAGATGTTGGGATGAGTAAGCTTAGTAAACACTCACCAATCGGACGACTTCAGGTTGGCGAGGCCCTGGGCATGTCGAAGCGACACACGTAAAAGAACACTAAAACAGCACAGAAACATCAAAAACGTAGAAGCTTTTGGAGTTATTCCTTCTTCAGCTACAAAGAGAGAAAACTGATGGCAGTGACACTGGGTGTGGAGAAGACTTGGAACAGATTGAAAGGTATCATCTTGCGGTGTGCTAATAAGGTGTGTGGAACTGCAGTTGTTGGAAGAATGAGAGGTGATGCATGGTGGAATGAGAGTGTTAAAGTGGTTGTGAATGAGAAAATGGAGGCATATGTGAGAATGATTGCTGCTAAGAATGAAAATGAGCGAAAGGCACTGTATGAAATATATAAAGAGAAAAGGAGAGATGCAAAAAATATTGTGAAAGAGAGGAAGGAACAATTGCGGATGAATGGAGCTGAGAAAATGCAGAATGATTTTGAGGGGAATAAGAAGTTGTTCTGGAAATGGGTGAAGAGAGCAAGGCAAGGAGTGAGTAAGAGTGTGAGCGGAATTCAAGGAAAGAATGGTTATATGGTGTGGAATGAGAGTGATGTAAGGGAGTGTTGGAAAAAGTATTTTGAAGAGTTGTATGGAAATGTTGTGAATGGGTCTAAAAATCCGAGTGAATCTCTTGGAGTGAATATTAATGAATATGAGGGGATTAGTAAGAACGAGGTAGTCAAAGCAGTGAAAATGTTGAAAAATGGAAAAGCTGCAGGTGTGGATGGCATAACGGGAGATATGTTGAAGTATGGAGGTGATTTGCTTATGTGTTGGATGTGTGATGTGTGCAATCTGTGTGCAAGGATTTCGAGAGTGCCTGCTGAATGGAAGGATGGTGTAATTGTACCGTTCTCCAACGGTAAGGGAGATAGGACTGAATGTAAGAATTATAGAGCGATTAGTTTGCTGAGTATACCTGGGAAGGTGTATGGGAAAGTTTTCATTGAAAGAGTACAAAAGGTAACTATGGATAAAATGTGGGGAGTGCAATGTGGCTTCATACCTGGAAGGGGTTGCACCGACCAAATATTTGCCCTACAGCAAGTGGTTGAGAAGAGCATGGATGTAAGAAAGAAAGTGTAATGTGCATTTGTTGATATAGAGGAAGCATATGACAGAGTGAATCGTAATGAATTGTGGAATGCTCTGAGCGAGTATGGAGTGAATGGTTGGTTGCTGAATGCTATAAAGGTAGTGTATACTGGAAGTAGTGCATGTGTAAGGGTGAATGGCATGATGAGTGATTGGTTTAGAGTTGAGCAAGGTGTACGACAAGGATGTGTCATGTCCCCTTGGTTATTTAATATATTCATGGATAAATGTGTGAGACAGGCATGTATGGATATGGTGGGTGTTAAGGTTGGTGGAGAGAATGTTCGTGTACTTTTGTATGCTGATGATGCAGTGTTAATGGCTGAGAACCCAGGAGAATTGCAGAGAATGTTAGATAGCCTGCATGATACGACAGTGAGAATGGACTTAAGGATAAATGTGGCAAAACCAAGGTAGTTATGTTCGATCAGGAGAGTGAGGTGAACGACTGTCAATTTAGCATAAATGGAGGAACGATTGAGGTAGTGGATGAATTTGTATACCTTGGTAGAATGTTCAGTAAAAATGGTAGAGTAGATGCGGAAATCAAAAGGAGAGTGAATGCTGGTAGAAAGGTGGCAGGGAGTGTGTGGTCGATTGCAAAGAATGAATGGTTGTCAAAAGATGCAAAAATGTCTGCATACAAGAGTGTTTTAATGCCTACCTTACTGTATGTCAGTGAAACATGGGTGTGTCAGGAGAAGCATAAAAGTAGTTTAAATGCGGTTGGGATGGGATACATGAGAAGATTTTGTGGAAAATCAAGGAGGGACAAAATAAGGAATAATTGCGCGATGAACAAATGTGGTATGAAAGCTATTGAGACAGATCTGTATGAGAGAGGTCTGCTGAGGTTGTTCGGGCATGTAGAAAGAATGGAGGAGAGTAGAATCACCAAACGAATATATGAAGGAAGAGTGAATGGCGAGAGAGGGAGAGGCAGACCGCGCAAGACTTGGTTGGATGTGGTTAGTGAGAATCTGAGAAAAAGGGACGTGAAAAGTATGAGGAATAAAAGAAAATGTGTGACTCAGTGTATGAGTGTAAGTGAAGCAAAAGAAGTGTGCAAGGATAGAAGTGTGTGGAGGAAGGTGATGGGTTGGTAAATGGCAGACATATGGCATGGCTTACCCCGCAAGGAAAAGCGTCAAGGTGTGTTGTTGTTGTTATTGCATATGTATAAGCCTTTTATTATTATTTTGTGACTATTTTAAACCTCTCTTTTTCTCCCTATTTTCCTATCCGTCCTCAAGTCCTCCATTCATCTCTCAGTAACTACCGTAACCTATCGTCCAATCCATCACCCCTTAAATATTTTACATGCTTCATGTTAAAATATCCAGAAAATACTTAGATTTTTATACTGTTTCCATTTCAACAATATGTAATTTAGCTAATGATTACGATTTTTAATCAATATAATTAGCATTTCAGCTCTTTCGGTATTCCTTCTCGTAAATAACGCAACGAAAGTTATTTGCAGAAAATCATTTCCCTATTCTTCCGTCTTTCTCTGCTTTTTGTATCAAAAGCCTTCAAAGCACGCTTAAACACAAAAGGATTAACATTACAATTGGATTCCGAGGTTTAACAATATAATTGGTAGACAAGGTTACATCCCGTTAAAATGGAAAGATTTCCCCAATATATGTGAATAAGACGTTTAACATGATGAATTTCGAACTATAGGCGAAAAAAGATTAACAGAATAATGAATTACATAATATTTTCTTTAAATGGTTTATATCCTAATATTGTAGGTTAGTTCTTTCTAATTTTAATCTCAAAAGGAAGAAAAGCCTCCACGTCAAAAAGTTGATGTTTACGTATTATATTATGGGGAATGAAAATCATCGCCTGGAGTAAAACCTTGGAAGTTTTTCGTAAATTTTCCTCCTTCACGGCATTTTCATATTGTAGTAGACTATCTCTCCCAAATTTCAAATTTATATCTCCATATTAGATCGAGTTATTCGCGTTTTAAGAGCGTGACATGGAACAACAAACGGACCAACATAGCCTTTTAATATTAGGGGGGATTGGATATATATAGGATACAAGTTGTCGGTGCTTGCATACTGCAAGCGCTAAAAAATCACCATATACCTAGAGCTACACTCGTAAATAAACCAACGCGATCTCCAGGGCAACAGCAATTCAGCCACTTGGAGCCTATATGTATTAGATAATTAATTCCATGAGGAACAGCAGCATATTTTTAATTTTTCGTGAAATTAAGGTAACTATCCGTAATTTTCAAATTCTCTGTGAACTCGTGTCCAAGTTTTCGTATTTCATGTTTTGTGACTCAGATCGCCCTGCATGAGCAAAAAGAATATTCATCATTAAGACAATATCCTATACATTAAATTACTGGAAAAATTAGGATATTTTCTGTTAAGAATGTGGCATCATTATCTATGCTCTCAGCACATATTTTGGTAAACACAATCAAAAAATAGGTATGACGCAATTTTATTTAACAATTGAAATGAGTTAAAATTTCTCGAAACACAACATTAAAATACTTTTCACGTTTTACCTTAACTGCTATAAGGGTTGCTTATCCGATTATGATCTCTTATAGTCCTAGAGAAAAACAAACCTATTTGCTCATCCCTACAGTCTATAACCCAAATTTAAACGTCGTATTTGTGCTTTCAGTAGCATGTGAGAATTACAATTATCTATAGTACCCGTAATCACAATGCGTGATGCAATTGGTGTTTTCGGTGAAGTAAACTAATACATATTATCGGAAGAAAATATTGATGATGATGTTTTCATAGTATGCATGATATTGAACATTATAATAAGTTAAATTATGTGCTTATGGGAATAAACTTCTTGTTAATTTGAATCAAGTAAAATGGAAAATATATTTCTGTAACTCGAATTTTCTATAACTCTAATAATTGTTGCTTTTCCTTGAGATTCGATTTATAGAAGTGCCACTGTATATATACAAATATTTAAAACTATACTTCCATAACTTGAGTATTCTAATACTCTAATAATTTTTACTTTCACTTTAGATTCAAGTTATGGTAGTTCCGCTATAATTCGTTATGACGGCATTAATTTCCATTAAAAGCATTAAATCACTGCAATCGTAAAGTATAATATCAGATCCCATTAAAGGCATTGAGGTTGTTGTCAAAGTATTTAAAGTTTTCCATTGTTGAAAAGAGGATAAATTCAAACATTTTTTCGATTAAAAGCAAATATTTACGCTATTTTGTATGTATTTGTATTTTGCCTTCAAAAATTAAGAACTCCGATCTTTCAACTAGACAACTCTTCTCTTTCCGAGTTCGTATTTTAAATTTAAGTAATTTAAAAATGCATTTGTAGAAAGTCTTGCTATGAATTTCATGCTTTTTAAAGGGGCATTCAAATGTAACATTGGGGTTAAACACGCACTTTGAATATGAAATTTTATGTAACTTTAAATTTTCCGTGTTGGTTGTGAATAGAAACCTATAACCGTACCAAATTTACCGTCTGTAGCTCATCTGGAAGTGCCTAATATTAGTACCCTCTTATATGTTATTAATGATATCATTATATAGTAGTAGTTGGTCCTTGCATTCTGCAAGCATTTCATCTCACATTGAAAAAACATTATTTTTAGAGAGATATTTCATCGTTGGAAATATGATTTTAATTAAAACGTTTTCACCTCTGCACCGATTTTCGTTCTTTACTTAGAGAACAAATATTGGAGTAAAACAATCCCTAAAATTTGAATTTTTAGAATATTATACTTTTCCAATGTGAGGTAATAAAGTCACATTTCTGCAAATTTTAAAGAAGTAGCACATTTAGAAGTGAAATAACATTTATCTAATTGTTAAAATTAAAAAAAAATTACCGTACGAAATTACACCTTCTTGGGGACACAAAACTCTAAACAACTTAAAAATTTCATCTCCCTAGCTTGCTTCATACCATTTAAACATTTACCTATTTTTATAAATTTTAAGAATTTTTAACTGCCAAACATTAGAATTTAAAAATTCCCTAATCCCTATTTCGTTATTTTACAAATTCTACTATTAAAAAATTTCAGTTCCGTAGCACATTCGGAAATATATATACCTTGAAAAAGTTTTTAAACAATTGCTAATTTTTAGCGGCCGTATTTTTGAATTTTTTCAAGATTCTCGTTTTTTCTATTCGGTTTTGCACATAACCTAACCTACAAAAATATTTCGAGTATCCTGCTAATCTGGAAGTGTACTCAAATGACATTCATGTTTTACACAAATATTTCCTTCGTTATAAGTACTAATTTTAAAATATTCCGGTGAATTTACGAATTAATGCCACTTATTCAAAAGAGGCATGTTTGGATTTTGACAGAGAAACCTGTCGTTAAATCAATAATAATTTCAGATATTTACACCTCAAGTTTGCATTGAATCATTTTCCGAAAATCATTTTTCCCGTTTATTGCATATCACGTCACATACGAATGCATAATAAATTTTAAAGATTACGAGACAAACGATAAGTCTTTCAATATAAGTGACGGCTATGGAGGTATCCTGCGTGTATATCCGTGCTTATGGAAGAAGTCGAATACATACTAACTCGGAATGCAATCCTTCAGCCAAGAACAGCCACCGTTACCCGTGTGACGCCATTTTAGGTCGCATGTAATGAGAACTTGGACATTGGGAGGGCGCCACTAACGCACAGCAAAAAACGCTTACGAATTCCGATTCTCTCGATGTTTCTAATCCGCTCTGTTCGGATAATCATTTCCACTGAGACCAGGAGGAATCGGAAAGATTTTTTTTAAGCCGCTTCCGAAAAGAGCCTCTGCCGAAGCGGTTGTTTAGTGCTCTTGGATCCTCCAGGGGATGTCTCGGACTAAGTTGTCTGAAGAATCCGACAGGTGGCGGGCTTAGCTCTTAAAGGTGGAAGGAGTCGATACCGTTGACTGCCGAAAATGACCTAAGTAAATTCTATATTCGTAAAACGGTCGAGTAAACCAATAGCGAATTTGAACCACTAAGTTGCCATCGTCTGTGGAACTGGAGCGATAGTCGGTCTCCATTGCTTATGGAGTAACCGGGGTCAACGGTCGAATTCAACTATAAACGAGACAGAAAATTTGTTGTTGATTGTTCAGTTTTTAAATACCCTGCAGTATAAGTCCTCAATGGATAGGCACATCCGATTTTCTAATGGTTCATTTTATAAATGCGTAGAGCTGTCAAAATTCCCGCCGTGGAAGAATACTTTTAAATTATTTTTCATATAACAATAGAATTAAAAATATTAAAATATATGGATATTTTGGAAGCGCAGTAGACCTCAAGGGACCGTCGCGTCGAGTACTTTCATTCCGACCGTGCCACCTCCCTTTTCCAATTAGAGATATACCTGCGCTGGATTCTCATGAGCGACTGGAAAATAGTGAACGCATTAAAACTAGTTTCAACCGGTATAAGAAATGGAAAAGCAAGAATGATTATAATAAGGCGTATAAAGATGAAGAACTAGAGCGGAACAGTCTCGGTCAAGAACTAAAAGTCGAAAAAGGAAACCATTCTCTCGACATCGGTATCAATCCGTGAAGCGAGCCTCTCTTCAGCTCCGCGCGACGAAATCGTCCCACTCGGATCGTCGTCATGGCGTTGGCCGTTTTCCACTTTTGCCGTTCGTCATCCTCGCGCTTTGGTCGCCCAATCTCCTAGACGATTAGGCGGACTAGGTGGATCGGTTGCGGCTGGAGATCTGCATAGGCCGGGCCTAGGCCCACGAGCTAAGCTCGGCCCGTGGTCGGGCCGGGTAATGCTGGTAAGTCGAAGGGCTCGGGCCGGACTTGGACCAAGCTTGGGAAGGAATAATTATCCATTCTTGGGACGGTTTGGTAGATAGGTGAATAGCGGTTTCTAAAAAATCCCTATAGAGCGCTGAGACATCTGAAACTAAACAATAAGCCCCCCATAAGATATAGAACGTCTGTTGGGCCAGAAAAGACATTCGCTCTTGAGACAATACGTTTTCTCATATCGGCGACTATTGAGAGCTAATTTGTTGTCTCCTAAACTCTTCGGGTCTGTTTTATTTTGCTTCGGCACTTCTTCAGAGCAATATATAGGGAGAGTTAGAGGTCATTGTCTGCACGACGATAAATATAGAATAAATAGAATTTGACATAGTTTCTGTTTTTCTGCATTTTTTAATTATTAGACGTTTTTATAAACCCATAAAATGCAATAATGGATTTAATCAAAGAAAAACTACGAATAAGAGAATACATCACGGTTAAAAAAACTGGCGTGAAAAGTGAAGTGTGGAAAAGATTTGAGGTTCTATGTAACAAAGATACGAACGGATGCAGTCCAGTACGTAAAGTGTAAGTCTCTCTTCCGATATTGTGGTGTGAAGACTGGAAATTCACACTTAAGTCGGCATGTGTGTAAATTTGGAGTAAGTGAAGGACAGCTGTCCATTGAAGGCAATTTAAATAAACCTAAAACCAAAGTGTCCAAAGATTTGAAGAAGCAGGTGACAAAAAGTTGTGTGAAGTTGTGTTGCAAGGATGTCAGGCCGTTTTACTAGGGTTTTTAGAATATTCACAATTTGTACTTAAATTGAGTGCACTACATGGGTATTTAGATGTAGATTTCCCTTATCCCACAACTATTTCTCGTAGTATAGAGATACAAGCGGATACCCTACATATATCTCTTGTTCCCACCATTCAAAAAGCAGTGGATTTAAAGCTGTGTGGTGCATCATCGGACATGTGGGCTGTTGATTTTCGAAAAATTGCTTACAATACTTTGACACCTCACATCTTAGACGATAACTGGAAACTCATGAGCAGGGTTGTTTTCTTATTAGTTTCCCGATAAAAAGATGACGGGAAAATATTATAAATGAGATTAAACGACGAATAGTTGCATTAGGCTTCAAATCTGGGTCTTTAAATAATTGTGTTTGTTACAGATAGGGGAGCTAACATAATCAGAGATCTTCAATTGTTCACTAGATTTCTCCTCTCATCTTATAAACACAATATTAAGACACAATTTCAAGGGAATTCTTAGAAGTAAATCTGACTCATATATATATTGTTACAACTGAAGTTAAATCTATTGTAACATATCTTAAAAAATCTGGGCAAGTGAAAAATTTGTCCAAAAAAATTCCATCAAGAATGCGAAACACGTTTTTACAGTAGAATTGGGGTATACGAGTTCCTTAATTAAACATCCGAAGAAATTGAGAATCTTTTGAGATGTCGAGAGGAAGAACAATGAATGACTCATTTACAGCAAGAAACGTTATCAATGTTAGTAAATTTTCTCATACTATTTAAAGAGGCTTCATTAGAAATAGAAGGAGATACATACCCAACCCTTTCTTTAGTTCTGCTAGTTAAATTAAGTCTACTCAACCAACTCACAATATGACCCTGATTATCTGATAGCTCTAAAACCTAATCTTGAAGTGTAGTGTTGGAAAAACATTAAATTAAAAAAATTCATCGGTTTGCTACATTTTTATAGCCAAGCTTCCGTTAGTTAAAAATGCTAACGGAAGAGGAAAAGACAACCACATTGAGTGATGAGCAAGAACTTATGATTAAATTGAAAAGGGAGGAGTCGCCTCCAGCATTTACTAGTGCAGAAGGTTGGGAGGCCAACAATCTTAAAACAAAATACTCGGGAGAGCTAGTAGTTACCATAGCAAGCAAAAATAGTCAACTTTCCTCCACTAAGAAATTAAAAGTTCTTAAATTCAGAGGTTTTGAAGATACCCCTGTTCAGCCTATTGTTCAATACTACGAAATAGAGATATATACACTACTAGATGTTGGCCATGTTAAGCAAAAAGAATTGCTAGGCTTGTAGAAGAATAATGAAGCAAAGTTTCCACTGCTGTCGCGTGTGGCAGGACATATTCTACTTGTTCCAGCTACAAGCTCAAGTAGCCAACGAAACATTAGCTTAGCAGGCTGCGTAATGCAAGAGCGTCGAACAAATCTGAGTTGTGATAGCGTCGATTCCATCTTGTTCCTCTATAGTTACAAGGATTTAAAGCAGTAAGGCGCGCAGGATGTTCATTGGGGGTGGGAAAAACGTCACATTTCGGTGAGTATATTTTTTGCTAATTGTAAGTTATATAGACTGCGAATTAGGTAAAAAATATTAACTAATTCTGCACTCTAAAATTAATAATGTGTATATATATATATATATATATATATATATATATATATATATATATATATATATATATATATATATATATATATACACACACACACACGAGCACAAATCCAAAAGTTCCCGGACTGGCCACTTGGAGCGTGTATTGCAAATAATTCAGCATTCTGCTACTATTACTATCCTCTGACTAAGTCTTGTGAGTTTTGCAGCCATAACCCTCTGGGTTGCGTCGCTACGGGTGTTTATTGTAGTGCGTGTTCAGTGCGATTCGCGGTTTCGATTATTCGTGAAGTGGTTGATTTGAAGGAACAACGCGTTTGCGTCAAATTTTGCTTCAAACTCGGGAAATCTGCATCAGAAACGCACGAAATGCTCAAAACAGCTTTCCGTGACAGTGCCATGGGGAGAACACAGACTCTTGAGTGGTTCCCTTGATTCAAACATGGCGAAACTTCAGTTGAAGACACTGAGCTTTCAGATCGCCCTTCGACAAGTCACACAAATGAAAACGTGGAGAATGTCCGCCAATTCATCAACGAAGACCAACGAACGACCATTTTTATGATTAGTGGCAGCTTATAAATCTCATACGGAACATGCCAGCGCATTCTCGCGGAGGAATTGAACATGCGGCGGATCTCCGCGAAGTTTGTGCCTCGGTTGCCCTTCGAGGAGCAGAAGCAGCGGCGTGTGTTTGTGAGTCAGGAGCTGTTGGATGAGGTCAGAAATGACCAAAAGTTCCTCTCGAGGGTCATAACAGGAGATGAAACCTGGGTTTACTCTTACGGCTCTGAAACGAAACAGCAGCCCATTCAGTGGAAATTCCCGTCATCTCCACGTCCGAAGAAAGCGAGTCAAGTTAGGTCGAACATCAAAAGCACGTTGGTATTTTGATTATGAATTAGGAATTTGTTCTCCAGGCAAAACAGTGAACCTGCATTTTTACCTGGAGGCTTTAAAGCGTCTGAGAGAACAAGTCCACCAAAAACGTCCTGAACAATGGCAGAACCAGGACTGGTTGCTTCAACATGACAACGCACCGGCGCACACTACTTTGTCGGTGCAGCGATTTTGATCACTAATAACATGGTGATGGTACCCCACCCTCATTACTCCCCTGATTTGGCCCCTTTTGATTTATTCTTGTTTTCGAGATTGAAATCGCAGCTAAAACGCGTCGTTCCCAGGACGTCTTTGATATTCAGGAACAAACGCTGAGGGCCCTGCGCGCGATTTCAAACACTCACTTCCAGCATTGCTTCCAGCAAATGGCAGAAATGCTGCACCTGGTGCATAGACTCGGAAGAAGACTACTTTGAAGGGAACAACAACAACCAATAACAAAGTTCAGCCTCTTTTTTTATCGACTCAGTCCGAGAACCTTTGGATACGCCCTCGTATATCTGATGAAGGATAAGAAGAAAACGCCTGACTCAACTCGGAATCGAATTTTCACTCGGCTAAAATAAACCTTTTTTCTTTTGTTCCTTTGCCTTATTTGTTGTATGAACTTTATTGCTTTTTTCTTTTGTAATCTCTAAAACCACTTTTAATTAGCAGAATTTTATGTCTATATCAAATCTTTTTTCATAAATTCCAGATAATTACTTTTCCTATGTTTAATTTTTATATTTTTGATATATTCTTTAAGGCCTTTCTTCCTCCCTTTTGTTGGTAAGTTTCATTAACGTAGGTTTAATATTAAACTTTTAATGCTTCAATGTTTAAATTAAACAAAAAGGCCCTTATTTTTGTTTTCATATTAGGCAGGCCATTGTTATTCATTAATTGGAACGTGTCCTAATAGTTTCATAATCCTCAATTTTGGATTTGAATGAATTAATATAGAAATTGATTTTTCGGATATGAACATTTTTATATATCGTAAGCTAAGCTAATGAAAAATTGTATAATAAAGAGGATCGTTTATTATATATTTTGCTAGAAGTGCACAATCGGGCCGAATTCAAGCACATTAAAAACATTTCGGGCCTCAGGCCGGTCTTAGGAGCGTAAACTGTGATCATGTCTCGGGCCTGGCCGGACTTTGGCTCAGTAATGAACGGGTCGGTTCGGGCCTGTAGCGAAAATTTCGGTCCGTGCAGACCTCTAGTAGCGGCACCACTTCCGAGGGAGCAGTGCTGCTCGCAGGTAGAGTTGGACGTGAGGGGAAGGACACGAGGGCCATCGCTTGCGACGCGGCGGTTCCAGGGGGAGGGAACTCTTATGGGGCGATTTGGTTCTCGTCAGATAGATCACGTTGGTGCAGGCACCGTGAAAGCGAAAGGTTGAGCGCTGTCGTCGCTCTAATTTGAATGGTAAGACAACCAATGAGTGAGCGCCAAGCGGCCAAGCCGATCATGTGATCATGTTGAGTAGTTGTGACTGTTGAACTAGGTAACTGCGTAACTGTAAGTTTATCCGCCATTACGGGAAATCTTGGGAAAGTGTTATTTTTTAGTACAGGTAAGGATGTTTTGACTATAGAGGAGTATATGAATGAATGGTTAACAACTTCATATATGCTGGTGATACATGTGACTCTCTGTGTGTGTTAATTAAGTTATTTTCTGTACGTTGCAACGTTTCCACTAGCTTGCAAAAATGAATCAACCAGAGAAGATGGTGCGTTCACGTAAGTGCTACGCACTAAACTGCAATCATACGAGGGGAACGACCGGAGATCTAAAGTTGAAATTACATTCGTTTCCTCGCACGGAATCTACGTAAGTACTATTAGCTATATTTGTAAAAATATTTTTGTAAGTCGACAGAATTGTATGCAGTAATACCTCGATATACGAAGTAGAAGCGCTCCGTGAGTTGCTTTCGAGTATTGAAACAATATATCGATTAATTAATGTACTTCTGTATTTTATTACCTACAGTACTACATATTGTGTAATAATAATACGTACCGAGAAAAATAAAGAATGAGTTACGTTTCTTTTTGAGATTAATCTTACTATGGTTGTGTTTACGTATGTGAAATTATATCCAGATTGCAATTTGGAACACACGAACCTTGTTCTACCGCCCAACTCAGCTTAGTTGTTATTTTTGATCCTTTAAGTGACTGAGAACCTTCTCTCGGATGTGTTTGTTTATTCCTAAGAAAGGCTGTGGCCTTATATCTATTGCATAATAAGTACAGCCAATTTGACATCCTATACATATATGTATATGTCCTGGGATGAATAACAATTATTATTGTTATGGGATTGCAATTTTTAACTTGAAACCTCTCGTTTCGAGATACGGCGAGTATATCGTGGACTACCTGTAGTAAAAAGGTCACTTATTTAGTGTACAGATTATTCGCATATCGAGTTATTACTGTAGTTAGATATGTATCTCAGCATTTTCAACTTTAATAATAGTAACCATTTAACGAGATACTTCACTGTCTTGTTTTCATGTGATGCATATCTTCACTTTAGGCTCTTTAGGAGCAAAGTTGTATTTGATGCATATGTTGAAGTGTTAATAATTCTGTAATGTTATCATTCCAGGTGCCGAGAATGGGTTGCAAGGGCTTCAGCTTGGCAAACATAAAGCCACTGTTATTGAAGATGCTTGATGGACATTGCATGAACCTTATACAATAATTGCCCTCTTGCCTTTCCCTTAATTGAGGCTGACTGGCTGATTTCATGTTGGTCCATATGTACTTTATCAGGTGTGCGTTAGTGGTAAAATACTTCATATACTTAATGGTTGGTGACTAACTTGAATGTTTCATCGCTATTTCAATCAACATTTGCTTTGATTCCTATGCTTATTGATTCATTGAGACTGGCAAAAGTCACTTCTGTTCATACTTTGTCATGACTTGTTTCTTTATTATTGTTATGATGTTTGTATGGTGGCTGGCTTCTGCAGCTTTCATATGTTAATTATTCTTTCGTCTGTTACAAACATTCTACTGTATTATTTTTTCAATGTGTGCATGTTTCCTATATTTATTGAACAATAATTGATCTATGTGGTTCAATTCCATTTAATATCTGTTATATGTAAATATGTACAATATTTGTTCTGCAATAAAACTATTTAAATTTAAATTATTATTCTTTCTATTCTCACCCATTACTCCTCTGGTTACATTATTCGTAAAAAGGTTTGATTTGCAAAATAAAAAAACTAGCGTCATTTATTGAAAAATAATGAATAAAACTAAATTGGTGTATGATTTTTGAAAATTGCGCTCGCCGTCTGTACGAAGCTGCTATTGGCTGCTGAAATTCGTCTGCTAGCTGCCTGTTCTCCGCTTCGATTGGCTGTAAAAATGACGTCATACGTCAACGCAACAGCAGCGCCAGCTAGCCAGTGCCTGCACCAACGTTTTGTACTAGCCAGCTAAGACCACGATTTTAACATGGGAGTTCCCTCCCCCTGGCGGTTCCGAGTTTTTTTCTGGTCGTTGTCGCCATATTTTGTCCCGAGTCAGCTCGCAATCACGTGGGAGGAGAAACAATGCTGCATTTGACCCCATTTGGTGATCTCCGTCAAATGCGCCCGCCAGATTACGTCGTGCGCGTGAAGTGCGTGCGTAAGGGGCCAATGCGGTCGACGGAGAGAGGAAATGTACATCCGAGAGAGGAACTCGTGAAAAATTGCGCAGCGGAGGAGAATTCAAAGCAGAGTTAAGAGAATGGAGAACCTAACGATCGGTCGCCGCACGAAATCGATCCGCAATCAACGCTATTAAATTTACTATAGAAATTTAGGGTCTATAGGCAATATATACATAAAAATTGTTATGGAGGTCTAATGTAGCTTTATGGAGTAATAATATTTAAATTTATTGTAAATGTTCATATTGCCTTATTTTTGCAAGTAATGAATTAGAGAAATTGATTGTCTGACATCCGTCAAATTATAGCATTGAAAATGTCCGTGTATATTTTTTAAAATGTAATATGAGACACTATCATCGACTTAATGAATGCTGAAAAATTTGACTTTGAGAGTACTTTTTCGAGGATACACGAATTTTTGGGACGAAGTGAGAATCACTTTCCATATAGTTCGTTGTGTCCCACAGAAAATAACATCTTCGCTACTAAATAGTACTTGGTTATTACGATGAATTATTTCTCGAAATACCTATAATTACAGAATATCATTTACAGATTTCATGAGATCTGTCACAAATTTTATCGGTTACATAGCTCAAAAGACACCAAAAAAATAACAAAGAAACGAATTTTGACTCTTAAAATTTTCAAAGAAACTTGAGGATAATCAGCATCCAAAAGAGTTTTTCTAGATAAATATAACTTTTCTACAGCTTATTAATGCTAAAGATGCTTTGAAATCCTCTCAATATATCCAATTAGCTCGCACCGAAATCCCGCATTGACGTTCTCTTTATCTCCAGAAAAAACGCCACGTTCGCGACTGCAGTTCGACAGAAACTTGCGGCAAAACGTCGACGCCTGGATCGAGGCTTATGCGACGCATCGGAACCAGACTTCGCTTGCGCGCGACAGCACAAAGTGCTCGGAATTTGCGGGCTTGCGAATCACGCGCTCCACGAGCCAGGAAAATCCCTTTAACTGCAGTGGCGTCAGGGAGAGCGAATGAAGGGAAGAAGGGTCACCACCGCGCCTGTTGTCACGGTGCTTAGAGAGTGGCTCTTGGTTGCGACGGGTAATTTGAGCCGCGAGGACATTGTCGAGGAGAGTTGGCTCGAGTGTGGGATTGTGGGACTCGAGTGTCGTTTGCCTGCAGCGTCGGCGGCGGTTGCGAGTGCCCACTTCACAGATGGCGCTAGGGGTCGTTGAGGTCTCGAGCACGCTCGCGACGGAGTTTAGAGAAAGTTAGCGGGCGGAAAGTTCCCGTCGGAGGAATGATTTGGAAGGCTGGGAATAATTCGGAAGATGTGGAATTCGGAGGAATTTACCAACGCTATGATCGCCTCTTAAGGTGCGTTTACACTTACGATTTTTGTTGTCAACTTCTCTGTTTTAGACTGTTGGAAAGTCGGCAACATTCCTAAACACAGTAGTAAACGGAATCGATAGGTTGGAAACAAATTGGGATGTTTAAGTATGTTTTACACATTTCCCAACTAAGTTAATGCCGATCGCTTGCCGGGCGAAAACACAGGATGTTTTCCAACTCGCGCATGCGCACTCCCTCAAAAGGGAGGGAGAGGAGGTGGAAATTGTGAAGCGTGTCATTCAGAACTTCCCGCGTTTTTTCCCGAGCTTCTATAAAGAACGGAAATGCGTGACATCGAATGGACTAGAGAAAAAATTCTATTATCAATTGATTTGTTTCACTCAAACAGAGGCCTATGAGATCCTACTATCTCTGAATACAAATAAACAAAAGGAAAGACTCACTCAGTGAGATAGCGGCTGCCATCGTCAAGGATGCAGCTGACGTGGAAAAACGGCTAGCTTATCTAAAGACGCAGTTCTTAAGGGAATTAAAAAAGTATTTTTTTTCCGGTTCTGCAGAAATTGAATTTCTAAATTTTGTATTTTGCATAGAAATATGAGGAGCCACCATTCCCAGTAAAATTTCAAAATCGATGGGGCTCATTCAATTCAATTACAAGCATTAAAATAAATGATGCACAAATTTCCTAATAGCGGCATTGTCCACCACATTTTCTGGAAGAATGACCTCTGGACCGAGAATTCTGCCTTGTAACTGCAATTCAACGCTACACTATTCGGTTCTGATGGTTGGGGAGCGCAGTTGGAGCGACCTTTACTTACAATTTAATTTTCTCTTAATATTTATAATTCTTTATTATTTATTTTTCTATTTTTTAAGTTTTTGCAAAGGGTGTTGATTAGAAGAACAAAAATTAAAAGAAGAATTTCTCTCCCCATTTCTTATATATGATCCATGAGGCGATATCGATGTATATTTCAAAGAGACTTTTGAAAAATTATTTTTTAGTGCTTCACTGTTGACTTATACAGTTATATTGAACTCTTGCAAAGTGTACTTGAACCGCATATCATACGGTAAGGATATAAAAAGTTTAAATAGTTGTTGGCAAATAGAGATGGCGGTCAGGAGTTTTTCTTCTTTTAAACTCGAAGTGGGTCCAAACACACTCAATCTTTACGGGTGATACGTTCTTCCTGTTAGCAGTGAGCACTTATTCAAACGGGAATCTATTTATCGGTTAAGGGAATGAGTTGGAAATCACATAAGTTGCTCTATTGTATATGTAGTTACTTCTCCTTAGATTTGTTCGAAACGTCGGAAACTCTCGTTTGTAAACATTTATTCATTTGTCAGCGATTCTTTCCTACTAAGGAATGGATTTGACAGTCTCTGTTGTGAATGATATATTTATACTCTCTTTTAAATCAGTTAACATTTAATTTAATATTTTATAATCAAATACGCAAAAGCATACAACTAGTAATTCATTAGAGAGATAGTTAATTATAATACACTAAATTTTATATTATGATTCACTGTAGAGGCCGATATCTGTTGGAAATCCATAACAAGGGAATGGGCGTAATTTGAAATAAAACATATCGCACCCGATTTTAATAATGATGACGAATATTCATCGTAGTCAGACGTCAGACATAAATTAATGGAACGAGTGCAAAGTTTATAAAATCGCATTCAATGTCTTTTATTTCAAATTACACCGTTTCCCCTACGCTGAATTATCTTTGAATATCACATGTAACCAGATCAAGCATTTCAACGGATACAATCATAAGAAATTCATGCAGCTTTTAATTATCATATATAACTGCATTATATATATATATATATATATATATATATATATATATATATATATATATATATATATATATATGGATGTCAACAAGGTGTTGGGATGAGGAGGTTCTCTCTCTGTAGCTGAAGAAGGAGTAGTTCCGAAAGCTTTACGTTTGTGATGTTTCTGTGTTTTTGTGTTATTTTACGTGTGTCGCTTCGACATCCCCGGGGCCTCGCCAACCTGAAGTCGTCTGATTGGTGAGTGCTCACTGGGTTTCCTCATCCCAACACCTTGTTGACATCCATATATTCATTTTACCTTTCCTTTTCCGTAAGTTGTTATATATATATATATATATATATATATATATATATATATATATATATATATATATATATTACCCTAAGCACGCAATGTATCTGCCGCCGGAAAAATGGGTCACTACTCAAATGATAGGTCCTTCTGACCGTATATAAAATAGATTGGGAGATTGGGATATATATATAATATTTAAGGTAGAAAAATATTTGACATCTCATGTAACATCCTGCATACTCATACTGAAAGAACGAATATTCAGATTTGTAATTGCAATATTTCCTTTTGAACTCAGATTTTTACGTAAATAGATACGAAGGACTTGAAAAACTTCAAAGAACATGAAAAAGCTTTGAAAGACTCGATTTTTGAGCGATATTATAAATTTCCTGCTTTTCTTTTCACGGATAGAGATCATTTGTTTTTTATTTTAAAGCAAGCATTCGCCATTTTTTATTTAAAATAAATCACTTGATAAACTCTCGAGCGAGTTTTCAACGTTCTTAAGATAGGTGGCGTTGAACTACGAACCACCAAAACTCATCGATCGAAGATTTTTTCTCTATCTCAGTATTTTCTGCGTTGATTTACCGCGCCACTCTTCGGGGCGTGTCGTAAAGCAGCCTCCTTTGGATTTAAGAGAGGAAACCAGTGAAGCAAGGAAATACTGCCTCATCCTTTCACACCCCCAGTGCAAGACGAATCACTTTATTGGCTTTATATTTACTTCCCTTATTTCCAATCCAAGCCGACATTCTTACGTTGTGTATTGGGTATTATGTTTTTTATTAAAGTATCACGCAACGGTTTTTAAAACTAAATGATATGATATTTTAATTTTGTAAATAGATGATTCTTGATTTGGAGGAAAATCTAGCTCGTACCTTATAAAGTGTGCAAGAAAACCGAGTAAAAATTATGATGTGTTAAAGTAATGTCCGATTTTCTGTTGACGTATGAGCTCCAATCATGATGGTTATATTTCTTTTTGTATGATGTGGTATAGAAAAATTATTGCAAAACTTGATTATTTAGGCAAGGGATTATAACTGAAAGAATATAGGTATAGCGAAAAGTAATAAATTAGTAAGAATTAATATGAAATGTTATGATAACGGTTCTCAACGAACATTTGCGATGAAATTGAACTGTTTTTTGGAACATACCCACGCAAAGCATGGCAAATAAAAATATTTATTTCATTTACACGCAGTTGACCATATTCAATCCGTTAAATACGATTTATTCTTCTTTGGAAGCGGATATGGAAAGAAGCGTATATTCTTCTGCTACTAAATTTCGATGACAATAAGAGTAATATTCTCATAAGCCTATGTCATGTAAAGTGATTGAATGATAAGTTAAACGCCGAACGATTAAAACTATATAACTGTAGTGATAAATTAAAAAATTAAATTATATTAACCTAAATGAGTATTATCTGTAGTCGCTAAATGCTTGTGACCAGTGGCGCATTATGATCCTTTGGGGCCCCTAGGCACTAAGAATTTGGGGGCCTTTCCTTGTAGTTTACAGAGACTATTGTATTAATTACTGTCTTTGAAACTCTTAGAATAATAAAAACGTTATTTTTATATATTTCGTAATTTTATTTTTTATTTATTTGCTTTCAATAATGCCGACTTTATACCAGTCTACCTACGGGAACCCCCTAACATTAGGGGCTCATTCATTTTTCTAATTTATTTTTCTTTCAATAACAGTGACTATATATGACTCATCTACGGAACCTTAGGTGGGGCCCTTAACTTGGGGGCCTCTTATCTTGGGGGCTCCTAGGCACGTGCCTAGTGTGCCTATTGGATAATCCGGCACTGCTTGTGACGCTTTCAAATTCAACCCTCGATTTCTGAATAGATTTTCTAACAGTTAATTTAAAGCCTAAATGACATTTACAGGCAAATGCAATTCCACAAAGTCAAACTTCGCAAGGAATAAGCTGATGGCAATGAACCGACTAAAATCACAAAGATAAGTGATTTGACCCATTTAAGGGGACCTTAATTTTCCACCTCTGCAATAGACACATCCAAATGAAAGCGGTGCCACATACGATGCAAGCGAATACCCAGTCCTCAGCCAGGAAGAGGATTTCTCTTTTATTGTGCATCGCCTCCACTCACCTATTCTCCCTCCATTCCCCTATTCACCCATCCGCTCACATATCCCCCCTCCACTCCCCTATTCCCCCTCTCCACTCCCTCTACCCCCCTCCTCTCCCCTATTCCCCCTCAACCCCCCTCTACCCCCTATTCCTCCCCCCACCTTCCTATTCCCCCCTCTACCCCCTATTCTTCCCCTCCACTCTCCTATTCCCCCTCAACTCCCATATTCCCACTCCACTCCCCTATTCCCCCATCAGCTCATATATTCCCCCCTCCACTCTCCTATTCCCCCCTCCACTTCCTTATTCTCCCTCCATTTCCCTATTCCCCCTCCACTCCCCTATCCACCCCTCCATTCTACTTTTCCCCCTCCACTCTCCTATTCTCCCCTCTCCCCCTATTCCTTTTCTCCATTCCCCTATTCCCCCCTCCACTCCCTTATTCCCACTCCACTCCCCTATTCCCCCTCTACTCTCCTATTTTCATTCGACTCCCCTATTCCACCTCCTTGCCCTTTCCCCTCCACAACCCTATTCTCTTCTCCGATCTATTATTTCCCCTCCATTCCCCTAATCCCCCCTCCACTACCCTATTCCGACTCCACTCCCCTATCTCTCCCTCCACTCCCCTATTCCCCTCACAACTCCCTCAGCACGCGAACTTCGCACACGCACGCCTACGCGAACGAACGTGCACGCAGAAACACCTGAATTGAATGAATGTTGCATTCATTGCCGAAATGGATCGGAGGTCCGAGAGATGTTTATCCTTTTATCTCCCTCTCACGCCGTCTTCCCGAATCCCGTGGGATCGGGAAAAGGAGAAATTCCTTGTTCCATCCCTTCTCCGTCCATCCGTCCCCCTCCCCACTCCACAGTTCCCTCTCCCTCCACACTCCTCACCCCACTCCACATTTACCTTCTTCCTCCACACTCCCCTCCACCCTACACACTCCCCTCCACCCTACACACTCCCCTTCCCCTATACCATCCCCTCCTCCCTCCCCCATCCATACCCCCCTACCCCCTCCACATTCCTCTCCCTACCCACTCTCCCCTACTCTCTCTTTAGCCCTTCTCTCCTCCCATTCTTTGATCTCTGACTCGCTCCATCCACTCTCACACAACACGGTCACGCCATTCCAATGTCTTTTATGTAAAAGGTTTACTTACATCTGCTTCCGCGGATGGTTATCTGTTCGATATACTATTGTCCTCCCTCGTCGCCTTAGCACAGGTGACTGCCATGTGGATTTCCGGAAAGAAGAAGGCGTATAAGTGCTTGTAATGTGAAAGAGGGAGGGAGGTGGGGGAAGAAATTAGAGGGAAAGAGAAGGAAGAAGGAGGAAACGGAAGACACAGATAAGGAGAGGGATGAGGACAAGGGGAAGGGGTGAGGGGGAAGAAATTAAAAGGAAGGGTAGGGAAGAGGGGAGAGTGAGGAAGGTTTACTGGGAGTGAATGGAGGAAGACGAGAAAGGGGAAGGAAGAGGGGATATAAGGAGTGGAGTATGGGGAAAATGGGAAGGAGGGGAGAAAAATGGGAGGAAGGAGAAGGAAGATGGAGGGATAATGTGGGGAAGAAGGGGGAGGAGAGGAGAAAATGGAAAAGAGGAGGGAGAGAGGATGGGGATAGTGTAGCGGATCAAGGGTAGGGCGAAGGGGGAATTGGATGGAAAGAGGGAATGGAGGGAGAGAGTGGGGCAAGGAGGGAGGATGGGGAAGGGTAGCGGATCAAGGTTAGGGAAAAGGGGAAATTGGATGGAAGGAGGGAAGGGGAGGGAGAGAGAGAGAGAGGGAGGGTGGGAGGATGGGGATAGTGTAGCGGATCAAGGGTAGGGCGAAGGGGGAATTGGATGGAAAGAGGGAATGGAGGGAGAGAGTGGGGCAAGGAGGGAGGATGGGGAAGGGTAGCGGATCAAGGTTAGGGAAAAGGGGAAATTGGATGGAAGGAGGGTAGGGAGGGAGAGAGAGAGAGAGAGGGAGGGTGGGAGGATGGGGATAGTGTAGCGGATCAAGGGTAGGGCGAAGGGGGAATTGGATGGAAAGAGGGGAATGGAGGGAGAGAGTGGGGCAAGGAGGGAGGATGGGGAAGGTAGCGGATCAAGGTAAGGGAAAAGGGGAAATTGGATGGAAGGAGGGTAGGGAGGGAGAGAGAGAGAGAGAGGGAGGGTGGGAGGATGGGGAAGGGTAGCGGATCAAGGGTATGAAAAAGGGAGAATTGGATGGAAGGAGGGTAGGGATGGAGAGAGAGAGAGGTAGGGAGAAATATAAGGAAGGGAGAAGGGCCTGCTGGAATTACTCAACTGGGAATGAGGTCAGAGTGAGTTTTTCTGGGAGAGCGTGCGGGATGTGGTGGAAATGGAGTGATTTTCATTTTCCGATATTCTTTTCGAGGAGTGTGGTAATGCCATGTAGTTCTTTGTCCGACCGTTTGTATGCGGAGGTACATCACGCTGGTGTTTGAATTGTTTATGAATGAACTTCGTGGGAGCGAACTCCATTTCCAATTCCTCGATATTTCAGGCAAAACATAAGAAATCAAATCATTAATCTACTTCTAAACTAGACAGGAGAAAACACAGAACTATTCATCCACATTATTCCATTGTTCCTATTTCGCATTTCGGAATTGGTACTTCGACTGAAATACCGTAGCAAACTTTGAGGTCCATTTACTTTTTATTTTCGATCATAAATAAATTGGAAAAGTTTGGTAAATTGTGATAAATATATAAATAAACCGATTTTAGTTGCAATGTGTAACTTTAGAGTCAGGTGCTATGCCTGTTATAACTATTTACTAGTATTTTATCCGTCAAAAATGAGGAGCTCAAATGATAAAAAACGGAATGAAAATTTATTCCTTTCAATAAATTATTTTAACTATAACTATTTATATTGATTTTGTTTCTCGCAGCAGTCGATTGTCAAGATAAACGAATTTTGAGGGTAAGGGGGGGAGGGAAGGGTGGGGTGAGGGATAGGGGGGGAGAAGGGGGGGAAAGGGGGAAGAGGGGGAGATGGGTGAGGGGGGAGAGGGGGAAGAGGGGGAGAAGGGGGGAGAGGGGGAGAGGGGGGAGAGGGATAGGGGGGGAGAAGGGGGTAGAGGGGGAAGAGGGGGGAGAGGGGGAAGAGGGGAAGAGGGGGGAGAGGGGGAAGAGGGGGGAGAGGGGGGGGGCGTCATTTAGCCTTGAGACAACAATCTGATCTCAAGTTGGTAATTCCAAATATTTTTGTCAATCACTTTTAGTATGTGAATGAAACATTCCTGGAAAGGTTCGAGCCATTATTTCTTATTGTGTTTGAGATATAATATGCAACATAAAATGATCACAAACCAACCGTCACTTGTTTATATTATAGAGACCACTTGCCATTTATTTAACTTCGGATAATTCGCATACAAAGAAAAGGTAGAATTCTAATTCTTTTATAATAGAGACATTTTGAATGAATTATTAATAATAGCGTAGAATTAGCGATAAATAAACTGAGCTTCAAAGTGAAAGTATGGCATTTTGAGCGTATCGAGAGTTGACAGGCATAAACGTAATATCTACAGTAAGCCTTCAACTTCTAAATTTATGCTCGACACTTTTTGAGTTTTTTCCCAGCATATTCGAAAATCAACCATTGAATGTGATAAAGTAAACTGAAGTCCTTCTCAATTCCAGAAGGAAGTTTTTTGAAAGCAAATTTAAAATTAGTCTTTTAAACGGCGTAAAAATGTGCAAGTTGTGGAAGAAACATTTTCACCTCAGATCAATCTGTTATACTGTTCTCGGTGAAATATAACCAATTTAATGTTTAATGAGTGCCCCGTTTTGTAGCGCGTATTTTTTGGGAGGCTCCTGTTAAATGGCCTCCCGCGCTATAACTGATTATACGGTCCCATTGGCCCAATGCAGTTTAGGAATGTTACTTTCTCTTTATTTTTCATATATTTTGCTGATACCTTAATTAAAAACAAAATTCTAGCATCAATCTATAAACAATAAAATGAGATTTTTCGTTTTGTTTGTATAATGTCAAGGTAATAAGAATGACACTGTAAAAGCAACGGCAGAATACTTTATTTAGGCCCTTGTAATACATTATAGTTATTTATATCTTATGTGTTGAAATTGAATCCTGAATTGAGACATCCTTAAATTTTAAGCTCTAGGTTTGTTAAGAAATATTAACCACTGATACATTTATGCTCTCTTTACCTATATTTAATCGATTCACATTTAAAGTCACAATGGTCTCATTAAAAAGATTAATTTATATAGCAATCAAACACGAAGGTTCCCTCTTTAAACTTTGAGTAATTTTTTCCAGCCTGTTTCTATACTCTTTTCCATTTTTCGGCACAACGAAGTAATCCAATCGCCGCTGTTATTGTCTCACACGTGAAAATTAATTATCGCTCGTTTTAACTCAATTTGGTTTGATTTCCTTGAGACTCTCCGTACGACACCCATTGCGTTCTCACCCTGGCGCATATCGGCTTCCGCCGGCACTTCCTTCGCGTCTCCTCGCCCCAGAGGGGCGAAATGGAAGGGGAGAGGGATAGAGAGGGGGGCGCCGTGAACACAAGAATAGGGTGGAATGGAAGGAATTTCCTCGTTTTCATTTTTGGCGGTCCGCTAGATTCTTTCGCACTCCGAATTCCACCGGCGGCTACTTCTTTTTTGTGTTCCATCCGAAACTCTTTCTTCACCTCCACTCCAGCTCCTTCACTACTCCCCCTCCACTCCCCTCCTGTCCTTCTCACGCTTCTGCTCCATCGCACGAGGAATGCGCACTCCTCTCCATCTCTCTCTCGCTCACACTCTCTCCTCTCTCTCTCTCTCTCGTTCACTCTATGCCCCCTTGAAGAGAAAAAGAAATAACACTTCTTACCTTTGTCCCTGAGGTGGCTGTCATTTTTTATTCAACGCGAGCATCGCAGATTCGAACATCGCCGCTCTCAATCTCTCGATCCATTTTTCCCTCCAATTGTTTTCGTCGCCCAATCGCATTTTGGAAGATTTTTAAAGTCACCGTTTCTCAAATAGTTCGCGAATGGTTCATTAAATTGCGAGCTTAGCTTTTTACACTGGAAAATTTACGATTTTTTGGAAAACTCCTTCCTGCGGATATTCTCCTTTCTCTCATTAGAGCCGAAGCTTTGGAGGTTCGTATATTTCCATAGTAAAAAATCGGTACAATATTCATTGCACAAACTTTCTCATATACTATTATACTTATGCATCTCGTCTCGCAACCAGTGGCGTAGCCAGGGGGGATACAAGTGTGCATGTGCACCCCCCATACTGCTCCAGATAATATTCAATTTTCAGTGCGTCAACCAACGCGGTAATGTTGTTAATTAAAACGCGATCATAATATCAATATTAATCAATAGTTCTTTAAAATTCAATAAATTATTTGTGTGAGTATTAATTTATACATTTTTATTATTAAAAAATAGTATGGTGCACCCTCCAAACCAAATTTTTGGCTACACCAATGCTCATTGCACTTTCTCGACTAGAAGGAAGTCTTTCTGCTGCAAAAACAACGAAACCGTGATTAATATCTTCTGCCCGTAAATGAAATTACCTCACATAATTTTAAGGCCAAGGAGTTAATTCTATTTAACATCAATTTTGCCGTAGTCTCCACCTTTACTTGTTTAACCTCACCCATGTAAAAATCAAACTTGATAAATTATACTATATGTGTGTTTATTTATTTATTTATTTGAGTATTGGCTATATATAGTTATTATTAATAAATATGGCTTACGTAGTATCGTTGATGACACCAACTTCTATAACTGAGTGAATTTTAATCAAAATATTTAGAGCCAATTTTAAATAACTCTGCATTTTTATGAAAATCAACAGAACTGCACTTATTGTTCCGGGTGATGTTATGCTTACATATGAAATATCATTTTATTTCGTTGAATTGTCTAGGTACTAGGCATAGACAGAAGGAAAATTTAAAATCAAGAGAGTGTGTGGTTGTTTCTCGACTATTAAAGGGCTTCTCAAATGACAAGAGAATGACCGAAAAAATAAAAGTCTGCTAAGTACTGTATGAGAAAATTGATATAATCATTATTCATGAACATTTTTGCTTGCAAATTAAATTGATACACTGCAGTAAGCCTAAAATTAAAATTAGTAGTTGCAAAAGCGTTGACACTAACAATGAAACTTTTATGGACGTTAAATTATATTATCACTTATCGTTTCACAGAAAAGGAGACCAATACAAATCTTAGTATGAAGCTGATAATCCTTAAGGGTCAGTTTTACAGGCAACACCATTTCCGACTGGCCAGATTTTTATTGTTTCACATTGTCAAAATCCGAGTATTAAAAAAGACAAAATGATCGTAAGACAAGATAATGTAGCCAATGTTAAAAAAAGTTCTCAAAATATAATTAAATATGATCGTAAGGGACGTTTGGCAGAAAAATTAGAATTATTTAAGATATTTGAAAGAGTAATACGATTAAAAATTTGGAATAAGCAATAATGAACTGAAAGTTCACACGAAAGATTACAATACAGTTAGGATATTGGCAACTAGCTGTTAGATTAAATGGCAAATGTTGATTATCTAGAGAACAATGTATGTATATTTTGCGGAAAAAGTGGAGTCAGCGAATAAGAGAGAAAAACAGACAGACAAACCATTTTATTAGAGCGAAATTGAGGTTATAGTTCCTTCCGACTATTTCGGGACTAATATTTTGTTATTTTTGATTTAGTGCTATTCTTAATTTGGAAAAATACCAGAAAAATATATCTTTATGGGAACATAAGTTTGTCACTGCAATTAATTTCATTTAATGGCGTTTCAACGCCTAATTTTCAAACATTAACTAGTGAAATGAATGAAATACAGCTTTAAGGCTGTAGCAATTTTAAAAATGCTTTTGCATGCGAAAGGGTCATGGTTTAAATTTGCGTTTCCAACGCATAATTCCGTTTTATTTCTCGATCCATAATTATCGAGTTATAACGGAGGCAATGGATCCTGCTCGCCTATTAAATTAACGCGAACCAGCGATTTTCTCGAAGAGGTCCATTCAACGCCATTATGGTAATGCGAAACACGTCCCGCTACTCTCCTCGCGGAAGAAAAGAGAAAGAGATTCCGGGCGGTTACTTAAATAAAGAGCAGCTAAATAAAAGAGGGCGCAAAAAATACAAGCACACAGCGGTGCCACGGTGGCGTCAGCCGCTCTGCGTCTGTCGCCGTTTTAATTTCTACTGCCACTTTTTCTCTCCGCCGTACTCTACGCCTCCTTTTTCTTTCTTTACCGTTTAACATTTTTTCCTAAAAGTAAAACAAGAGCGATAAAACAGGCGCAATTTTCATTCTCTTTTGAATAGAAAAAGAGTGAGAGAGCGCGGCTGCGTCAGAGGGAGCGAATGTAAGGAGCAGTTGAGAGCAAAGTATTCCTATTTTCATTTCTCGCGCTCCAACCGAAAGAGACATTTTTACATATGCTACAGCAGATAAAGAAGAAAAAACCGCGCTCTCCTCGCGCAACCCTTCCCAGCCTGCACTTCTCTCATCTGTGGACTGTGTCCGCACACCGAATTTACGGTATCGCCTAATTACACCCGTTTTCTAATAACAGTTCCCATTAACTATACCTATTATGATGCCGCCATAACTTCAACCTTGTTGCACATTGTAGCCGTTCCTTTTTCCTCTCCCTCTCTCTCTCTATTCACTCACTTGCCCTCACCGTCTCTCGCTAACTAGCCATCCATAGCCACATTCTCTTCATCACTCACTCCCTCTCTCACCATACCGTACTCAACATCTATAGCTATCCCTCTTTCCTTCTTCTTCCTTTTCTCAGATCTCTAACGCTCATATGCTTTTCATTTGCCGAATTATACTTGTTTATTGCAATCGCCGTCAAATGTCATTTTCCCTCTTTCCATTTAAATACAGAAACTGTTATCACAATCTAATAAAATAAATGGAGCTCCTTACTAGCGTCAATGAATTATAGCCATAGTTGACTTACCTCTACGCTTAAAGCGCTACGATTTAGTGCAAAAAATGGCATTTAAAAATCAAGAAAGAGAATAGCAAAACAGAAAGAGAAAAGAGATAGATTAAGAGAGAAAGGAGAGAGAGAAAAAGATAGAGAAAGAAAAAGAGAGGCAGCGAAATATGGAGAGATAGAAAGAAGAAACTGAGGGAAAGAGGGAGAGACAGAGAGAGGAAAAGTGAGAAGGAGATATAGAGAGAGAAATGCAGAGGGAAAGAGTTGAGAGAGAAAGGGGAACAGAGAGAGAAAGCGAGGAACTATATTTCGGTTAATAAATGCCACTTCTTTTTCGTGTCGGGATAATTCGGCGATGTCGTTACCCGATCAGTCGTACGAACACAGAATTCGCTGTTATATTTGCTATTGCAAATGCATAAACACAAGGAAATAATTGTACAGCGTAGTTTTTCTCAACCATTATTTTATCGCTGCTTCGGCGCTGTTTTCGATTGTTTTACCCGTTCTACGAACGCTGTCAATTCTTTCAAAATAAATTGAAGCCGCTCGTTTGACGTTGAAAGTGGAATGAAATCATCAAACAATGGCCGATTTTTTTCTCCGGTCGTTAGACCCTCCTGTTTCGAGATGGCCCTGCGAGTTTAGCTGCCATTGATTTCCCCGCGACAGCGCACTCAATTGTTTAATCAGTCAGGAAGCGGAGCGCGTCAATTTATCGAGGATTAACCCGCTAAACCACTCGAATTTTTGAACCCATAAAAGATTTTGATAGCGACTTTTGATATTTTAGACATTTTAATTTTTTGATAAAACAAAATGTAGTTAATAAAACGAACGTATTCGATATGGAATACCATAGCTTGAACATTGCGTAGTTAGAGTAAGTCCTTCCTCCTTGTGATATTATGCACTTAACCTTATAACTTCATTTGGTCGATTATCAGTCCATTTTACATTGCTTAGTTCTTGTCTCCTTCACCTTGTAAAAGTAAACAAACTCGACTCTTCATTTCATATCAAAAAACGTTTCTCTTTCATATATTTGTATATTATATCTTATCTCGACCATAATTCCCGAGTCGCTGCTTAGGAGTTCACACGTCCATCTATGATACCGCTTCTATTAAATGCTTTAATAGTTCATTTGCGGCAAATTTATTAGAAGACATTTTCTTTTTCTGTATTATTGCAGATCTTTTCATATCAAATAGAATACACTGAACTAATTAATAGAATTTTTATAGAAGTTTCCATAATCAAATGAAAGTGAACATCCCTTGATGAGCAAGCAGTTTTTTTCCATTTACCCCATGGGGAGTGATTGGTTAAATGAGAACTATAATTAATATTTACATTGAAATTTCATACATGAAATGAAACGGAGTTTGATTTACGGTACTGCATTGGAGTTTTGTATCTGTGATATCCACGCATTCTCAAAATTTTATTTCTATACTCTCTTTTCAAATAAAATAAACTAAAGAATCTGCTCGAAGAAAAAGTACCTAATTACGAGATATCAGAAATGCGCGAAATAAATTGCGTAGGTTGAAGACAAGAGCAAACTTATTAGAAGAGCATAGAAGATATGGCACACTACTAGAAATACACATTTGAAAAATTAAATTCAACCACACAAATTTACGAGACAATACCACATTACAACATAATTTCAAATTAAAATATTAGTGCGCAAGGTCTACAATCAGGACGCCAACGAAAGTATCCCCTTACAAAAAGCAGAGATTTTATTGACTTACGACTGAGAATCGAATTCTCCTCTCATCTTTACGACCTTCCTAACTCTTCTGACGTTAACCACTTGTTCGGAGAAATATCCGTAGAATTGTAGAAAAGTAAAAATTTAGTGAACAACTGGTTGCGCGTGTTCTTTTACTATTCTATTATTCTGAGTTCGCCTGTTTATTTTCATTTTTCTTTTTCCGTATTCTATTTCGTGTGTTTTTGAGCGTCCCTAGAAGGTCCCTGCGGTAGTAGGAAAATCTCATTGCTCTAGACACGCTGCATAAGGTTTACCGGATCCCTGAAGCGGAATTCCCGTAGCTGAGTTGTAACCTTATAATCTTTCGTTATAATTATATCTATTATAAATTTTTATTATTATTCCTTTTTTTTTTAATTCGGTCTCTTTAAATTCACAATAAACGTCTTATTTGTCCCTCAGCATAACTTCCTCCTGTCATTATTTTTTATGAATAATTAATATTTAATTGTAAATTTAATATATATTTTCTTTATAGTGAAACGTGGCCGTTGTTACTTTCTTCATACGCAGTATATGGGAAAGTATTGTTTTCATGAAAAAAATTGACTTCGAGGTTTTAACGGAAGTAAACGTTTTGAGGTCCCCTGAACACGTTTTTACCATTTTCTCAATGATGTCTGTGTGTGTGTGTGTGTGATAGTTTTTTTGTGGGTGCTCTAACCCAGAAACTATTAATCAGGTCCACGCGAAGTTTTATATTTAACATTTTTATGAAAGTAATAAGAATTGATTAGTTTTCGGTAAAAATCGGTCAACCGGAAATGGGTATTTACTTTGGTCGCATCCGTTGTTTTAAAATATTTGCTTAAATATTAGATAAATGTAAAATTATACTTAAATAAAAGTTGTAGAGAATTTTATTTTTTATAACCTTTGTTTGAAACATTTCCCCATTGTTTAAGAGATATCTGATTTTTTTAGCTGCCACCACCACGCCACCTACCGAAGGCTATTGTTAACAATTGACGCTTAGTTACGTCTTAGAAACGCTCCTTTTTAGTGCTTTTCGTCATTGCTGAAAAGCACTATCATCTTCGTGATGTCCGTCCGTCCGTGGGTACGCATATATCAGGGAAGAATTGGCTAAGCCGATTTCAACAAAATTTGGTACACATAATATTCACATAAATTAATGACCAAAGTGACGTATATGGACTGGATCGATTGAGTAGGGGTGCCACAATTACAAAGTTAAACTTTTCGGTAATTATGCATTTGAAAGAAGTTGGCTTAACCGATTTCAATGAAGTTTTGTAGGAAGAAAGCGTGTAACATATAAAAACAAAATCAAAATGTTTAGTATAGATATAAAAATCAGGGCTGACACAATACAAGAAGTAAAAAATATCATTTTTACACATCTTTGTATTGAAACGTCTCCACAAATTTAAACCAAATAATAATATTTACAATAAACACATATATAGAAAACCATATTATCAAATTGAAACTGAAAGGGCCAATCAGGGGTTCCACAATTAAAAATTAAATTCTTTCACTAATTATGGAGTTGGAAGGAATTGGCCAAACGGATTCCAATTAAATTCTGTATATAGGATTTAAACAACATACCATAATGGTATCAAGATGTTTAAAGCGGAGCAAAAGAGCAGGGCTACCACAGAAAAAAATATTTCTTTCACATATAATTCTAGAGAACTGACGGCATGGATTTTAATCAAATGTGATTATATAATTTTTATATAAATAAATAACAAAATTATTATATTCACACCGGGTTGACAAAACAGGGCTACCACAATATCAAAGTTAGAATTTGTCTGTAAATTTTAATTTTGATGTTATTTGCTGAATGGTTTTCAAAGAAATTTCGTTTGTAGGTAGAGTATAGAATGACAAAACGAAATGAACATGTTTAAAACGGATCTTAAAAGCAGGGTTGCCATAATATAAGGAAAAATAATTTTTTTATTTCAAAGCGAATATATTAGTACACGAATATACTACGGCGAATTTGACGAAAAGCACTTCTGTGCCATGGGAAACCCGTATACGTCCCTACGTGTTCTTTTCTTAATTGTTGGAGCTTTGTGGCTATGTCCAATATCAGAAGACAATGATTTGAGTTTATTTCTGTTCTTTGTAAAGTCTAAAATTTTCTTGCAGTTTCTTAAAATATTTATTATTATGTAACCTTAAGCCAAAACAAGGTTTGTTTTGGCTTAAGAAGTTCATCTCACTTATTCATCACCAGCCAAAAGTGTTTGAGCTATCTCTGATTATGTAAGCTATTTGGAATTTTTAGAAATAATACAGATATGGAGCAAGTCATGTGGTGGCCACATCAGATTTTTATATTACATTTTATCACTGTCATAAATGTTATTTTTATATTTTTCTGAATGAAAATTTTTTTTAGCTTCGTGGGAAAATGTGCATGTTATAGAATTTCATAATATGGTGAGTTATTTGTTTTTAATTAGTCGATTTTTATGTAATTATCTTAATAAAAATAACTTCCAATTTTGATGTGGACTTGTCATAGAGTAACTGAAATATTTTTTTCTGCTATAGAGGTAGCAAAACTTAATCTCATTAGCCCAATAGGCCATATTGTTCATAAATGTAGGACTTTGAACTACTGACTCCTCACAGTATTTGAAAAGGTCCTTGAGCTTGAAGAGATGACGTACGTAGAGATAGAATCTCACGAGCCAAAAAAACCTCAAACTCTTCTTCACTTCTCGAAGATGGCATATAGAAAAGTCGGAGTTTATATTCGAAATCTAATTAAACGCTATTCTATGAGAATTTATAAAACATGAAGGTGATTAAAGCAACCGAGGTTTTCTTTGCACACAGACATATAATGCATCGACGACGTTCATTTAGCTAGCTTGTCTTCAACCATTCATTGACTTTAAATTAGTTTGTCCTAACTTTAATCAACGCATACCCATTAAGCTTATTTGTGTCTTTCTCTCCGTCCATTCCCTATAAGACAACCTTAAGACGATTCGATTGGAACTTTAAGTACGGCGGCTCACGTCCAAATTAGGTCCGACGAAGGGCTTTCGAGAATGTTCGATCGTCTCGAGACCCTTAAATCATCCGTCGCCATTTACGCTCTCAATTAAAGCAATTCTGACTAATCACTCAATCGCAAACGCAGGTACCCACAAATAACTCGCAACGCACGCACTCTTGTCTTTTTTCATCCTTTCTAATCTCGCAACTTCATTCTGTCTAAGCGGCTTCTACTAGGGTGCCATCTGGAGGTTGAGGTAGAAAACTACGACTGCTAACCCCGAAACAATCCTTCAATGCCTCGCCCCTTCCCTTTCTCCTTTCCCTCTCTTTCTCTCTCTCTCCCTTTTCTTCCAATTATGGGACCTTGATATCCCGAGGCTGAGCTCATCGCGTTTGAGAATATAAAGGCGGCAACTTGAGACGGAAACGTTTTTCGCTGCGCGGTTTCCTTCCTCCCGTTACACTTCGGCCAAAAAGACTAATTGGAACGACGACTTGCCGTCGCGAAAATGCGAGCTAAAGAGGTCGCCCCGGCATGCTTCATTTTCCTAGAATCTATCGAAAATTAAAACATGATTCCATCGAACGCATTTGCTTGCTTTTACACGGCCAAAATTATTATGATAAACATTGAAGTAGAAATTGTCGTATTCTAAGTATGAATGCTGATGATTTTAGGTCGATTCATATATGTATTCCATTATGGAGCAAAAACAGTCAAATAGTCAAATCGAAATTCAAGAGGTAATAAGTCGCGAGAGAGGAATAAAGCATCAACTACCAAAGTGAATGAGGAGGACATTTAAAATAAAGCGCCGGGCTATTCACACACTCCATTTGTCCATATAAGATGGGAGGAATGTTTTACTCTTAACATGATACTAATTTCATTTTAAAGATCTCTCGCAAGGGGAGACTACTTACTTTGGGTCGTCGATTTCGACGAAACTTTTTTGGGTGGTATAATACTTAAAATAAGAAAACTCGTGTATCGGTTTTTGATTGAATGGGTCTTAGTTTCGGCAGAATCTTTTTTCTTTTCGCAGAAATAACTGGCTGGATAAAAGTATACCGACGATGTCGAGCAGGTGGATGGTTACCGTACTAGTTTTGGAATATTTTGTCCCGGGTTCTAATCACACCTCATGCCTAGTTTTCTTTTTCGTTTTAATCCACTTCATTATTTTTTATTTATTGTATTATTATTATTTAGTATATTATTATTTATTTATTTGTTATATTATTTATTTATTATTTTATTATTTATTTATTTATTATTTTATTATTTATTTACTTCGTTAAAATTGATGCACAAGAGCGTATTGGTAGCTACTTTGATGTCAATTGAAGCCCGAAAGAACATAACTGTTAGATTCGTGCTACTCGTCACTTAAAAGGGAAGTGTGTGTGTACACGTTTTTAGAGGATAACTGTCGTACAAAGAGGAAAAGCATTCATAAGGCTTCACAACTGTTTTAAAAAAATTGAATCTATTCTATCGTCATTTTGTCAGATTTGGAGCTGGTAACTACAACGTTTAGAAACTCCTCCTCCAACTGCTCACTCGAAGCCCAAACGTACCTCCAGGTTCTTGCATACAAATAAACACTTTGGGTAGCAAATTTCCTGAGGCGGTGATCACATACTGTGATGTGTATAAATGCGTGATTTTGTTCCTGTCTGATATATCTCAGGACAGACTTTTCGCCTTGGTGAGTCAAGGTTCGCTTCACGTCAACTCTATATTCACATCCAGTGTGGTCGGTATTAATGACGTGGTATAGGTCAGAGTTGGGTATTATACGCAATGTTTGTTTTCGGAAAACCTCGGCTGCTTTTAAAGTTTCTTCCAAAGACGTTTCATCTTTTTGAAAACGTAGTTTGTAACTTTTCACTGTCGAATTCGGAATTCTTTCTTGAATTTTATTAGCCACGCTCGAGACGCAGTGAAGATGAACCCCAGCGATGTACGTACGTATGTTGATAGGCACAAGCTAACGCCCACTGGATGTAACTTGGTCCTTCCTTTTCCTTTCTTTGCAAAATCTGTCGTATGTACAGTTTTTAATCATGTTATATTTGTCCAAGCTCTTTCCTTCTTTCGCATTATCTTTATTCCAATGTGATACTTGTTCTTTGCATTTCAACAGCTGCGATCTTCGTTCCTGTAGCGTTGCTGGTGACCATTTTGGATGTTCCCTAGCAATATTTACAATTCACATCGAAATTGCTAACAATACGCTCTTGTGCATTGATTTTAATAAAGCAAATAAATAATAATATAATAAATAAATAAAAAATAATAATATAAAAAGTTAATAAATAAATAATAATATAATAAAGTTAATAAATAAATCATAATACAATAAATTAAAAATAATGAAGCGGATTAAAACGAAAAAGAAAACTAGATATGACGTGGGATTTGAACCCGGGACAAAATATTGCGAATCCAGTCCGGTAACCACCCATCCAACCCAAATGCTCGTTATAGACGGCCTATTTTTATCCAGCCGCAGTTAATCCCGCGAAAAGAAAAAAAAAGATTCTACCGAAACTAAGGCTCATTCCATCAAAAGCCGATACACGGCTCTTTTTATTTTAACTATTCTACCACCCAAAAAAGTTTAGTCGAAATCGATGACCCAAGGTACGTAGTATCCCCTTGTCAACGAGAGAACAAAAACTCGTAATTTTTGGCTGTAAATTGAAGAAAATTTTTAAAGGTTTTAGTACAATGCACAACAAAATCCACACAATAAAATAAAAAATATAAAACTTGGAATGAGGACATATCAAATAATCATAAATAGTTGTATATATTATTGGAGTTACAATAATTACCCATTCAATTAAATGTATCAAACCTCAATCCTAATTACAGGCTTTTCACAAGAATTTTGTTTATGAAGATATTTTTAATTTTGTGAAAAAATTCTAATCGATCATTTAGTTAGATTTAATTTCGATATTTACTAAATATTATTATATGTGTAATATTTTCAATTAAACTCGCGCCCTTTTTAATGATATTTCGTTATGTACAATATGTTATGATTTATCAAAATTTGTAATGCCAATTTGGTATAGCTTATTAATACAATCTGCTGCACCTACGTAACGCCAGAAGATCAAAAGACCAAATATAGGTCAAGTCAGGTAATAAACATTTGCATAATGCAGATCGTTTTCCTTAAAAACATGTAATAAACCCTGCGACTAAAATTACGATTAATACTGGTAGGAATATTATCCATGAAATTTTAGAGATATCAGTTTAATTCAGCAAACATCACAGCATAGCTAAAATTTTAATCGAAAAATTGTAATATAAACAAATATTTCATCATGTGGTACCTCTCAACGGAATAAATCTCAGTACTTTTTGTTTAATTTTCGAATGAATAACTCATTTTGTCAGGAACCATTGTTCGCATACGAGTTCTACTGCATTTGAACATAAAACCGTGATACTGTTGTTTTCATTAGTCAATAATTAGGAGAAAAATATAGCTTTAATTTAATTTAAGTGGAAATTTATGTATCACTTTCACTCCCAAGGCAACTGATAAATCGATCTCCCTGACGACGACTTTGAATGAATGCCACCCTACCAGGGAGCTTTGATGGTTTCAAGTGCTTACGTATTCACTTCATTTGGCGTTTGCATTACGGCTGATGGATATCTATAGGCAAAAGCGTTTGAATCAAACAAAACCAACAAGAGGATTAAAACATTTATGACTAGTTCCAAAATGCACTTAATTATGGAGCAAAATGCGGTATGAATGGATTAAGAAATCAGATTTAACGAAATAATGGCTGTAGAAATGTTTAATGAATTGCAGAGTGCAAAAATAACTTTGGTGGCTAAGTTAATTCAATACATTTCCGACCATTCACATGAATCGACATATTTTTCAAAGAATGTTGATAATACATTTCCAAAGGCATTTTTATTATTGCCAAATAATGAGCTAGGGAGAGGTTGGTACGCCTGTAAGGTCACCGAAACGAGAGTGCGTGTTTCTGAGAGGCTTTTCATATTTTTCTTGTGCGCACACACCCACGCTCGCGTGCGTGACTCAGCCGGATGACGCTCTCTTTCGCATAATGGGTCGTAAATGGAGAAATGATGCACGGAAGTCAGCGAAGCATATTCGCCCTGAGCGTGTGGCAGGGGGAGGTGGGTAAGGAAGGAGGGGGGATAGGGTGGGGGAGGGGCGAGAGAGTGGGGGAGGGGGGGAGAGGGTGGTGGAGAGGGGAAGGGGGAGAAGGGGGAGGGAGAGGGGGGAGGGAGAGGGGAAGGGAAGGTGGGTGGGGGAGGAGGGAAGCAGTGGGGCTCCTCTCCGTGCATGCACCGGTCTCTCGATGGAGGGCGGGGCAGAGGGTATTTAGAGGCTGTTAATTTTCGCCAACAGAATGACGTCATTATGATTTTGAGAAAAGATATATCGACTTCTCTTAATCCGATTGCGCCGCATGATTCTTTTAAGGCCTGATGCACTTCGAAAGTTAATTATTTGGCGGACGCGGGGATGAGTAGATTATGAACGCCGAGGCAAGTATCGGCCATATTTTTGACAAATTCTGTGGATTCGCATCATGATAGACATTATGAACTGTAAGTTACATAATTATATTTTATAAACTGAAGATCATACGCATTTTTAATAAAAAACAGCATGAATTAAATCAATGCTGGATTATAGTATGATGCCAATTGAAAGACAGTTCCACGAGCTCTTTTATTTGCATTATGCAGTATGAATGTTATGTTTTGTGAAAAAATGAAAATTCCGGTGGAAATCATGCAGGAAAATCAATGGTAATAAAGTTTTCCCTCGGTTATTTTCGCGGTTTCACGCATTCGCCCAGAGATTATTGCAGCAATTATCGATGACTGCGAACGAAATATTTCACTTATTAGCGCCCGCAATAAGCACTGCACGAAACAGCAATATTTCTTCTCGAAAATTAAAATAAATAAGGAGAGCATACGCGTGACAGTGTATTAATACTGTGACGCATGCGCAATACGATGGAAGGAAAGTGGCAAGCGAGATGTCTACATGCTATGCTGCCACCGAGTCTTTGTTTCCCTGGTTTCTACAATCTTTTTGCACCAACGCAAAACTCCGCGGTCAAACTATGCGCTCAAAGCGCTAAGGAATAAGCGGTGCGTGAGAAGAGCGGAATAAGTAAATCCTCCCAGTTCCCCCATTTTAGTGCCTTTATTCGCGATTTCTGAGTTCACGCACTTATCCGGGAACGCAACCCTCGCGAATATATATGGGGGCTTAAAAATTAAAATTTTATCCGAGAATGACAAAATACAAGAACTTATTTAAACAATTTGTCACCGTATTTCTATGGTGAAAAAATTTCAGCACATAATCGGCCGCATACGTAATCTTAATCCAAAAACTTCGAAATATTGAAGCTTTAATGAGAGCTAAATTCATATTAAATTATTAAATATATTCTTTTTAATCATCTACATTAATATTCTCTCCAGGGTTAAAAGAATTGGGAAATGAAACGTGGACTATGTAAAAATAATATATTAAGCGAGGGGCGTTAAATTAGTTTTTCCGGATTTTACTTACGAAAAATGTGTCTCGGGACACTCTACATACTGTTTATTAATATTGGTACTATTTGACTTTGCTCCTCTTCCTTTCATGGTTAATTCTGTAATAATACTGTTCATAAATTGCTTGAATTTTTTAAATTATTTGCAACCTTCTTAGCAAAATCACAAGAAAATTAGGCAAAATTATTTTTATGGCATACAAAGGAAAGAATAGTTAAAATAGCATATTTTCTCCGTTATGTCTTGGTCTTTCTTCCTCAGAATCTATCCACCCTAGGTATTAGCGAAGGAGAGGCTTGAACGAGAAATTTTAAAAAATCTTCTAGTTATTTCATAAATAAGTGCAGACAGTGCGGAATAAAGACGAAAACTCACCAATAAACTTTCTTGCATTTGCATTGGCCATTCGAATGGCTTCATGTAAGTAAGGACCCTCTCCTAACATAGAAAAAACAAACCGCAGGCTGAAGTTGACTGAAGAAGTGATTCAGTCTCACCGTTTCGTTTTGCAGTGAATAAATAGTATTTACCAATGAAAAATGATTGAAACCAACAGACGCAAATATTGTCATCGGGTTAAAAGAATGAGCACCAATGTACCCCCTGAGGAAATAATTGTGATTTTATGAGCGTCGTTTAGAATGCACATTTGGCCACCGTGAATTTCAAAATTTTGAAGACATTGCTGGAGTATTCCTTAAATTACTACTATGGAAACAGAGGAGATGGGGCATGCAATATTTTTGGTAAGAGGCTTAATATTTGTTATTAATGTAAAATTGATGCAACGTTCCTTTAAAGTATTATATCTTACTCAAGTAATCCTTGAAAAATAAACCACCGATATGGCTGACATATTTTCATTGGCAATATTCAGAGAGTCAAAAAAGTTCATTTACGCTCAGTTGTTAAGAATGAAAAGCAAAAAACGCATGTTCGCCATGTGAAAGCGAGAATTAAAAGAATTCGCACCAAGCCGCAATTCATGCTCACAACATCCAGAGGTAAAAGAACTTACAGGATCTGTATACAGTTATCCTTGATACATCATCGTAGGTCTGCCTGTAGACAGGTCCATGATTATTCATGGTTAAATCTGGTTCTCCATATACTCCTATTTTCCGCTGTCCTCTTCATATCTTGATAACTCTCTTTCCCTTCCAAATCGTCTATCAGCTGAAACCTTTTCCTACTTCTTTCCCTTTTTCCATCTAGTTTTCCTTCTAACACATCTTTAATCATACTCTCTCTCCTCAAGTAATGTCCAACTCAGTTTGCCTTACTCTTCCTAATAGTCTGTATAAGCATTCGCTTGTCTCCTAATCTTAGTAGCATTTCATCGTTATTTAACCTATCTCTCCATTTTATCTTCAGCATTCTCCTCTAAGTGCACATTTCAAAGCTTTTTAAGTATTTGATGTTATTTTTCCTTAGCGTCAATGTTTCTGCCCCTTATACTCCATATATAGCACTTTATGAACTTATTGAGGATATCTTTCCTTATATTCCCCGTAAGTAGGTGTTTCTTTCTTCTTATAGCCGCTTTTGCTTTTCCTATTTCCTGATCTCATCCGTACATTTTGCTTCTCTTGTTATGATGCTTCCAAGGTATTTATAGTCTGAAACATGTTCTAAAGGCTTTCCTTCAATATTTATGTTAAGATTTTCTTCTTTGCCCGATATTCGAATGACCTTAGATTTTTCAGTATTTACTTCCATACCGTATTTTCTACCTGTTATTAGTAGTCTATTTTCTGGAGTTCTTCTTCCTTTCTTTCTAGAAGTACTTGATCATCTGCGTATTTTACTGTTCTTATAATCCTTCCTCCATTTTTGAAATCTCCTGTGCCTTCTAACGCTTCTTGCTTTATACTTTCTCCATATATATTGAATAGGGTTGGCGATAGGTAGCAGCCCTATCTTACTCCTCTACCGATATTTACTCCGCAGCCGTCCGCATTCTCCAACCTGACCTTTACAACTTGATTCACATATAGATTCCTGGTCAGTCTCTTGTAATTCCAGTCTACACCTATATCCTTTAATATCTTCTTCAACATTACCAAATTGACTCTATCAAAGGCCTTCTGCCAGTCTACAAAACATACGCAGATATCTTAACTGTATTCTATTGCCCTTTCTAATTTGATTCTAACTACCCCTATAGCATCTCTAGTTCCTCGTCCTTTTCTGAAAGCGAATTTATCTTCCCCTAACATTTCTTCTGCCTTCTGCCTTGATTGTTATTATAATAAATACTCATAATCAATAAATATAGCAATAAGTATAATAAATTAATATAAAAATATATATCAATAAATATTATAACAAATATAATATAATAATATTTCCCACCCAATCTTAACACATGGGAGTAAAGATATTTTGGGTACGCCCTTTAGAAACGCTGAAATTAAAATTTAGGTTATTTCCCGAAGGTCGTAAAATGACAGAGCAAAATTGGTAATTTATCATCAATGTAACATGTTCTGCACTCATCGAAGCGATCGATGACTTTCAGCGGTGAAATCATGTGCGTGTGCTAGCAATTTAACATTTATGTCTCATAGCTATGCATAGAAATTGGAATATTCATATCTATATGTATGTGTGTATATATATATATATATATATATATATATGCATATGTATATATATGTATGTATATATATATATATATATATATATATATATATATATATATATATATATAAAAGGAATATTTATTTTTTCTGGAGTTGCTTTTGATATAAAACCCGATACTATTAAAACTAGGAAAAATAGCTCCACCCAAGAGATTTTTCTGCTCATACCTTTCTTTAGTTATAACCAGATGCGGAGTTAGTCACTCGCGTGAAGGAAATAGGAAAACTCCTTTTCCGACCGACAAAGGATAAACCACGCCCAGTCTGTCTGCCTCTTTCCCTCCATTTTCCCTCGCCTTTCCTCATCTCCCTCTCTCCCTTAATGATTAGAAGCGAAGGGAGGTCTATTAATCCTCTTTAGGGCGTCCGTTGCTTTCTATTGATTTTCACTATGGGGCGAGAAGACGCAATTTTTACCACCCGATTACGGCTCCCCATTAGCTCCACGCCGGAAAGTCGTATATCGTCGTTTTCTCCGTGACACGTGCGGAAGTTTCGCCGCTTTCCCGATTCTGGCGCGCGCCTCGCATTAGCAACTTTCGGGAGCCTTTTGAGAAATATCTCGATCGATTCACGAAACAACAAAAAAAGGATCCCTCGCTTCTTTCCCCGCTGATCTTCGCCTATATATTTCAATAAAGGAGACGCTTCATAATGTAAAGCGTTGCGTCGGAGACAAAAGGGGTAATGGGGTTCTTTCTCAGCCGATAGACCATCGGCCATTTGTAAAAATCCTATAACGGCAGGCGCCACAATAGGCGCTCGTCCGTATGGAGCTTCTTGCTGTCCTGGAGCGAAACGCCCGATACGAAGATTCCATAATCCTCCACAGGACTGCGATCTCCGACACTTGGAGTGCAACTATAATCACGTGGAAGAAAGAAAATTCCATTTACAATTAAATGATTGATTTGAGTAGTTGGAACTTAGGTCTTTGACAGCGAAAAGTGAAACCGATAAAATATCTACTCTATCATGAAAAATTGGGAATTTTCGATATAATTTCCCTGAAAAATACCCCGTTAGAGAACAGAAAAATTCTGTATCGATTTTACATTAAATCGAAAATGTAGCGTTAAGATACATTTAACAATTTCTAAAATTCAAAGTGAAGACCAAAATTCCATTCATTGAAATATTCAGCGCAGTGACTTTCTGTAGTTATCACTAAAATGTGATAGGCATTATAGTTCTCTTTTATAAAATATCATGACTATTAATTTATAAAGAATGGAAATTAAACATTCTTTATGAATTTTCGGCATCATTTCAATTGAAGACATAGATTTATGAAAGACTCAAGCGTTCATGTCTGTTAGTCCAAGAGAAGACAGATTTAATCAAGGAATATAATATAAAGTCACATTATTCTACGATTTACGCTAGCAAATTTGGCCAACTCGTGAGCAAGGTTAGTATAAACAAAATAAAATCGTTGAAGAAATATCACTGGGGGCTATCTTTTTTTAAAGTTCCAAATGAGAGTTCTGAGTAAGCAACTAGTATCAGTTCTTTCATAGCCAAAGCAATTTTGCAAGAAAGGCCAAACGTCGTCTGATTGGTAATTTATAAAAGATTGCCTAGATGTATTTACATTTGTTGTATGCCCTGACAAAAATCCGAAATTACATAAAATATACTTTTCACATCACCTCGTTACTAGAAGTGTAGATGAGCTAACATCTAAAATTCATAATTTTGCTATCAAGAGGCTCAATGCCTGTCATTTATCCAGTTTAGGACTAAATGAAAAAAGATTGCGCGACACATTCGTCTCATCTTGTTCAAGTTGCAGCCATTCTTCAATTTAATATCCAATTGCTATTCGCATGTTGAAGCGGAACGTATGTTGTTCGTATTCCATTGAAAATGATAATCGCTCTATTGGTTGAAAAGTTAATAGGCGGAGACACAGAAAGAAGGACAGACACAACGAAGAAACTATTTCCATTCTGGAAAGTAGGTTAAAAACATGCGCATTTCTGCTACAAAGCAGCCGCCTTCAGCGGTAACTCATCAAAAATAAATAGAATCTCTTTTGTAGCCGAAATGCGCATATGGGTTTTTAACGTTGTTGTGGCTATTGGAGGTACCTAAAGCAAATACATTTTTAAAGTTTCTTGCTCTTAGATTTTTTCAGTCATAAGACGAGCTCGATAATTTCTTGTTGAATTACCAGTGAATTTAATAGCTTCCGTAAATAATTTCAGTTTAATCAAAACCACTAACCAACTCAATAATTGTGCAGATTATTGGAGAATAATTTGCCTAAATGTCATTGAACACGTGTTGAATCGCGTTTCCCAATTTAGATAAAAAATAAACTTACGTTTTGTTTGGTATTCAGTTGTAATCCGGGAAACAATTGGTAGCTCACTACTACTAAATCGGCGGTCGAACAAATTCCCTTTGATGCTGATGCAGGTAGAGATCTCTTAAAAAATAGGAATTAAGAGAGATATAAGCTTTAATCACTGTACGTTAATACTTTAATATCTTTGAGGCTATAGATCATTAAATCGTCATATCATAACAGAATATTTTTGGTGTGAAAATTTTCCACATAGTTTTCTCTTACTTCAGCAGGTATTTCCAAATGTTTAACCACGAAAAAGATATTCAACCTCCGGTTAATGAGATGAAAGGGGAGGTTGCAAGGGGTTTGGTTTCAAGAAAAACCTTATATCAAATTTTCCCTATACACGAAGTATATAGGGAAAAACTGTTGCGATTTTAAAATAAATCGATCTAGGTTTTTGATAAATATGCACGTTTTAGATGTTCATTAGTCCAAAAAAAGTTGTTTTTGCAAATTAGTCATTCTACAGCATGCCGTCTGTGAGTGACCGTTGGCGCGTAACGGTTTACACAGCATCTATTGAGTGGATGTCGGTGTAGCCATCAGGAACGACACCAGGGTCGCTAACGCCCTATCCGCGTCAAAAAGACGCTGCATCTCGACTTTTGACGCGCGACCATTTGCACTACGTTTATTGGAGAGAATATGTAAAAAATATCTTAGGAAGGCTTATTTCATTTGCAAATATGTTTATAACTTTTTAAAATTATTAGATAGAGAAATTAAAATTTTACGGCGAGTCAAACAAGAGGAAATACCCGTAAAAACCAGCTACGTAGTCGACTTTCGCGAAAGTAATCATATATTTACTCCACCCCAAGGAAGAATGACCCCAGCTAATTGTAAATTCTCAAAGTGAGAAACCTTTCACCAAGTGCAAATATACGAATGCTAAACTCTAAAAAGTACCCGAAAATTCCTTCAAGGAAGGTGATTCTGGTTTTTCTATATTTTTATCACATTATTTCCGCTTGCATTGCATATGAGCAAATCCATTCAAGATCCCAATCACGGATTGGTATCGAAGTTGTATTCGGTAAATTAATATTAGGTTAAAGATTTTAATATTCTCTGCACTGATATTTCTTCAATTAAAGTTGTATAAACAACCCAAGCTTGAGTGAATACGGGGAGGGTGAGGAAGGGGGAGGACATAAGTAACCTAAACGAAATATTTGCATCATGGGTGTCAATCGAAAACAGATAACACGCAGGTAAGTTATAAATAATAAATAAATAACTGAAGCTTACGGGTGTGTGGGAAGGGAAAGGAAGGAAGAGGTGATCTAAACAAAGTATTGGCAATATGGGTGTCTATCGACAACACATTAAACGCAGATAAATTATTAACATTGAATAAAAAGTTGATTCCATTACTTCAATGTAGACTACGAGTATTTAAAAAGTTTAAGGTTGCGTTGCGAAGTAATACCAGAAAGTTTGGTAAAAGGAATGAATAGTTTGTGAGTTATCAGTTTTTCACTCCCTATAAGGCTTACTACTGTCCTTGTAAAAAGTCTAGACACCCGAGTTTGTGACCTTATATTTAGAAAATAACAGCCACAATTTTAATGGGGTGAAATGCAGCGAGTAGAGAATTTATTTCTACGTTAATTAGTTAACATCTTATGTTTAAATATTTTATATTGGGCTGTATTTTATAAAATCACGATTTTTAGACTTGGAAATCCGATAAGACCAATTTGAATGCATACATCTCAGAAACCCTACCATGTACCAAGAATGAAGATGAAATAAAAATCGGTATCATTTTGGGAAGTAATTTTCTTAAGTTATTTTCTACATATTAGTAATATAGGCATTTGTCCGATGACAACATTGAAAACAACCCGGGATTGACGACGATAGCCGAATTTTATAAATGTAACAAAATGGGGTATTAATGTTGCAGTTATAAAATAACGTTTCCAGATACTTATTCCTAATAGTTTTAGGTCAGTGCTATCAACATTGCAAGTTGATACATTCTAAGGTTTCTGAGATGAAAATATTAAAATTGGTCTTATCGTATTTCCAGGTCTAAAAACCGGGTTTTTCTTCAAATACAGCTCAATATAAAATATTTTAACATTGATTAAAAATTTAACATGTACATCAACTAACGTAGAAATAAACTCTTTAGCAGCTACTTTTCACCCTAGCTAGTACAATTACTTATCCTTGAAGCTGTTCCATATTAAAAAATTTTCTCATTTCCTCTCGATGTTTGATAATGTTTCTAATCTTATGAATATTCCAGCTTGAATTTTATATTATATTCTATCAAACATTATTAATGTTTACTACACAATTCTGTAAATCAGTTTGCATTATTATGGTAACTAATATTCTTTATCGAGAAAATCTGAATCGTGGTCGTTAATTCGGACACCAAACTAAAATTAGGCGTGGATTTATATTTACTTGATGTAAAAAGCCACTTTGTTCTTTACGAGTCATTTACGTCTATGTCCCGAGATAATATCTCAATTCTAATTTCTTTTAATGTTTGACTACAGAAAGGCTTGCTCGCTACGTTTAATCTCTTACGATATTATTCAAATATAGGAAAGATAGGCTATTGGAAACAAACCCATGAGTTCAATGTAAACGGTGAGATTATTAAAAGTTAAGGGAAGCGTTGGCAAGTAGTAACTGAAAATATGATAGAAAAATAGATAGTATTTGAGTTATATGCGTTTTCCTTATACTCCTATTTTACCTCATTAAAAGGTTTCCTACATAAAGACATAGCGTTTATAATAAACAAGATACCGTTTTCCGTCATGTGACTCCTTAGATCCTTTTCCTTCGTCTGACTGGGGTCGCTCCCGCCTGGAGTCGTTCCTGACTGAGGTAGGTCCCGCCTGCCACACCGGTGGTGTAGTGGTTAGGACGCTGGCTGCTACTCGCCTGCTGCTCGAAATGGCAGCTTGCACGAATCCTGCAAAAGTAGAATTTTTCCCAGGGTCGCCCGGTTCTGTGTTTATGTGGTTTGATGAGACCGCGTAAAGTCAGAGTCCGTCCTTCGGTAAGACGTTAACACTACCCCCTTCAAACCGCCAATGGGACAAAAATGTCCCGTGTGAGAAGTCAGCTTTTTGAAGCAAACAGACCTAGGTTTGAGGAACGTTTCGGATAGTAGGAAAGAACTCAATTAGTCTGCTTCAATACAACTATTTTATTGTTATTATTCAATACAACTATATTATTGCATCAGTCAAGTGAGAAGAACTGAAATATGTAAAAAAAAATAACAAATTGCTCTCAGACTCAGTTCGATTTCCGTGAATAGAATTAAATCAGAAATTTACTTACTTAATGAGTGAAATGCTTTTAGTAGCTCATGTACCACTCATGCAGGTGGCACAAAAGACAACGTGAGTCTCCCTACTTATGCATTTATTGCACGTAACTTTCCGACATGAGTTACAATGTTCACGCCTTTGTTCTTTCTGCAGTTCACTCTCGTCTGGCGTTTTCGGCGCCTCATGTCACCTGAATGTGCGTCTCCTTCGTCGGATATTTCGTGGTCTTCTCGAACTTTGAGTTTTACTGCTATACTCGTAGCATATGCCAGACTGAGTTCCTCAGACAGCCTCAACATAAAATTTCGCAGTGATAGTTTTTCCCTGTCATTGCTTTATACAGAATCCAAACGTTGATTGCAGCTAGATCGAGTACACTGTGAAATGTACGGATAGGCCATCGTCGCGAACTTGCCTTCACCGAATGTTTTCGTGTCATACTTGGTCTTATTATAACAGACCACAATTCCGGGCTTCTTCTTATTGTCTGAACCGATGCGCACGTCGGCATGCAATGTACTCAATATAATTACATTCTTAGCCGTTTTTCCTTGATACACTATAAGTTTGGTGTCTCCACATTTCAGTAAATGTAGGGCTTCTCGAGAGTTCTTCATAACGATCGGAATCTCTCTTCTTGCACGGTTTACAGTCCCCAACAGGCTTATGGATTTTTCATTCAGGTTTTCAGCCAGTGACAAAGAGGTAAAGATGTTATCACATATGACATTTCTGCTCTTATTTAGAAAAGGTTGAAGCAATTTGAGGATGAGTGTCGTTAATCACTTGGACCCAGCTCATCTTTTCCAAGATACGGAAAGGCATTCACTATGTACTTAGATTCATTTTCTACGGCCACCCAAAACATTTGGCTATACTTATCCGGCGTAGAGGCCATAAAATGGAAAATTCTGCAACTAACCTTTGTAGGAAACAACTGCTCGTCTACAGATATGAACGCTTCTGGACTGTAGGAGGTAGGGGAGTTTTCAATAAAACTGTTCCAAACGTGACATATCAGCTTGCAAACGCTGAGAACGGGTGCTTTTCTAGTCGAATCTGAGATATGTCATTATTTCCCGAAAGCTTGGAAGGCAGCAACTCTCGACAGCAAACGATCTGCGCGCTATCGCAGGGGAGGAGCAAAAGCACTAGTTTGGCGACGTATATATTCACGTGAAACATTATAAAAAAGGTGCCAATATCTACCGGTATTATAAGACAAGGGAAATTACATCTAGGAAACAGTACGTGAAGATAACAAAGAGTTGAAAGCCAACTAAAACTACGTATTGTATATAGAATCAGCCAGAACACTCTACGATAATGAATACAGGCTGGTAATAGGCAGTTCTGTCGCCATATGAACAACAGAGGACGTTCTCCATCATATTTCCGAAGACAGGATAGTTTTGTCCCATCGGTGGTTCTAGGGTGGAGTGAACGCAGCCATTAATGAAGCTATGGGGTGAAAATTTTGCATTACGTAACATCGCCAACAATCGCGTAAAGTCAGAAGTTTCGTAGTGCTACGCAGTAAAATACGCCTCTGGAAAACCATCAAAATCGAAAAAGGGACAATTTTGTTCCCTTGGCGGTTGTAGTGTTAAGCCGTTCGGCGCCTTAGTGCTCTTCGTTAAGAGTAGGCTATTGCCGGTACCGGGTTTCCCTCTTCCCATGTGAGTGTGTTCGGCGTGTAAGGAGCTATGGCTATATTAATCCAAGAAGTTGATTAGCAAGAAATGCACACACACAGCATCTGTTGATATTTCGTATTTTTAAAGGGTATCACCTGGGAAGGAACCCTTGATAAAATAAACCCCATCGTTCAACAGTGAAGTCCTGATATTCTCGTCGATTTACTCAAAAATGGAGGCATTGCCCGATAACTTATTTGCCTGATATGCTCTTTTGATCAATCCGAAAGAAGGAAGAAATGAGATAAAGTTCTCAAGATTGGGTGGCGTTGAAGATGTGATCTTCGGACCTATTCAGTATACACAATTAAGTTGCGGAAGTGATTTGGCAATAGAATTGATGTATGCGAATAAAAGACTGATCCGACATTTAAAATCAGTTTATTTTATCAATAATGATCATTTGTGGTTTAAAGTGAAAAATGATGACCTTTTGATTGAAAAATTATAGAATCAAGAAAAATGAAGAAGAAATTTTGTTAGGATCCTAAATGAAAACTTTTCTTCATTTCCTTATTATATCACAATTATGGATATCCTCAAAGTAACGGCTCATCAAGCTTACAATATTAAAATGAAATATGCTTCAAGGGGTCCCACCTAAAGCAACACTGATTACCGAACAATAAACTCGTGTATTGTGAGTCTTTGTTAATTTTTTAGTTTGTTTACTAATATAAGAAAACGTTATAATTTTTATATCGATGAAAATTTAGTACTGATTTGTTCGATGAGAGAGAATAGAATAAGGAATTGTGTTTTATAAAATAAAATATTCCTAGATTTTCAATGATATCAAATGTCCCCACTCAAATTTTAACGGAAAATACCAAATATTCTGTTTCTTAGATCTAATGCATTTTCAATTTCTTGAGCAGGAATTTTATCTGAGTAGGTAAAAATTTGGCCTTTAAAGGATTAAACGGTAAAAGAAAGAATAGGTTCTATGAAATAGGATCGTGGAATTCAAACGCCGCGAGCAGCAATTATACAATTGGCGACGTAGGTATTCCAATTTAGGTCACTCTAGTGGAAAACAAGGAGAAGCATAGACCCATAAATGTGAATTATAGACTAATTCCGCGATATAACCCATTCATTCCATTAAGTAGAGATCTCCGGAGTTGTGACTGGCCAGTGCATTGTACATTAAGCAATTTATATGATTCCACACCGCCATTAGTCCACATATATATGCCCCAAAGTTTTTTTTCCAAAACGACCAGTTTTATGTAAGAGATATAACATACTGTATTAATAATGTTTATCTCTTTAGTTTCAAACTTGATATAAATACCCATAGTCTCTAAATTTTGCTCCAAATGCTTTAATTTAACCTTTATGATTAATTCGTTAAATGTGCAAAATAATATTAATAGAGATTATGGGCGATAGTTCAAAACTAATTTTTATAATTTTAAAAATATTCAAATAATTTATTTTTTAAATTTCCAAACTTTATCGAATGTTATTTAAGTTACGCCTATAAAAGTCAAAAATCGTATGATTTCAACAAATTCTTCTTAAGATTTTCATTCATAAAAATTAAATAAAAGAAATAAAATTAAAATTAAATTAAATTAAATGTATGCTTGGAAGAACGAGAAATTTGTACTGTCCTAGTTAAGTCTGGAAGCACCACACCCGATCTAAGAAAAATAAAATCGCTTTGTTTAAATATTAATTTTTCATAATAAAGTGCTATCTCGTTCCATTTTATTTTCAACAAATTTATCTGTAAACAAACATCAATTTCCTTTCCAAGGATTGCAACTTTATGAGGACTTTTGGTGCGTCCAAGTTTAATTGTGTTATTTTAATCCCAGACTTATTATCATATGCTGGAAAAAAGCACTCCGAATTTGATAATATCACCGACCTATATGCCCATTGCTGCAGCCAAACTTCCGATCCAAGAAACAGGAGAAAAAATATTCTCAATCTCTTTCTTCAGCTGACACTAATTAGTTAATTTTTATTTTTGATTAGATATCCTAAATGTTTATTTGCACTCTATTCTAGCTTGACGCTGCTGTATTTCTAACGGAATTACCGAACCCATTCAATATATTCTGCCCGTAGCTCTCCTTATGATACATTAAAAAAAGGATAAAATGGGTAAATTCCTGCGCTATCCCACTTCACAAAAACCATATAAGCATTGATATTCGTGTTTACCTCATTATATGAAACTAAAAGTATTTACTATAAAAATTGCAAAATCCATTTTATACGAATAGGAAGAACTTGCTGCTTATTAGTTTGAGATCAATATTATTTCTCGAATTTGGTTCTCTTATTCACGCTTTTCTAAGATTTCTCATACATATTTCGAAGTCTTTAAAAAGCAAAATTTTGTCATTGCTGCAGCAAAGGCGCCACAAAGCAAAGAGGCTCATCAGAGAAATTCATTGAGTGCACATTGAAATTGAGCTTATACCACCTGAACAGATACTAGATTTTAAACAAATGCGACACTAAGACAAAAGGACGAGGGACACTTGAGACAAGAACCAACACAAATAGAAATAACAATAATTTGAAAGTATCGATCGCTTCCATATTGAAAGAGATTTATGATGTTAAAGATATCGAGATGATTAAGAGGTAGCAAGAATGTAGTTGAGGCAATGAGGCACTTGGATGTAGCCAAACCCATGGGGTGAGTGTAACGAAGGAAGAGAGGGAAAATGGAGCAGAAGGCACACTCTTATGTCCAACATGCTAATTATCGAAACGTATTTTTTATGTAAATTCCAAGTCTAAAACTAACAAGTAGAGAATACGTCGTGTCTCAAAAATAGACTTACAATATTTATTAATCAAATACTATATAGTACTAGTAGTATTTCATACTACTTATATACCAAACATTCGTACGTTTGATACTTAGTTCTCTACTTCTGCCTGCCATGTAAAAAGATTAAACGTTAAATATAGAAACCCCCACATCACCCAACAGCTGGTAGACACTTTGCAACTTTTTACGCCCATGCAAGCAGAAAGGTTATAATTATATTATGGAGTTTATTCATATTAAAGAATTAACTGTATTAAAGTTGGTTATAAAAATTCATTTTTATATCTTCAATTATTTTCTTTTCCGCTCGACTACCCTGCAGCAATGGACAATTGATCCAGACATATTTGCGTTTAAACTGTAATATTTATTAAATTCGTTTATTTAAAAAATACATGATCTCAGAAAGAGGTTTTGACATTGAATTTAGTATTTTAAATTTGATAATTCTCTATAAATTTGTTTTACAATTTTTCTCTATCATTGATAAACTTTGAGTTACAATTGGTATTTATAGTATGAGAATTCCTTGAAATGGCTAACACATACTTAAACATTTCCTGCCAATATAAGTAATAAATTCGGGACGTCAGCTTTGGGAAACCAGCCTGCATTAGTCTTGGTTTGGACAGCTTGTTTCAATTCATTCGACTGAATGCGCATCTATATGAGATTGTGCCGACGGGGAAGGCGGTCACCAAGTAAAGGAGAAAAATTGGTGGTCTCCAGGCACTGTGAATTCAGGCGTCCGCGATCTCAAGATAGAATTCTCCGGTTGTATGTGGAGAAGAACTGACTTTTGGTTTGTTTTCCTTAACCCAGTTCGCACGGTATTTGTAACGTAACACTTATCAAAAAACCTTTTTGAGTGGGAATAAAAGTAGACGTCATAATGAAGGATAAACTTAAGCATTCACCCTGTCGCCTGTCCTCCCTCTTGAATCCGCCGCTACCAAATGCCCTCTTTTCTGAAAATCCCTTCCCGTCTCTTACTCGGCAGCGCAGAATCAAATTATTTCTCGCGGAATGGATTTAAGAATGAAGGTCAATGGGAAGGTCCAAGTGTGGTGGCAATCCCTCCCACAGCTTCCAAACCCCTTGGGTCTGTCACTGGATGCAGTTCGATGGCCATAGAAATGTTGATGAAGGAAAATAAAGAGAGGCAGGAAGAGAAATGGAACAATGGATTTATTCAAGGTTTCGGATGGTACAGATTCAATTGCTTATACTTAAATCCTACCAAAATGTTGAACCCAAATTATGAAGAACTCACCGATGAGGAACAAAAATTATTTGTAAGGTATGTTCATTTATTTGGTAAAATTTTTCTACCGAATGCTTAAGTTTCTCATTAATTAGCAATAAATTTAACTGTTAAGTTACGATGAAAATTAATGTCATTTTATGAAATTAACTATGACCAGAAGTCATTACTTGCCAGTTGATTATTTATTTTTTGATAAAAATTAAAATGTTTGTTGAAAAATAAATAATTACATCTATAAAAAGTCATCGGATGCAAAAACTAACTCTCTTTGCGATGCAACAAGAAAATTCGACAAAGACGAACTGGTAAATATTTTTTTGCATTTTGTTTCTTACAATTATCGGTCAGCGGTAGATTTCATTTCTGAATCAATAGCGACTGTAAAAATGCCCTAATGATGCGCGTCATCAATTCCGCGTGAAGCACAAAAGGAACACGAACGGATGTAAACTGCGATCTCGTAAAACAATTCAGTCACTCGCGCGTCAAACTTTCAAGATGGTTGTTCTTTCCAATCAGAATCACCGATGCGTACCTTCATTCCCTCACCCACACACATTCAACTGGTCTCCTTCGCACGCGAGCGCTCTCTCAACTCAGGGAGGCCTTCCCTCCCTTTTCTCCCTTCCTTTTTTCCCACCATTTTTCCCTCCCTTTTCCTTCTCCCTTTTCCTCCTCCATTTTCTACTTTCATTTCCTCCCTCCCTTTTCTCCCTCCCTCTTCTCCCTCCCTTTTCTTCCTCCCTTTTCTCCCTCCCTTTTCCTTCTCCATTTTCTACCTTCATTTTCTCCCTCCCTTTTCTTCCTCTTTTTTCTCCCTCCCTTTTCCTCCTCCATTTTATACCTTCATTTTCTCCCTCCCTTTTCTCCCTCCTTTTTCCTCCTCAATTTTCCTCCTCCATTTTCTCCCTCCCTTTTCCTTTTCCATTTTCCTCCTCCATTTTCTACCTTCATTTTCTCCCTCCCTTTTCTCCCTCCCTTTTCTTCCTCCCTTTTCTCCCTCCCTTTTCCTCCTCCATTTTCTACCTTCATTTTCTCCCTCTATTTTATCCCTCCCTTTTCTTCCTCCCTTTTCTCCCTCCCTTTTTTTCCCTCCCTTTTTTCCCTCCCTCCCCCCTCCTCTCCCTCACTCCCTCCTCCACCTACCATCTCCCCCTTTCAAGTCCATCACCCTCAGTAACTCGACTACGAGTACTTATTTATTTTTCTCCGGAAATGTTGTACATCAAGGCGATACGACACCCAGTTACTCGGCGGCGACTACCTAGAACTGGGTTAAGCAAATATGTCTCCCTTCTCCCCTCTCAGTTTCTCTCTCTTCTCTCCCATCCCTTTCTCTCTCTTCTCTCCCATCCCTTTCACTCCCTTCTCCCTCTCCCTTTCTCTATTTTCCACCTTCATTTCTCTTTCTTATCCCCCCCTCCCTTTCTACCCTTCTTCTAGACATCTCTGAGGGCGTACTCGTGATTTCGGTACGGCAAACAGAATCCATAGTGCCCACACCTGATTCGCCTCCTCGCCACTCTCCCGCCCACCTTTTTTCCCGGCGCTTTCAGGGGGTGGCGGCAAGAGAGCTAGGGGAGTAGAGGTGTTGCGAGGGGGGCAGATTGGGGTCGTGCTGAGGGGGAGGCTGGAGGGAATCGGGAGGTGTATCCGTTTTATACCCGTCTACTGCTCCAGGCCCATAGGATCATTTGTCGTGTATTTCGCTAAAAGACGTAGAAATACGCGAGAAAATATTCCGGTCCAGGAGTGAACTGAACTTACGAGAATGGAACGGAAATAGATCCAGAAAATTGTTGTAGGCGAAGCTTGGTTTAGGTTAATGGCGTTTGCCTAACTATTAAAATACTTCGGTTATAGCAATTACAGTTATCCCACTCTCATATCCGTAATAATGACAACGAAAAATAATTGGCTCAAGGCATCGATTAATTATAGAATTAATTACTATATTAACTTAATTTTTGTTAGTAGAAAACCTAGATTGGGAGAAAAGTTGCTCCACTTTTCTGATAGCCATGTACGGCACCCATAGGTATACACGAGAATAGTTAGCTTTCAGTTTTCGAGACTATGATGTCGTTAGTGGTTGCAACGAATCCTGCACCGCAATACGCGTCATACTGTCTATCTCGAGAAATAATTATAACAGCAGTTGCTGCTAAAATAATAAAATAAATAATGCCCACGGGATAGAATTTGATCGTTTTCTCCTAAAATATTTGCTGCTATTCGTAAATATATGTCGCAAATAGCTAATAACCATCGCCGATTCTGGATTAAGAAACGAGTGTAAGATTTGCAAGCTGAGCATCTCAAATGGAAACTCAGGAATTGCATAGCGTAACTTGGAGAAAGATCGAAGAGGAGGAAGTCAATCTCAGAGAGCTATGCAACGAATGTTCGACGTGGATAAATTCTCTGGAGCAAAGTGCAATTGCTATTCAGGGAACGAGTGGCTTTGGTCCGTACACGTCCTTGTAGCTCCGTGCGCTTGGATCTGAACGCGTATGAAGTAGAGTATTGCGAACTGGTCGCTTTAACTTGCAGAAAAATAGCGGGGAAACGGGAACAATTGATAAAAAAAGTAAAATCTAAAATAACAGCTAGAACTCAGTTTAGTTTAATAAACAGCAACTTAAAGGCGATATTCATCAGTTTTAGTGTTATGCGTGAGGGATCGTAATTGGAATTTTACGTTGTAAGCGCTCTTTTAGGTAGGAATATATTTTGAATGCAATTATAAGGTGCTGGGAGAGGATAATTACTCGAGTTATGACATTATTGCAGGCTGCGAAAGTCTAAAAACAAAGATATTTCTTCAGGAAAACTCTATCTCAACAAAGTCTAAGAAATGAGTTAATCTTAAATGAATTGGGTATACAGCGTTCTCTTGAGAAAAAATGCTTCTTTCGTTGTGATGCAAAAGTAGTAAACTTAAATGTGAGAGAGAAGTAGAGAGAGGGAAGGAGAGAGAGGGAGAGTGAAGGGGAGGGAGAAATAGCGGGAGATAGAGTGAGAGGGGAGGGTGAATAAAAAAGGTTACGATGTTCAAGCAAAAATGGAAAAGAGCAACCTCGCACGAGCAGTTAAGGAAAAAACAAACTCGGCATAACGTAGTTGTTCCATCGAAGCGGAGTAAGAGGGGAAGTGAGAGGAAGGAGCGGAAGGAAAGCAGGAGATATGGTTGCTTATATTGACCACGTAACTCATACGGGACGTCTGAAAAAGCAGACATGCTCCACTCGGAGAACAGCCGCGGTCACACGTGTCGTGCTAGAGAAGGTGGAGGAGGGATTTAAGGGGAGATAGGAGGAAGGAGGGATTTAGGAGGAGATGGGGGAAGGAGGAGAGAGAGCGGAGGCTAGAGAGAGGGTGGTGCGAAGGAGGGATAGAGAGGAAAGAAGAAATGGGAAGGAAATGACTGTGGGCGGAAATCTCGACTCTTGAATGCGAGACATGCGCCGCTCCTCTCTTGTTTAGCGGAACGCGGAATTAAACGCAATGTGCACGGCAGAGAGAAAAAAGGGCGGAATAGTGAGGGGAGGAAGTATAGGAAGAGGTAGGAATAGGAGAGGGTGAGAATAATAGGAGGAAGCGGGAGGATTAGATGAAAGGAGGAGGGAGCAGAAGGAGGGGAGGAGCAGAAGAGAGGGTAGAGGGGCCAGTGGAACACTCGGCGAGAGCGCGGTGTGCAGCAAACAGGAGCCATCGGCGAGCGGCGAACTCCTTTTACTCGGATGAGAGAAAAGGAACTCCATATTCACTCCCTCCCGCGTTTTTTCTCTTCCGCCTTCGCCATCTTTGCTTTCGTCTGTTTAATTGTCCTATTTTTATGCCTTGTTCATCGATGTCCACAGTAATAATAGAATAGAAAACAAGTAGTATTTCCGAAGCCGAGTTTGTTGATCCACTCTCATCGTATATTTTTCTCGCTGTCCACATTGCACTCCTCTCAGCTGTTACAGGGAAAGAGAGAATAAAACTGTTTTCATTTTATTTCAATTTCGGCCAGATTTTTGCAACGCAAAAACGGATGATTTTTTGCTTTAATTTTATCCAAAACGCCTTCCATGTCTTTTCGATAATTTTACATAATAATTTCCGAGCTAAAATATACAAACATGTATAAAGTAACTTCAAAAATAATGCACCAAAACTGTTAACTCCACAAAAGTATTTATCACAAAAGAGGAAACTTAAACTCGTCCATATTATTTCCAAATTTCCATCCGCAATTCGTCCATGGGTAATAAAAAATTCGTAAGAGCAATAGCGCTGCTTTTATAAAATGTTACTCATATTACCGTATTCGAAAAAATTTCGGTTCGCCAAAAGTATTTGAAGCGGAAACAGCTCAGTTGCGGGAAATAAAAATATTCGTAATGCATTTCTCATTATTACCTAACAAAAATTGAGATGAGCGCGCAGTAAACGTAATTCAAAGATTCAGCCGCAAAGCCAGGGACGAGGCAAATGCAACTTTTTTGCGTCGAGAGAGCTATGGAGAGAGCTCTCGTCACGAATAGGCAGCTGTGGCAAGAGGGCGCAGCGCCGGCCAATGAGGTCTCTCCTAGGAGTTCTATTCTATACACTATTTCGCGCATAGAGGACGGCGATCTTGACCCAAATTCCACGGAAGAGATAATCTTTCGCGACGTTATTTCGCAAGGCGAGGATCATTCTCTCTGCGTTAAACCCACAGACACAATTTTCCTTTGTTCTCCTCTAAGCATTTCCACTGGAAACGTAGAGGAATAATTCGAAATTTCTCAGATAAAACTCGCGAAATATTAACCAAAATCAAGTGGAATGTGGTTGCATATCACAAGCGGTACCCTTCTGCTTTTTGATGGTTCAGCAAGCCGGTAGGTGTGCTAACTGCTACATGGGAATAAGTTTCAATCATTCTTTTCTATCGCGATAATTAAAAATTATATTTACATTATGCAACGTTAACTAATAAATTAAAACGTTTGCAAGTAAATACGAAAATATATCACATTCCGATATAATGAGTGTAAATTTTAAAATTATAAAATAACTAGATATAACTTTAAAATGTAGAATAATGGATTTCATTCCCTTTCCCTCTGACCCAAGGAGTCATGTTAATTAATCCTTAAGTGAACTTAAGCTTTTTGGATTTTAAAATATGTACATCATGTTGCCATATCGTCACAATTCTTTGATCGGGCAAAAGAATTGAGAAAAAACTGACAGAATCTATTGTCCAAGCATTGAAACCTTTATGGACATTAAAAAATTTAATTTCTCCACACACGGAGAGGCATGACGTAGTGAAACATTAGCACTCCTCTCATTTCAAGCTTCCTTTCAGTCGGCAGTCACAACATTTTTAATATCGTCCACATTAACGCGTTTCCACGATCACGCTCCAATTTTTGCCATTTCTCTCCCGCAGTTTAACTTTTACTTGCGAACACACGCAAACGCACACGCAAACAGTCGACCATTCCCAAAAGGTCTCATGTTATTTTTTATTTCAATTCCAGACGGTCACGTAACAAACATTCTATCGGATACTCCCCCTCCTCTCTCCCCCCGCCCTCTCTCTCCCCACATCTCCCTCCCTCACCACCCTACCACCTCCCACACTCCCATCCTCCCCCTCTCTCCCTCTCTCCCCCCATCGCTCCCCCACACCCCCTCCCCCACACCCCCTCTCCATCATCCCCCTTCTCCCCCTCTCCATCACCTCCCTTATCCACCTCTCCCCCCTCTACCCCCCTTCTCCCCCTCTACCTCCCTTCTCCCCCTCTCCCCCTTCTCCCCTCCCATTTCCCCCTCCCATCCTCTCCTACCTCCTTCCCCTCCTCCCTCCCTCCCTCCCTCCCTCAATCCCACCATCCTCCCTCTTCTCCTTTCCCTCCTCTTTCCTCTCCCACCTCTCTCTTCCTCTTCCCCCCTCTCCCTCCCTCTGTCCCTCCCTCTCTCCCTCCCTGTCTCCCCCTCCCTATCTCTCCCTCCCGCTCTCTCCCTCCCTCTCTCTCCCTCCATCTCTCTCCATCTCACTCTCCCCCTTCCACCTCTTCTCCAACCCCTTCCCAACTTCCCCCTCCCCCACCCTCCTGCCTCCATTTCATATTTCGCTATTACATCTTCCTTTCTCTCCGCTCCTGCTGCCTCTCTAACTCCACAATTTATATCCACTCTCCCTCTCCTCTTTCTCCACACATGCCTACTTCCATCTTCTCTCCTCCCTTCACAGCTAACCCATCATATTTTTCTTTTCCTCACCTCTCGATAGGCCAACTCTTTATTTACACTCTGCCCCCTTACGTCCTTCCTCCTCCTATGCCTATTCCACCCCCTTTCCCTCCCCTCTGACTCCCCGGTTTAACTTTTCCCTATTCTTTCCATTCGATCCTTCATTTCCGCTCTTTCCACCTAGTTCTCCTCCCTCCCTCTCCCCCTCCCCTTTCTCCTCCCCTCTTCTCTTCCCATAAATTGCTCTTATTGTCCCTTATACCATCACACGTCTTATCCTTTCTTATTGGAGAAAAAGCGAAAATATGGCGCTCATTTCCCGCTCCCGTGGTAGGCACGCGTTGAGAAGGCTATTTCGAGAGCAAACCACGTCGGCACGCGGAAGAGTTTCCCTTCTATCTTTTCCTTAATCTTTCCCGTCGCCTCGCTTCGCTGTTCCTCTTGCAATGCGCGTTCATTCGCGCGCATTCCATCTCCAGGTCCAAAGTGAGATTCCTTCGTACGAGTTCAACGGTGCCGAATATCTGGATCCATTCAGATTTTTATTTCTATGTAGTCATGACTTGAGCCTGCCGCATGACCTGAAACAGCTTTATCCACTAATTCTACGAAAAATAATTATTTTTTACATTAAGTTGAAGGCAATTGCGAAATTAAACTCCGTTATATGTAATATTGTTTCCATGTGTCCCTAGATAATAATTTAACTCAAAATTGTCATAAAGAGCTTGTTTCATTTATCTCTTGATATATATGTGTATGCTATGTAGAAATAGTGGATTTTTGAGTTTCTTAGTTACTTTCTGATAATATATACCCTCATATTGTATGAGGATTCATCATCATCATGCTTCTGTCCGAAGACAGGTTTTAACTGAATCGCTGCCTCCATTTCTCTCTCTCCCTAGAAGCCTCTTTTATACCTCTATAAGTATTATATCCCTGTTTTATATTATCTAATATTCCTATTCTTTTTCTCCCTCTTCCTCTTCTTCCACTAATTTTTCCTTCTAAGATCGTCCTTTGTAAACACTGTCTTCTCAATAAGTGCCCTATCCAATTTGCTTTTCTTTTCCTGATTGTTTTTATTAGCGTCCTTTCTTCTCCCACCATTTCTAATACTTCTTCGTTTCTCTTCCTCTCTGTCCATTTTACTTTCATCATTCTTCTCCATACCCACATCTCAAAACTTTCTAAATATTTTTCCTCCTTTCTCCTTACCGTCCACATCTCTGCACCATAAAGAGCTATGCTCCATATAAAGCATTTTGCTAATTTCTTCCTTGTTTCTAAATTTATTTTCTTGCTTGTGAGAAGCTCCTTCTTCTCGTTAAATGCTGCTTTTGCCATTGCAATCCTACTTCTGATGTCATGTGTACTACTTCCATCCTGTGCTAAAATACTGCCGAGATATTTGAAACAACTTATTTGTTCCAATTTTTGGCCATTTACCATTATATTTAATTCTTTATGTTCCTTTGAAACCACCATGACTTTCGTTTTTTCTGTATTGATCTTCATTCCATATTGTTAACGAACCTCCACTAGTCTGTCTGTCATCCTCTGAAGCTCTTTCTCGCCTTCTGCTATTAAGCCCTGATCATCTGCGTATTTAATGGTGGTAATACTTTCACCTCCTATCTTAAATCCTTTCTCTTCCATCAACGCGTCTTCTGTTATTGTTTCTGCATAAATATTAAATATCGCTGGTGAAATAGGACAACCCTGCCTCACTCCCCTCCCTATTGAAGTACTTTATGTTTCTTCTCCTTCAACTCTGACTCTAATCTTTTGATCAAAGTAAAGGTTTTTAAGCAGTCGTTTATATTTCCAATCTATTCCTATTTTGTTTAAAATACCTAGGATTTTATCCCATTTTACTCGGTCAAAAGCTTTTTCCCAATCTACAAAACAAAAATATATACCTTTATTGACTTCTAGCGCTCTTTCTATCATCATCCTCATACATCCCATAGCATCTCTAGTCCCCCTTCCTCTTCTAAATCTAAACTGATTATCTTGCAGCTCCTTTTCTATTTTACATTCAATTCTTTTGGTTATTATTCTGGTTAGAACTTTAGCTGTATGAGAAATTAAACTAATAGTTCTGTAATCCTTACAACATTTTGCATTGTTCTTTTTCTCAAGTGGTACCATCACAACATCTAAAAAATCTTCAGGCCATATGCCAGTATCATATACTTGGTTAGAAAATTTTGTGAGTTGCTTAACTACTTTAGACCCCAAAACCTTAAGAACGTCCACGGGTATATCATCACTCCCAACAGCCTTCCTTCTTTTCATGTCATCAATTGCTCTTTTAACTTCAGACTCGAGAATACTTGGTCCTAGCTGATCTTCTTCCACATCCTCTTTTTAATTTAATTCAATATTTCTTGGCTTTCCTTCTTTGTCATACAGTACCTCAATGTATTCTTTCCAGACATTCTTTACATTGTCTGGCTCCGTTACTATTTTACCACTTTTGTTCATGATTCCTTTACGTCCTATCTTTCTTGCTTTTTTCTTGAATAGTTCCCTTGCTTTGATATACATGAGGTCTGTTCTACAAATTCTTTCACATTCGACAATCTCCTCGCATTTCTCATTTATCCACTGTTCTCTGGCTTTATCTGTTTCCCTTCTTAAAGCATAATTTAACTCCTTGTACATTCTTTGGCCTTCTTCAGTGTTTATGTTCATCCACTTTCTCCGCTCTTCCATTTTTTGCAGCATGGCTGCTGTGATCCAGGGTTTTTTGTTTCTTTCGCCCGTTATCTTTTCTACCTTCTTTTCCATTACATCTTTAATGTTGCTATGGATGTATCTCCACTCCTCTTCTACATTCTTCCTATTTTCTTCAGCTCTCTCCCCCAACCTTTCCTCCATCTCAGTCATGATAGCATCCTTGTTTTTAAGGAGTTCCTCTAAGTTCCATTTCTTGTTAACCCTTATGTTTCTCTTAACCCTCCTCAGTCTACATTGTGTATTTGCCACCAAAAGGTTGTGGTCGGAATCGAGATCAGCTCCTGGTTGTTTTTTCACATTTTTAATGCTATTTCTAAATCTTTCATTGACTAGTATGTAATCTATCTGGTATCGTCTCTGGTCTCCTGGGCTTCTCCATGTGTAAAGTCTCCGCTGGTGATGCTTAAACCATGTATTAGTTACAATTAATCTATTTCTATGCAGAATTCCACAAGTTTGTCCCCTCTTTCATTTCTCTTCCCTAGTCCATATTTTCCCACTATGTTATCTTCCTGTCCCTCTCCGACTACACTGTTCCAATCTCCCATTACTATGGTGGTGATCCTTCCTTTTACCTCCTCCTCCAATATCTCCATAATCTGTTCATAGATTTCATCTACTTCGTCGTCGCCAGCATTAGTTGTTGGCATATACACTTGAATTATAAGCATTTCCACTGGCTCCATCTGAAGTTTTACGGCTATTAATCTATCATTAACTGTCACTACCTTGGTAATTCTTTCAGCTATCTCTTTTCGCATTATAATCCCCACTCCCCTTTCCTTTTCTCCCCTCCCGAGTAAATAATCTTAAATTCGTCTGAATTTATCTCGCCTTTTCCTTCCCACCGAACTTCGCTAAGACCTACTATACCTACATTATTCCTTCTCATTTCCCTTTTTAAGTTCTCTAGTTTACCCCCTGAATTCATAGTCCTAACATTCCATGTGCCTATTTTTAATTTCTCACTACTTGCTTTTTTCTTATTAATTTTACATTTCCTCTGTGCATCCCCTAGGGTAGTCCCCACCCGGAGATCCGATTGGGGGCTATTTTACCTCCGGAATATTTTACCCAAGAAAGATCCATAGAGGTATTTTCAGCTTTTCAGCCTATCATGGGAAATATAATGAGGTAGTTTCCCCTTGCTTTCCTCATCGCAGTTTCACAGAGTGATTACCCATCTGTAGCTGTTCAGATCCACATGATCACCACCTACAGAGGTACTGTGCAAGCTGCTGCCCTTGCACAGGGGGATGTAAAACCCCCAAGACTGCTTCTTAGTCTGACTCTACCCCTCAGACCTTTCCGGCTTGGATGGTCCTACCAGGAGAATTATCTCCCGCCGGCATAGCTCTTTGGTTCATAAGGGTACACAAACCCTCCCACCTCTGTAAGGTTATGCAGTCCTTAGGGAGTGGTATGAGGATTATGAAATCACATTTTGAGAAATATCACTTTTCAAAATGATTTAAATTAAGGTAACGAATTGAGAATAATCTTTTGGAATAAAAAGATATGATTATGTATTAGAAAGCTTTAGATAGTATCTATTGAGGACGTCAAGAAGCCGGAATGTTTCGTTGTTATGGAATGAGTTGCACTTTTATCGGTGTTCATTAGGTATTAATTGTGCCCTGCTGCATGAATCACCTTCATCATTGACATCGGTCGAGTGTCTGATAGAGCGAGAGGGAGCAGAGAAAGACCGTGGATGGTCTGGAAGTAAAAAAAAGGGCTAGTGCTTATGAAGGAAAAAATCTGGAATTAACCAAAGCATGGCAAAGTGACTAGCTGTGGTCTTACAATCGCTTTTCTCAAAACATTTTATGAATGAGTCCAGGTATCTCAAATAGGCAGCATCTTTTTACATTTTACACGATTTTTTTGGGAAATATACCCCATTAGTTACATTTTCTAAATATTGGAAACAATATTTTCGAGGCATTCTGGAAATAAAATTACGAATATTGTAAGACCGAGAACACAATGTGCTGCGTCTGTGGAATGGAGGTTAATTCTTGTGACATATAAAGATGGTGTGGATCATGATAGCCGGTGGTGAGGAAGAAAGAAAAGGGCCGATAAATAGGAGGGACAGAAATGGAGATAGAGAAAGGGGCAGAAAAATGAGAGAGAAAGTAGCAGAAGGATGAGAGAGAAAGGGGCAGAGAGACGAGAGAGAGAGAAAAGGGCAGAAGAATGAGAGAGAAAGAAGCGGCAGAAGGATGAGAGAATGAGGCAGAACTATGAGAGAGAGAAAAGGGCAGAAGAATGAGAGAGAGAAGCGGCAGAAGGATGAGAGAAAGGGGCAGAAAGATGAGAGAGAGAAAGGGGCAGAAGAATGAGAGAGAGAAGCGGCAGAAGGACGAAAGAGAAAGGGGCATTAAGATGAGAGAGAGAAAGGGGCAGAAGGATGAGAGAAAGAGAGAAGCGGCAGAAGGATGAGAGAGGGAGAGAGAAAGCGTCAGAAGGATGAGAGAGAGAAAAGAGCAGAAGGATGAGAGAAAGGGGCAGGAGGATGAGAGAGATAGAAGCGGCAGATGGATGAGAGAGAGAAAGCGTCAGATGGATGAGAGAGAGAAAAGAGCAGAAGGATGAGAGAAAGGGGCAGAAGGATGAGAGAGAAAGAAAGGGGCAGAAGAATGAGGGAGAGAGAGAGAAAGAAGCGTCAGAAGGATGAGAGAGAAAGAAAGGGGCAGAAGAATGAGGGAGAGAGAGAGAAAGAAGCGGCAGAAGGATGAGAGAGAGAAAGTGGCAGAAGAATGAGAGAGAGAAGCGGCAGAAGGGTAAGAGAGAGAGAGAAAGCGGCAGAAGGATGAGAGAAAGGGGCAGAAGGATGAGAGAGAGAGGGGGAGAGTTGGAGAGGGAGAGTGGAAGAGAGAGAGAGAGAGAGAAAGAGGCAGAAGGAGAGAGATATTGATGGCGCAACCGATGGAACGAGGCCCGAACGGTATGACATTGAGTGATTGTTCCCTCCCGCCTCCCACCAGAGGTCCTACGATTCGGCGCAACGGTCAACTCGCAGACAAGCATCCTCAATTTGCGGATCAATTTTAGGTCCGCCTTTGAGCGTCGAATGATCGGTTCCGATTCACTCACTCCACAGGTAATGGCGAAACCTAGGCCGTGTGAGTCTCTCCACTCTGCTTACGCGATGGATTATTTCTCGCGGTCGCTCATGATCGCTGGTAATTAAATTACTGTTACCAATTTACTAGACTGAAAACACCCGCATTCAGTATTTTTCCGGAATTTTTTTCTCGGACACATCCGCCGTTTACCACATTCAAACGTAAGCAAACAAACAGGAATATTGTGAACTTGTAACTGAATTTGGAAATAAATGGCCTCTCGCGTGTTGTTCAAAAAGAAATATTAGTAAATGAGTACGCTGCTGTTTTCAATATCTCGACAGAACTACAAATATTTAAACGTCTAACGCGTCGGTCAAAAGAATTGTGTCAATTATAAAAAAGTTTTAGAATATTCATCTGAAACGCATATTGTATCTGAGCCAGTTGTCAAAAAATCTCTTTAATTTTGCCTAAAGAGAAACAAGCATTAACTCAATACTAGAAAAAATTCCAAATGGTATGTTAACTAAGCATCAAAATTATGTTCAATTTCATGGCCAAATCTACAATTTAATAGTGAAATAGGAGCGCTAAAGCAAAGAATATAGAAAAAGTTTGAATGTTAAATGGAAGAGTTAAATAGATAGAAAAGAATAAATCCTCAGGGAAGAAAGTTGGTGTAAATGTCATATGGAAAAAAGATTATAGCATTTAAATTACGATTTTTCCTCTCTGTATGGGCAAGTACTCTGGAGTAGATAAACTAAATTAAGCTTTTCATGTCAGAAATTTTACGTCTCACACCAATACAAATTATGTAGAAGTCACCACTTTTTGTGTCTGAAACTTATATTGAAGTTTTTACCTGCGTCTGACACAAGAAATGCAAAATAAATTGATTTTTAATTCGAGACAACGGATGCTATGTGACTTTGGCCTCCTGATCCGTGAATTATTCCGCATTTTTACTTAAAAACTGGAATGTTTAGAGAAATGTTACCTCTGGTGCTTATCCATAGTCTATTTCAATATTACGTTCACGCGTATTGTGTGCGATATTAAAAAGAGCATAATAAAATTGCATTTACAGATTACGAAACATCCTTTTGAAAGTGATGCACATTCATTTAATTTATATGCGATTCTTTATTACAAAAATATACGAATATTGGATGGAAATGCAAAATTTCCCTTATTATGTTTCAGTAACATCAAAAAATCAGATGTGGCCTCTACATGACTTTTTCCATACTTGTAATATTTCTAAAAACTCCAAATAGGTTAAATGATAATAAATATTTTAAGGAATTGTGAGAAAAATGTAGACTTTAGAAAGAAATAAACTCAAATGTAGTCTTCTGATATAAGTATATATAGCCCCAAAAGCTCCAACAATTATGAAAATAAAAATCAGCGTAAAGTTTTTACAATAGTCGGAGGTAGATGGCATGGTGATCAGGTCAACGCGAAATTTAATATTTAATATTTTTATGAAAGTCACAAGAAATGATTAGTTTTTGGTAAAATACGGTCAACTGGAAGTAGGTGTCACTAATCAGTTATTTTGACATATTTGCTTTAATATTTGTTAAATGTAAAAATGAAATAGAATAACAGTTGTAGGAAATTTAATTTTATACAAACTATGTTTGAAACATTTTCACATATAATGCATTTTTTAAGAGATATCTTATATTTTAAGCTGTCGCTTCCACGCCACCTACCGACGAATATCGTTAGCAATTTCCGCTTAGTTACGTCTTACAATTAGTAACGCTCCTTTTTCTTTTCTTAATTGTTGGAGATTTGTGCTAATATCAAATATCAGAATGCTAGGGTTTGAGTTTATTTCTGTTCTTTGTAAATTCTAAAATTTTCTCGCCGTTTCTTAAAATATTTATCATTTATGTAACCCATTTGGAATTTTTAGAAATATTTCAGATATGGAGAAAGTCATGTGGCGGCCACATCAGATTTTTCTGCATGTCACAGAAAACATCTACAGCCGCATCTTTTTCTCTTTAATGAACACAATTCTTGCTCAACTCACTCCCACCCCCGTGTCCCTCTCTCCACCCCTGTCCATCTCTCGCCTCCCTGTCCTTCTCCATCCCCTGTCCCTCTCCATATCCCACTGTCCCTCTCCCTATCCCCTTGTCCCTCTCCCTACCCCCGTCCCTCTCCCTATCCCCTTGTCCCTCTCCCTATCCCCCGTCCCTCTCCCTCCCCCCTGTCCCTCTCTCGCCTCCCTGTCCCTCTCTCCTCCCCCTGTCCCTCTCTCCACCCTGTCCATCTATGAACCCCCCCCCGTCCCTTTCTCCATCCCCTGTCCCTCTCCCTATCCCCCTGTCCCTCTCCCTATCCCCCTGTCCCTCTCCCTATCCCCTTGTCCCTCTCCCTATCCCCCGTCCCTCTCCCTCCCCCCCTGTCCATCTCTCGCCTCCCTGTCCCTTTCTCCTCCCCCTGTCCCTCTCCCTATCCCCCTTTCCCTCTCCCTATCCCCTTGTCCCTCTCCCTATCCCCCGTCCCTCTCCCTCCCCCCTGTCCCTCTCTCGCCTCCCTGTCCCTCTCTCCTCCCCCTGTCCCTCTCTCCACCCTGTCCATCTATGAACCCCCCCCCCGTCCCTTTCTCCATCCCCTGTCCCTCTCCCTATCCCCCTGTCCCTCTCCCTATCCCCCTGTCCCTCTCCCTATCCCCTTGTCCCTCTCCCTATCCCCCGTCCCTCTCCCTCCCCCCTGTCCATCTCTCGCCTCCCTGTCCCTTTCTCCTCCCCCTGTCCCTCTCCCTATCCCCCTGTCCATCTCCCTATCCCCTTGTCACTCTCCCTATCCCCCGTCCCTCTCCCTCCCCCTGTCCCTCTCTCCTCCCCCTGTCCCTCTCTCCACCGCCTGTCCCTCTCTCCACCCACCTGTCCCACTCTCCATCCTCCTGTCCCTCTTTCCTTACCCCTGGACCTCTCATTTTCCATCCACCCCTCTACTTCCACAATGGAATTAAAAGTACGTCAAAAGGACCGCAAGATCGTCCAGCCTGCCGAAGAATCATCGCACGTTGCTAAATGGGACATTCTCACCATTTCAATACAAAACCTCACATTTTCCGCCGAGACTGACAAATATTATCATAGTCAGTGAATCGTTTACTTTATCTCTACGGATAACTCTAATTTTTATCCCATCCCACATTAAAGCCACGTTTCTATTCGTTTCCCTTACCACCACTCCCTCCAGCTCTCGCTCTCTCGCCATTTTCCTCCATCCCTCGCTCTCTCCCTACCTCCATCTCTCCCTCTCTGCCTTCTTCCATCTTTCACTCCGTCCCCCTCCCTCCATATCACACTCTGTCCCCCTCCCTCCATCTCTCACTCTGTGCCCCTCCCTCCATCTCTCGCTCTCTCCCTCTATCCATCTCTCGCTCTGTCCCTACCTCCATCTCTCGCTCTCTCTCTCCATACATCACTCACTCCCTCCCTCCTCCCATTCTTTCCCTCCATCTCTCGCTCACTCCCTTAATTTCTCCATCTCTCCCTTCCTCCTCTTACAATCTATCTCCCTCCATCTCTCTCCCTCTCTACATCTCTCACTCTCTCCATCCATCTCTCACTCCCTACCTCCATCTCTCCCTCCCTCCATCTCTCACTCTGTCCCTCAATATCTCGCTCTCTCCCTCCATCTCTCGCTCTCTCCCTCCATCTCTCTCTCCCTCCCTCCATCTCTCTCCCTCCATCTCTCTCTCCCTCCCTCCATCTCTCTCACATTTACTCGCTCTCTTCTTTCCTGCATCTCTACTCTCTCCCTCTATCCTTTACTTACTCTCTCTCGCCATCTCTCGCTCTCTCTCTCCATCTCTCGCGCTCTCCATCTCTCACTCTGTCCCTCCATTTCTCTCTCCTTCCCTATTACCTCTCCCTCCCTCCTCTTTCTCTCCTACTCTCGCTCTCTCCCTCCCTCCCTCTCTCGCTCCCTCCTACCCTTCATCTCTCGCTCTCTCCCTCCTCTGCATCTTTCAATATCTCTCCCTGTTTCACTTCCTCAATCTCTCTCCCTTTTCCTCTCTCCCTCATCCACTCGAATCCACATCGATTGCTCTTCTTCGCCTTTCCGGTGATGCGTCATCCAATTGGTTCGTGACACGCGGCCACTTCCGTCCTTGCTCCAGGCATCGAGTACTTACCTGCTTACGCGTCGCTGAATACTGATAGGGAAAATTGACTTTCGCTGCGCACACGAGAGCTAAAATAAAACTCCACCGCTTCCCCGCCTTTTCTCTTCTCCACCCCCACACAATCCACCCTTCTCGCCACTCTCTCTCTCTCTCTCTCTCTCTCTCTCTCTCTCTCTCTCGACTTCGCTTATTTTTTACTACTCTGCTGCAGTTTGTGTTCCATCTGGATCCCTTATTTTTTAAATGTGTTTGTTCGAGTCATGCGGAGTATCAGAAGAGAGAAAGAATGAATGAGAAAGAAAAGGAGGAATGCCTTATTGGATAACCCTTCGAACATTAAAAGTTTCGACTTTTTTATCGAGATTATTTTTCAACCCTCATCTATTTAATTGAGTTTCACTGAGCGAATTCGAGTATATTGCTGTCTATAGCTCGGCTCGCACGCTTATTTTAACATGAATTTGGTCAATAAAAATCTAACTTTAGACAAATTTAATCTTTTATTTAAAATTTATAACAACTGCTCGAACATATGATAAGTACTATCATACACTAAAAAAATTTAAAATACACTTTAGGTTACTAATTATACCCCATATTTTGTTAGGATAATATGCTAGCTTTCAATGAGGCCATTTTGAGTTATTTTCATAGTTCCTTGGAGAGATACTTTTCTATATATTGTCGTATTCGTCTAATTATTTGACGACGACGGACATAAGGCAAACCCTATTTCAAAAGGCACGCGAAAGTAAAAAGAAATCGGGTTATTGATAATATATTTTTATTTCAAAATATTTGAACGAATACACTTAATTTCCTTTTTAAATACAATTATGCTATAAGATTAACGAATAATTACGTTAAAAAATGTACATTTTTCGGCTTCCAGTGATCTACTTTATTAGTTTTACTTCTTACAATTAAGACGTTTAATACGGGACGAAGACATTAGCGCTGGTCCTAATGCAAGAGAAGTTTTGCGGCTGCGTGAGAAATAATCCTAATATTGTCATCTAAGGGTGGAATAGGGTATAGAACAGAATAGGAATGAATTGTAGTGGGTTTGAGAGGGAGAGGAGTTGAAGATATCTTTGGTCGCGATTAAAAGGCAAGTATGAACTTATCGGCTTATATTTTAGTAGAAAAATATCGCCCTATAATTGGGAAAATACGTAAATTCATAAAAAGACATATATGCTAAACGTAAATGACATCCATTGGATAAGTGAGGAACAAAACAAAAAGCTTACGAAAAGGTTTTTACAAATACAATATTAGTTTATCCTATCGAGGCTCTAATATACAGTTACTTCTCGATTTACGCAGATTTTATTTACGCGTTTTTTATTTACGCGCCCATTCTCAGCGAAGCATCAACCACCATCGCCGCTCTGTCCATAAAGCGGCAACTATGTACGAGTATCCGGGCCTAGGTCAATATCACGCATATATCTCTGCTAGGGGAGCCGGTGGTGTAGTGGTTACAGTGTTGGCCCCACCGTACGATCTGCTAGAAGTGCGACACCCGGTTCGAATCCTTATGAGGATTTTTTCTGAGGCCCCCTATTTGTGCCTGTTGGAACTAAGGTGACGAGGACGAGCCAATGAGGGAAGAGATAAACGAGAAAATGAGGAGCGCGCTCAAATCAACACTCCGTACTTCGGAAGAGACGTTAAGCAGTTGGCCCCCCTGGTGTTCTTCGCAAGAGCAGGCAAATGCCGACACCGGGTTTCTCTCCTCCCTTCCTCCTGTCTATTCATTGCACTACCTCTAATATACCCATTGTGAGTAGGATAGAGGCGAATCAAGCTGGACTCAGATATGACCCCCTCCCCTTTCTCTCTCTCTCTCTCTCTCTCTCTCTCTCTCTCTATATATATATATATATATATATATATATATATATATATATATATATATATATATTTGGTAAGTGTCCGCTGGGCTTCCTTCAGCACCTTGTTGCCACCCTCATCACTACCTTTATATATATATATATATATATATATATATATAACAACTTACGGAAAAGGAAAGGTAAAATGAATATATGGATGTCAACAAGGTGTTGGGATGAGGAAACCCAGTGAGCACTCACCAATCAGACGACTTCAGGTTGGCGAGGCCCCGGGGATGTCGAAGCGACACACGTAAAATAACACAAAAACACAGAAACATCACAAACGTAAAGCTTTCGGAACTACTCCTTCTTCAGCTACAGAGAGAGAACTGTTTCCTCATCCCAACACCTTGTTGACATCCATATATATATATATATATATATATATATATATATATATATATATATATATATATATATATATATATATATATATATATATATATATATATATATACCTTGTACCTATTGGATTTAGATTAGTTTCAGGTGAATATGAGATTAATTAAATATGGTTATTTTATACGGAATGTACACTTGGTTACTAATTACGAACTAAAAAAATTTATAAATACAAATGACATTTAATTGAACATTTCATTATACACTACATTTTTAATTATTTGATTTTCTGCTCTATTATCATTTCCAGTTATTTGTATTTTCAAACCCTGACGTGAACTGATTTTAATAAATAAATTTTTTATGGCTTTACATTTGGTTTAAAATATAAAATTAAGAAAATTAGTTGAATAACTCGATAAAATAGAGAACTGAAATTCTCGGAGATTAAAAATGGCTCAGGTATTGAGCATTAAACAGAGAGAGATAACCAGAAATTGGATTTTAGTAATATAGATAAAACATATAAATAACATGAATACTGCGGCCGATTTATTTGCATATAATTCATATCTTTGGTCAATTATAGCAGCTTTAATCTTATTTTCGATCTTTAAGGCAATATATACAGTCAAACTCGTTTATAACGAGCACGGTTGTAACGAGTTCACGGCTATAGTGAGCAAATGCTACCTCCAAGATAAGTTTACGAGCATTTACATACAAATATTTCACGTATATAACGAGCACGCTTCACGGATATATCGAGCAAACTTTGACCACTTCTCACTGTCTCAAACGCGGCGGCGGTCAGCCCCTTCAATCCTCATAGTGACCCAAAATATGTAACCTTGTGTTCTTGAGTCCAGCCTCTACACCCTATCCCTCGGGGAGGTTAAAGACCGCGGCGTTGTTGTTTAAAAATAAACCCTTCGTCCAAACCAAGAATTTCCAACTTGCAGGTACAGTGGCACTCGCGGAGGTCCATTGTCCTCTCCTCCCAACCCCCAGCTCTTTTACAGCCAGGAGGTTGTGTTTGGAAGGGGGTAAAGGGTAAGAGCATGTACAATGGCGCCCACCCCCGTCTCTCAGCCGAATGCACCCAACACCCTTTCCCACGTAAAGATGGGAAATCCCACGTTTAATCCGTCTCCTCATTAACTCTTCCTGGAATTGGTATGCTCAGTTTGCAAAGAAAGTTCGTAGCGTTGATCACAAAAATCAGTTGAGATTTTGCCTTTGAGCGAGTAACATGGCCGTACATAAAAGATAGTGTTTGTCTATTCGCGAAAAGGTTGATATTATTCGAGAGTTAGAACGTGGTAAAAAAATGTTGAAGTGTGTAAAAAATTTAATTTATCGTCGTCTACGGTTTCAACCTTATGGAAAAACAAAGAAGCGATTTTATCTGCACTAGAGAACAACCTAACAACGAACAAGAAAATGAGGAAGTGCGACTTGGGTACTATTGATCAAGCACTTCTGGAGTGGTTTAAGAGGCAGAGAAATGCTGGTTTCCCCATCAAGGTACAGGCAGATAAATTTGCAAAACAGTTAGGACACGAGAACTTCACATGCAATAACGGGTGGCTTGATCGTTTTAAAAATCGGCATAACATTGTTTATGCGAAAGGCGTTGTCAGCAGATTAAAAAACGGCAAGTGAATGGGTGAAAAGTGTTTGGGAGGAGTGTCGAAAAGGTTACAGAGAAGAAGACATCTACAATGCCGACGAAACTGGACTGTTTTACAACATGATGCCTGATGCAACGTTTAAATTCAAAGGTGACAAATGTGTTGGTGGCAAAAGACCTAAGAATCGTTTAACAGTTTTAATGTGCGCAAACATGAATGGGAGTCACAAAAAAAAACTTTTTGTTATTGGTAAGTTACAAAAGCCGCGTTGTTTCAATAATGTAAAGAAGCTTCCCGCTGAATATGCAGCTAATAACTAAAATAATAACTTCCAATATTTTTCAGAAATATGTAAGTCAGTGGAACAATGAGTTAGGGAGGAAAAATAGAAACATTCTACTCCTTGTCGATAACTGTCCTGCGCACCCACATATGCAGGAGTTATCCAATGTAAAACTGGTGTTTTGCCTCCAAATGCGACTTCTATTTTGCAGCCAATGGACATGGGGATAATTAAAAGTTTTAAATGCCATTTCAAGCGATTTTTTGTTCTACAGTTGATTGAAAGGAGGGAAAGAGGTTTAGATGGCAATGACTCTGTATTGGATGCAATTCATTTGATGACAGATGCATGTTTCACCTACAACGATCATAAACTGTTTTCAAATGTCTGGTTTAATATCGGGAGAATTTTCGATTGATAACCATAACGTTGATGAAGATCAGAATAGCTTAAAGAAAATGGAATTGCGAATTTTGACCATGTAAATGACATTGACAATTTTGTTCATGTTGATGATGATTTGATTACCAGTGGAATTCCTACGGAGAGTGAAATAATAGAGAAAGTATAAAGCACAGCAGACAGTGATGAAGACAATGTTGAATGTGTCGAAGACACAATCCTTACTCAGGATGCCATGGAAACATTAAATGATTTTTTTTTTAAACTTGACATTTCCGATGGTGTTTTTAGTGCACTAAGTGTAATAAGAGGAAACTTAAGAGTCTTCAAAGTGAAATCTATGAAGCAGGCTACTATTCAAAGTTATTTTTGTAAAAAGGGGAGTGATTAAGGATGCAGCTGTGAGTAAATTTTATATGTACGTATGTTTACTTTAAATTTTCTAGTTTATTCTCATTTTTAGGTTTTTTCATAAACTTACTAAATAACCTTTCTGTTAATATATTCACTTTTACTTCTTATGTCTTATTTCACCATACGCATGCATGCTTTTGCCTTCACGGATATTAAGTTTAACGGCTATAACGAGCAAAACTAAACGGTCCCGTGGCGCTCGTTATAGCCGAGTTTGACTGTAAGTGCAAATACGTTGAAATTACTGGGGACAACAATACCCGTAACTTTTTTATCTTTTCAATACTAAGATTCCATATCTTACAAGGAGAATGAAAATTTATCGAAAATCCTGAGACAACAATACGATCTCGAGTTTCAACAATGCACAAAGCTAAAGCGATCTTCGATGAAAAGTCCTGATTTTTCTAATATATGTGAATTCAAATGTAAAATTTGAGAAATTCCGTTCCTGAAGCGAGAAAAGACCAACAAAACTAAATATTATGTTTGCGTACCTTTACAACGGTCCCTATTTGAAGATCGTGGGTCAATATTTCAAATTTATGCTTCCAAAATAAAAAAAGACTGTCCAAAACTCGACTTTTACGTGTTATCTTAGGGAAAAATATAATCGTGTCCTGGAGTCGAACCAAGATCTTTTTCGTAGATGTTTTTTCAGAAATGGTTTTTGCTATAAGAGTCAAGTGTTTATACCAATTTTGAATTTACCTACTCGGAAAGTTTATTAAAAATAGCATTACATATGCACGCGCGCAGCTTTCCACATCCTTACACACATACGATTATTTTTCTAGTATGAGGGAATGGTGGAAATTCAGGTTTTTAAACATTAATTACTTAAAAATAAAGCCACACGGGACAAAACGCCAAAACACGTGTCTGCTAATTTTCGGTAAATTTTTATTTTGTAAAAGTTTCATTAACTTCAGCTTACCAATTTTTGGGGCTTCTCCTTGTTAGTATTGAAAAGATAAAAAATTTACCAAAATATTTCAAATTCAAAATATGAGCGAATTCGCATGAGATTGAGTATTCCTCGGTTATAATAAAAATCCTCATTCATTTTGGCGTGTTTTAGCATAAATTTCGTGTCGATGACTTAGTTTTAAGATATTTAAAAAGTAAAAGAATGAAAACCTTCAAACCAAAAAGGTGATTTTTACGTGTAATCTTACGGGAAAAGACATTCATCCTCTGAAATGAAACCCGTGACCTCATTCGAAATTATTTTTAGTCATAACCTAGAAATTCATTAACAATGAAATCCTGAGGACATTCAGGATTCTTAGTTAATTTATAATAGAGTTATTTCCAAATTATAGCGTTGCGTATCATGATGATGACCACTACGATTTTATAATATACGAGTTGTCGGTGCTTGCATACTGCCAGCGTTCAAAAAATCGCCATACACCAAGATATAAACTCGTAAATTAACCAATGCGACAGCATTTGCACTACACAGAGCCCATTTATATAAGATAATAGTTTTCATTTTCCGCGAAATTAAGGCATCTATCAGGAATTCCTAAATTCTCTGGGAATCGGCTCGCGTCCAAGTTTACCAATTTCAAGTTTAATGGCTCAGATCACCCTTTTTAAGCAACAACTATAATCATCATTAAGAAAATATATGTTACACTAAAATTTATCTAAAAATCAGGATATTTTGTGTGTTATGATTATAGTGTCATCATATGTGCCTTTTATTACGTATCTGAATAAAAAATAATTTTAAAATATCACGTCATCATACGTATACGTCGTTGGCTGAAATCAAATGGATTATAATGCAGTCTAAGCATAAAAGTAATGCTCTTATAGTATGGACAATAATTTTCCATTGAAAGGCATTATAGTCATTGCTATGGTAGTTAATATTTTTCATTGTTGAAGACCGAAACAAATTTCATAATTTTGCAATTAAAATCAAATGTTTACAAAATATTCAGCATGTATTTGAATTCTGTCTTCATGAAATATAAACTACATTCATTTTTCCACAGAATGATGCATGTCTCCACTTTGTATCTTAATTATAAATATTTTTAAAAAGCAATTTTATATAGCCCAGCACAGTTTTCAATTCTTTTCTTATGGGTGTGTAAAATTGGACTTTGGGGTAAAAACTTCTCTTACATATTAAGTTTTATGGAATTTCGGATTTTTTCCGAGGTTGTAACTAACGACCTATATTCATTCATGCTATCTTTCAGCTCTATAGCGCATCTAGAAATACCTTAGGTTTTATATGATATATATATATATATATATATATATATATATATATATGGATGTCAACAAGGTGTTGGGATGAGGAAACCCAGTGAACACTCACCAATCAGACGACTTTAGGTTGGCGAGGCCCCTGGGATGTCGAAGCGACACACGTAAAAGAACACTAAAACACAGAAACATCACAAACTCTCTCTGTAGCTGATGAAGGAATAATTCCGAAAGCTTCTACGTTTGTGATGTTTCTGTGTTTTAGTGTTCTTTTACGTGTGTCGCCTCGACATCCCCGGGGCCTCGCCAACCTGAAGTCGTCTGATTGGTGAGTGTTCAATGGGTTTCCTCATCCCAACACCTTGTTGACATCCATATATCCATTTTACCTTTCCTTTTCTGTAAGCTGTTATATATATATATATATATATATATATATATATATATATATATATATATATATATATATATATATATATAATTCGTATGGACAAGTGTCCTATTCCAAACAGTTTCTGAGATAGAGCCATTTGAATATACAGTTGCAAAATTATTGATAAGAAAGAGATATTACGTACTGTTGCTAATATTTATTGTTCGAGTGAAAAATATGTTACAGTTTATAATAAATATTCGAAAATTTCACCGTCAACATTAATGCACGTTTCAACTCGTGTGAGAACATGGCGTGTTGCACGTCTGAGTTCATCTTGACGTTCCTTTACGCGGGCAATAGCACCCATTATGCGATCGAGCAGTTCGTCTCGTGTATCCACTTTTCTTGTGTACACTTCACTCTTCTTTTAACCCCATAAACAAAAATCTAACGGGGTTAGGTCTGGAGATCTTGGTGGCCAGTGAATGGTACTGCCACGACCAATCCACCGATTAGGGAAAGTGTCATTTAGATGTTGCATCAACTTTCGGGTATAATGAGGAGGGGCTCCGTCATGCAGAAAGTACATTGCCATCCGTGTAGCCTAACGAACATCCTCTAGTTGTTCTGGTAATTAATTTAGCAAATAGCTCTATCTCGGAAACTGTTTGGAATTTGACACTAGTCCATATGAAATTTTTCTTAGAATGACCGATAATATCACCTCCCAGAATATTGACCTTTCCTCCTGGGACACCCTGAAAAAAAAAATATATATATCGAAGATTCAAAATATTTTAATTTCGTGCGGTATTTTTGATCCCAATGTTCCATTTCGTTACTCCATATGAAAAACATGGTAATCTGTGTGTTTCATAAATTTGCATTTTTAAATTAGTTTTAATTCAAATATAAACACTAGATAGAAACAATTCTTTTCCTAAAAGAAAGAGGTTTCTTATTTTTTAAGACTCATTTCAAATCGGTGCTGAATTGACAAAGAAATATACTTTTTAATGCTACTATAACAGCAAAATAATCCGTATTATAATACTAGTAAGCTTCAATGCTTTTTAATAGGGAAATTCTTATTGTGCCTTTTATGTATATATATGATGACGTCATAATTTAAAACGCGATATATGTTATTAAATAAAAGATCATTACTTACTTCAATTATTGGGGTTGAGGAATTGTATATAATAATAGCTTAAATTTAGTGCTTATAAAGAGAATCGTTGGTTTGTATTATAATGCAATCGATTTAAAACTAAGGAGTAAACTTATAACGCCAAAATCCAAAAAACAGGAAATATTAGCTAATTGTGAAAAAAGTAACGTCGTGTTTGAGCTAAAGTTTTGAAGGTATTTGGAATTTAGTGCACATACCCAAATAAACGTTTGAAAATCTCGATGAATATGTTATTTCGATTGTTAAATAAACAAATAGATAAATATTTTTTCACTTCTAGATAAGCTACAACTTTGAAATTTGTCAGAAATGCGTGGCTTTAGAACGTTACTTTGGAAAAAGTATAATATTTTTAAAATTGCAAATTTTATATATTGTTTTACTCTATTATTGTTACATATGGAAGGAACGAAAATCGGTGCAGACTTGAAACATTTAGAATTAAAAATATTTTTCCAATGATGAAATATCTCTCTGAAAAATGAATAATTTTTAAAGGCCAGATGAAATACCTGCAGAATGCAAGCAACCTTTACTAGTACTATCATTATATATAGACGTCCCTTACAGAGGAGGAGTAACATATAATATATTAATAGGAGGGTACTAATGTTTAAGCACTTCCAAAAAAGTGGCAGAATCGAATTATTTTATTAGCACAAAAACGACTAGAAAATAAGAAAATCTTGAATTATTAAAATTAATTATTAAGACAAATTTTCAAGGTTTATGTATTTTCGAATTCGCTAAGGAACTGAAATTTTTTTATTAGGTAGAATTTATAAAAAAACGAAATGGAGATTATAAAAAAAATATATTTTAATTACTTTGGCAGTTAAAAAATTTTAAAGTTTAATCAAGAAGGTAAATGTCGAGGTATTACCGGGTGACATAGGGAGCTGTAATTTTAAAGTAATTTAGAACTTACAATGAGAGGTTGCGAAAATTGGTAAACGGATCTTAACGAAATTTTTACAGATAAAAATTTATCGAAAATAATCAGATACGTGTTTCGGATTTGTGTCCCATGCTGCCTCGTTTTCGAGAAATTAATATTTTTAAAACGTCATTTTACGCCGATTTCAATATTCAGATACAATAAAGCCTAACGTATGAAAGTAATCCGTCGCGCATTTAATTATTCATAACTTAAGCCATACGAGATAAATTGGTACGCAAGTTCATTTAGCAAGCCATAAGATTTTTTTGATTTGAAAATTTTTAACAATGCCATCTAACTTGTGTTTCATAGTTTAGGCTATCGTTCATTATCTTATATAAATTAGACATATTAATATACATACCTCAGACTTGCATAATTTTAAAGAAGAATGATCAAGGTTTCTTATTCCTACTGTCTATTTCCGTCTTCGATTCGAAATCGCTCGCACTTCACGTTTATTCCCATTAATAGACAAAATTTGAAGTTTTAACAAATAATTAACTTGAAGGCAAAGACATTGTTAAATCCCGAGGTCTTCTTGTTATTTTAATCGATTATCCTTTCCCTCTTCCTATCCCCTTACTAGAAATACCTAATAAGATATTACCCTTCTAGATTTCCCGTTGAAATTCAACAGAATGTTACGGTAATACATTATATAAAGGGAAGTTCCCATTTCATGACATCATCACCTCAAATTGCACATTTTCCTAATAGATAGAATGTATAGATGGAGTATATCGGACCCTCTAAAGTAAAATCGATCCGACTTGGATAAAATTTACATTTATTTATACATTTATTTAAGTAAGAGACCATATTGCGCTTTATTTACAAGAAGAAAGTCATCTATTGAAGGAAAAGAGAATGGGAATGAGCAGAAGTTGAGGAAGAGGACGTAGCATTTGTATAGGATTAAAAGGAGCTGCAGTACAAAAGTAACAATAATAAATTATAATTGATTATAAAAAATGTTTTACTATTGAATCATGCGCATTGCCAAAAGGTGGGAATTCATAAAACTAAATTTAAGTCAGGCAATTTTCAATGGATGTCTTTAATTGATAATACAGCAATTATTTCTAACCGAAGTTCAAATATGAACGAAAAATGACATTTTATGACTTTTATATAAATTTCTTTAAATAAAGTGATTTTTCTGGAAAATTTTCAAAACAAATATAGTTAAAAGAAATGTGAGATGTTAAAATATAGTTAAACTCATTGCAGTTCATGTAGGAATTTAGTTAATAGTAAGTAAGTTACTACACATTCTTCCTTTGATGGTAAATTGAGAGTTCGTTCACATTTTATTCTGTTTTTTACAAGTTAATAAGAGTAAAATAATTCATTTTATTCATTAAATTCTATGTTTTAAATAACTTATAATTAGAGATTAATCTATGTAAACGAATACATATTTTAATGTATTCATAAAATTGTTATTACCGCCGTTAACAATTATTTAAATTAAACAATTTTATAAATGTGCTACAAATTTAAAATTTGTCAATTATTAACACAATTCGGAAAAATTGCAAATGCAAGTGATTGCTTTACTCCATTAGTTTTCCATAAGGAAGAAACGAAAATCGTTCCAGAGGAGAACTCATATGAATTAAAGAAATATTTCTCATGATGAAATACCTCTCAAAAACTAATATTTTTTCTAGGTGAGATGAAATGCTTTCAGTATACAAGCAACTTCTACTAGTGTAGTTTCTAGGGGTGCGAGGTGTTGATCTAGTGATTTAAAAAAAAATAATTTAAATAGAAACAAAATAAAATATACAACAAAACATTTTGGAGAAATGTCATTTAATTTGTCACAGCATTTGAATAAACGCAAGTCATTATAAATGAGACGATTATAAGTTCATGTCTTCGAAAGAAACATTTGCGTAAATCAAAGATATTTTTTCGGGGGTGCGAAAGCATATCCTGAAAGATCAAGGGGTGCGGGGAGCTAAAAAGGTTAAGAACCACTGTGCTAAAGGAAAAGGAAAAGTAGTGATGACGGTGGTAAAGTGTTGGAGGAAGCCACATTTAAATTTTTAGCTGCTGGTTTCGATTCAAGGAATGTTCCCTATTTGAATAACACGCGGATGATCGTGGCACATTAATCATTTGTATATTTAAATTACTTACTGTTGTCTTAGAAACTCGAGATTTAAAATAAAGTAAGAAAAACCAAACGTTTTTCTACCGTTGATTTTCGAATGTGCGCTGAATCGGTCCACAGATTAGATTTATACACAAAAATTTGGCATATTTTTGCATGAAAATATTTCGTCATTTAGGTGATTTGCATTGCTGCCGGTTTCGTGTAATTGCGTAGGATTGACTGGGATTATAATTTTTCTTCGCATCTGTCCATATACGAAATTTCAACGCTATTTCGAAATTTAAACTATATATTAGTAACGATGAACAATACGATGATAAAGGACATAGATAAATAATCCATTATTCACTTATATTGATTAATGAGGATTCCTAAGTCATATATAGAGATTAAATTTGCTGAATTAAAAACATTTTTAGCACATTTTCTGCGAAAAATGAATGTTCGCAATTTTTCATTAAATAAAGAAAAATAAAACTAATTAATTCATTTTAATGAAACAATGTTTATTATGGTTAGAAATTTGAAATGTTTTATTGATTAATAAGAATGTATATCAATAACTTTAATATTTTTCACGGTAATTAAAAATATATGAAAGCGTGTGCGCGCGCTGGACAGATAATCGATCGGTATCTTTTCTCTCCAGTAAAGAGTGAGTGACATATGATATCGCAAAATATATATTTTAAAAATGGCATGTTTTAAGTATATCCTCAAATTTTAATAAAAATCGAATAAAAATGTGAGAAATTATGCCTTTTTAAATAATTTCTCTCCAGTCTCGCATTTTTTAAAATCTCCTTCAAACTCATTAGTGGCATTTCATTAAATGCCCTCCTTGCTTGTTGCAAATAAATCTAAACCATTAAATTTCCATAATTTTAAAAATGCTTATACTATTAGATTACTAGATTATTAGTCCTCCTATTGCTGTACACATTTGCAATCGTTCATAAAATATGTCAAATGCTCCGTCGTTTTCATAATCGGAATCGATAATTATTCGGAAATTTAAATTTGAAACAATACGTAACTATAGCGGGTATTCGAACGTTTATGCTGGGATTAGCTCTAAAAAAGTAAAAGAAATACTATAATGTATTTATGAGGATTAAATATGCAGAACACTCCATTTATCACACCCTTAGAATTTTATATTTGGTCAGCTACATTTAATTTCCATCAAATTTACGTATTTTGTCACTGTATGGATTTTATGGGAATATTTATGGTTCTTCTAGCATTATTATTTTTCGATAAAAGTTTCAATGGGCTGCTAAGAGAACACATTATTTAACTATGAACTTTAAGTCCTCACAATATATCTTTTCCTTGTCATCGCAGGGAATAAAACAGGCAGATGTAACTTCAGCAAGTGTAGCGGAAACTACAGATTACAAACCATTCACAAAGCTTTCCTTCCATGTGTTACATTCTCAGGTGTCCAAATCCGATTCTCGCCAATCGACGCTGCTCGTGCGACCGTTCCCCTCACACTCCCTCCCTCTCTTTTCTCCCTCCACCTCTTACGTCTCTCCCTCTTTCTTCCTCCATTTACTCTCGTTCCATATCCTCTATTCTCTCCTCTTCTTTCCATACCTACCACTTTCTCCTTACTCTACTATTCCATCATTTTTCATCCTTTTCGCGCATGCGCCCATTCTTCCCCCACCTCGGCATTTTTTCCTCCACATACACATCTCCTCCTCTCTCCCCGCCACTTCTTTTTCCCTACCTCCTCCCTTCTTCCCCTCCCTCCCTCATCTCCCCGTTCTCTCTCTCTCCCTCTACGCTACCCTCTCCACTCCAATCGAACTCTCCCCTTTTTTATTCTCCCCACTCGTTTCAGTTTTTATACGGAATTTGTCATTTTTGTAATATTCCGCCGGCAGCAGCTTAATATAATACAAAAAATTGGGCGTGAGTTTGTATGCACAGCTTGTGTAAATATAAGCAACCTAATTGCTTGGAACCGAACGATCCTCATGTCTCGCGACGGATCCTAAAAAACGCATTGCGTCGGTGAAAGGAATATCGAGGGGTATTTTCATACGCGTCCTTTCTCACAAGATCAGGTCCCGTTTAAATTTAATGTATTTTGCTAAATTTATCATAATTATAGTAAAGTATTCTTTGTTAAAGGCCCATTCATGCATCGGTTTGACATAAAACCCAACTGTAGTTTTATTTTTACTTTCGATTATTTTATATAACTGTGTAATTATAATTAAATTCAAAAGGTTATCTGAAATTTTATAATGCAGAGGAAGAACCGATTATGTAGAATTACCCTGATGTTATTTGGGTGGCAATCTTTAACCGAAAATCTTCTAAATGTCTATAAAAATTACGTTTAATGAAATTGAAACTGATAAATTACCCTCGAGTTTTATTGCATGAATAAATCGAAATCCAACAACCCGCTGACATTACTGGATCATGTGAGTGATTGGTATAGAGAATGGTTACAGAATTTAAGCAAGCAAACATTTATATGCGTGATTTGTAGCATGACAGCTACGTCGTTTGGGTCTTCTGTCGCATTTTCTTAGTACTTATTGTAGGAAGTTTATTGTTCGTGGCATAAATAACGATCCTATGCTAATAATACAAGTTGTGGTACTCCGCAAAGACTGATAAATGCGTTGAAGAGCATCATTTTAAGTCACTCATGGACTGTCTTGCCTAAAAATGTCGGCCACAAATGTTTTCCTCTACTTTGAGCAGCAATAACGGAAACTAGACTTAATTTAGCAATTGTTTCGTACTAGATTTCTGCTTCCAGTCGTAGCATACTTGACAAATAGATGAGTAACTCAGTGTAAGACTCATTACCACAATTATGTTTATGAGAACAGCATAAAGATGATTTTAAATACTGATTAAGTTACACGGTGGATCGGAAATATACGGCCCGCGGGCCGTATGCGATCCGAGAGAGCGTTTCATGCGTTACGCAAACGGATGTTTATAATAATATATCGATCCGTGAACTTAAACGCACAATATTTAGTTTAATTATATTCACAAAACCCTTTTTGGTGAAGTTTTAATAGTAACAAATAAGCTTGATTTACACTTATCCGTCTCTCCGAAGTATTCGCAACGACCAATGCCCGCTGAAGCATTTCAAATTACGAATGCGGTCCAACTTGTAGAAAAGGCTGCCAACCCCAGAATTACATTGCCTAAGTTGGGATATATTTTGGAGCTGGATAGTTTACTAAATACATAATCACTGGGTGGGTTTATCCCCATAGTGCGTCACTTGAGAGGCGACCAACTTCCTTTTGTTTCTATTGTAGAACCATTTAGATAATTCCGAGTTCACATTCACATAATGATTAGTTGTTATAATTTAGACAATTCACGCTTTCTTCTAAAAAGGCAAAACTAAAATTTACAGAATCTCATCTGCCGAAGATAAATTATAACATAGAAGTCCACTTATTTACATTAAATTGCTGAAGGGTTTACTTTGTCCTATATTCACATTTTAATACACAGATTGGCAAATCACTCTGTACTAAATAAAATTTAAACTGAGATTTAAAGATGATTCATGGAATCCCGTTTTGCTATTTTTACACACAAATGTACGGATTTTTAAATTAGACGGTTTTAATACATTAAAGTTGCCCAAAGTACTGTCTAAATAAAAATTTCGCGGAAAAATTATTGCAGCTGTAAGCCAAGTTTGCGTCAGAGCAGAAAACGTTCCATCCACGCGAGCATAAAAAACCGCAGACTCTATCATCCAACCACAAGAGAGAGAGGGAGAGAAGAGAGAGAGAGAGGAGAGAGAGAGAGAGAGAAAGAGAGAATGAGGGAGGGAGTGTGTGTGAGAGAGAGGAGAGAAAGAGAATCCTCAGTTCCATGCAAAAAAGAAAAAAAAACCCTTTCCAAAAGCTTTCCCTTCGTCCTTCTCTCTCTCTTTCACTCTATGAAAGCAAAAAATTGAAATAAAAAATACTTCGCACAGTGCTCGTCTTTTTTATATAAAGTTCGATCTTTTGCCAGATAACGGCGGGAAAAGCCCTTGCGGGCCTAAAAAGAGGTAAGGGTCGCGAGAAAGAGAGATACACACACACACATAGAATGGACCCCTTGCAGTATGCGCGAGAGCGTGCGAGGGAGAAATGGGAGAAGGCGCGAGAGAGGAGTGAGAGAGAGAGAGGAGTGAGAGAGAGATAGAGGATGGCGTGAGCAGAGTTGCAGAATGGAAGGAAGAGAGAGAAAGAAATCGCCAAACCAGCCGCATCCCCACCCCATTCCTTGGTTCTTTCACTCACACCAGCATAGAACCGCTTCCGGCACCTTAAATTGATTATCTCCGCCCCGCCATCCTCTCTGTCTCTCTCTCGCCCCTTAGCGAAGCGTGCGAGTTCAGGAGTAGGAGAGATGCGGAAGAGAAGGAGAGGGGTGGAAAGGTGTACGTAGGAGGTGGAATGGGAATGGCCGGGGGAGAAAAAAGGAAGTGGGGTCGGTTTCCCGGCAGGAAGGTGGGGGGCGTGGAAGTGGCTACAAGGATGGATGTGGTGGCGGATGACTCCGGGAGGGGTCGCTGGAGCTGGAAGGGTGTCAGACTGGAAAGCAAAGAAAGGAGGAGTGCAAGAAAACCGTAGTGTGAAGGGAACAATTTTTAGAGGCCTAAATCACACACACACAAACACACGTGTATATCTTTTGGTCAAGGGACCCGCCATTCTTTCAATGGGAAGCGATTCTGTCATCAGGCTCCCCTGGCAGTAAGGGTTTTCCAAAAATGCCCTTTTGGGCCATCTCTTTGATTGTTGATCAATTGAGCTCTCTCTCTCTCTCATTATTCGTCCTTCCTATCCCCTCTTCTTCCATCTCTTTCCACTCCTCTCTCCTTATACTTTGTTGGCCAATACCTTAAGTCGAAACATTACACTTTTAATGATTTTAAATTCAATCGCATTAAATTTCTTGTGTTGCCGAAGAAACTAATATGTATTTTGCTTCTTTCACACTGTTAGTAATATTCTCTTTTGCTACAAACCCTTAATTAAATTGCAATACGAAGTTCCATTTGATCAGGGGTCGGCAACCTTTCTGACAAGAAGAGCCAATTTTTCAAAATTTGTATAAAATCCAATGTACTAAGAGCCACAGAACATGTTAATGCGAAATACATATTAAATACAGTAAAATTATATTTAATGACATATATTTTTTAAGCTACACACCGATGTGTGACACATCAGCTACTGATGATGAGAGCATTGCTCTCGAAATACGTATTTAGTACGCTAACTCATTTTTAGAGATCTTGTGTGCGTGCATTCGAGTGCTTGAGTGTGTGACTGCTTTGTCTGTTAGGTCCCTGTCGTTGCCGTAAGGCACATAAACCTACAGGCCACTGTGTGCGATACTAGGTCCCTGGCGTGGTTTAATCTCCCGTAAACCTAGTGTTATTCCCCGTTCCTTTCCCCTTTTTCCCTTACCTCTTAGCGTGTACGTGTGCGTGTGTTTGTGACTGCTTAGTAGGTCCCTGTCGCGGTCGTACTGACTCACAAACCTTCTAGCAACGGTGTGATTTTTGGGTCCCTGGCGCAGAGTAATTTCTCGCAAACCCGGTCCCGTTTCCTTTTCCACCTTTAGGATTAGTGCTTGTGCGATTGAGTGAGTGAAATCAGGTCCCTGGCGTGGAGTGACAACCCCTAAACCTGTAAGTTTATAATTTTTATTGTCTTTTGCCTTTTCCTGCCTTTCCTCCTCCCCCCCTTTTTCATTGTGTGTCTCTAATTTTGAATTTTACGGTCAAGGAGTTAATTCTATTTAACATAAAATATTATTACTGATAAATTTTATTTTAATAACGTCATTAATTATGATGATCTATCCATATGCCCTCCTCTACTTACTTGTCAAGTTACGCCTGCCTAATGCAGAAAATAATTTAAGATAATAACTATTCCTTTTAAAACAAACTAGTGTGTGTAATATCAGTAAAATTAGTGATAAAATTACCAAGTATAGTGAATTTTTTACATACCTATTACGTTTTAATGCGATTTCGGCTCTTGTATTTCTTTGGAGAATGGTTCAATGTCTGGAGAGTAAGCTGTTGTTTTTAATTTCAAGCAGGACTGTAGACTTCCATCGTTCAGTCGGCTTCTTAATTTGCTTTTAATGAAATTCATGTTTGAATACACTTGTTCGCACAGGTAAGTAGAACCGAATATGAACAGAATGCCAAACGCATACTTTTTCATATTGCTATAGGCATCTGGTAAAGAATTCCGCACCTAAAACACAATTTGGTCTTGCTTTTTAAGATTATATATTTCTGTCCATTTCCTCTGAAGTGCTAGATTGGATTTCTGCCTTTCTGGATGTACGAGTTTGATCTCAGGATCTTGAATTTTGAAGTCCAGATTTCCTTGTTCCGCAAATCATACAATGCAAGTTCCATTCGATTCGATCCACAAACGTAAGTACTGACAAATTTAGTAGAGAGGTATCAGCATACAGTGATTTCAACATGAAAGACAAAGTTGCCTTTTTCTTTCTAAAATCCTGAAATCGCATAAAAAAGCATTCCTGGATTTTAATGACAATATTATTAAGGTCATTTGTGAGAATCTCATAATTAGTTGTTTCACTAAATGTCTCCAAAGACGGAAAATGAAAAAGTGATCCCGTCTCAATGTCTCTTGCAAATAAAGTTAGCTTTTTGCTCAAAAACGGGCAACTCTTCCAAAAGCAAGTAGGCTGTATTTCCTCTTCCTTGTAGTTTTCTATTAAGGACATTTAAATGCGAGGTGATATCTACTATGAAATAAAATTTCTCTAACCAATGAGGATCTGTAGGTACTTTATATTCATAGCCTTTTCTTTGCATAAAAACCTTTAATTCTTTCAGACAGACCGCGAAACGCCTAAGCACCATGCCTCTTGAAAGCCACTACATTTTGTCCTGTGTGTTGTAATTTAAGCCTTTTGACATAATTTTGTTGACCATCGGAATTACTTCACTCATTACTTCGGTGATCTCAGAAGGAAAATGTGCACAAAGAGCCTCTTGTTGGATTATGCAGTGAAACGAAATCACATTATGTTCAAACGTGTCCCTTATTTGCCCCTTTCGTATTCGATGCCCCATCCATTGAGACTGAGATAATATTGCAACTTTTTATCTCTTTTTCTTTAAACAGTCAATAACAGCTGATAAAATATCGCACGACTCGTCACAATAAATAGAGAATCCTGTAACTGACTGATTGTGCTGGGTACTGATATCAGCTGCCATTTTTATCGTTCTTTCCCTGACTGCATTTGCTGACAACGGAATATCATATAGTTCCTTAACAATTTCCTCTTTGTTTCTTAAATCACAATACAGATCCTCCGATATTTTAATAAAGCAGTCTTTTATATATTCTCCATCCGCAAACGGCTTACCTCGCTTGACTAACTACAAAACTTACGGCAGTGGCACTACTTGGTAATTTCACCAATTTAGTGAACATGCTCCTACTTTGTCTGCTTTGTTCTTCAATTCATCCACAGCTTCTTTCTACAATCTACAACTGGATATTTTTCTGCGAAGTTACTGTGCTGTTTTATAAAACGTCTCTCGAGATTTGTTTTTTTTTATTGTTGGAGAGTTTTGTATTGCAAAACAACAACAATCGTAATATTCATAAATATGTATTTACCCGAATGATGCGCCGCAAGAAATATTTTAACCAATTTCACGGTCCGTGACGAAAATCATTGTGCCATATTGAGAGACGTGTTTTTTATGAAACAGAAACTGCGACTAACGATGGTCTGAACAGAATGATAGGCTTTTCAAAAGGAAGGGGGAAACGGGGACCCACTGACAAGAGATACCTCGACGGGAAAGAAGCTGCTTACAATGTAATTTCTTACTTAGCCACTACTATGTCACGTAAAGTTGTACTGGCAGTGTCCGATAGCTCACAGACAATGTTAGAATTGTGTACATAAATGTTTCAACTTCGTTTTTTTGGTCGATATCGTACGCAAATGGCAGAAAAAAAAGAGCTATCTACACAAAATGGCTAAAAATCGCATTATCTATCTTCAAAAAGGTGAAATTTAACTGTCGGGACTAAATGAAATTATTTTGTCCAATTTCATCCTATTCACTAAATAAGCGTAGTGCTACTTCTTGTTCTTAAGTTCATTATGTAATTTCAACACACGATGACTAAATTTAGAATATTGGCGAAAAGAAGATTTTGAAGCAGCATCTAATCTTTTGAAAATGCAACTATGTTCTACTTATAAATTAATTACACTATGATATATACATGTAAATTTCTTAAACTAGCAGTAATATCTTTTACAAAATACTATTTATTATATTTTTTCAGTTATTTTCGGAACAAAAAGTTTATTTTAATCCTTAAAAAACTTTGGTATATTAAATTTAGAATGTCTGCATTGCATAAAAGTGTAATAGAGTATACATAATAATTTTTACATTTAGTAATGCGAAAAAAATGAGAATAAAAAAATTGTTTGTGATATGACATATTGAACTTTTTTTAGAGCACTAGTATATCTAAATAATTCAATATCGCATAGGTGTAGGCATACTGTTCATGTACGACTCAATTTTATCTCTTAATTTAGATTTTAGTCACAATTTAATCAACACCGTTCCAAGTAATTTATACAATTAAAAACAAAATCATACGCCTTTATCCCGTTAAATATCAAGAAGAATATATGGATTTCGTAACTTCATTTCCTTTTCTACCTCGGCCCTCCGTGACGCATCAAAATGGCGTCCTTCGATACACTTTTCCACCCTTCCCTCCTAAACCGCCCCGAGCGATACCTCCCCCATTCTACCCTCAGTCATAACCCCTTCCCTCTCACTCCTTCCTTACCTCATAACCTTCCCTTTTTCCTCTCTCTCTCATCCTTTTCAAACCTTCCGCTCTCTTTCTCTCTCGCTTCGTCCCTCTGACAACTGCTCTCTTCACCCCTCCCCCCCCTTTAGACCACTCTCACTCTCTACTATCCTTTTTAATATTTGACCCCAATCCGGTCAATTGTAACGCCCCGTGGACCTTATATCTCATCCCACTCGCAGAGTTCTCACTCATTTCTCTCATCTCCACTCTTATAGAGGAAGGCCTTTTACTCTCTTCACCCCACTTCCATCCTTTAATCACTCTTTCTCGTTTTCCTTCTACCCCATATATATATATATATATATATATATATATATATATATATATATATATATATATATATATATATATATATATATATGCATATGTGCGTGTGTATGTATGTATAAATGCTCCCTTTCATTATTCTTCACCTCAAATACGTCACTGCCAATTGCTCCTTCATTCCCTCTCTCATCCGTTGCCACTGGACGGCAGCCTCCTCCTCTTCCCACTCCCTAAGGCCTAATTCCAGCCCTAATGAGAGAAGATGAAAATGAGGTAACGCCGCTCTGTGATGCCGTGTGGAGAGGGTGAGTGCGACGAGCCGAGCGGCAGTAGAATAAGGGAAGAAGAAGGATGGGCGAGGAGACACGTCGTGTCTGGTCCAGAAGTGAACGCGAGATGGCTTGTTTTCCACAGATAATTTTAAGTGAAAGGGATGTTTATCGGATAATGCTGGAAGGAGTTTACACTGGGCTGTTTTTGGATTTGTTGGCTTTCAGCGATGTTGGTGGCGAGATTTACGTCGCATCCTTGGTTCGATTCCCGTTTATTTTAGAGACTCAGATGACCACATTTTTCATAATCGAGTATCGATCTTACTATATGCCATAGAAAATTCCTCCAAAACACATCAGTGAAACTCAGCAAGAAGTCTATTCGGAATTCAACGAGTTGTTATACCAAACAATTAAAATGTAAGATTTAAAAATCGCCGAGCATAATATAGCACGAAAATTATTTTTATGTTTAAAAGTTATGTTAAGCAGTTTTAGAATTTTAAATATTTGATGAGCAATTAATCAATATACTTTGATCGAAAGATATGTTAATATAATTCCGAATGAATTACGTTAATTTTAGTATGAATAACGTCAATACACATTGATAGTATATGATTAAGTAGTTGGCAATTTGGTGCAATCGTTGTTTAAAAATGTATTTCTACCAAAACTGACCGAAAAGAATTTTTCTTTAAAACCTCCATTTTTGATGATCTATTGGCCACTGCAAAAGATCATTGCCATCTTTATGCCTATGTTCCCATTTTAGGAAACTCTCAAGGCTTTATTGGGGCACTTAATTTTCGGTGAGAATAAGTAGGCGATATTTTGTCATCCTCAAAGTTTTCACTCGTGTCAACATTTTTAAAGAATGGAAAAAAATCGTTAAATCGTCAAACATTGCTTATAATGCAAATCAACTCAAAATAAATGCAAGCAAAAATTAATTACGAGGGCGAGGCTCATATTAGAACCCAAACTTGGAAAAAGAGAAAATATGATATTTTCTTACCTAAATCGAGTTTTTTGCCCCTTGATCCGAAATTCGGACGAATTGGCGACAAGTTAGAGAACGTACATATTGAACCTCGCATTCATTTTTCATCCTTGGCTCTTTTTTTAATAGAGATTTTTTCTCTCAATTCATAAGCTAAACTCTTTTTTACAAATTAATTTTATCTGATTAAGCTTACCAAAGGGTATGACATTAATATTGCTGAAATTGAATTCCATTTATATCAATGGATCTGTGTGAGATTCGCAAACTGGAAAATTAAGTTACAATTCCAAACATTAAAATAAAAAAATCTGTTATGGCCACCACATGGCTTTCTCCATATCTGTAATATTTCTAAAAATTCCTAATAGGTTACATAATAGTAAATATTTTAAGAAACTGCGAGAAAATTTTAGACATTACAAAAAACAGAAATAAACTAAAACCATAGCCTTCTGATATGGATATAGCCATAAAGCACCAACAATTAAGAAAGAAAAAGGAGCATTGCTAACAATAAGACGTAACTAAGCGTCAATTGTTAACAATGGTCGTCGGTAGATGGCGTGGTCGTGACAGCTAAAAATATAAGATATCTCTTAAACAATGCATTATATGGGAAAATATTTCAAACAAAGATTGTAAAAAATTAAATTTTCTATAGCCTTTATTCAATACATTTCTACATTTATCAAATATTAAAGCAAATATTTCAAAATAACGGATGTGATGAGTAAACCCACTTCCGTGTGACCGATTTTTACCAAAAACTAATCAGTTCTTCTGACTTTCATAAAAATGTAATTATAAAATTTCGCATTGATCTGATTAATAGTTTTTGAGTTCGAGCACCCACAAAAAAGCTATCATATACACAAACACACAGACATCATTGAGAAAATGGTGAAAACATTTTCAGAGGACCTCAAAACGTGTATTTCCGTTGAAATCTCGAAGGCGATTTTTTTCATGAAAAAAATACTTTCCCCTATACTACGTATGGAGAAAGTAATAAGCCGCTTTCATGAATATCCGTTTTATTCCCGACGTTATATTGCCTTTTATTCGAACGGAGTTCATTGGCATACAGAATCCAGAGCCAATTTCAAAAATAAACTGAAGAGTCACAATTAAGCCGTTAGCCATTGGATTTCTTAATGATATTTAAAGGCTGAATAACATATTTAGCTTGTGATTGCACTTATCTATATAAAATGAACTCTAATACAGTGAATTAGATGATCTAAGTAATTGGAGTAGCAATAAAACCACTCAGCTACTAGCGAATATCCATATGATTAAGGGTAATTCGACGATTTGATTTTATTCCATAGTAAAAATGTTATAGACACATTGTAAACTTTCCATAAAAGAAAATCGTTTCCCCGGGGCTTTAAGGTATCATAAACTAGTTTCTGATTTCGGAAATGCTAAATCACGCTCGAGGGTTAAATTACCATGACGACCGAGACGAATAAAAAGAAATATTCTAATTCAAGTTCAAGCACTTATAAATCATAGGATTAAAAAATTATTAAAATGTACATACTTATCTCAGGTATCACCAATAGCGACAAAAAGGTTATCACATTTTTAAACTTTTTATTTTAAGAGTGTGTCCTTGAATTTTTTCAGCCATATGACCACCTCGATATTTCTCTGCTGTAAACCTCAAATGGTTACTAGGCGACAGTGGTAAGCAATGCAAAATATTCAAACAGAGCACTATTTGGAGTTTAGATTAGAGAATTTGAATTAGCGGATGAAGTAGATGTGGAAAGAAGGAAGAACACGCGAGGCAGAAGCCAATTGATAGACTTTTCAGCTCGTCTTACGCCTCACTCATCAGTGGATAAGTTTGGTAGCAGGGAATCAGGTTTACTCAGTTTGCTTTTGCCGAATTGTTCCGAATCTCAAATGCGACGAAAATAAGAATCCTTAAGGTTAAACCGCGTTAAATATATGCATGTGTGTATGCATATATAAACGCGTACACACACATACGTGTGTGTACGCGCGGTTACATCTAAATAGAATCATATTAGATGCAATGGAAGTTGGAAAAAGGAAAATAATGGGGAAAACAGAAAGGAATAATAATGATGGGGATGTAATGGCGAGGAGCTAGGAAAAAAGGAGTGAGTAAGGGCTGGAGATTCTAGCTGCCTTTGCTCAAGTGGGAGAGGAACCTCCACAATCCTCGTTACGGAGGAACAAATTTCCAAAGAAGAGAGGCTGCGATCTTTGTGTGTGTGTGTCTGTGTGTGCGTGTGTCTGTGTCTTTGTGTGCGGGAAACAGCAGGGCCATCGATTCTCGATTTGCACACAGTGTGAGGAGGAAAGAATTCTCTTAGAGACTCGGAGATGCTAGGGGAAAGAGAGAGAGGAAGAAAGAGAGGAAGAAAGAGAGGGAGAAAGAAGTAGAGATAAAAATTCGAAATGCGGAAGAGAGAGAGGCGGGGTTGGATGATGGCGAAGGGAAAGTGAAAGTGCATGGATAAAATTGCTAAAGAGAGAGATTAGTAGTAATAGGATTAGAAAAAGGGAGAATAAAATGGTAATGAGAAGAGGAATGGTAAAAGAACAGAAAATGGCGAGGGATAGGAGTTATCTTTGAACGGTGACAGCGGATGAAATTCCATTTTCCTTTTTACTGTCGCTGAGATATTGGAGCGCTCAGTTTCTTTATGGATGTAAACCGTTTTGCTCCTTAAACTATCCTGTCGGTAAAATAAGCGAGGTTTCTCCAAAATGTAATCCACAGTAACAAACAATATTGCAATGCCATGCTCGGGATGGCTAATATGGTCAAATTGCGCAAATAAATTCATGCTTCCAATCAATCAAATAACTCTGATTCATAATTCCAACATTTCAAAGTGTTCTTTCCAAAAACACGGAGTACTGTGTCTTAATTGTCTACCCGATGTCTATTGCTATGTAGTACATACTTGAGAATTCACACAATGACGGTAAAATAAGAGTGACGAAGATTAATACGGAATTCTCCATACATTTAGCAGTTATTTGGGGCATTAATTTCCGTAGTTGGCTCAATGCGAGTCGATGCACACAATTCCCAATTCAAGATTTAAGAAAAAACTTGAGGTTTGCCTTGAATTCGTCATTTAAATTGGAACAAATTTCATTTGTCCTCGTGTGAGAAAGAACAGTTTTACTGGAGTGAATATATCTCTTAATATATAGATTTTTGAGGGAGAGTTTCACATAGGTTTTTAATGTTATAGTAAATAATTTTAAAAGTGTTTAACTACATTATTTCTTGAAAAAGCTATTTGCCGTCATGCGGAAAAGTATAGAAGAGTGATCTTCTACAATAGGTATTCACTGAAAATATTTATTGCGTTCGCTCTTGTTAAAAAAATTTATTGAGGCGTCAAAATCGGTCATTCCTCAAAATTTCGTCTAAAAATTGTTTACACTTTGCAGTGTCAGATATTTAGTTTTTACTTTCTCACACACGTAGTATATATCTATAGAGAAATTATTGTAATCTCAAAAAAAATCTGAATCGCGATTCTGACGGATATACACGTTTTAAGTGTCCCAGAGTCCAAAAAAGTAGTTCTCGCTATGCCGTCTGTCCATTTGTCCGACTGTCTGTCTGTGTGACGCCATAGTTCCTAGATAGATCAAGGAAATCAAATGTTATTTCGCGAACTTTGAAGAGAGGAAAACGCAAAAGTGAAGTTTGTTCGCGTTGATTTTCACAAATTGTTAATTTATTCAAAAATGACTTTTGATTGCAAATCACGCAGTTGCACAGATTGTAGTCTTTAAAAATGCTTCATGAACCATATTTCTCAAAAAATAACTATGTAGCGTCCGGCGAATTATAATATATAGAGTTTTACGCACATCTATCTGCCACGCAGTTCTCCTCAGTCCTCTCGACAATATTCGTCCAGTAATAATTCTTCCGCGAATTTTGTGTCCAATAGGTGCCCGAGATCGTGAGATATGCAAACAAAACCATGCACGAGATATTTGAGAAAAATGAAAAAATGACACGAGTAAACCTCCACTTCCGATTGACCGATTTTAACCAATAACTATACAACTCTTGTCCCTATAATAAAAATTTGAATTATGAAATTTGTTGATGATCCGATAGTTCTTGAGTTAGAACGCCCACAAAAACTTAATGGAAAAAGTAAAAATTGGTCCGAGAATCAAGAGCGTTATAATGAATCAGCGTTGTACGGGGCAGCGTTAAACGGGGTATTACTGTAATTAGATAATTACATAAAAATAAGAATTAGTTATTGCTCTTAAATATATTGCTTTATAGAGAAAAAATAAAGTTACTAGAATCGTAGACATTTTGATTAGTAATATTTACTAATAAAACTTTATAACAATTTTCCAGTGAGATTTAATTGTGGAATTTCGCCAATTAAAACGAAGGAGAACTTGTGAACTTTTTCATATCTTCACCATGAACATATTTCAAGCCAACACAAGTCCCTGCCACCTATGGCCTAACACAAAACGACCTCTCATCAATCACTTACGGAATTGCTAAAGATGCTGAGCGATGAAAGTACAAAACTCTCTCCATATCCCAGAGTTTTCCTCTTATTGCCATAAATCTGCTTTCGACGCTTTTATAAACTTCAAACGTCTCTCGCCAACCGCTCCAGCGACTTTAATACGCTTGGCTCATTGTTCCCCAGCATCCCTCCTTTGCATAGCCTCCTCCCGTATCCCTCTCCCCTCTTCTTTCTCCCCTCTCTCCTCCTCCCCTCTCTACCCCTTCCAATATCGCCCCTCCCCTCTTTTGCCACACGAAATGTAGCAGCCATCGATTTACCGTTATCATATCGAACCTAAATAGGAGTTTCGCAATTTATAGGTTGGCGTGCCGTGAGTTTTGTGCGTTCCTGGCGGTGGATTCCTGTTGAAGACCGCACATTCCTGAAAGCGGTGGAGTGGGTTGGGTTTGGAAGGGGACGTGAGGAGCAGAGAGATCGGGGGATGGGGCGGTTCGACGGAGGAGCACGCGTGAAGTGGGGTGGAGCCGCGAAAGTGGAAAACTCACCGAAGGCTCTATGAATCCGAGCCAAGCGTCGCTCCTTTCCTACGCCGAAGTTCCGCGACGAATTGTTAAAAGGGCTTTTCTAAATGCCACCGATTTCCGAAACAGAGAACGTGTTATATCCAGAGCTTTCGGAAGAAACGAGTCTCGGGATCGAAAAACAATATTGAATTGGACATTGGACTCGCTTTTTATGATTTTCGAAACACACGAAATATATTTTTATTTTAGATATTCTATGTAAAGCCGAACTTTACTCTTCATAAAATGTTCATTTTGGTATAAGATTATTTATTTAATTACGTAAATCTCTAAAAATAACATAATTATAATATTGGTGAAATTATTTTCTTAATAGTTATTATAATAGATATGAACTTTTGATACAATTGCACTAACTTTATTAACTAACTAGGGAGATATCTGTTGAAATTCCACGGGAATGTTTTAAATCAAAATTTCGTGAATAGATTATTTATGTCAATGGTACAAAATTACACGAAACCGGCAAAAAAGTAAATAACTAATAATTCGTCAAATTCTCGCGTTATAAACTGATCTTTTGATCGATTCGATGCGTATTAAAAAATCGATGGCAGGAAAACAAACTTTCGCTCTTTTGGGCGTTCGTTGTTTCAAATCTCGATTTCTTACGATGATTCTAATTAATTTTAATGTGCGAACGATTAATGTTGTACATTCTAATGTATTTCTTCTTGCATATAACGCAACGAAATATTTCTTTCTCCTTCCTTCTCACTCTCTATTTCGTATTAAAAGGATTCAAGGCACGCTTTCACCCATAAGGGTTGAAACAACAAAACGATTTCGAGGTTTAACAATGTAACTCGTTGTCGAGGAAACATTCCGTTAAAATGGCTATATTTCCTCAAAATATGTTAAGTAAACTTTTAAAATGAAGGATTTGGAACTATAGACTGAAAAATATGAAAAGAATAAGAAACATTACAAGATTTTCTTTAAAATGGTTCAGATCCGAAGATCGTAGGTTGATTATTTATAATTTAGATCTCAAAAAGAATAAAAGCCTGAGCGTAGAAAAGTCGATGTTCACGTGATATTTTATGGAAAATTGAAATGTCTTCCTTAGAGTCGAACCCGGACCGTTTTTCCAAATATTTTTTCGTAAATCAGTTTTAATATGTGAGTAAAGAATTCTTGCCAAATTTAGATTTTCTATTTCGATTCTTTATCTATTTTATAGAGCATGATCAACGAATGTACAGGGTGATATGGAAATACCTCCGAAAACTTCGGGAGCTTGTTAATCGGTTCAAAATAAAGAGAAAAGTTCATACGATTATATATCGAAAAACGAGATACAGCTCCATTTGTTCCATGCCGCTGAGTAAGAGTTGGGGTCATAGAAGGAATAAAAGGAGCAGCATTGTAGTGCGTAACTTTATTAATATTCTCAACAATCGTATGAAGTATTTAAATCATAACAAATGTTCAAAAAGACCTCCTTACGAACGTTTGCACGTTTTAGTCCTTCGTCTTCAGGACTTCTTGATACGCTCTAAGAGGACAGGTTGTGCTGCAACTGTTTGAATCCTCGGCCAAAGCTCCTCTCTTGTGTTGACTTATTCAGCGTAAACCACGGTGTTTAGGGTCCCCCAAATGCATAAAACACACGGATTTAAGTCTGCAGATCTAGCTGGCCAGTGCGTTGGGCCTCCTCGACCAATCCACCGAACTCCGAAGATTTCATTAAGAAGTCCTCGTATCATACGTGTGTAATGTGCTGGAGCGACAACATGCATAAACCACATTGTGATTCTCAGTGCAAGTGAAATGTTTTCTAGGAGAGTTGGCAATGCATCCTGTAGAAACTGACGGTAACTTTGTCCAGTAAACGTACAGGCAATTGATAAGGACCGATTAAATTATTGCTTACAACTCCTATTCATATATTGACAGAAAATTAGTGCTGATGGTGAGCGCGTCGAGTTGCGCGGGGATTCTCGTCACTCCATACTTGAGCGTTATGGGATTTGAAGATGCTATTCCTGGAAATATTGCTTCATCGGTGAGTAGCACTCTCGATCAGTGGCGGCTCGTGTATAGGCACTGCGGAACTGCAGCACCCCCTATTTCCACTTGATATTATCGATAACATTTAATATAATGTTTTTTTTGTTAAGATTTTATCAAGTTCCTGAATAAATTTTCTTTTTATACATGTTTTTTTTTCCTTTTACACAATTTTAAAACAAAGGCTAAAAATTTTCTGGAGCAGCACCCCCACTAATTTTAGCTACGAGCCGCCACTGCTCTCGATAGAAAGTCCGGATCCGTCGCGCACTCTTTAAGTAACCACTGACAAAAAACATTACGCGGCTGAAGGCCAGCTTTGAGCAAACTGTGAACTCGCTAAAAATTACACGGATAAAACTGCTGCTCATGAAGAACTGACCAGACTGTAAAGGGTGATGCATCAACAGCGGCTGCTATTCGTCTGATGCTGGTCTAGGATCGTCTTCAATTCTTTTCAGAACTCGTTTCTCCATTAGGGGAGCACAATTACAAGCTCGCTCCTTGTCAATATTTCTCGGAGCTAGTGTACCCGTCTCTCGCAATCGGCGATCCACTAACAAAAACGTTTTGTCAGTAGGCGTAAAGCGATTCGGAAACTTCTCATGATACCGGCGAACTGCGGCTGATGCATTTCTTTCCGTTTTGCCGTACACTAAGTGCATGCCTGCATACTCTTAAAGAATAATCCATAACGACGACCCTTATGCAAATGAGCAGAACATTAATAAAAATGCCGTCCATCAAATTTTGACAGTCCATTTGGACATGCAAAATTTTGTGCAAGAATAGTGCCCAATAATATGACAAGAATCCATGTGATTTCTGCATTTGGGTACTTTAAAGACCATGGTTTACGCTGAATACGTCAACACAACAGAGGAGCCTAACAAGCGCCCGAAGTTTCCGGATGTATTTCCATATCACCCTTACATATAGATAGTTTTCTCAATTGTTATGCGTTCATTGCTCGAAGTGAACGCACGTAGGAGTTGTTTTCTTCCGTCCGCATGTTAAAACTCGGAAACCGCTGGACATATTATGATGAAGTTTGGTATTGGAGAGTTTTGATAATATTGGTAGAGAGATTTCAATTTTAGTCAAAATCGGACAACAATGATGACCACTTTACATGAAGACATACATGCAGTTTACAATGTTCCTTTGTTTCAACTCGGGAACCGCTAAACGTATTTTGATGAAATTTGTTATTGGAGAGATTTGCTAAAATTAATTTACCGATTCAAATTTTGGTTAAAATCGGATAAAAATGACGATCACTTTACATGAAAACCTACATGCAATTTACAAGGTTTCTTTGTTTCAACTCGGTAACCGCTGCAGGATTCCAAATCGACAAGTGTTTACAGCTACACAGACAGCTATGAGACTGGATCATTCGCAATGAAATCAGAACGCAGGCAGGCTACTCAAGAAGACGTTATTCCTGCGAAACAACGTAGCCCGTCAATGAGTCGGAGGTTATCTGCACACCTAGCAATCCCCCGCGTAACAGTATGGAGAACGTTACGTTCTGAGGGTTTCTATTATTACCATCCTAAACCTGTCCAGCATCTTCAAGAAGGAGATTATGGTGTGCGATTAAATTTTTTTCAATGGCTAATTGTAAACTATGAACTTTGCTCACATTTTGTTCACCGACGAAGCAACGTCCATTCGTGAGGGGGTAAATAATACAAGGAACACACATGCATGTGCAAAGGATAATCCTCATGAAACAGTTGAATCTAACTTCCAACACTGTTTTTCATTAAATGATCGGACCTCATGTCTTCAATGGTCGTCTCAATGGGATTACTTACGTTCAGTTTTTGGAACATGAGTTGCCACTCCTTTTAGACGATGTTTCATTAGAAACACGAGCCCAGATGTATCTTCAGAACAATAGAGTTTAAGCTCATTTTCATCATCGTGTGACACTATCTCAATCGTATGTATCCCGATCTTTGGATCGGCCTTGGAGGCCCACACTCCTGGCCAGCACGATCTCCGGATTTAAATCCGCTGGATTATTTTCTGTGAAAATACATGAAGATGCTAGTCTATCCGGAAATCTAGATACGCTTCTGCAATGAATCACTGATGCTGCAGGTCAAAATCAAAACAACAAACAGATATATATATATATATATATATATATATATATATATATATATATATATATATATATATATTTGTGTCAGCCGACGTTGTTTTTGACATTGTTTCGTGTTAATACCGTTTCATCTGGTGAGGAGTCCTTCAGGTCCAAGGAAATTCAATTTGAAAGCCTCAACCTTGTCCGCTTCCCTCCGACGGGGGTGTCCCTGGCTTTTTCCTGCTCTTACTGCTTTGCGGGGACATTGAGCTGAATCCTGGGCCAAGTTCATTCCAGAGAGCCTTATATTATCAAAATGTACGTAGCATTAAGAACAAGATCGGTGATTTGACCCATACCCTCCCAGAACTCCATCAGATTGATTTACTTTCACTCACCGAGACTTGGTTAAATGAGAGTGTCCGATTCGGAATTACCTTTCTGCGATTATTTCAGCATATTTCGGAGAGGCAGAAATTCCTCGTGGGTGGAGTTTTAATTGCAGTAAAGTTTAATTTGAAGGCCGTTAGGCCAATGAACCTAGAAACTAATTGTGAAATTTGACAGAAACCTCTCTTAAGCATAAAACGATGTTGGTCGGTTGTTTGTATCGTCCGCTTAGTAGTAGTGTATCTGCTTTAGAAAACTGCTTTGATTCAATTTTTCGTGCTCGTTAATTTGGTGATGTTATTTTGTTGGAAGACTTCAATTTATCCCTAAAATTGTCGTCTCCTCAAGATTATGAAGCTGTTGAACCAATTGATAAATATTTCAAGGAGCATCTCGTCATTGGCTTTGGACTTTCTCAGTGTAACATGTTTGGGACTAGAAATCAGGCAACACTGGATCTTGTCCTGACATTGCTTGAGTCCTGCAAAGTCATTCTGGGAAGGAATTTTATCGAATCCGACCACCGCTCCCTTGAGGCGACCTTTAACCTAGGTACTCCCGGTGGCTTACCCTCCCCTCCCCCAAACCGGTCAGTGAAAATGTGGAAGAAGGCAGACTGGGAGGCAATTAACCGCATTCTTTCCCTCTTGCTCTGGACTCTTCTCGAGGTTGGTTCCCTCGCTGACGCTGTGTCGCTGTTCTACGACTTAGTTCTCAGTGTCATTGCCGATCTTGTCCGTACCCGTCGTCTCAGCAAGAATAGGCCTCCTTGGATGTCTGTCGTATCCTCTCTAGCCCTCAGAAACAAACTTGTCTGCTGGAAATTATAAGTGCGCCCAAACCACCACACCTTTAATACTTTCAGAAATATCAGGCGTCACTCTCTGTTTTTGCTACGGCGAGATTATATTGAATATTTTAATTCAATATAAGTGACATTTCTAATAATAGTTAACGCGTATGGACGATTTTAAATGCTAGACGCCGATCTCAAAGGATCTTGAACATATTGACTTATAATGAGCATTATATCCGAATCATGGCCTTCCGCCTTTAACAATTTCTTCACACCTAATTTCACACCCCCATCCAAGTCTAACAATTACCCATATCTTGTAGAAGTATTCTCACACTCCCTCTCTCATCAATCTCCACTACCAGTGAAGAAGTCTATAGTATGCTCGATTCCTTGAAGACCAATAAGGCTACAGGATGTGACAATGTGAGCGCACTCTTTTAAAGCGAACCTGTAATATTTTATGTCATCCGATAGCCCATATTTTCAATCGCTGTTACCTTGCAGGAATATTCGCTGATCAACGGAAATCCGCCAATATAACACCCATACTGAAATGCGGTAGTAAGTAGGAAGTTGAAAATTATCGCCCTATATTCATCCTTCATGCAATTTCCATGATTTTGGAAAAAAACATTTACGAACGTCTTCTCTCTCTCATTCTCCCATACATCTCCTCTGAACATCATGGTTTTTTACCTGGGAGTATTTGCTTAACAAATTTATCTGTTTTACACTATAATATTACTGAAGCTTTCGAAAAATCATTCCAACTGGATGTTTGCTACATAGGTTTAGTAAAAGCTTTCGATACTGTGGATCATGATCTTCTTCTTTACAAACTCTTTCATCATTTCAACATTCATGGATCTTTTCTCTCCCTAATTACTAGTTTCTTACTCTCCCACACTCAAAGAGTTGTAATTGATGCTTTTCATTCATCTCTTTCCTCCATAACATCTGGTGTACCACATGGAAGTGTTCTATGAATTTTACTCTTCGCACTTTACATTGATGACTTAGTTAACGCCATCAAAAGTCATAGGTGTAACGTCCTCCTTTACGCAGACGATTGTAAGGTTTTCAGGCAAATTAATAATTCGTACGATAGCGACTGTCTGCAAAATTGTCTTTCAAAGCATTCCGACCGTTGTCAAATATGTAAATTAACTCCAAAACCTAATAAATGTACGGTCCTCTCTTTTACTCTGAGAAATAAGCCTATCGCTACTTTCTATTCTCTTGGTGATACTTCTATCCTAAAGGTCTTATCTCAAAAACATCTTGGTGTAACTTTTGATGCAAAATTATCTTTCTCTCTTCACACTGATAAAACCACATCTAAAGCTATGCCTATTCTTAGCCTTCTTTACCGATTTAAGCACTTAAGTCCTTCTTCTTAGCCTTCCTTCTCCCAATCCTGGACTACTGCTGTCCAGTGTGGGCCACAGCATCTCCGACTAAACTCAAATCTCTTGATCGTCCGTTGAATTTCTTTCTTGCAATAGCGAGGAACCGAGTTCCTGCCTTCTGTTCACTAAGTAAACAAGGTGTTCTCGCCGCCCTTTACAGATTCCTATGAATCTCAGGAGGCAATATTTTCATTTCCAATTCCTTCACACTGCGGTGAATGGTCTCTCCTGGTCCACTGATATGTGCTCACTTTTTTCTCGACGTGTTCCATCACGTTCCACTCGTTTGAGTTATCCTTTTCATCTTCCGCCTTTCTGGCTATCTATACCCCAAAGGTTGTCCTTTTATCATCTTTCTTCATCATTTAACACATTACTAAATGCGGCACCATTTCTGGATATTTCATGCAGGTCCTCGCTACAGAGAGAGCTCTCTCTGTAGCTGAAGAAGGAGTAGTTCCGAAAGCTTCTACGTTTGTGATGTTTCTGTGTTTTAGTGTTCTTTTACGTGTGTCGCTTCGACATCCCCGGTGCCTCGCCAACCTGAAGTCGTCTGATTGGTGAGTGTTCACTGGGTTTCCTCATCCCAACACCTTGTTGACATCCATATATATATATATATATATATATATATATATATATATATATATATATAACATAAAACATCTGGCATATAAAATATACGTATATAGGAGAATACTAATGTTTAGACACTTCAAGAAAACTTGGAGAGTCGAAATTCTTTACATTGCATCGATAGGATAATTTGCAAAACCGACTAGAAAAAACAAAAATCGTGAAAGATTTTAACAATGTGTCCGGTAAAAATCCGCAAATGTTTATGTATTTTCGAATCTGCTACGAAACTGATTTTTTTTAAAATGGTAGAATGATATGAATTTTGATATTTATATTTGTTTGGTTGTTACAAATTCTTAAAGTTTAAACAAATAGGTAAATCTTTAGTTATTACTGGGCAAGCCACAAAGCTATTTTTTTTATTATTTAGAGATTAGTGCAAATACACATATAAACATAATATATTTTCTTGAAATTGTTATTGCGGCCGTTATAAATGTTTAAAATTTAAACAATTAGATAAATATTATTTCATTTCTAAATGAGCTACAACGTTAACGCTTGGCAGAAAGATGTGCCTTTAGTTCACCACAATGGAAAAATTATAAAATTCTTCAAATTGAAAACGTTAGGTATTCTTTTAATCATATATTTTTCCATGAGAAAAGAACAAAAATTGTTACAAAGGTCAAATATTTTGAATTTAAAGAATCTCTAATAATGAAATATCTCCGATAAATTAATATTTATGAGGGTGGGATGAAATGCTTGCAGAATGCATGCACCAACTACTTGACTATTAATTAATTGTTTTGCTCTAAAGATATTTTACTTGGTAGTGCATTAGCCTTTTAATTAGCATTTTAAAGATAATTTCAATACTTGAAACGCAATTAACCTTTTATATAGCTGAACGTTTTTTTAATACAAGATCAATGTTAATTTTGCTTGGAACCTAAATAAAAGTTCCAGACACAACTTAGATTAAAAACGTAATTAAAAACTCCATTATTTATGAGTGGATCATCTTTAGTAAAAATCTCGGATTTAAGGATAATTACCGAATTTGTCCTCTTACAAACAGATGCTCATCCACTGAACTATGCAGTCGATATTCACCACACCACAAATATTCTTTTAAGCACATTCGCCAATTTCATAAACATAGACGTCTTTTCTTTCTAAACGTGCTCCAAATTTTTCGTGATCACGTCTTTGTGCCGAATATTTTCGGTCCAAAAATTTTCGTCAAATAAAAACCCTCGGACGCGAACGTCTCATCATCCTCCTCACCTCGTGACCGCTTTTTCAGACGTATCTCCAAAACCATCACGATATTCCTAAGGGTGAATAATTCGCCTTTCAGACTCAACCCCTCCTGCCGCCTCCTCCCACCCTTCCCCTTCCCACTAACCCCCCCCCCCACCGCCCTATCCCCCCACCGCGCGCTTTCCTTTATTCCTCGGACGCCATTTATTACAAAAGGGAGGATCTACGGAGCTGCGTTAACGAGGGGGTTTGGGGTGACCCCACGCAGCCCTTTCGATCAAGATATTCGCTCCCACCTCCCGCGCCTCTCCACCCCCGTCTCCCCGTCGCCGGCGTCCCGTTCCAACCCACCTCAGCCGAATGGGGAAGGGACGGATTCACTCTCCACCACTTTCCCTCTTCCTCGGAATATTCACCGCACCTCTACCCCACCCACCGTCCTCCGAAACCATTCCTTAACCTTCGCTTGCTTTTCCTCGCACTCCGCGGCGTTTCTTCCGTCTAAACACTCCCTCCGCCCCGACCCCCTTCCGCACCTGTCTCCCCCGCCTTCCGACCCCCGCTCCCTCTGCCCTCCATCTGATTTCCAAGGCAGCATTCCCGGGTAAAAAATACATTTCTCCCAAATACTCCCTGTCGGCGCGTTCTTTCCGATCTTCTTGAATCCATATTCGAATCGCTTCTTCACAATCCACCCCACCCTCTCGCGCCACGCCCTCTGACATCCCGCCCTGCCTCTCTCTCCACATTCTCTTTATCCTCACCACCCCCTGCCCGATACCTTTACCCTTTCCAACCCTATTAATTTTTTCTAGCGTTTTCCGCCGTCTCATCCCTTGCCCGCCCCTCCCCCCACTTCTCTCTTTCTCCCTCATCCTTCTTCCCACTCCCCTTTCGCGCCCTTCCAATCTTCCCCACAGTTCTCTCTCCTCCTTTATTGTCCCACGTTCATTCTTCCAAAACCCTTTTCCGCTTGGACTTTTTCTCCATTAAAAAGCCTCCAAAAAGAGTTCTCCCCAGTGTAGCGCCTCACTCCCCCTCCCATTTTTCTTTCGACCCTCTCGTTTCTCTTTCTCCCTCCCCTTCCTCTCTCCTATTTCCCCTTTATCTCCACCTTCCCCTTTATCTCTCCTTCACATATCTCTCTCCACCTTTCCCTGTCTCTCTCCTTCACCTACATTTCTCCTCTTCCTCCGCACGTCCTCTCCAAACTCGCAATTTTCCACCGCCATCTATGCCTCGGTTTACTTCCTCCAACCTTTCTTTTTCCGTTCTCTCACTTCCGAAATTCTCTTCTCTCTCCCCTTGCCTTTCCCTCTCTCCTTCCTCTCTCCCTCTTCCCCAGTCATCTCTCTCTCTCTCTCTTTTCGCCCCTTCCATTCAAGCCGCACCCTCTCTGTCTCTATTTCCTTCTTTTTTGCTACTTTTTTTCAACCTCCTTCCCTTAATGATTTAAAGGACGTTCCTTCACCCCACCCGCCCTCTCTCGCTTTACGCTTGTTATTCGCCTGTGTGATTAGTGGGTGCGGCGCTGTAACTTCTCTCATCTGCGCCTCGGAGAAAATCCTTATTTTCTGGCGATAGCCTGTGTTTATGCCGACATAATATGTCTTTAGAAATAAAGCCGTTATGGTATTAATTAGGCTTCAGAGACAAAGAGAAATGTACTGAAAAATATTTATTATATTCTGATAGGAAATAATCATTATTATCTTCCATTATGTTAAAATATATGTTCATCCATTATCCTAGTTTGATACGCTAACTTATAAAGATACTAATATATTCCTGAAAGTGATTGATAGTTTATTAAAAGAGTGATTCTGCTTCAAGAAAGAGAAAGAAGTTTGCCCCTGGACGAATGATTGGAAGAGGGCATGAAATTACAGATTAACATTGTATTTCCATGTATAATGATTTAGAATTTTTAAATCTTACGAGTTAGTTTTTAGGCGCCTACCAGAATGGAATAGATAATACGCATATTTATATTTATTTGTCTTAACTCTCTCTCTCTCTCTATCGTTCTCGTTGTGAGTGGACACTGCTCGCCTTGAAATGCCTACCAACTGTCCTAAATGTTCTTTAGTAGTGAAACGTGGCCAAAAACCACTCTCATGTGGTCTTTGCAAAGACATTTTCCATGTGGCCCGTACGTCTATGAATGAAAGTGATATAGACGCAATGGAGGAGCTTCAGAAAAGTTGGTTCTATGAAAGGCCCGCCGCTGGTGTTCGGGCCAACAGGAGCGACGAAACCCCTGTCAACGTTAGCAACCATCCGAATATTGTAACGCCAGCGCAGGAAGATTCATTAAGCAGCATTATGAGAGAACTCCTTTAAAGTGTTATAGCACTTCAAGAAGACAAGTTGGAAATTAAAAAAAAACTCTATCTTTTTGGCAGGAAACCGTAAATGAACAATCTAAAGCGATCGATTCTATAAATAATGCGCTGTCAAAAATCTCTGACGATCTCGATAGTGTAATGCAGTGGTTCTTAACATTTTTAGCTCCCCGCACCCCTTGGTCTTTCAGAATATGCTTTCGCACCCCCGAAAAAATATCTTTGATTTACGCAAATGTTTCTTTCGAAGACATGATATGATATAATCGTCTCATTTATAATGACTTGCGTTTATTCAACGGCTGTGACAAATTAAATGACATTTCTCCAAAATGTTTTGTCGTATATTTTATTTAGTTTCTATTTAAATTAATTTATTTTAAATCTCTAGATCAACACCTCGCACCCCTAAAAACAGTGCCTCGCACCCCAGGTTAAGAACCACTGGTGTAATTAGTGTCACTAATGCTCTAAAAGCTAGTTTAAATAGTATTGAAAATCTAATTAATCAAATAGAACAGAACTCTCTGAAAAATGTTTTGGAGATCAATGGTATTCCCATTATAAAAGGTGAAATACTGGAGGCCATCGTGTGTCAAGATGGGCTTGCCCTTGGCTTAAAGACATCGCTGTCAAAAATTAGTTGTGAAAGGGGTCAAGTTATTTTTATGGCAGCCTATCGACCACCAAAAATTGGTTTTTTTCAATTTGAAAAATAAGTTGTTTCATTTCATACCACTATATGAAAGCATAATTATTGCTGGAGACTTTAATGTTGACTACCACGGTGAGAATGCTGACCAAACATATTTACGTAAGCTTTTCTTCTCCTTAAATTTATACGTAGTCCCATTTAATGCGACTCACCACTTAGCAAGAAGGAGCAAACGGTTGGACCCGATTATCACAGATGACTCAGTTAAGTAAAAGAGAGCGAGCTGCACTGGCAAATATATAAAATATAAGCGAAGGAAAATTCTCCAAAGCTAGTGAAACTGATAAAACCTTGATGATGGTTACTTTGCAGCCGAAATACGTATTGGGTTTTTATCCGGTTTTTATCCGGGTTCATCTGTTTTTATCCGGCCTTTTAACAGAGGACTCACTTCACGTGGTCAATTTTCTGCTGGTTTCCTCTCCTGTCACGACCTCATTTATATAACATATGATATTCAAGTCCTCTTAGTGGTACGTCCTTCACTTACGCGTCGTACTATTAAAAATATCAGTACAGTAAGGCTAGAAAATGACTTACAATCTCTGGCATGGAACTTAGTTTTTTTTAGTTCAGTGTATTGATAATAGAGCCAAAATTTTGTACTCCAATCAAATTGGTTTTCTTGATAAGCACGTACTAATGAAAATCCACAGCTCTGCCCCACAGTTAACCACTGACATTCGCCTTTTAATGCGTTACAGAGACCGTACTAGAAGGACGTTCATTAGAACAAAAAATGTGGAAGTCCATGATCGGTATAAGAAGTTGCGTAATAAAGTAAATTCACTGGTTAGAAGTGCTAAAAACAAGCTCCTTCTAGATAAATTCAAAAAGTTAAAAGACTCGTGCTCTGTGGCCAGAACTCCGGAGGTATGGAACAGGGCAATGGACAAAACAAACTGCCCCTTAGCCACCAATAGATGAATTGAATACCTTTTTTGCGACTAGACCTACTTCGATTTCACATGACCCACTGTCTGTGATTGATCCACTAATACCTTTTAATGACGAAAACTTTTATTTTACTTCACCTTCTCCTAATATCGTATTAAAACAAATAAACAAACTAATATCTAATGCCATTGGTCCTGACGGGATACTAATGAAAGTTTTATATCATATGCATGAGTACTCTTTTAAAATTCTTGTTTTCCATCTCTCTGGAAGAAGACCTATATACGCCCTATTCCCAAACAATCTAATCCCCAAAATGGATCGGACTATAGGCAAATCTGCATTCTTTGCGTATTATCCAAACTTTTAGAAAGAATATTTTTCCCTCAGATCACAGATTACCTAACGGAGAAAAATTTTTTGACACTTTTAAATCGGGTTTTTGCCCCTCCTATAGTACACAAACAGCTTTGCTTAAAATAACGGACGATATTAGATAAAATATCGACAAAAGAAAGCTTACCATTTTAGTGCTATTTGACTTCAAAAAACCTTTTGACGCGGTTGACCACACTCTACTCATTAAGGACTTAAAGAGCCTGAAGCTCTCAGCTAATGCCATAAATAGGTTCCAATCTTATTTGAGTAAAAGAGAACAGGCGGTGAAGGCCGACGACGGTGACTTTTCCAGTTTGAAATCCATTCCTACAGGACTCCCTCAGGGACCAATTTTGTCACCCTTATTATTCGCTGTGTTCCTAATGGACTTGCCTTCATGTCTGCAGCCCTGCCAATACCACCATTACGCAGACGACCTCCAGATATATTTCACTTGTACCCCTTCCACTTTGAATCCTGCGATTGGAAAAGTAAATGAGGATGTAGACAGAATATGTTCATGGGCAACTATAAATAAATTAATAATTAACCCCTCACAAACTAAAGCGATTGTTGTGGGCAGCACCTACTTTGTTAAAAATCTTGCTGTAGATATTCCTAAAATTGTCTTAGGAAATTGTTACGTTGACTGTTCATCATCGGTCCTTGATCTAAGGTTAATAATATACTAGACACTTTCCTAGAAAGAACACATCACCTGTCTTTCTAATAAAGTTTTCAGGACTCTTCATCAATTAAAAATACATCGAATGAAATTACCCACTAATCCAAGGCTTAACCTCGTATCTTCATTGATCCTTCTGCATTTTGATTATTGCTGCGTTGTATACTCGTATAATGACATCAGCGGGGAACTTAATAGTAAGCTTCAAAGGGCATTAAACTCTTGTATGCGTTTTGTTTACGATGACCCAAAATATGACCATATAGTGGCTTTTATATTAAATCGAAGTTTCTTAAAACAGATAAAAGGAGGACATACTTCCTGGGAAATCTTGTTTATAAGATCTTGATCACTAACGATAAGACACCAAGCTACCTTTACCAACTGTTTACCTACTCTACAGATATGCAGAACAGAGCCACACGTATTCCAAAGACCATCTGTAAGCCCCCTACAATCGCACTACTACATATCACAATTCATTTGTAATAAAATCTGTAAATCTTTGGTACTCCATCACAGGGTCTATACGTTGTGCTGCTTCCTTGGATAGGTTTAAAAATAAACTCTATAATTATTTGTTGAATAAATGCAACCACGAGCCATTCAATATAAAGTAATGTGCAACATCATTAGTTAAATTTATGTATAGAGGCATTTATAACTTTCTACGTTCTAAGTTTCGCTCTTCGCCTTTGCGCGTTATGGAAATATATAATTATACCACTGTCACGTGATACATGATTTATGTACTATTTATGTAATATTTATTCGATTATGTGAACATGTTATGTAAAATCAAGTACTCATTGTACCAACTTAGGAGTACATATATACTTTTATGTTATCGAGCCGGTCGTCTATTCAATATGTTAACTTTATTTTTGTCAGTATGTAAACTTTTTTTTCAACTGCTGTATGCCCTTAAAGGCCATTGGCCAAGGATAATAAATCTATCTATCTATCTCTCTCTCTCTCTTAGACCGCAGATTTTATCTCTCGCTAATTGACTGGCCACAACATAGAGAAGGATATATTCGTCTAGATGCTGCCAGATCAACATGTTTCTATAGTCGTCGGGCAGCGATATGTCTAGTTTAGTTTATAAATATCCACCGAAAATGTCAGCTGTGCAGTACTAATTAGGAAGTATAAGTATGAATTCTGATTAAAAGAAGCGTTTGTTGACTTTAATGGAGGGCGTCTACTTTGTAGTTAAACTTCGCATCTGAATTGCTGTAGAGCAGGGGACACCAAATTTTTTACTGAAAGGGCCACATACGGCATTTCAAATGACTGATCGGGCCTTGTGAAAAATTCAATGAGCAAGTTTTGAGAATTTTTACGATTCTCTAATATGAATTTCGTTTGTATTAAAAGCAGATTTCACCCAAGCACTCGGAAAATGTCGTTTAGACATCATAAATGATATTTAATGAATACTCTTGCTGATAAGGTGCGCCGGATCAAATCACTGCGCGGGCCAGATGTGGCCCGCGGGCCGTAGTTTTGGGCCCCTGCTGTAGAGTAATCCCTCACTTCCCTAGGAGATTACGTTTCTAGAAGGCGCAGCGGATGTCGAAAACGCGAGTACTGAAGCCAAGGGAATGTAGGGGAAAAGGGTTTCGGTTCCCGGTTCCCATGAAGAAAAACATCACAAAAATATTATATATATATATAAGCTTATACTATACTACTCATCACAAAACTACATAGTAGGTAATAGTCCATAAACATATCAAAGAATATAATGCTGTTATCAAGGATTAAAATACTATCTTAGGATAATATATGAAGCGTATAATGCCTTTTAAAATAAGGAAAAATGCGTACTTTTATTATCTTGTCCGCCTTTATTATAGTAGGTCTTTGGAATTAACGCCATCTTATTTATACAATTTCTAAATGCTTGGAATATTTTTCCCTGAATACTTTTCTTCTGGGTAATCAATAGTTCCTTTTCGAGCCTTACTGACAGTTAAATTATGCACATTACATAAATCAGTACCAGTGTGTGCGCGTTGTGTTTCAAAGGCACAACAAATAAATGGCGGCTTTGCTAGGTAAGGATGACGATGTATAACGGGAAGTTTTTCAGAATTTTAAGGCGATTAAAAAAATTCCTTAATTATAGATAGTAGCTACATGGTTGTTGTGAGGTAATTTTATACCACCGATCTACTGAATCATTTCAATAATAAGTATGTGTATTGTATATACGTCAAAAGTAAAAAAAATATCCTATATAAATACACAGACGCCAAACTTATGTATATGTCTTCTGTTGCTTATATTCTACCAACATTTTACACTGGTAAATGAAACCGCGGAAAGCGAGAACTTATTGTTTGTTAAACACTATTAGCGATATTATCGTACAATAAAACGGCATATCTCCTCGCATTTCTTTGCTGTTAATATAATCTACTCACATTAATAGACGAAATAAGAAAAAATCATTCCGAAATAATCCAAAGAAAGGAAAATGCAAGCACCCAAATAGGGTCGAGCTTTTCAAATCCCATATATCGATAATATTCCAAGCGTAAGACGTATTTTTACGATGTCACCAGAAAAGTCTCGAGGTGATTACAATCGCCGTGGTATTTGACAAAATTTCCGCCGTCATAAAGCCAATTGCCAAATTTAATCTGGTACCTCTATCAGAGCCTCTTCTTCCAACTGCTTCTTGGACGCGTTAGAGCGAACTTAGGACGCATTCTCTGCGCTCTCCCGCGGAAACGCTTATCCATACAACCTTCTTATTTGCTCGGATCGAGTGCGTTTCGTCCACTGCTCAAGGCACTCGTCTAGTCGGAGCCACTATTTTTAAGCAAAACATTTAGTATCTTCCTTATTCATTGCAGCAGAATATTTATTGATGAATATCAATGACAGATAAGCTTCAAATACTATATATCGTCTTCTCTTTTTGACAAAACAATACAGCTTCATTTCTTATTTGTTGCAATAAAAAGAATACAAAGCTTCTTCTTCAGAGTAAACATTTGAAATTAGCTAACAAATTCTATGGTAGTTGGTGGAGGCGTTTATTTTCTTTATATATATATATATATATATCTTAAATTTCTTTGTGAAATTGCCACAGAAATACCCTTGGCACTCGGCTCCAATTTCCAGCAATGCATACCCGTGTGAACAACGATGATAAATCGACAAATATTACTAGCGAATGACTGACTGGTAATGCACCAGTAACCAAATGCACTTTTATGAAGCTCGCGATTAATAACTTTGCATAGCCAGCGGGGTACGTGCTGTATCAGTATATTTTACATAATATTTTATATGGCATTAATAATACTCATTTATTAAAATTTGGCCTTAAATTAATAAATAAAATCTCCAAAACTGTATATATTATTGATAATTCTACCAGAAATATTAACTCCAGGTATAATATTTGACTTCAATCAGAGAAAATAGTTTAGTGTATCGCATGAAAATTACAAAAAGAAAAGTTTATCTACCATATTATTTCACAATAACTGAAGCTAATAAAAGTTGAAAAACAGCAACCCTTTCGAACTATTACTTATTAATTTCGAAAAATTTTGTAGCAAAAAGGGGAACCCTTCAGGGAGATTATCCACATGCAGATGAGGACGAAATTGGAACGAAGGATAACTCACGTTTCGGTTTTTTGCAGACCACAGGGTCGAACGGGAGAAGGACCTGCTCCATCGAAAAATGCCTACAGGGTGTCACTTCATATTCAGAAGATCAGAAGGATCAGGAGAAGGGAGAGAGGGGAAAATATGGGAAGAGAGAAGTGGGTGGAGGAAGGAAGAGATGGGAAAAGTCGGGAAGAGGAAATGGGTGGAGGGAGAGAGGGGAAAAAGGGGGAAGAGGAAAGGGGTGGAGGGAGGGAGAGAGGGAAAAAGAGGGATGAGGGAAGGGATGGGGAGAGGAAGAGAGGGGAAAAGAGTGGAAGAGAGAAGTGGGTGGAGGGAGGAATAGAGGGGATGAGAGAAGTGGATGGAGGGAGGAGGAGAGTGGAAAAAGGGGGAAGAGGAAAGTGGGGGAGGGAGGGAGAGAGAGAGAAAAGGGTAAGAGGAAAGGGGTGGAGGGAGAGAGGGGAAAAAGGGGGAAGAGGGAAGGGATGAGGAGAGGAAGAGAGGGCAAAAGAGGGGAAGAGAGAAGTGAGGGGGAGGGAGGGAAAGAGAGGAAAAGAGGGTAGAGGGAAGGGGAAGGAGAGAGGGTCGAGAACACTTAATGGATTACGTAGGAGGAAATAAACTGTCCGTGAATGGCTTCGGAATATTTGTTCGAGATTAGAGAAGTAAGATAGGGAAGTAACCCTTATGAGAAGGGCTTGAAGGGCTCTTTGTTTTTAAAAGGAACACAAACCTGGAATTCCCTTTAAAACAGACAGACGCTGTTATACCGTAGGCGCACAAACAAGTAAAAGCTGATGTATTTAATATCTAATGTTTTCGACAGGAATACAACAGAAAGGTTTTCCTCTGAAAGACGACTGGGTGACGCGCGCACCTTTATCAAACAAATGAACAATACGATGAAAGGATCATTAGCGTTACTTTTTCTCACTGTCGTAGATATTTTCGCCATTCCGTTTAATTCGAAATTCTAAATTCTCTGATTTTTAGCGCCTTTAATTTCAAAAACCCGCTTTTGTTTTCACTCTGCCTGTCCGTTTGGAGGGAATTTAATATTAATTTAAAATTGCAAGTAAAAGGTAATAATAGACTGAAATTTCCATGGTGCGTGTGATCTATGATGCCACTTATTGTATAGCCAGAGACAAATTAGGATATTTAGAGGCTGCATACATAATTTCCAAATTTTGATTCTAAGCAAATGGTTATATTGATAGAGAGTAAAATTATTCTGTACTAGCTGAGAGTACCCGGCGTAGCTCTGGTTTTTAATTCAAGATGAAATTATTGAGTATGCATTCAAAGCAAGCATTCCTTTCGCATATAGTATAAGGATTAAGGAGACAATACAATCTCAAGGGTTAACAATGACACGATCAGCAAGGCAACATATCGTTAAAAAGCTTAAAATTTTCAAATAAATATGATTTGTACGTAAAACATGGGCGATTTTGTGTCGTATGCAAAGTTTTGCGATTAGAATAACAAACGTAATTTATTTTTCTTTATAACGTTCCTGGTCCGAAGATTGTAGGTCAATTATTTCTAATTTTAATTTGCATAAGAGTAAAAGCATGTAAATCGAAAACTATTTTTACGTGTTATCTTATGAGAAATGGCAGCCCCTCCACTTCCCTCCTCCCACCAAAAATCGAAATTCTGGTCCCATTAGTAAATGTACCAAATTTGAAGTCTCTAAGTTTTTGAGTTACAGCGTTAACACACAAACAAATACACAATCACACAAATACACATTTTCTTTTATTTATATGATTTGTAAGAGCATTAATGCCATCTCTAATACTGCAGAATAATCTTTTTGAAAAATTTGCAGGGGCGCACGTTCCAAGTTTTCAATATACGTTTCTTAGCAAATGCTTATATACGTAGAAAGAAAGTTAAAATTGTTCACTTTTTGTGAGACTTTTAATGCCATCAAAAAAACACCGCAGAAGAATTCTTTTTAAACCGGGGAACGTTAGTAGTACCCTAATTTCGAGAAATCATAGACCACCAGGAAGAGCCTTTTTAGTATGTTCATATCATAAACCAATAGTCATTATGTATTAGTTTAAATATTCTTTGTAATTAATTATCGAATGAATTACCCATTTAATGTATATTGTTATTATTACTATATTGCTACAATTGTTACTAAGTTTGTAAAGAATTGTAAATTTACAATAATAAATAAGATTCAATAATTGAAACGTTTTTTTATATTTTGTTCTCAAATAAATTTCCCATTTAATGATTGTAGACGAAAGACAGATACTACTCTTTCGGTTATATGGAATAGATATTCGTATTGATATGCTGCGCATAAAATTGAACGTTGAGATAGAGAGAATTTTTTATAGGATATACTCCTTTTATATCGTATTCAACGTGTCAACAAAACATATTCTAAAACCCGAAGGAGAGAATAATTTTGGAGATATTTTAGGCAGCGAAAAAGTAATTCGCTTCAAAACTAATTCTCATGCATCTTTGTCGAAAAGTAAGACGTATTTGCTAGACGATAAAATATACGGTAGCGTCCCTTCATGTGTACTCCATCTAATAAGTCAATATGACTGTAGCAGAACGTTATGAGAGAATAACGCGAGAGGTCGCCGCTTTACTGGTAGCCCTTCTCAGCCATTCCGATACCCACCTTCGCCCTACGCTAACAGCGACCTCGCATCTCCCTCCCTTCTCCTCCCTCCCTCCCCCTTCTCCTCCCTTCCTCTTTTCTCCTCCCTCCCTTCTTCTCCCTTCCCCCTCTCTTCTCCTCCCTCCCTCCCTTCTCCTCCCTCCCTCCCTTGATCCTCCCCCCCCTTCTCCCTACCTCCCTTCTCCCTACCTCCCTTCTCCCTCCCTCCATTCCCATCCCTCCCTTCTCCTCCCTCCCTCTCTTCCCCTCCCTCCCTTCTCTTCCCTCCCCACCCTTCTCCTCCCTCCCACCCTTCTCCTCCTCTCGCCCCCTCCACCCTTCATCCCTATTTCTCCTCCATTTCGCGAAGTTTAACGAAAGCAGCCTGCATTGGGTGTTCGTGGAGGAGATAAGGGCAAAGAGAGTGGCCGACTTTCCCTTCGCCGCCGCCACTAATTGAGTACATATATCGGAGAGAAGGCCTCTCGCCGCCGCCGCTTAAATGGCAGCAGTGAATCCGAAATTGGAAGAGAATGGGAGAATTCTCACGAATTTAGTTGCCGCAGTGTACCTACCTGCCCTTAAAATAAAACATTGAAGAGTTTGGTATCTCTCACTCTGAAAACGAGTTTTCCGATGTCTTTTCTTCTCGAAATCTAATTCTTTTCGAGAGTGCACTCAATAGTACTTACTCTTCCTAATTAGTGAAAGTGAAAAAACCGATGTTTTCGCTCTCTGCGTGGATAAAATCGATTTTCCTTTCAATACTTTTGAAAATCGTCGAACTTCCAATCTGCCCTACCAGATTTTTGTATTTCATTTTTTATTGGTTAACCTGGGAGCAGGCGCGCGGGGTGTCTGAGTAACACCATCAATGTTTACACTACACTCATCCACTCGTGACGCATGTTTTTTCCCTAAGATAATCTATGTCTTTTTTCCGATTTCTTTTATTATGTCACTGCTAGGTCTCAAAAGCATTTATTCAGTGAAACAGCATTTCAAAAAGTCTTTCTGGGGTGAATCAGTCACCCCGCGCCCTTCCAGATTACATTTCTTATTGCCAGTCATGGTAAGCTTTTTATTCTATATCTGTATGTAATTTTCATAGATCGATTGAATCTCTTTACAATTGACGAGTTTCATGTTTCCACTCTCTCTTTACGTTTTATTAGGCCGGTGAACGCTTCGATTTACGGTGCAACCTCTATAATCCGAACCCACGGTAATCCGAACTGCCAGTAATCCGAATTTTCTCAACATCAGGTGTCAAGTGTCGGTTAAGCGAAGCGAGCGACAGAAAGTGAAATTTGAAGCTTTTATTTTGTAACAAAATCGGGCAGAGATGTCCGCTACTAACATATTTGAAACAACGTTTTCAAAGGAATAAGCTATATCGCTCATTCCTACTGCCGCGGCCCAGTGTGGAGTACAATTTTCTCGTCCATCAACGCGGATCTCTCACAGTAATTTTAGTGATCTGTAAGTACATTAATTGGTGCTTTATTTACAGAAATTTAATACATTATAGATATTTTCCTCGCTATTTTACATGAATATTGATACACTATTACACCACTGGCATACTGCCACTACCTCTTCAGCTGTGTAAGCAGGCATACGATATAAGACCCTGGTGAAAGGAATAATACCAAAAATATGGATGACTGTTTAGTTTAACAAGACGTAATCATGTATGTATATATACATTTTCAGTTTCTACTGTGTAAACGTAACTACTAACATTATAATAAACATTTTTTTCTGAAAAACTTAGTCATTCAATTAGAATCCAGTAATCCGAATACGCACTTGCATTAATTAGTTTGTATAATAGAGGTTGCACTGTAAATCGTGACTTGGAGGAAATCTGTGAAATTCTTTTCAATAGTTACATAATAGTTCTAACAAATAACCCAAATAGAATGCTCAAAAGAAATAGTTCCCTAAAAATCTCGGACAGGCCTTAACAAAACCAGCAGTCATTTCTCGGTTGCAACCGAAAAACTTACCAAAGCAACTGAGGGCATTGGGCCAAAAATCTGCACCGCCTAGAAAAGAAAATGTTTCTGGAGAGTCTGGTCGATCTATACCTGCAAGATTACGGTGTCGTATGCCCAACAAATCAAGAAACGAATGACACTTCGTTCTGTTCTAAATGTGAGAAGCCGATGTGTATTATTGTCTTATTCATAATATAATGTTAACACTATAAGTTATAATAATTAATATCATTAAAGTAAGTAAGTCTAATTACTATTATAATGCGCAAGTATTGTTATTTTTAAACAAGTTCTTTTGTATGCAAGTTAGCTAATCAGAAGTTTTGAAAAATAAAGATTAATTTAACAAACATTTAAATTATATCAGTTAAAAAAAAATTGAAATTTCCAAAATATTTCCTTAATAATCAAACAACACAAAATATAAAGAAAAATAAAAAAATCATGTATAATAATGTTGGAAAATGTAATTGAAAATGGGATTATTCAGTCACCCCGCGCGACCGTCTGTGCTCCAGAATGGATCGCGCCTGTGTCATTCGCAAGTTGTCTTCTGAGAAGATAAATGATTTTACTTGTACGTTAGAATGAGAAAAACTTATTAAACATTCTCTATTTTATTGAAAGTAGCATTAATTTAAATTATTCACATATTGCTACGTGATTTATTACGTTTTTGTTAAGAATTCTATAGAAGGAACTGTGTACTGATGGCTTAAGTATCCATTTTATTGGAATCACATGGAAAGTTATCTCTTTCAGCATTTTTTCGTATTTATTCCCATTTATTTTGCCATAAAAGACATTTAAATGTCATCTCAAACTCGATGCATTTCTGTTCGTAGGTCGTCCAATAATAAGAGGTAGACCTTCTTCTTACATCGCTAAGGTGGCAGCTCATCTCTCCACGAAAGGCCTTTTATTCGCATCTCTTCTAACTCGTTATCTCCTCTCGAATTTGCATCCAATTCCGCGTTCTTTCTCAGCTCTTCCTTCCTTTCATCTCCCCGCCTCTGCCCGCATCGGAATAAGATTTATAAAGTGGATTCGGCATGATTTGATTACGTAGCTATCGGCGTACAACGAAACTCCTCGTCGAAAACCGACTTCTCATCCTCCAAACCACCTCGCTCCTCTCCTCTCTCTCTCGCTCTCCCTCACTACCTCTCTTCTTCCCCCTCTCTCCCTCCCACCCCCTCCCCTCCTCTCTCCCTCCCCCCTACCCTCCTCTCTCCCTCTCTCTCTCTTTCCCCCCTCTCTCTTTCTACCTCCCTCCCTCATTTCCTCCCTCCCTCATTCCCTCCCTCCCTCATTCCCTCCCTCCTTACCTCTGTCTCTTTCCCCCCTCTCCCCTTCTCCCTCTCATCCTCTTTCCCTCATTCCCTCCTTCCCTCTCCTTCTATCTCTGTCTATCTCTCTCTCTTTCCCCCCTCTCTCTTTACCCCTCCCTCCTTCATTCTCTCCCCCATTCAGTTGCTGATGCGACTGGATTGGGCGCTTCAGAAAATTCTTTGAATGCCTTTGCACGAGAAGCAAGATAGACCAAATTTCTAAGTATCACGAAAAGGGGTTATTGAGTTTGTAATGCGTATATTACATTAAAATATGTTGATGGTTTCTTCATAAAAATTTATATTTCAACGTTGTCACTTAAAAATTCTTTATTTTGTTATGTTTTAAGTGTGTTATTATAGTGTTGCAGGCAGATTAATATAATATGAAATCATTGAAGAATATGCGAAAATTGAATCATATCGTTAGCATTATCATGAAATATACTCTCTGGATAAATGTGTCATTTGTCACTACTTTGAAACGGCTGTTAAATAGCTTATGTTCGCCAATATTGCATTTTTTGAAACCATAACACATGAGCATGCGCAGAGGGATTTCTGTTTGTTTCGAAATGCAATACACCAAAGTTGGTAATTACAGCGGTTTTTATCTCATCCTAGGTCTCACTGAAAGAAATTGGAAATGTTGGAATTATTACAAATCATGATGGTTGAACGCCGGCCTAAAGGATTAATTTCAATAACATAACACCAAATTGGATTTTGGAAACAAGATTCCTCGGTTATATTCTTCGGCCTTTTTAATTTCTAAATCTCACAGTACTGTCCATCCCTCGTGTCATCATTTAGACGCCACATCGTCTGTTTGTTTCCCTATGTTCCATTTTCATACGCATCGTCCTTCTCGATCCAGCCCCATATTATCGCTCTCCATTATTCGTTAGACTGTATCTTTTATGTATTTTGTCGGTGTGCAAATACGATATATTATACATAGAAATGTGAAAAGCTGCACTATTCGTATCTGGACATAATAATCGCAATAGTGCTATAAATTGTGTCTTTCAAAGTGAGACGCGTTGATGAGCGGCGAATCATTCGAGTAATTTATCTGATGATGAGACTTTTCTCTTTCCCGTTAGGTTTTATATATTACCAAATATGTGGATATTAATAAAAATATGTGATTTATTAACCAAATTAAAATACGAATTTGTCTTATTAATTATTTGTTTTATGATTTATAAAGTAAAGTTACGGGGTGCCACAAGACTCCAATTACTGGATCGCAATGGGTAAAAGCCTTTAACCCCGAATTGCTATTTTTAATCCTAATTTGATTAAATCATTGAGTTAGGTTCCAATTTTCCGGTCTATAATCGATATAATCAGAACCCGACTAAACAATAATAGGAACAATAAAAACATTGATATTTATTGTAGATAAACTCAATTATAAATTAAACCAAATTTTCTCAACCTTTGGTCCGCAGATATGTTGCCGGTGGCTCAGATAAGTGATAAACAATTAAATTAAAATATAGGAGTGATCTTGATATAGAAATGTGTCTCTTTAGGTGAAGTAGCTAGAACACTATAGTAATACGAAGGCTTCCGCGGTGTTTTCGTAGTGCTTCTAAGACTTTCGGGATTCTACCGTGTGTTGTTTCTTCTAGTGACGACTGTTTCGCCTCCATTCCAACACACCTCACCCGAACAACGTGGGTATAAATAACGGCCGTATTTCTGCGAACGATCAGACCTGAAGATGCCACCAGGAATGGAGGCGAAACAGTCGTCACAAGAAAAAACAACACGCGGTAGAATCCCGAAAGTCTTAGAAGGAACACTATAGTAAATCCAACCTACGTATATATGACTTATCTTCTTCTGTGGTACTATTACGTTCTGTTAGGGAGTTTGTAAATGGGAAAGTATTGAGAATCCATGGATTGAATAATATACGTAACTTTGCAATTTACATATATTGCCAGTGAATTTGTAAAAATTTTTTGCAATTATGATTATCAATGAAGCTACGTCATTCACGGAATTTGGTACTATTTGTATAATTAATGTAGAAATTTTAATACTTTGCCGCATAAATAATTATAAAGAGATGGGAAAGTGTAATCCATAAATGGAATAAAAAGAAATTTCAAATACGTTCTTTATGGAAAATGCCTAAAAAACGGTATCGAAATATTCGGCGGTTTCTTGAAGTTTTATCTTCGAAACTATAAGTCGTAATTATGTGGTCTCGCGGACTTTACTGTGGCAAATTATGTCCTCTATCCGATTTTTTTTAAATCTAAATCTTACAGATCACATAAGAGCTAGGGAGAGAAAAATATGGCATCTAATTATTACTTGTAGGATGCCATTTAACGAGATGCGAGTAAAATTTTATTGTAGTGCTTATATAAAGTGGAAGTTCTAATAGAAGGATGCATTTCAAAATCACAATTGTGCGGTAAATTTAAAGAAGGATCACTCGTACGTAATTTAACTGTAATCTGTCAAGCGGTTCAGGAGGTGGCAGGCGGACGGACGGACGAGACGTGCTCATTAGGCATTCCGCTACTGCCGCTTTGTTGGTAAATAACGCCTAAAAAGCAATCATTTTATAGCCAAACCCTTGCCATTCACAATATCTTAATTCGCAGCCTATCAGAATATGTCTCACTTTAACAGTCAGCGCGCAGAGTAGCATTTTCCATAATTGAGATGAAAAAAAAACAAATTACATCGTATTATTTGTTTTAACGCTAAATGGGGAGAACAAGCTATTCATTTTACATAAACACTTCACGGAAAACGAGGTGATCTTTGACTTTCTCTTCAGAATATACGCCTATTCCTTAATAGTTTCGCTCGAGTATAAGAATGCGTTCAAAGCCATCGAAGAACTGCCTTCCAAAGTGCCTCTCATCCTGGACAGTACATCAGGTCACCCACAGAGTGTGTAGTATTTTCACCTCGACGAGGTACTTTCCCTATCCACCAACGAACCCCATGCAGCCTCTATATCAGAGTGTTATTGCTGTCTTTAAGTTCTAAAACAGCAGGTCACTTTCGTTCGTATTACTATAACGATGTAAGTAAATTTAACGCTGGAAGTCAAGCATTGCTGAAAAGTATATACTACCGCTGACTGCATCAAAATCGTAAAGGTTCGCTCGATGAAGTCAAGGGATCAACCATCAAGGCTAAGGAGGAAATTGTGGAAGGAAGCAAAATGTTGATAGTTGGACGAAGAAATCAGGAGGATTGCGAAAATGGACTGTAACATTGAAGGATATGGAAGGAACGGAGTCAAAAGAACTCACGAGTCTCACGCCGAGGAATCAACCGAGAAAAGCCAGGAAGAGTTCTTCAAAACAAGTTACCGCAAAATTTATGTGGAAAAACCGAATTTAAATTTGAAAAAATTGGCTATAGATGTAGAAAGCTATTCGCAGATTAAATGATTGAGTAGGACCACTATATAGAGCGTTGCTTGAAGATGAAGAAGGAAGTTGGAACTGAAATTGTATCTTACAGATAAATTTGTAAGGAACTGAAGAAAAAGGCAAAACAGCGTCCTGCACAAGACAGAACACTGCTCTTCCATGCCGCCCCGTCAGCTTTGCCTTCACCTTTGTAAGCTAACCGGATGAACCTTCGGGAGAACTTTAATTCCCTTCCCATACCCTCCAACGCCAAAACCGTGATAATCGTCAAATACAGCATCTTTATTAAATTTAAGTTCAGTGAAAGGCTTTTAGCATAGTTTAAATTTATTTTAGATAGCACAGGTCAAAAACGTACTTATAAATTACTTGTTTATGCATTTATCGTAACTTATTGTTGCATATATCGCAACTTTAGTGTCTCGGATATCTATCCCACTTTTCTCAAAAGCATTTGGAATCGGTATCCGTGGCTTTAACGACTCTCTCAGGAACGTATCCCACAGAGAGACATTTAAATACCTTCAATATGTATTATGTGCATTAAATTAATTAATTCGATAATTGGAATTCTAGATATCATTAAATATTTTCTCTTTGAATCGCAGATAATGATATTATGATTATGATTAAGTACGTCGATATTATTGAATTTTCATGTAGAGTCGACAGAAAACATCTTATTTCTAAAACATTTTTACACGCTAATGTTATTCACCTACTAGTAGGTTTCGAATAAGTGCGTTTTCATACTGACCCAATTGTGGGGCAATTGCTGACAATTCTCGAATACAGATGAGGTTTTCTGTCTCATTTGGGTCAAAGCTGAATTCTCATAAGATCCAAAATAAATTTAATTCTATGAAACGCAGGAAATGGCCTATAGATTACAGTAAAAAAAAGCTTAGTGATTAAGAATAAAAATCTTTTATATATAATTGCTCAATGTCCGTCCGTCTGACTATATCTGTCTGTCCCCCATGTTATCTCTTGAACAGATTACCATAGAGAAATGCTATAAAATCCATTTTGTTTCTGCCAACTACGAGACTCTGGTAAAGCCATTTTCGTTTACGTAAGTGTCCCAGGTTCGACTCCAGTAGGCAATTATATTTTCCCATATGTTTACACAGGAGTTTTATTTCTCAAGGTGCAAGGTTTATTTCCTTCATTCATTAAAATAGGTACATATAGACCGAAATTCTCTGTTTTTACTCTATTTGACGGCTATAACTATAAAATAACTTATTCTGGCGATGTTTACACGTCACACGGAATAATTTGTCAGAAACATGCGTTTCTTTTCGAAATTTCATGGCTTTTCCCGAACACTTTCCGGGCGACCCACATTGTTGCTTCCAACTAAATTAGCGTCTATTAAGCCTTCAAATAAGCGAATGTATAGCGTTATTCGCTGCACGCTTTTTATGAAGCATCGAAATTATAGTTGTAGCAACGTCAAACTTAATAGATTGCAACTTTAATAATCGCAGATCATTATTATTGAGTAAACTGCCTCTGGACTGTGGGCATTTATAATGATTGACGAAAAGAAAAAAATCTAATTTCTTTATCTCAATACTGGAATGTTACCTTTTTCGCGAGCAATTAAAATTGCAATTAGAATTACTCATATAAATTATAAAAAGAAACGTAAAATTCAAAATGTCAGTTGTCTAGTTTCATAAGGAGAAATGGGCTATTATTACTTTTAAACATGCAGATTTCTGACTGACTTCGTTAAGTGTTTGCGGGTACCACTAATACTTTTTAAATTGGTAATCCATTGAGTGACCATTATAGAAGAGAACAAAATACAGAAACACGGAATTTAAGTTAACATAAATGAGGTGGAATAGTCACTTCTCATAAAGGTGAGTAGAGGAAATTTGCCGTGGTTGATATGAGGGTGTTCTGAAAAGAGGCAAACAATTACGGGTAAACGCATTTCGCACCCGGCGAAACAGTAGTCGACTGAAAGTGTATTTGAGTCATGTTTTAACATCGTTTTTTCATCGTTTTCCGTCCTTTCAGCTAGAAAATATGATAGTGGAAATCATTTAATCATTAATAACAATCTATTTTACGTTTAGCGACTAGTCAATTGTAATCATACTATATTAATAAGGCGCTCATCTCTATATAGTTATATGCAAACATCCTTGACTACTGGGATATTTATAAACAACTGCCTTACTTACCTTAACTGTTGACTGAACTTGAGATATAAAAAATATAAGTTAACAAATATTTAGTGAATTTATAGTATTGATGAACGTTTCTTTAAACCTTACACATTAAAAGGCGATTTTATTTCTTCTTATAATAGTGATAGTTTATATGAAAAATTATAACTATTTCTCAACTAAAGATAAATTAATGTATTAGATTAGACAACTTATATTTAGTGATGATTTCATTATTTATAGAGAACGTAATCAGAATTTCGCTCATTTAAAATATGATCTGTAAAACGTTATTCTATTGCTTCCTATAATAGTGATAGTGTATTACGACAAATTATCTTTAGTATTAGTGAACGTTTTTCCGAAAGCCATTATTTTAAACTTTAAACGTTAAAATGTGATTTTATTTATCTTATAATTATGACGGTACCTTACCTTTTCCTTAATAAAGTAGTAAAAATGTAAAAAATTATTTATCAGGATGTTTTTTTAACTGAAAGTAAATTTTTAAATAATAGGTAAAAAAAATAAATTTATTCATTTTCAGTCTTCGATTAAAAACACTTTGTTAATAATTTCAAATTATGAACATTTTAAAAGTCAATAGTCAATTAAAGCAAATTTAAAAAAACGTGTTTATATTTATATTAAGTTATTATGTTACTGAAATAAAAAGTCAACATTTTTAGATTAAACTAATCCTTAAAATACTTTGCCGACGAGTGTAGCAGTCATGTAAAATTAATATTAAATTCAATTACATTTAAATTAGGTACCTTACTTAAAAAAGCCGTGAACTTCTGGACAATAAACATTCTTATCATTTCTCAGTATGGAACCGTTGACATCAAATAAGAGGGAACGCCGTCGACGAGACTATCACAGAAATTATACAAGGAATCGACGTGCCAATGAAATGCAAGGGGCTAACTTTTGACCGCGTCGGTTTGCGATTGAATAATCAAGTTTTCGTGCATGGACAGCTGTACGTGGCCATGTCAAGAGTACGAAGGCAAGACGCAATACAAATTTTATCAAGTAAACAAAATTAAGTTAAAAATATTGTTTATCGAGAAGTTCTTGAGCAAATTTTATAAATTGAAATGATATTAATAGTTGTCTGAATTTTTCAATTAATATGCTTAATATGAAATACAATGAAAATACTTGCGACGCATGCCGTCGCGCGCCGGCTAGTAATAAAAGGAGCTGTCTGTGTGTGTGACTGTGGCAGTCATAACTCTTCAGATATAATGTAAGAGCTTCCAAATTTGGAAGCAGCTTCAGGTTCATTCTAAGAGTTGCACTTCCAAAAAAAAATCCAATAGGCCCACGGGGGCCCGAGGGTCCTCATGGAACGTTCGGTCTAATTGAGATTATTTTAATGATATCTCAACAACCAATTGCCATCGGTCCACTGGGTCAAGGGTCGTAAAGTAAGAGACTGTACAGGTTTCACGGGTTCAAGGGGTTCCCATGCAACAGTCGATCCTAATTTGGTTTTTTAAAAAATACATCTCAGCAACCAATTGCCCGATTTTGATGAATCTTCCACTAATATCAAGGTTTTGATGAGACACATTTTCGAGTCAATAATGGACAAAACCGGTCAGTGGGTTCAAAGGGTCGCAATGTAAGTTCCGGTCCAAATTTTGTTTTTTAATATATCTCGGCAACGAATCGACAGATTTCGATGAAACCTTCACTAATATCAGTGTTCAGATACATTTTCTAGTCTTAAATAAAAGGCGTGAACATGTTTCTCAATCATCGAGTGATAATTAGAAGTTTGTTCTTATTTCATAATTTGAACCGATTTCAATCAAATTTGGTAGATACATAGAATCTCTACGTAAATACATGACCAAAATAACATGTTTGGACCTGATCGACCGAGCAGGGGTGCCACGACTGCAAAATAAATCTTTTGATATGTGATTATTAATTGGCCTATCCGATCTCAACCAAATTTGGTACATAGAATATTCACATAAATTCATGACCAAAAAGCATATTTCAATCGGATCGACTGAGCAGGGGTGCCACAATTGCAAAATGTCTTTTCGATAATTATGCTTTTGGAAGGAATTGGGAAAACCGATTTCAACGACATTTTGTATGGACTTGTGCAACATGCTCTTCGCAAAGAGTAGGCTAATGACAGCACCGGGTTTTTCTCCTCCCTTGTGTGCGTGTTCGGTGTGGATGGAGTAATGAGTATAATAATCCAAGATGTTGATTAGCCAGAAAATCCATACATACAAACAAATTACACAAAGGATATATCATATAAAACCTAAGGTATTTCTAGAAATGCTACAGAGCTAAAATTTGGAAGGAAAATAGAGTACAACATATGTAAAACATTCAAAATTTGAGAAAAAGTTATATTTAAAGGTTTTTTTTACCCCAATTCCCAATTTTAAACGCCCATAAGAAAAGCATCGAAAACAGTGCAGGGATATATAAAATTGCTTTTTTAAGTTATTTAAAATTAAGATACAAATCCGTAAATGTAGTATGGATGAAAGAAAAAAGTTTATTTTTCTTGAAAACAAAATTCAAATCTTTGCTGAATTTGCTTAAACATTTGATTTTAACTATAAAATTATGAAATTTTTTCTTTTTTCAACAGTAAAATATTAACTACCAATGCAAACACTCCAATTGGAATTGATTTTCCATGCTTCAAGAACGTTGATTTATTGTTTAGACTATATTATAATGCATTTGATTTCAGCCAACGACGTATACATATGACGACGTGGTAATTTTAAATTATGTTTTTTATCCATATACGTACTAAAAGGCACGAATGATGACGCCATAATCCTAACAAAGAAATATCCTAATTTTGACATTAATGTTAGTGTAACATATAAGCTATTGTCTTAATGATGATCATAGCTATTGCTGGAACGGAGATCTGAACCATGAAACCTGAAATTCTAAAACTTGGACGCGAGCGGACTGCCAGAGAATTTAGAAATTTAGGTTAGATGCCTTATTTTCGCGGAAAATGAAAACCATTCACTTATTTATATATTATTATGTCATTGATTTTAAACTATGACGTATACTTATGATGATGTCATTATACTGACACGAAATTTAGAAAAACGTTAAAAGAATTTTAATGCTGTGTTTCGTAGTTTTTCGAGAAATTTTAACTCTTGCAGTTGGAGACTTTCGCAGCGTTGTTGAACAAAATATCCTAATTTTTCCATGATTTTAGTGTATAGGGTATTGTCTTAATAATAATTATTCTTATTGCTCATGCAGGGCGAACTTAGTCACAAAACTTGAAATACGAAAACTTGGACACATGCCAGAGAATATGGAAATTTAGGTTAGTTACCTTAATTTTGCGGCAAATTATAGTTATTCTGATAGAACTCATGAAATATATTATCTAAAACCCATGTGACTAAAGGGATGTTCTCCTGGAGATAGCGTTGGTTTATCTAAGAGTTTAGATCTTGGTGTATGGTAATTTTTTAAGCGCTTGCGATATGCAAGCACCGAAATCTCGCATAAATAAAGTGTAAGCTATGAGATTTTCATAGAGTAAGGCCAACTCATAATGGAAAGAAAAGTCGTCCGGGGACGTTTTCACTAGAGTTGCCACCTGTTCGCTTTTCACCCGAACTGTTCGTTAATCAGACAAACTGTTCGGTGTTCGTTACCGATGCCATACCGAACACCGAACAGCTAGGTGATTTGAAAAAATTTTAGGTGTTTGGTTCGCATGTACGTACTACACCCAAAAATTGCTTGTGTGGAACGAAGATAAGTGAATTCATTATTGAAAAGAATTGATATAAATCTTCTACGCTAGCATTAATGAAATGATACAGCATCAGAGATTCAAGAGGTCACTTTAAATTTTTCTTTGCGTAGTTGTGTTTACCAGCCATATTTTCCCTCTTTTGTGACGAAGAATAAATCAGGAATGTTACTTTACTCGCTTAAATTACATCTTTATTTGTCTTATAAAAAATTTGATTTTCATTTAATTATTAACTTGACAAATAAATATTAATTTATTAATTGTAAAGCGATAGTTTATCACTCTAGGTCAGTGGTAACCAACCTATGGCGCATCTGCATCTCAAATGTGGCGCATGGCGCTTAAAACCCGTTTTAAGATAATTTCGTTTTTACACAGTTGAAATATCTGAATGTTGAAAGAATGATCTCAAAATTTTATTGCATTTGCGTAGATATATCAGTTTAGTTTGTGAGGTTTGAATGAATAAATAGGTTTGAAATTGAAGAATTTAGTGGGCGAGTGTTTGTCAGAAAATCTTGTCATGCCTGAAGGCTCGGGTAACCAAAAGTTTCACCCGACACATACGAAGTATTGCCGTCCCTATTATCTTCACACCATTGTTTACTCATCATGGGTCGACTTCTAAAAATTAGTTATTTTGTTGCCTCATTTGCAATTTTCGCAACTTCGAAAATTTGCTCAGTGTCATATCTGTCGATTTTCAAGCACATACTCGTGTGAACAAGTTTTCTCGTTCTTGTAACAGGCTATAATAAAATCTCTGCCAATTATATTAAAAACAAACCAAGGAATTGCAAATAAAGAGGTGAGTCGATCTCCTAAGGCGCCTATCCATAGAATCACCAAAATTTGATTCCAATGAAAACCTATTTCCATGTATTAATTTATAACAAATGTTTAAAATATCTATCTTTTGAATATTTTTGTTGGGCATTTGGCTGTGTATTTGCATCTTTGTAAAGGAATTACAGCTTACTCAGGTAGAGCAGTTGTTTTGCTAAAAATTAAAGATGTATTTTATTTGCATCAGGTAAAAGATTTTCATGATTGCAAAAGTGTTTTTTGTCTCCTTTTAAAATTATTACTATTTCAATAATATTATTGAATAGTCACGGAAAGATGTGTAGAAACTTATAAGTAGTATAATTAATCCAGTTAGAATATGTTTTTTATACTGTTCGGTTATGTTCGTAGTTTTTTTAGAAATTTTATTAGAACGTTCGGGAATCGGGTCAAAAAACGGTGGAAACCCTTACTTTTCACACTTTCTGTCTCAGGAAGTAATACCTCAGGAAGATAGAAATTTTGATATACGTCATTATAAGACCTAAGGCCAACTTAAAAAACTCCCTAAAAGTTATGGGTAAGTAATACTTAAAATGCATATTCTCTACTGGGTGTATATTTTATGAAAAAAAATAATTAACCGTTATACCCCCTAATTTTAAACATACTTTGACTAATTAGGACGAATAAAAGGATAAGGAATTCTTAAATATAATCAGGGAAGAGTAAACATTTAAAGACAGAAGTTGGTGAGATTTCAAGAGGCAACGAAATGCCATATGGATTATTGATACAATAAGAGGAAGGAGGACAAAAATGGTGGTGTTGTAGAGAAAGAGGAAGTATTTAGATCGTAAGATTGAGAAGTGAAAGCTAAAAACCCCCGAGAAATAGAAAACTCAATTGAGTAACGCATATCGCAACACCAGTTAAAATTTTACATTCGTTACTCAGGATAAAATTCTTGAAATGGAGTAACTTAAACGCCAAATGAGTCCATTGAATGTCTAAAGAGATTAATTACGTCAGATAATGGCAGCGGTTGCGCAATGAAACAAAAAACCAAGGCATAAGGGTTACCCTGCGCCTGGCGCTGATGGCTCAGATAAAATTGAAAGCTGGAGTTTCTCCGAAATAAAGCTGATTTTTGACACGAAACGGGAGAAGTAAATAAACGTAACGAGAGGAGTTTCAAGAACGACCGTGAAGAGGGGAAAGTTGGTGTAGAAGATGAGTCGAAGAGACGCTTCAAATAAATTTCTGCGAAAATAATGCTGAAAATTACACATAGAAAGAGTTGTCATGGATACATTCCCCAAATAGATGTAAAGAATTTTAGAAAAACGTTCGGAAACTCTGCTCTTACTATGAAAGCTTCTCTCACCTTTTTGCTTGGAAGAAAAATTAATAGAACAGTATAGGTTCAGCAAAGCCTACAATTACTAAAATTTGAAGGATACTCTTTAAAAATCTATTAATTTCAAATATCTTTAATATTCCGATGAAAAACCTAGCATTCCTGACGTTTTTTATGTATAAATTTAAAATTTCGTCGAAATTTCACCAGAAAATGTGAAATCACTTCCGCTAAATCCCTAAAAATAAAACAAAATAAAATTTGTGGAAACTGGAAAACGGAGAGCTCGGTGATGTTACCGAGATATCTGCTTTACGGCATTAACTCTTTCTATTTTTATTAATGCAAAAATTTTAAAATAAAAACATTTTCCGAGGTCTGCGTGTAGGTAGGAACAAAATGCATCCATGATATAAATAAAAAGTTCAGTTTGACGAAAATAGCTTTACCTTATCGCTAGGAGTAAAACAGCAATAGCAAAAATTCAAAGAAAGTCAAGTGCATTATTGCTAAACGACCAATTCTGTGCGGCGTTATCTGATAGACGACACGATTTTGACGAAACAAAAGAATAATGAGTAAATCCACAGTAAAACACAGCAGTTAATTATAGAAGGATCGTTACAAATGTAGGAGAAAAATGGTGTTTCATTCGCAGAAGAGTAGTTCCCAGAGGTAACATAAATTACATCCTTGCACCCGCGCCTCGCGTCTTCCCCTTCCATCGGCACACCTTTACCCGTAACCCAATCGAACCCAACCCTCTCCCTTTTCCCCTTTCCCCTTCCCCATTCCACTTACCACCAATTTCACCAACCAACCCCTCCCCCTTCACAACCTCCCTCCCCTTCCCCAACCCTGCACTACTCCCTCCTCCCATCCCCCAGCTCCAAAGCCCTGCATGCAAACCCTGTCACCCTCCACAACCACATTCAACTCCCCCAAACTCTCCCCCTCCTTATTCTGCCCACCTCATCCAGCATCCAAAACACATCGCCTGTACTCCGCTTCCTAACTCCTCCTTCCCCTTCGTCATCTTATGTTTGTTATTCGGTATTCCATCGTCCTCCCCCTATTCATCTCTCCGCCAACCCCATATTCCGTAAATCATTATCCCCTTAATCCCTCTGTCCTATCTTACGTTTCTTCGCTCTCCTTGCCACTTTTTTCGAGCAGCCTTCGAATGTCCAGGTGCTCATCAGATTTGTCAAACAAGAAATGAAAACGGTTATTCGTTGGAAAATGTAAAAATAAAAAGATAGGTTTCAGATATCGTTTCGGTGACACCCGCTTTCCCTCAATAATCGAGGTGAATATCGCTCTTTTCTAGATACCATCGTATGTTCCCAGCTGATTCACCTCTTCCTACGCGCAATGGGTATGTATCTAAGAGGGAGTACAATGAATAGCCGGATAGGAAGAGAGGAGAGACAACTGGTGCCGGCTTTTAGCCGGCTCTTAACGAAGAGCACCAAGGGGGCCAACGGCTTAACGTACCTTCCGAAGGACTAGGTGTTGATTTGAGCACGCTCCTCATTTCTCTTTAGTTTCTAGATACCTAATGTATGCATGTTCCTTGCTGATTCACCTCTTGCCTACGCGCAATGAGTATCTAAGAGGTAATGGAATGAATAGCTGGATAGCAAGGGAAAAGAGAAACCCGGTGCCGGCATTAGCCTACTCTTAACGAAGAGCACCAAGAGAGCCAACGGCTTAGCGTCCCTTCCAAAAGGCGCAACAGCTGAATTTGCACTGTCTTCTCAAACAACACGAACAGGGGGACCGGGGGACCTTGGAAAAAAATCCTACTTTTGCAGGATTCGTGCCCGCTGCCTGTTCAAGTAGCAGGCGCAGCAGGCACGTAGCAGCCATCGTCCTTACCACTACACCACCGGGAGCTGTAGATTCCTACCATTCCCATACGCCCTTATATACACGATATGTGCGAGAGGATTCGAAAAGAAAAAATCTTGCGATCTATCCACTACCTCCAGTACTATCTCTCCTACCCTCTATCTCTCTTCTACCCTCTCTCTGTCTCTCTCCTACCCTCTCTCTCTCTCTCCTACCATCTCTTCCGCCCACTTCCTTTCTCCCTCTCTCTCCCTCTTGCTCTCACCACCGCTGCAAAAATATGAATTTTCGTGATCCAGACTGACAGGCCACATCGCGATAGGTTATTTCGTCCAATTCTATTGGACGTGAAGTTGTGAAAAACTGGCCGTAGAAGGCGCGTTAAAACAGGCATTAAAAGGCACGGTCAAGAATCAAGTTGCGCCAACGCACGTCTGAATAGGGCATCGGTCTGTCGGAAGAGGAGGCTGCACGGGAGGGAGAGAGAGAGGGAGAAAGAGAGAGAGAGAAAGAGAGAGGCTTTGCCTCTATGGCCCCGCGTGAAATGAGCATGTTAATTCGGCTATCGGAGGGTGCGTGTGTGTGTGAGGGGCAGGGGATGAGGAGGAGGGGAATGGGGACGAGGGGAAGGGTGTGGAAGGAGGAGAAGGGGAAGGGGGATGAGGAGAAAGTGGAAGGAGGGGAAAGGGGGAGGAGGGGAAAGGGGGAGGAGGTGGTTGCTATCCACCACCTGCTATTGAACTCACTGTCCCTTGGGATTCCCTTCGCGACACACGTGCTGCGATTGATGTGATTTAAGTACGAGTATTTCCGTAATAACAAGTAATTATACGAAGCGTAATGGACTAATGATGATTAAACGGAAGCATAATTAATAAATTTTATAAGGACTATTCTTTTTCTCGTCCTTCATCAATTAAATCATATCCTTCACGATGAAATTTCAAGTTAAAATAAGTGTTACATGTTTCTAGTTCTAAAATATCAAATCTACTTGCAGAAATTCCAGCCTTTTTTGCGTTGCACATGTATGAAACCAAGAGTGACTCCTTCAGTTAACTATTTATAGAATGGCCAATCAGGCCTGACGAGAGGGGGGCAGTCGCTGCCCCGGGGCCCGAGGACTTTCTTGGGGCTCGGACCAGAGGTTTGGGTACTACTATCTTTAAGTCGCTTCATTAAAAAAATTCACCATCTATAAATACATAATTACTATTATGAATTTTAACAAAAAATATTTGTTACGTAAACATCTTAAATATGTAAAGTGACGCTGTATGCATTGATATTGCTGCTCGATATCAGAACGGCATCCCGCTGAATACTCATACCGAATATGGGAAAGATAAATACAATTTATATCTTCATTTATTTTGCTGACAAGGTCGTCGCTAAGCCGCGGAGACTTTTATATCCAAAAGCGTAAAATGTAATACCCACACCTGACCATGCGTGAATGTATCGGGGAATGCCCGAAATCACGCTCTGATTTTAGGCACTAAATCTGATGCAGAGTGCAAATTTTTGGCGAGAATATCTAAATTAGATGCAATAAGAAAAAATAAAAAAATAAAAGAATAAGACGAAGCGACGTCATTCCATTTGCATTTAATTTTGTTTTTGAAATAAAATATTCACTAATGTGATAAGAGAACATCAGGTTTACGTAAGTTGCCAAGCTCTATAGAGAGAATTATGTTCGTACAGTGGGGCCCTTCAAGTTGTTTGTCCAGGGGCCCGTATTGGTTCTAGGAGCCCCTGTGGACAATGAAACATAAATGACAAAAGTCATGCATCCAACCAAATACGCATGGAAAATGTTTTAACCAATTTACTCTTCTTTTTGATGCTATTTTAGCATTTGTAATTCAAAATTAATGCCATACGTATAGTTCGTATCTTTACTCATTTTTCATGAGTGTAGCCAAAATTACGTAAATATGAACTGCAGATCATAAATATATTAAAATCTGATGTTTTTTGGTAGATTTTTAAAAATAAGTTGCGAGATAAAGCTTAAGCATTGAATTAAGGAAATTTTACAGGTGAAAATAAAACCCGCAACAATAAACAAATTAATGAATTAATAAATCTCCTAAATATCTCTAGATCGATGATAGGCTCCGATGACTTAATCCATGACCAAACGTGATAATGATGGGAAGAATGTTTATTACGCAAAATATAAAGATCAGCTTTTTGTTATTTCCAAAAAATATAGTTAGCCTAATAGCTGAAATACGCTAAAACATTTCCTAATATTAAACTAAAACAATTATAAAGGAAACTAGGAGCAACAACTGCGACGTTTTAGTATAAACAATATGCCATGCTTATTTTCGTCTATAAAAGCCATCATCATTCGGTATTCATTACCTACAAATGAGCTAATACAACTTTGTCTTTATGTTTATGATTTCAATTATAAATTGTGAGTTTTCCTAATTCTCTACCAGTATATCTATCGACGAGATTTCTGTAAGTAAATAAGACCAGACTAGATACTCGGGCACAAAGATTTTACTGCAATCTCATTTAAAATGAAATCGATTTTTAAAATAGAGTTACTCGAAATTTTTACTTTTCTTGACTGAAAGAAACTCCTTGTAGCTCGATATAGGTCAAACATAAGAACAAATTAGCCTTATAAAATTTCTGTCGCATATTCTAGGACACCTTAGTAATAAGCTTACTAAACAAAATACTCTTTTAAGACGGGAAAACGCATAAGCAAGTGCAATTTGGCTGTTCAAACATTGTTCGCCTCGTTCCTTCTCCACTGCCGCTCCCTTCTCCGCATCCTAATAGCAAGCCCTGTCAAGTACCCTAAAGAAGCCTCTCCGAGAGCAGACGATGAAATAAAGGAGGAGGAAATATTTGGAGCTATAACGAGAGTGGCGCTCTGATAAGACCCAGAGAGAAAAAATCTTTAAAGGAAGAGAAGGAAGGAGGAATAATAAGTAATAATTCAGAAAAGTTTTCGGCTTGGTAGTGGAGCGGTGGGCTACCTCCGTACAGATTAAAGAGGAGATGTTTTCGTTTTCCAGAAGAAGAGAAGAGGAAGGCATGACGGGAGGGGGGGGTGAGAAGGGGAGATACGGCAGAGGGAGGAAGGAAAAAAGGAAAAGGGTTATGTTGGAGTCGCTCTTTGAAGGAAGACTTAATGCAGAGGTAGCGGAAGGGAAAAGGATTTGTTTATGCGATATAATGGGACGAAGATAAAAAAAGTGGGAAAAAGAACATTGGAGGAAAGGGAAGGAAATAAAGGGTGAGATAAAGTTGTCGCGTAGAAATAAAATTGAGGAAGGGGAGAAGGGAGATAGGGAGGGAGAGAGGAAGGAAGAGAGGGAGGGAGGGAGAGTGGGAGGGAGGGAGAGTGGGAGGGAGGGAGAGAGGAAGGAAGAGAGGGAGGGAGGGAGAGTGGGAGGGAGGGAGAGTGGGAGGGAGGGAGAGAGGGAGGGAGGGAGAGAGGGAGGGAGGGAGAGAGAGAGTGAGAGAGGGAGGGAGGGAGAGAGGGAGGGAGAGAGAGGGAGGGAGAGAGAGAGGGAGGGAGAGAGAGAGGGAGGGAGAGAGAGAGGGAGAGAGAGAGAGGGAGAGAGGGAGGGAGAGAGGGAGGGAGAGAGGGAGGGAGAGAGGGAGGGAGAGAGGGAGGGAGAGAGGGAGGGAGAGAGGGAGGGAGAGAGGGAGGGAGATAGGGAGGGAGGGAGGGAGAGAGGGAGGGAGAGAGGGAGGGAGGGAGAGAGGGAGGGAGAGAGGGAGAGAGGGAGGGAGGGAGAGAGGGAGGGAGAGAGGGAGGGAGAAAGGGTGGGAGAGATGGAGGGATAGAGGGAGGGATATATGGAGGGAGAGAGAGAGGGAGAGAGGGAGGGAGAGAGGGAGGGAGAGAGGGAGGGAGAGAGGGAGGGAGAGAGGGAGGGAGATGGGGAGGGAGAGGGGGAGGGAGAGAGGGAGGAAGAGAGGGAGGGATACAAGAAAGGAAAGAAGGAAGCAGGGAGAAGAAGATTTATGAAGCGGGTAAGCAAGAATGGTCTGAACGAACGGCGAAGGTGAAGAAAGATTCTGGATGAAGTTTGAAAAGAGCAGTGACATGGGATGAATAGGATCCTTTTAGAAAATACGACTACTTCATAAATATTTTAAGAGTGTTTTCCCGACCTTAAAATATTCAGAATAAAATGATCTTAAAATCCTGAATTTTAACCTAACATTTTTATTTTAATAGCAAATACCATAAGTCGTCCTGTTGTTGTGATTTTCATCGAGTGTAATCATTTTATATAGGCAGGGCCGTTGCGTGTAAGTTTGCCCGAGGCAAAAAGACGAAATGCCGCCCCAGTTCACGGCACATAGGTGCAGATAGAAAGCGGCACTTCTATAATGGCGCTTCTATAAACCTCCGCCTCAGGCGTTTGCCTTTCAAATTCACCTCGCACGATAAAGGAAATAAAATGTATGCTTGTATTTTGTATGTAAGCTGTGAATGAAAATCTAAAACCAGTAACTGTCAAAGCTTTAGTATTTTCAGCAATGGGCTCATCTCTCGAATGGTCGATATCTTTGATGCCTGATCAATCGAGGGACGAATGTGGCGCCGCAATGAGCGCATTTAAACATTTTTACGCGACCACTTTCCTCCCGCAAAAGACGAAGATCGACGACACGTGCGGTGAGAATGGGGCGTCGAAAAAATGTTATAGCTCTCCGTTTGGAAGATAGCGGGAAAGCGAAATGGAAGTTGCATAACCTCGAGCAACTTTTTTTCTGAAAATGGCGAGAACCTTGTGTTATTGAGGAAAAGGAAACATTATAAAAGAAAAGAAAGAAGAAGCAGCGTGATGATAAGATAGGTTGTGGTGACAAGGATGGGGAAGGGAAGATATACGCTCCAGACTTATGCAAAATCAGGAGAAAAAGGTTTTCCGTGTATTTTTTCCTTAAGATATCGGTAATGGCGGAATGAAGAGGAAATGAACGAGCGTGGATGCTGGAAGGGAGGGAGAGGAGAGAGGGAGAGAGAGGCGGGAGAGAGAAGTAGAGAAGAGAGAGAGAGGAAAGAGAGAGGAGGGAAAGAGTGGAGGGAAAGAGAGGAGGGAGAGAGAGGAGGGAGAGAGAGGAGGAAGAGAGAGGTAGAGAGAGGAGAGAGAGAGAGGAGGGAGAGAGAGGTAGAGAAGAGAGGGAGAGAGAGGTAGAGAAGAGATGGAGAGAGAGGGGAGGAGAAAAGGCAAATTCGTCGCAAGAAATTCGTCGCTTGGCAAATTCGTCGCAAATTCAGGAATCGTTGAGGAAATAGGAAATCCTTTCCTTCATTAATTCTGCGATACACCATATTTAGTGTATGGGAATATAATCGTATCTTATCTTTTAAATGTGTTTAAACAAACTTCCCGTCTATGCAGATGATTGAGATTTCGCAGGAATCCAGCGTGTGCTCGCTGCAACTACCCCTCTAAACCAATTAGTGAAAACATTTGATAGCTAGTTTCTCGGAAAACAAAACAATACTTATTCTAATAGACCATACAAATCTTCTGAAGAAGTGAGGGACAGTGAAAATTATACTTTAAAAATAAATAATTGTAATCACTCAATTTGTACAAACGAAATATATAATAAACAACTAATATGAGTATATTTCTCTTATTTTCAGTAATCGCAAAATAAACAGGACATTTAACTGTGCTATTTTATTAGAAAAATATCACAATATTTCTCCGTTACGTATTTTTTGAGTTAAATATATAATTCACACCAATAATTTTTTAACTGCAAAATGGGAAAATGTAGATGAATACATTATTTAAATAATTGCACATAACACAATAAAAGACTATTTATTTTTAATTGAAGATAGCACGGTGCGTCACGTATAAATTCAAAAGTATCTATGAAGAAATATATTAATAATTTATCTACTGACGATGAAACGGCCGACGCTGAATCGTCATTGCGATGAATATGCCTGACGCTGAAACTGCTCGGCTATGAAACGTACCAGACACTTGAAGCAGAACTACACTGCAGAACTGTTGGGTAAAATTCGAGCTGTTGTGAAGGATGTGCCAAGTATGAATTCTTTGGCGAAGAAGCAATATAAAGTCGTCCCAATAAAGCTCGGTGAAGCTCAACATTTCGTATGATTGAGCAACTTCTTATTTTGCGCCCATTCTGTGAGCAATTTTCAGCAATAGACCCTGTGTTTTTAATATCTCTTGAAATGTGGGAAGAGATTGAGCCCCTCACTGAAATTCTGAAAATGAATAATGATGTCACCATCAGACTTCAGAAAATTAATGTGACCCCTGGTGAGTTTTTAAAAGAATAATACAAATTGAAAGAAGTTTTAGAAAAAAACAAGGAAAAATTGAAAAAGAAATGAAAAAATCAACGGACAAAAGGTAAGAGAAGTTGCTTAAAAATGATATATTCTTAGCTGCGATTTATGCCGATGCTTGGTACAGCATTTTTTTGACTCCTGGGCAACTTGCACTTGTCAAAGAGGTTTGAAAACTGTTGCACAACTAATTTTGAAACAGGAGACAGAAAATACTTGGGAAATGACTAAAATAACATGAGGGCATACAGAAGCTGGATCCAAAGCGGAGTTGGAGCCGGAGCCAATGTCTAAAACCTCAGCTCCAAAGCCCTGGCTGGTAGTGTTCCATAAACCTTCGGAAGATCTGGAGAAATCCAACTAAAATATTATTCTTTTCTCACGAACATGTGTAATACTGATCAATGACCTATCTAACGACATTAAGCGTAAAAAATTATTTTTGATTGAAAGTTATTACTTATTTTAGCTTATGCTAGTTAACTTTAAATCAAATTTTAAATATCGTCAGATGGCAAATATAATAGTTCAATGCCTAAATATAAACCAAACCTTTTAAGGCTTCAAAAATTTTGTAACAAAGTTAAGAATCGCCTGGATAATCACTTAAGTATCAAAAATTAAAAAAAAATTCACTGACATTTGGTATCTACAATAGTCATAAAACGGTTATAAAAACCCGATGTGCATTTCGGGTACAATGCAGCCGTCTTCAGTGGAAAATAACCTAATTTAGATGAAAGAAAATGAGGTAAGAATTGCAGAGCAAATTGCATATGGCGCTTTTTTCTCCTTTACACAAAAACTGCGATAAATACCGACAAAGTATAATATATACTTTCGAGATATCTTTCAATGGGTTTGATTCTGTGATGGTGAGTTTCGAGATTTTTTCTTTCGAGCTAAAATGAAAGATACTAAACATAAAGTACTGAAACATTTGTATGTCCTTTTTGTAGATTATTCGGGGGCATTAATGAAAAGCACGTAAAACTGAAAAGTGGCTCAACTTAATTGCATTATATTGAGATTTAACTGCGTATATTATGGATATTTTAAATAGTTTAATAATTTAACAGAGCGTTTCTATTGATTCTAAGATGGAGATGAAATGTTACGCGAGTAGTTATTATCGCGCTATATTATATTTTTATCTAATGGTGATTTAAATGACGAAAACATGAATTTAATAGTAAATGAAGCTGGTTAAAAGGAAGAAAAAGTATCAAGAACGAGGAAAGAGGAATGAGAGAGGAATAAGGAGGGAGGTAGGAAGAGGAAAGAGAGAAGAATAAAGGAGGAATTAGACAGTAATGAGGAGACATGAGAAGGAATGAGAAAGGAATAAGGAGGAATGGGAGAGGAATAAGGTGGAAAGAGGAAGAATAAGAGAGGAATGAGGAAGAATGAGAGAGAATTAAGAGAGGAATGAGGAGGAATGAGAAAGGATTAAGGAGGAATGAGAGAGGAGTAAGGAGGGATGAGGGAGGAATGAGGAGGAATGATAGAGGAATAAAGTGGAAAGAGGAAGAATAAGAGAGGAATGAGGAAGAATGAGAGAGGATTAAGAAAGGAATGAGAAAGGAATAAGGAGGAATGAGAGAGGAATAAGGAGGGATGAGGGAGGAATGAAGAGGAATGAGAGAGGAATAAAGAGGAAAGAGGAAGAATAAGAGAGGAATGAGGAAGAATGAGAGAGGAGTAAGGAGAAATGAGGAGGAATAAGAGAGGAATAAGGAATAAGGATGGAGGAAGGAGGAAGAATGAGAGAGGAATAAGGAATAAGGAGGGAGGAAGGAGGGGGAAGTAGAGAGGAATAAGGAGGAATGAGAGAGGAATAAGGAGGGAGGAGGAGGAATGAGAGAGAAATAAGGAGGACTGAGAGAGGAATAAGGAGGAATACGAGATGAATAAGGAATAAAGAGGAAGGAGGAAGAATGAGAGAGGAATAAGGAGTAATGAGAGAGGAATAAGGAGGAATGAGAGAGGAATAAGGAGGAATGAGAGAGGAACAAGGAGGAAGGAGAAGGAATGAGAGAGGAATGAGTGAATAATAAGGAATAAAGAGGAAGGAGAGAGGAAGGAGGAAGAATGAGAGAGGAAGGAGGAAGAATGAGAGTGAAAGGAGGAAGAATGAGAGAGGAGTAAGTAGGAAGAAGGAAGGATGGAGGAGAGAATTGGAGGCAGAGGCGCGCATCAGAGGAGGTGGGATAGACTCGATTAAGCAAACTTTTTTTATAGAGCGGAGGCGTTAGAATTTACGCAACTTTGTGAGGGTTGTATAAAATAAGAGAGTTTAAAAGCAAATGAAGGACGCGCGAGAAATAGCCATAAGCGGCGTTGTGAGCGATAGGATTGAAGGAGAAAGATCACTAAGATTCTCAGCATTTTGGTGTGCTATTTCAACCTCTTTGTGAATGAATTTCAAGTTCGAGCGATTTCTTCCAAGGGACAAAATTCGTAAAGGATTTCGGCATCGATGATTATTTCATTATTATTTTTATGAAAATACGCACGCTACAATTTTAGGCAGATAATTTTATTTTTTCGTTTAAATTTGGCGATAAAGCTTGACAAATATCTATTTGTAGTATAAAAGGTTTCGTGAAATTCTTATGTTCTAAAAAGCTAATTATTCAAAGTAAAAGAGATATAATATGATATAGAAACGCTGAAATTTTATTTTTTATAAATCCCTTTCACATAAATCTAAATTACCTAAGTTTTAAATGCTCAATGAGTCCTAAATATGTGCATCACTTACACAAACTAAATTGTGAGTTATGAATTAGAAACTAAAATCAAAACTTTTAAAGTAACAATTGAAATAGAACGTCTAATCATACGCTTCGGATTGCCGAAATTTTGGCAGTAGATAGGCACACGTCACTATCACCACGCATATCGTCAAGCGCTGAAAGCGCGCGAACAAAGAACTGATGAAATTAAAACCAATTTGAATACTTAAATCTTATTTTTGTTGACAACAGCGAATGGGAAACAAAACCAGAGAGAAAGAGAAATGAGAATGAGAGGAGAGAAAGGAACCATTGGTGAATTAGGCGTCGTCGAGAGGGAAAGGGAGAGCAAACACGGGAGGCGTTGTAAGGGGTAAAGGGATCGAGGGGGCGGGAGGAGGGAGTGGGAGGAGTGAGGGGGAGGAGGGTGCGGGAGAAGGGGGCGGGAGGGCGGTGCGGGTGGAGGGGGTGGGAAGGAGGGGGCGGCAAGGAGGGGGCGGGAAGGAGGGGGCGGGAGTAGGGGGCGGGAAGGAGGGGGCGGGAAGAGGGAATAGGATGGGGAGTGGTGAATGTGAGTATGAGGACGCGGGGTAGGAAAATGTAGAAGGTGGGAGAGAAGAATGCACACCGCGGGTGAGAAAAGGGTGCCGGAGCGGAAGGGTGGTGGGGCAGAGCGTATTCGATAGAGGTTCCATTGTTCATAGTGATCATACGCGCACAAAAGGCGAAATTCACTCACACTCGTCAAACCATCTCTCTCTCTCTCTCCCTCTCTCTCTCCTCCCCACTCTCCTCCTCTCCTTCTACTGCCAAAATCCCAGGCCCGCCTCATCCCCCTTCATTTCCGAATTTTCTGAATACTCTAACATCGAACAACATTCTCACTTCACCATCAGTTCCTCCCTCATCCTCCTTATACCTCCCCACAACCAATCCTTTCCATCATCGTTTCCACACGCCCTATTCTCTTTACAACTCTCTCTCTCTCTGCCTCTGCAAGTACTATTCCATCGTCAGCCGCTCCTTTCGCCCTTCGTTCGAATCCCTTGGTCTTCTCATTCGATGATCTCACTAACCGACCCCCACATATCCTTCTATTCTTCTCGTCCCTTTCACTTCATCTCCTATCCTCTATCCCTCTCTCCCTTCCTCACAATCCACTCGGTTCGCAAGCTGGAGCACACTCTCTCTTCTCTCTCTATATATTCGTGGCGACTAGGAAGGGTTTCTCGCGATAAAAGGACTGCGAACTTGTATGTGTGTGTGCGTGCATGCGTGCGAGAGTGTGAGTAGCCGAGTTAATCGTTAGAGCGAGTGATTCCCTTCATCCCACTCTCCTTCTCTCTCTCTTTCTCTCTCTATATATATCTCTCTCTCTCCGCCTCTCTCTCTCTCTCCGCCTCTCTCTCTCTCTCCGTCTCTCTCTCTCCTCCGATATATATGCGTCGCTGGCCGCGTTAATAACTAGCGAATCGGGAGGAGGAGAAGGTTGTGGCTAGTGAGGAAGGAGATTGTTTGAAGGGAAGGGCGGGCAGGTGTGTGTTTCTGTGTATGTATTGGGAACGTGAGAGGTGGTTTGTTTCGTTGGTATTGAAAGCTCTAGTAGAGACGAATTGTAATTTCTTTTCACTCTAGGCGAGGAGTGTGGGAGTTGGATGATGGAATTTCGTGCCCGTAATTCGACACTCGAGAGATGATTCACGAGGCGAGCAATCCGTTTATCACGGAACCGATATTAGTGCCGTGAACCCGGCGTGACCGCTTGAAGAGCTGAACTTGCCACCGTTTTTTCCGACGTGGAATGTCTTGAGCTTTTCTCATTTCCTGTAGAGTGTCGTTGATGTTTATGATTTAATGAATTTTTAAATGAAACTTGAATCCGTTGCATTATTTTTAAATTTACGTTAGCTATAGATAAAGATATATCAGATGGTAGCTAGCTTATGCCTGAAGCATAGGGATCATATGTTCCATCAGTTTCATCTATTTAGGTGACAGATAATATGAAACAGTAAAATAGATGATGATTATTTGTCATTGAGAATCGTTTATTTTTAGGCGTTCTTTACCAGCGAAGCGGTAATTGCGGAATGCCTTATGGGCACGTCTGGTGCGTTTGTCCGTCCGTCCGTCGTAACTTTCATCTCCTAAACCGCTGGACGGATTTTAATTAAATTAAGTATGAGTGATCGTTATTAAAATTTATGGCCCAATTGTGATTTTGAACTGAATCCGTCGGTTAGAACTTCCACTTTACATAATTACTTTAATAAACTTATAGTCGCATCCATCTCGTTAAATGGCATCCGTCAAGTAAGAATGAAATACCAAACTTTCAGCTTTCACTATTATTATAAGAGCATTTTCAGCATAAAACTTTTAATTTGACCGCATTCGAACAAAACATCGTGTAATAATTCCTCCGCATTACGGAAACTCAGTTTTCACTTCATAAATTCAAGAAGAAAGCTCGAAGAAGAAAGCAGCAAATTGGAAAGAGAGGAATGAGGAGAATGAAAGGAGAAAGAGGAATAGAACGAAAACCAAGTTTTAAAATATATACCACGAGATATGTTGGATTTATTCTGAGGATCACACTGCAATCGAAACATAGGGTATGACATTCTATTGATGGGATGCTAAAAATTATCCAAGTTTCTTCGAAGGAAAATCATTAACACGCGCAATTTGAATAAAATTCAAAAAAGTATTAATGTTTCCTCAAACTTATTATGTATTTCCTAAAAATTTCGCTTTCGCTGCGAAGGCAGAGGGGACTCACACTCGAAGTATCTTTTCGGCAGTGACGCTTGCTTTACTTTAAATAAACAAATGCATTCAACAAAGACAAAACAAAAAAACCTTGAGTTTAACGATTACTTTCACTTTAAAAATAGTTATGTTTCATGGTACAAAATTAACAATAATTTGAGATGGTTTCTACTATATAAAACTTACTCTATCATAACCTGCTTATTTAAATCGCAATATATTTAAGGTTTCTAAGAGGCAATTAGGTCTTTAAAATATTATTATGGAATTGGAAAAGCTTTATTCTCCAGCGAAAGGTTCGTCTTTTCATGGTAGACACCCCAAAAAGTTCATTGAAATATGAAAAATGTTTTAACATAAACTTTTAAATACATTGAATTTCTCGCATTTTAGCTTCGAAAATAGAACTTGAAAAAATTTCTCAGGATCGCCAACTTCGAAACCTGCCTCCAGAGCAAGCTTAGACGTTTTATTTGCCTTTGGATTTACACGAAGCGGCGTCTGGTTAGAAGAGAAAAGGGAATATCGCTTCAAATATTGCTGAGATCAAGAGTTCAAGAAAGTAAGCCGGCTGGGAAAAGAGCCCGGGATAAGGGGATTAGCTGCGTATCCCGAAGGAACGCCTTGGCAGGACGAGATGGGAAGGACAGGAGAGTGGAAGAGAGAGAGGTAATAGGAAGAGGGAATAGGTGAGCGAGTTTGCGTGGCAAAGAGACTTGCAGTACGAGAGAGCCGGATGATATAGATAGAGCAAGCGAGACGGAGGCAGACAGACAGACATATTACAAACAAGAACGGGTCAATTGAGTTTGCTCTGCACGGTGAATGAGGAAATAGTCTCGCTTATCTTCCTAACAGAGAGATTGAAACAGAATAATTGCCCAAAAATTTTATTTCTCTTTATTCCCTTGCATTTTTTCATCCGATGAGCAGTCGCTTTGAGTGGAGGAACTACTATTTGCATTAGGAGGAGCTCTTGCTGAAACAACGCTCATTCCAAGTGTACAAAATGTATTAGAGAAGCGTATCTATCGCATATATTTAAACAGAATTTATAAAATTGTTATTCTCTTTCATAAATCAACGGTCACTCCGTAATTTACAATTATATTTGCGACATTCTCAGATTTTTAAAGCACGAATAAAACAGCCTCAATTTGAGATTCACCGAAGAAGCCGTTATCTGATGGAACTCCTTAATTCAGGAATAAGTGTAATTTGAAATGAAGCAAATGTACTATTTCTACATATTTAAGTTGAGAAGTCGGTCCCTTAACTTATGGATATTGTACAAAAATGATTTGCGTTATTTCAAATTACACTTATTTTCCTAGCCTCTGATTATATCACGGTAAATGTGCGCAGTCCGGCAAATATGTACATTTCCAGGTTAATATGCACATTTACCACCAAGTTCGGTAAATGTAAGTATAACACACTTTTACCGATTAGATTTGGAAAATGTACATATTTACCTAGAGACACTGGTAGATGTGGATAAAAGTCGCAACACAGGCCACAATATGGCGGCGTCGCGAACATCTGTTGCAGTTTAAAAGTACGGTAAATGTGCGTTTTCCGGTAAAGGTGTAAATTTCCCGGTACGGGGTTGGGTAACTTATTCGAAGTGTTTATGGTTCCTCCTCACGTTCACTGTGTTTCCCCCTCGGGTTGAGAAACGTTCATCTTAATGTGGAGCCGAACCCTCGATGATTTTTTAAATAAATTAACGTGATTATTAAAGTGTAGCATTTCTCATTCTTACTTATTTCCACATTTACAAAGGCACATCGCGAAAAGTGTACATTTACCGAGAAATGTACGGATAATACCCATTTTTGGAAACCTAAACTTACATTTACCGAGCTTGGTGGTAAATGTGCACATTTACCGGTAAATGCACGCATTTCCCGATTACGTACCTTTACCGTAACATATATATCACCAAAACTACATGTTAATTTGCTAGTAAATAGTTTAATTTACAAGATAAAATCACTTAACTGACACATTAAAAAATATAATGGTCGATTTAATCAAAGAAAAGAGAAAATTAGATGAATGGTTGCACGAGTACTACTTAATTTCTCAGGTTTTCAAAAGACTATTAAAAAAATTGGAGATCGTTGTTCGTTCGCAGCCATTAAATGTCGTTCATTAGTGCATATATCACAGCTATTAAATTACCACAAAATATTTGTCATTCTAAAACAACAATCCATAATCAAAACCGCCACATTATAACTGATATAACAAAATATAAATTCTCGCATTAGTGGCGGAGTAGTACAGTAACCTCAGGTAATCTTAATATTACATATTTATTAAAAAATACCAAGAAATCTGATTTCAAAACGTCTATGGTGTGTCGTCTACGAAATCGTCAGTTGACGGGAATTTTTCTGTTTTCGATTTAATAGCTCTTTCATCTCTCTGGATCTGAAATCTTTAAAAAAATCAAAACATTCCGTGGGTAAATGGGTGTAATATGAAAAAAATTAAACAAATTGTACTCTAAAACTTTGTACTCTTTTCATATAAATAGGATGAACGACGGGGTTCGACGAGTGATCTTCATTATCGAGTTTAATAATTGTTCAAATTACAGCCATTCACATATGGAGTTTTACCAAATATAGGCATCTTTAAAAAAAAAAACAAATTAGCTAAAAGTGCCAGTGGTGCATGCATTACCGACAGGCCCTACGAGAGGGGCTCAAATTTTGGCACTTGTTCAGAGATGGATTTATGCACAGGTCCATCCCCCTCTCTTATCTTGATTACGTCATTCACAGATTTTTTCATTTTCACTCACTTTTTCAATTTCTCTAGAGGGTCATTTCAATGTGATCTGCATTATTGTCTGGGCAGAAAGCACTGTAGGCGAAACATTTTTCGGATTATATCTTTTCTTTAAGGGTTCAGAAGATTTAATGGAAGAGTGCTACATAGTGCAAGCTTGAACCCCATACCTCCAATGTATTCGACTGTAACCATTCAGCGAACCCCGACCACCAAATTGGGTTACGTAAAGTTTAAACGCCTCCTTATGGAATTTTTAAAAATTTTTATTACGATGAGAGGCCTCAAAATCTGTAAGTGGCCTCGTCATCTCGGAGTCCCTCTGAGGGTCTAATTATCGATATAATATAAAATAACTTATTTAGCATTCAAACGTATCAAAACGAAAGGTTATCTTAAGTACGTAAATTCATGCGAGCATGTAACGAACTGTTTCACAGGCATCAGGAAACCATAAAATAGCTGCGAAATAAGAAAACGTTTTGAAATGGAGAGAAGAGGCACAGCGTGTGTGAGGAAGGGAGGGGGAATAGATGGGTAGAGAGAGAAGTTGGGCGGAAAGACAGAAAGGGATTTAGAGAAATAGGGAAATTGAGATAAAGAACTGTGAACTACATAGCCTGGTCCTTAGAATATGGAGAAGCCTATTGTGAGGGAAAATGAAGCATAGAGAAGAGGAGAGCGGAAGTGGAGAGGAGAGGGGAGAGAGGCTTCCTCGAGGATAAACCGCAGCCCTCTCCAACCCCAACTCTTGCTTCTTCCTCCATCTCGTAACGTGCAGGAGGTTCCCTAATATCATTAAGGCGATTTTCCCCGCCTCTTCCTTCCAAGACGTGGCTTGCTTTTTCCCCTCCACCGAATGCGCGCTCCCCTCCGCCGTTCCGCTTTCAACCTCCAATCCTTCCCACTTCCCTCCAATCCACCCCCTCCTCTTTCTCTCGCTACCCTTAACCCGAAGCTCTTTAGCCTGATTGGCAGAATCCCAATGCAAAGTTTCGGGAGGATGGAATGCGGAACCGATGAGCGGTAAGGTGAGGAGTGGGTTCTCCATTTTCTTTTCGGTTGACGAGCTCGCAACACCTTATTTATCCTGAAATATATGCTCATAGGGATAATATGAGAGAAAGGACGGAAAATGCTTTTTTTCTCGAGATGTCCCGCTTTTGTATCATCAAGTTAATGCAACAATAACAAGTTTCAGAGTTTCTTTTAAGATTTGCCGTTAACAAGCACGTTGCCATAAAAGTAATTCGGTTTTAAGTCCGACTACATCTTTGGAGCATTTATTTTATCCAGAAGAATGTCTTCTTTATGATTAGTAAAAAGCGCTTTACATGCCCTCCCATGATCGGCTGAATGGCGACTGCATATGGCTGTCGTAGACTGTACAGAAACTGCACGTCAGCCAAACATGTTTCACATGGCAGTCAATGTACGATTAGCGATACTGTTAAGGTTATATGGCATTGTAAGCAGTATAAATCGATTTCAAACCCAGGTCGGGAGTTAATACTGAAACTAATAAATGGCTAAACTAGCATGCTCGGTAAGACAAATTTAATCGAAAATTTCTTAATAAAAATTATATTATCAAACCAACGCGATATCAAAAATTCATTACTTATCCCAGAAAATGGTTATCCATACCAATGCCAGAAAATGGCGGATGACTTTTTAAGAGAAAAGAGAGAAAGTGAGAAAGAGAGAAGGAAAGGGGAGAGTGGAGGAAGGAAGATATATAGATAATCGTCTTAATTTGGGCGAGGTTGAGACTAGGCAGTCACTTATTTCATCTAACCCATTGTTAATATTAGTAACAAGAAAGTAACAAAGAATAGAAATAAATTACAAAAATACACAAATACAGTGCTACATAAATACAAGGCCAAATTAGCATTAATGTAAATGAAAAGAGATGGAGATTTGTTTTTGAGGAAAAACCAAGTATAATTGAAGTACTATACCCTAGTAAAAACCACACCGCAGGAAAACACCCACACAAGGTGGTAGAGGGATAAGAGGAAGGGAGAGATAGAGGGAAGGAAGAAAGAGAAAAAAGGGAGGGAGAGAGAGAAGGAAGGGAGGGAAAGGGTGAGTGAATGGAGAAAGAGAGGGGGGAGGGAGAGAGATTGTGGGGAGGGAGGGAGATAAAGAGAGAAGGAAGAGAGGAGGAAAGGAGAGAGAGAAGAAAGGGAGAGAGAGAGAGGAAGAATGGAAAGAGAGAGGCGAGGGAGAGAGAGAGGAGGAAGGGAGACAGATAAGCAATTACTCCTCGACAATCGGTCTTTTAAAACTATAGATTACGATTACCGGCTGCACGTTTAGAGTTGTTGGAAACGACCACAGGGATGGTAGAATCCAAAATAAATAGTGGATGAAAATACATGTGTCGTCAAATGTAAAGTAATTGAAAAGAAATAATGAATAACAGCGGAGCTAAAAATAACCATCGACGAATGTAACCAGAGTGTTAACGAGTTACATTTCAACTCACTAAACAAATTGATGGCAAGGAATTGAAATAAATGGCGCACTTGAGGAGGATGCACTAACTCACTAATTAAATTAATCTTAGGAATATTCAACACAGTCTTTTTTTTTGTTTTTCGTTACGTTCTTTATAATAGAACTAGTTCGATATGAAGGAAAAATAATGATGACAAAGGAGGACGATTTCATTAACTTCACTTTTATTTGTAATCTGGTCTAAAATAAGACATTTACAATGCGAGACGTGGTTTCTTAATAGATTGTAGGCATTAAAAGGTTAGCACAAAAGGGAACGCGGAGATATTAAGGAGAAATATATTGACTAAATTGGCTCTCGTGCAATATGAACTTGAAAGCAAATTAATATTACGTAATTAAAATTTCGAAAAAATAGCTGTCCTGAATGAGATTAAGATAGCAAAAAACTTATCAATAACGATGTAGACACTCCAACCAAAATATTATCGGAAAATTATCGAAAGAGATATAAGAAAGGAGAGGCGAGCAATCTGAGAGCGAGCAGCGGGAGCGAAAATGATTAATTGCCAGATACAAAGGGGATAGGAATCGCGAAGACGGGTACATTAATGCATAAGGCGATGAAAGACCGTGTTTTGAGATAATCCTACGTTTAAGAGAGGGAGAGGCGCTAGTGGGAAGATTATTGGAGCAGATAAGTGGCAGGGGGTGCTTGGGGAGAGAGCGACCTGGAGGGGAGGAGATCCAATAGCGAGTTCGGGAATGGAGTGGAGAATATGAAAAGAGAGAAACGGGAGGGAATTTGAAAAGTTGGGCCGAGAACTTGGGTATGTGGAGGACCGTGCAATGGAAAGATGTGGTCCTCCAACATTCAGAATATTCTTTCCTCTTTAAATAAAACGCAGCTAGCGGTATCGAGGATCTTATGATTATTTATTATTATTATTATTTTTACTTCTCAACTAAGGTTTTCACTCCAATCTATCGAATAGATAATCGTGTAAATTTCTTATTTCCAGTGAAAAGACGATAAGTTTCACATGAAAACTTCTTTGTTATACACTAAATCTTGTAATAGGCAGAACTTGTGCATATTATCAGAGAAGCAATTACAATCAAGAGTTAAATACAGTACCTATCTTACTGCTGGTATTGTTTTTCGTGCGAAATTCAATCATCAAAGCGTAAACCACGAGACTCGAGCAGAAAAGAATATTTATCGAAACCTCGTTATAATCTGTATAGTTTTATATCCTTTATATTAGTATCATAAATCCACACCTTTTAATCCGATTTTGTTGGTTGTGTCCCTTAAAATACTTCTGCTCCTGATGGAACCAATATATGCTTATTAAAAGGCGGTTCGCGTAAATTACTCAGGCGCACAACGTTCTGAGGTAACCTTTAATTCACACGCTCTAATTACCAAGAGCGGCACTGCAATGAGTCACCGTGTCAAGGACCGATCCTCCAGATGGATAATCTTCATTTCTGTTCATTTTCAAACCTGTGCTATGTATCGTCCTTCTTCAAATGCACCATGGACCTTCTTCGAATAAGAAATCTTGCCGTAGACACTCCCTGACCAGCCAAGTTTCACTGTCATTGGAGTCCAGGAAATTAACTTCTGACGAATTTCAAAACTCCAGAATATGCTTTTATTAATACTCAACGGGTTGGAGATTGGCTCTATCAGAAGAACAATATTTGCAATAATGCGCAAAAAAGGAACTTTCCCGCTTATTTTCCAATGTATGTCTCTAAAATCAGAAATTGAAGAAGGCATCAATTATCTTGTCAGTCACCTTTCGATTCTGCTAAGCAGTTCATCTTATTCTTGCTTGGTGTACGTAATTTGACGTTATTTCTACTTCAGCTAATTTTCTTCGTTTCTGCGCAAGAAAATGCCCCTGAGAAATAGTTTTTGTTCGCTGAATATTCCGGTATCATCTTATTTTTTTTTAATTTTCAATTTATAACAATCAACGGTAAGTGTAGAATTAAAAAAGTGTTTTATTAAGAGCATATAATACTCCAAAAGTCCTAATTTCGTTGAGTATCATGGACTACTTATTTTATAAATCAAGTAAGAATCACTTATTATGTGGGATATGGAATTATTATGGGATCTGTATAAGTAACTTATATTTAATTCGAGAATAATAATACATATTTCTTAATACTAAAGCATATAAACTCTGCCAAAACAACAGCTTAAATGTGTCAAAAGGAAGAAAATCGCAAACCGCAGAAAATAAGAATTAAATTAAACCGAGGTGCATGGAAATGTCTCTTTTCTTTGAGGTTAGGTGAACGCAAATGGCGGGAACAAAAGAAGTTGTTAAGCGTTATAACTTGAACGAAGAAAGCGCTAAGTAAACGAAAGGAGCTCTGTCCCCAATTAAAAATAGTACTAAAGGACTGGATTTGTGCAGTGAGAGACTTGTAGAAAGAGAGTTTCAACGATTATTATGAAATGCAGAGCAATGGAAATATCTTAAGAGGAAAACCAATTACATTTCATATGTTGTAATTGTTTCATGACATTACGAGCCGTTATGTCGATTAAACAGAGAATACTGTAGATTAGGAAGAGACAATAGAAGCAATTAACAGTTTAATGGGAAAGAACGGAATTAAATCAAGCCAAATCTTATAAATATTTTGGAGTGTGTGTGTGTGTGTATGTATGTGTGTATGTACATATGTTCTTTATACGTTTTTACACCGTTGAAGCTATCGAATTCAAAAGTTTCATGGGCCATCCTATGGACCAAAGGAAGAACTTGGTCCGAGTTTGCAGACCTTGAGGTCTCTTATACCCCATGGGGTTAACGAAATACTATTTCCATAAGAATGCATGGGAAATGGTGTGGAGAAGCCTCAAAATGCCACGCAGCCCTTCACTGATGTGGAGATAAATATACCTAAATATTAACTTACGATCACGGGAAATTGATTATTTTACGCATGAAAGAATTATTATTTTAATTCTGTTCATGTTTTGTCATATTATATGTTGAATCGTTTGAAATCATCCTTTAAGCGCAAAATTTATTAACGTTTTCCAGACGCCAGCTAAGCTAAATTTCTTAATTGTTGTCCTCTTTAAAAGAAGATAGCGACATAAAGATTAATGCAAGGAAAATCCACGCCGTGGCGCGCCGTAGAGAAAGAATAGCCAACGACAAGATTAAGGGTACAAATGGATTCAATACATAAATATATTCTATGGATACTTTTGAAGTGAGTCAAATGATTTTTAAGGAATATTAGAACATTGTTATCTTTGACCATTAACAATGAAAGATTTATCGCAACATAAATCAATAAATCTACTTACATCTGTTCGGTAACTACGATGTTGTTTATTGTTTACATTTTGGCTAATAGTATTGACATAATCCACAATTTTATAGCTGCTTTAAAGGCTTCGGTGCATCTATCCATGTAAATATTAAGTAAGACGTTAATGAGCAATTATATTAATGGTAAAACTTTACAATACAATACGCAATAAAAATCGTTTGCTACTTAAAAGAAAACTCTTTCCCTAGTAGATAATATAGATGAAATGCATTTGAGCTATGACGTGCTGTGTAAATTCACAGTCGATGAAAATAAAATACACAACACAGGTTTATAAAAGTACCATTTTACCGGAAAATAATAAGTAACGGCCGATGGAGGAAAGCTTCCACCAATAACAATTTTAAAACTTAAAACTATTCCATTGGAGAATTTTCCAAACTGTTTCGTTATTTGCGTCGATACTAAAGGGTGAAACGTTGTGAAACGCTTCGAACATGGTTAACAGAAATATGAGCAAAAGAAAGAGGCACGTTATTTAAACCTAAACCAATACTTATATTTCTTCTCGAACAGACTGTAAATGATACAAAAGAGCTGGAGAAGGAACATTTCTAAATTTGGATTGTTTTCGAAAGTTTGACGAAAAAGCTTTTACCTTTGGAAATTTAATTCAGTACGTCATTTAAATAAAATATGAGTCATTATTGAGAATAATGAAAATCAAGATGTTTAATGCGATCAGTACATACATATGATAAATAAAGAGATTAGAAATGTATATTCTGTGTATATTTCATTTATTCTATGTTCATAATTACCTACAATTTCTTTTTTAAAGTATTTGGAAGACCCTAAAAGCATTTTGTAAAATAATATTCCAGCAATATTGCCCATTTGATGAATAAAGTATTATCGTACTCACACACTCGTGCACAAGCATAATCACACGCAAACACACACCTAAGTAATAGCAGAGAAACGTTTTATGAAGCGCAATTAATTCAAATAAACAACTACATTTGTAGATTTTTTGTCTCTGCTCAGTGGCGCTTTAACTCCTCAATTTTGAAAGAAAGAGATAATTAATCAAAAATCTGCGAACAAGAACGAAGCTCCATGAATAATTCAAGATGCCTATATTACTTATAGTTTTTATATGTGAGCCAATAAAAAGGCTATAAAATAAAAAATCAAATGGAAACAGAGAGAGAGAGCGAACGAAAAAATTATTGAAAAGTTCAATTTTAGTCTTATAGAAGATGGCGCGAATGTGTCGGATGACGATAAAAGTTCCAGGGAAAGAGGAATGACCAATAATCTCAATATGAATAAGAGGAAGGAGTGGCGATAGGAGACAACTGAAGCGATGGACGTGTAAACAAAATACAGAAAGTGAAAAACTATATAGTACAAGGAATGGGTGTGAGTTCTGTGGACAGAGCTGGAAACTTAGGATGAGCAAGGGAAAGCAAGTTGAGAGATAGGGAGTGATAGGTGGTGAAGGGGAGAGGGAGTGGATTAAAAGGAGGGAGGGAAAGGAAAATGGATGCAGATGGAGGGGGGAAGGAGAAGGAGGGAGTGAAGGGAGGGAGTGAAGGGAGGGAGTGAGGGGAGGGGGTGAAGGGTGGGAGTGAAGGGAAGGAGTGAATGGAGGGAGTGAAGGGAGGGAGTGAAGGGAGGGAGTGAAGGGAGGGAGTGAAGGGAGGAGTGAAGGGAGGGAGAGAAGGGAGGGAGTGAAGGGAGGGAGCGAAGAGAGAGAGTGAAGGGTGAGTGTGAAAGGAGGGAGTGAGGGAGTAAAGCAGAGGACAGAACAAGAGGGGAATAAAAGGGATTGGCTCGCTCGAAGGATCGCATGAGGTGAGAGGGGAAGGGAAGGGGGAAGGGTAAGGGGGGCGATAGGGGAGTAGAGGGATAGATAGGGTTCGAATGCAGCGGATCCAACAAGGGCGGGGGAGGAGATTAAGCGGGTGTGGAGGTGAAGCGGTTGAAAGATAAGGCTTTGGCTGAGAGATGTTTATCTCTTAATACGATAGCCATTCGAACGTTTGCGGGCCATTTAAACTAAGTCTTGGGATAAGAAGGGATCCTGCCCTGACTTCTGTCTACGACCCTTCACTTTAATGGCTTCTTGGACTGTGACCAAAGAGCGCCAGATTATTTAGATTTCCATTGGAGCCGTAATGCGGCGGAGCCTGTTAATTCTTTCGTTTTACGGCTGTAATGATCTTCCTATTTCTCTTCTTGTTGATGCGTTTTAGATTTAGCTATCAAGTTAGACCTGAAAATTCCATAATTAACTATTCATCTCATATTCTCTCTAAGCAAATTATGTTAACATATGCAATTTTGAATGAAAATATTATGTTTATGGTCGCACAGAGACGTCCGTATAAGAGGAATTCTACTTAGTTTATCCAAAAGATTCTATTCCACTCCAATAGCAAATTTATTGGCATTAGACCATTATTTCCCCATTTAAGGATAACTGTTAGACATTTGATACCTCCTCGCCAACGATAATGGTACTCTAAATAAAGACTACTTATCAGTAAAAAAGGGTAACTTAGCGTATATTGGATGAATTTACATTGAGTAATACATAATTGTGTCTATCTATCGAAATGTTCATAAAACCAGATTTTTGTTTAATTATAATTCTCCCGCACACATTATAATAATGTCATAAAATATTAGTGCTATATATTCTACCAAAAATATCTTAATCTGAATAGCATTTTGAAGATGAATTTATGCACCCATCAGTCGATTTATTAAAATTCATAAACTTCACTTCAACAGAATGTGTGTACAACAGTCGAAGAAGAAAGCTTTTGTACTTAAAATATCGTAGGAAATGACATTTTCCTTAAACAAATTCAATAACGTGATTTTCGCGTACGTTGTGCATTTCTTCTCTGTCGCTTTTGAACTTTGGGATGCATTTTTCACGCTGTGGCAGTTTGGGAAAGATACTGGATTCGGAGTCGTGTGCGAAGCGCTACAAATATATTTTTGCCTCGTAACATAGATTACAAGTAATTTTATGTAAAATAATAAATAGATTCAAAGTGAAAGCCGTAAAACACATATTCTCAAATTATTCTCCATTACATCAACTTGAACTTCTCCTAAAAGTTAAAGCGCCCCATGGCAATTAGGTTAACAAATGTCATAACCATAAAAATTCTTCGGAAGCGCCTCTTATGGACGAATTAACTCCAAGGTTTTCCGAAGTCTTCGCTTTGATGGTTATGCGCATCATCTACGAGAATTAAATAATTTTAGTTCCCGATCCTCTTTTACGACCGAGCTGCGATTAAAACGTGAGGATCCGTCAATAAAATCGCTTCGGGGAATGTCTCGCGTTCGACGAGACTACCGAAGACGGAAGGGAAAGATCGGCGAGAACCGATAGGTGCTCCAAAAGGAGATTAGTCGGACTCATTCCGGAGGAGCGTCAGCGGCACGAACGGCCGGCGAGGCCGTGTCTTCTCTCGGAGAGGGAAAGGCCCCTGCGTGAACGGCCCCCGGGCCTCTGATCCATGGCCCGAGCGGCGACAGGTTGATGTAGTAACGGGATGGGCGGGTATTTCCTTTACGGGAAAATGTATCCCTAAGGGAACGGTGGGATTTTGGCGCGGTTTCAATTAAGAACGGGATTTAAGCCAGCGCTGCGCCTTACAAATGGCGTCCGAGCGAAAGAGGAGATGCTCGACAGGAAACGCTGCCACCGAGAAGTTTGCAAAGCGAGGCGAGGTTTGTTAGTCGGTTGACTTGGGGTTTAGGAGAGAGAGAGAGAGAGAGAGAGATGATGATGAGGGGGAGAGAGAGAGATGATGATGAGGGAGAGACAGAGAGAGGGGAGGAAGGAGAAGATAAGAGAGGTGACGGGGAAGGCCTTGCATTTCCAAGGTTGTGAATTTAATCAGCTAGAGATCAATATGATTGCAGCCAATTCCGGCTCGGATTAATTTATTGGATGCTGGTTATATTACCCGCTGTTTATATCTCTATTCCTCTGAGCTTAACTGTAGGTCACAAACCTCATTAAATGTAGAATAGATTTATAAATTAATCTGATAAATAAAATAAATTGGAAATTCAAAAATGCCTAAATTTTGATCGATGAAAGAGAAATATTCTATAAGATTCAATTTTCTATAATCGAAAAAATTATTTATGATACTTATAAAGCAATTTTCACTTAACACAATACTATACTGCTATTATTACTATACATATTACTAGAAAAAATTTAATTCACATGAGAAGAAGGCTAAAATAATCGAACATAAAAAACTCTAAAAAACGAGTGGTGTATGCTCCTTTCCTTCTGGCGTATAATAATAATGATCGAAATTTGCAATACTAATAGAAATAATCCAGCATTTTCGATTTTCTCAATCACATTAATTAAAAGTATAAACATAAGTAAAACAAGATGATCCAACAAGAAATTATGATGTCTACTTTCCATTTAATCACTTATTTAATGCTTATATTGGCTTTAATAGCTTTAAAGTCATCGCGGATATGTAGCTCTTTGTGTTTTCATAATTTATCGTTATAAAATACTACAAATACATTCGAACGGAATATTAAATTGTTCACGCGTATCTATGCGGCAAAAATAACACGTGTACGTATTAGAATATATCGAATCTGAGCCTAACAATAGTTGTTGCTATGGCAACACTCTCTTAATGAGTGATAAAAACTGCAAAATCGCTAGTATTTACGCAGAATTCTAAGAAATACAATCGAGAAGCACAATTCTACGATGCAAATTACAGTCATTATTTATTTCCTCAGAGAATGGTACAAAACTCGCTCAGATATTACAATTTTAAGATATTTTAATGTGCAAGAGAAAATTACCCTGCACGATGGATTTCAGATTTCCTATGTAAATCAAATGGGAAGGATAGTTACTGGAATCGAACCAGGGACTTCAATCTTCGCAACAAAAACTATCCTCGGGAGTTTGGCACATGTAGCAAGAGATGTCCACTAAATTCATGAAAATCGGTCTATTGGTTCAATAGTTAATATTGGGGGACGGACAGACAGACAGACACAACTACAAAACTATAAGCCTATTTCCATTCTGGAAATTAGGCTAAAAATATAATCAAGTGGAAAATTTATAAGTTTGAAGCTATAGTTTTTACTTTCTCCATACGTAGTATAGGAGAAAGTATTCTTTTCATGAAACAATACTTTCCCCTATACTACGTATATGGAGAAAGTAAAAAATCGACTACTAAATTTCAACTGAAATACACGCTCTGAGGTCCTCAGAACACGTTTTGACCAGTTTCTCGATGTTGTCTCTGTTTGTGTGATAGCTTTTTTGTGGGTGTTCTAACTCAAAAACTATTGATCAGACCAAGGCAAAATTTTATAATTACAAGTTTTATAAAAGTAAGAAGAACTGATTAGTTTTTAGTAAAAATCGGTCAAACGAAAGTGGGTGTTTACTCTTGTCACATTCGTTATTTTGAAATATTTGCTTTAATATTTAATAAATGTAAAAAATGTATTTTATAAAAGTTGTAGGAAATTTAAATTTCTACAACCTTTGTTTGAAACATTTTAATGCATTGTTTAAGAGATATCTTATGTTTTTAGCTGCCACCAACACGCCACCTACCGAAAACTATTGTTAACAATTGACGCTTAGTTATGTCTTAGTAACGCTTTATTTATTTTCTTAATTGTTGGAGCTTTGTGGTTATATCCAATATCAGAAGGTTATGGTTTGAGTTTATTTGTTCTTTGTCGTCTAAAATTTTCTCGCAGTTTTTTTTAAATCAATTATTATGTCCTATTTGGAATTATTAGAAATATTGCAAATATGGAGAAAGTCATGTGGTGTCCACATCAGATTTTTTTAATTAAAAATTTTCTATTCGTAACAATAATGATAAGTACACATTGCGTCGCTAGCGTCATCAATGGTAGACAACCACGCGTACCAATGGATTTAAGGCAACGCATCCTCGTGGCCCAAAGTGACAGTAACCCACTTTAATGGTTAATCTCGGATCTCTCGATCCCGAGACTCAAGGCGTAATGCAGCGATGGAGGCCAACGAATTTCAATGATAAGTAAGGCTGCTGTCGCAGCGGAGGCGAGTGTAACTGGGGGAGGAGAAGGGGGAGGGAGTTTTTACGGAGCGATTTTCAGAGGTACATTGAGTAAAAGAGCAGTCTTAAGAGGAGAGAGTGAAAGAGAGAGAGGGAGAGATAGAGAGGAAGGGATAAAGAGGGAGTGAGGGAGGGATACAGAGAGAATTCTTAAAGCCTCATCTCATTTCGTCACTCTATATTTCCCAAAAATCCCAAACCACTCGAAGCGAATCCTGACTTGGCTGTTAGAACCCCTCCGAGCGGATAAGACTTTTTTAATGGCCGAGACCGATTTCCAAGGGAGGGGGGAGGGTGTTCGGGATTGAGGGGGGGGAGGATTCCTCTTTGTGGGAGAGAGATACAAGGAAAGAGGAATAGAGAGATCTTGGGGTGGGGTGGTGTGGGTCCTTTCTCGCGCCCTAACCTACTCCACGCCTCCTCCTCCCCCGCTTCTCCTCCTCCACGCCCAAAATCCAGAGTCGTTCTTTCTAATGGGTCGGAAGAATAACTCGTCGTGTCAGATGGAGAGTGGATTTTTTTCTTCTTTTTTTTTAAATCCGTTACCACTTTCGTATCGAATTTCCTCCGCGCATTTTTTTTGCTGCGAAAAATATCCTCCATTTCTCCTTTCTCCCTCGGAATGCCACGATGAATCAAAACGTGGATATATCTACGTCGAGTGAGCAGAGGGATTTCGGGGTCAATGCTGCCGCGAAATGAGGGAAAGCGAGAAAGAGAGAGAGAGAGAGACAGAGAGAAAGAGCACTGTAAACATATCTGGAAAATGCGCTTTTCCGTTTTTTCTGGCGGAGGCGCGCGCGCGCGTGTGTGCGCGCGCGCGTGTGTTTGTGTGGGCGCAAAACGATTTCATCTCCTCGAGTCGTCCATCTTGTTTTTTCTTCTGCGAATTCGGCCTTGAACGACGTCTGTCCGCGGGTCGATTGACCAAGCGAGCGAGAGAAATTGCTACAGTCTCATGTTTTATTCTAATGCTTCCGTCTACATTCTAAATCGGTAGTAATGAACTATTAGTGCATTGGCAGTTAATGCTCGTCAAGTCTTCCGCTTTAAATTAATTGACATTTAGATAAAATAACCTATAAAAACGTTTACGTTGGATTTTGCTTCCTTATAGATAGTAAAGCAAAATGGCAATTGAAATATATCCATGTGGAAAAGGGTTAACGTGTTGTTATAGAGTGATATGAAGAGAATGGAATTTGATGAAAAAATCGGTTCGTTATCAGTAATTAAATTGAATTATCGGAATAAATACAGTAGCATTTTAAAAATACAATTATAATAACATTCAATTCACGCACATATACGCTCCATACAAAAAAATAACTATTTTTACTTTTCATTATTGATAGTATTTTTATTGGGATTGTAGAAAATTTCCTGCAAAATTAGAAAATTAATATCTTTTAAAATTCAACTTATTCCTTTTTCTATATAAAAAGAACAAAAAGAATGAATGCGCACAGAATACAACTATTGAAATTCTACTGTCACTAGATATGACAAAAATATCATCAACATCATCATGCTGTCCGAAGACAGGTTTTAGCTGAATCGCTGCCTCCATTTCTCTCTCTCCCTAGAAACCTCTTTTATGCCTCTATAATTATTATATTCCTGCTTTATATTCTCTAATATTCCCATTCTTTTTCTCCCTCTTCCTCTTCTTCAGCTAATTTTTCCTTCTAAGATCGTCCTTTGTAAACACTATCATCTCAATATGTGCCCTATCCAATTTGATTTTCTTTTCCTGATTGTTTTTATTTGCATCCTTTCTTCTCCCACCATTTCTAATACTTCTTCGTTTCTCTTCCTCTCTGTCCATTTCACTTTCATCATCCTCCTCCATACCCACATCTCAAAACTTTCTAAATATTTTTCCTCCTTTCTGCTTACCGTCCACGTCTCTGCACCATAAAGAGCTATGCTCCATATGTAGCATTTCGCTAATTTCTTCCTTGTTTCTAAATTTATTTTCTTGCTTGTGAGAAGCTCCTTCTTCTCGTTAAATGTTGCTTTTGCCATTGCAATCCTACTCTTCTATATTCCTGGAATTGGCTTTCCCCGTTTTGATTGTTCGATGGTGGATTGCGTACACAGATTTCACATTCGGTGCACCCGAATCTTTAGACCCTACTGCACTAGCAAAAATTTAAAAATATTATCAGCGTCATGTCAGAATATGATTTTATATCGGATACCTAAATGAACACTTGAACTAATGGATTGCGGTGTTCTATTATCGGTCGAAAAACTTTTCATATCTGAAGGTGTCTTCCATAATTTTCAGCATTCGTGTCGCCAAATTAATCCATTAAATCTGTGACTTATTACTTTATATTCGATGTAAATGGTAAATAAACGGTCTCATTGACTTATCCCATTATTCCGTGAATAATGACGAGAAAAAAATCTGCTTAGCATACACTGCACTAACTTCCTATATCCGTACACTTCAAGCCCATACAGCAAAAAGTTATATTAGTATTTATGTGAGCATGAGAAATACTTTCGTCCGGTTTGTCTAATATGATCAATACTGCTGCTTTGCGATAATTGAATGAGCAGATGAGAGGCAGGAGTGAATGTAAGAGGATTAGGGGAGGAGACGCCTTCTAGATAGGAGGGTCGTTGCCAAGCAGAAGTGGAAACATTGGCGGTAGCTTGGCGTAAGACTCGATACACATTAATGTTACTGGAAGCTATATAATACAGTCAGACCCCAGTTTAGCGCCTCCCCTCTATAGTGCCACCCTCGCATACTACCCATGAAACGTCGTGAACAGAACCTCCGTCTTATGATTACATAGAGATTGCATGTACCTCGTTTTAGCGTCACCCCCGCTTTAGCGGCAATGGCAGTGATAGACAAACGGTGGCGCTGAATCGGGTATGACTGTTGTTATTTTTCGAGACCTAAAGCTATTTAAATTGAGGGACTTTACTCAAAATACTTGTTACCATTTTTAAGTAAATTGACAATTTGTGAAGAGGGAGACCAGAATATATTCGTCTCCATGGTTACGGAATATGCTTCATCGAGACAAGCTTTCTATTCCAGGTGATTCTCTATATGGCGATGCGAGATTTTATCAGGACCTGTTAAAGCAGAGGTCTGAAAACACGTGGCCCGTACATAGCATTATGTGGCCAGAGAACTAAGAAACTATAATGCCGTTTCAATTCAAATTGATTTCTTATAAATTGTTTTTGACATATATAAAAATTTGTCGATTGGTTTAGTTTTGAAACCTATTTATATTTTACATAAATGTTGTTTCATAACTATGTTTCTACTTTTTACAACAGCTCATCAGGAGTTTCTATCATTACAATTAGCTTTAATTTTCATAACTCAATGAAAAATTTTCACGCCACCTAGCAATAAATTTCGCTCTATAACTCAATCCAATTTGGACTAATTAAACGAGTATTTGTATTTTAGCGACAAGAAAATTAAATTTCATTCTTTTAATTGGTCTAGGCTTCAATCCCCGAATTCTTATATGGATCTAACTGTTTTCTACATGTAATGTGTTTAAAGATCATGTGTAGGTATACTTGGAATTCAAAGATTAGATGCTGTGGTCTCTGAGGTAGTGAAATTGACCATCATACGTCTCAATCCAATACAATATAAGCAATTTCATGAAGTAAGCAAAAATGCGGTTGCTCTGACGGCGAATTTTAATTTTAATATCTTAAATTACACATTAAGAGATCAATTTTCTTTTAAAATATAAAAAAGGATTTATATTAATAATAATCGGAATTTTCCTCAACATTAATTCGTTTTCTACAAATATTGAATGTAATTTGAGCCAAATAACTTCCATTGGAACGATAGTTTGCATAGGAAGATCTTTTCACGATGTACCTGAACCATCCAGCTATTAAATGTCCAAATTAACAATTAACTTTGGAGGATTCTCACTCACCCTCTTTCTTTTACTCCTGTCTCCTTCGTTTCTCTGCTATAGGTATGCCCACTCTCTATCTCCCTCTCTCTCCTTCCCTCTCTCTCTCTCACCTTCCCTTTCTCTCTCTCACCTTCCCTCTCTCTCTCTCTCTCTCTCTCTCTCTCTCTCTCCTTTCCTCTCTCCACCCCTAACAGCACCTTTTTCGCAAACCTCAAGCCCCAACCCAATCCTGCTGCCGCCTCCCGGTCGTGCATCTTCCCCTTCTCGATGTTCCGGAAGACCCCCAGTATTTACCTGGCCGCCATCCCACTGGTACACCACACCAACCTGCATTCCACGCCACCCCACTACCCTACCCGCCACCCCACTGCTCCTCCACGCCACCCCACTGCCCCTCCACACCATCCTGCACTCCACGCCACCTCACTACCTTCACCGCAACCCCACTGTCCCATCACACCAATATGCCCTCCTCGCCACCCCACTTCCCCACCACACCACTACGCCCTCCTCGCCACTTCACCGTCCCACCATACCATCCTGGACCCCTCGCAATCTCGCCTTCATTCTTTTTCGAATGCCGCTATTCTTTTGCTGCTCCTCTCGATCTAAACCCTTTTTTATTCTTTTCTCTTCTGCCCCACTCCCTCAAACCTTTCCACCTCCATTATACCTCTCTATCCCCCTTCTTCCTGTTGTCACGCTCCCTCCATTTCTTTTTCTCCCTCCCTATTATTTCCTGCCCACTGCCCCTCCTTTGTTTGTGTCCTGTAGACGGTAAATCTCTTTCTACGCAAGTTCTCCATCACTTTCAATTTTTCCCCGCAAGATGTCATGACCCTATTCGCTTTCGGGGATCTCCACCACTCGATTCCCTTTATATATTGGTATTTTCCATTCCCCTTCTTTACAGGGTTTGTATATTTATTTTTTAGAATTTTTCACATTATGTTTTTCTCTCTTTTCTCTCTTATTTATTGGCCTCCTCGAGTGCACTTCCTTATTCCTGAATTTAGTGCCGAGATACTTGAAAGTGATATATGCCTTGCGTTTCATCCAGAGCTCTTTCCATTAATGATATAAATCGTTTGTCTTCTTCTCGAGGACTTTCCATATGCAGGGAAACGAACCACGCTGAATACATGTCTTTAAACGTGTTGTTTCAGCGGTTAAAATCCATACGTTCTTTGATTTCAAAGAATTTTACGAATATTTAAATAATATATGTATATATATATATATACATATAACGCAATTATTTTGTAAGCTGTCACATTTTATGTTGGTGAATTTATTTAGTAATTTACTTTATTCCCTTCTCTAGTAGAGGTAAAAATGCTACACTTCCAAAACCGAATTTACCATTGTCAACAAATGCACAAATGACCATTTATAAATCATTCTCCATTAAAAAACATATTGGAAATAATAAAAATAGCATCAGTTATACAATATCTTACAATTCTGTTTAATATGAAACCATTCACAAGTCTGAAATTAGAGCTATTCTTTATTAATTCTATGATAAAGCCAATATGTCTCAATTTCAACTAATCTCTTGGAGAATATCTTTAACAGAAGTAGTAAAATTACATAAAAAATAACTTTTCATTTGTAAAGAAGTACCTAAGATTGCATTACTATATAATTAGAGAATTTGAGAAGTAATTCAATGTATATTACAGACATTTACATATAATTCATATATCCTCGTGAATCTCAAAATATTTTTAGCGATTATTCTTATTGAGTTATTTAGTGTAATGGAGTATTCTTTAAAGTAATCACCCGGGAATCAATGGTACATATGCGACGTAGATTGATTGTACGTTTATTATGTTTTATTAAAAGTGATTTCGCTCAGGACTTTAACGATTCGAATTCTGTACAACAAAAAGTCCGAATATTTTTGAACAAGCAGTACTCGGATATCTGGAAAATCCGGGTTTGTGGGAGATTTGGAAGCCTCTTGTGTTGCTGCAGCGTAAATGAGAGTAACAATTATAAGATATTGTTTTATTAGTAGTTGTTAGTAATAGTTCAAATTATTTTTAATATATCTTGTAGCTTGCTGTAACCTAGAATGTTTCATCCGGTTTGGTTTTTTTTTGTTATTTTTCAGCATAACGATATGGGAGAAGAAATCACGCTCTTCAATAAAACTCAAAAATGAATCTCTCGGCGATATTCTCTAGTCCATTTTCAGTGATTACATGGCTCCACAACAAAATGTTTTACAACCCAGTTTTCCATAATAAATGTTTGTTTGTTTGTGTGGAATCTCTGGCTAATCAACCTCTTGGATAATTATAGCCATTACTCTCCTTCCACACCGAACACAATGACAAGGGAGAAGGGAAACCCGGTACCGGCATTAGCCTACTCTTAACGAAGAGCACCAAGAGGGCCAACTGCTTAACCTCCCTTCCAAAGGACGGAGCGATGTCTCCTCAAATCACTCAAGTAGGGGACGGGGCCGATAACTTCTCCTCACCAATTTTAAGATGCCAAATTCTATGATGTTATTTATATCTTTTCAACTATCATTAGGAAAATACACGCGACTCACTTAATTTCAGATTTTCAGGAAATCGTTTTGCTTTTTAGCACAAAGGAGGTCCAGAGGTGGGCTCCCATTCTCCTCTAGGTTGTTTAAACCATTCAATTGTAACTTTCTCTAGATAACTTTCTCTTTCACCGTGCAACTATTTACGCTGCTTTTCAATGATGCTATTTGTTTTACTATCAGCGCAAAACCTTTTAAACATTTCACGTTCCGGAGTTTTGGAATCTGGATTTTTGGAGTTATGCCGTATAATGTTTACGCTATTCAGTATTACAGTATTACTTGCTCTTATTATCTCCATTGATATGAAATATTTTGTATGGCTTCATATTAAAGAAAATAATTAGCGATCAAAAGAAATATTTGGAAGCTGAGATTTCCAATGCACAAAAAGCTCTCTTGATATTAATTTGCACGTTGCAGCCTTGCTAGCAATTTGAAGGTAACGGTGGAAGAAGATTGGAAGAAGGATTATTTTTTCAGCTAATATTTATTACTTAAGAAAAAGAACCTGATTATATTTTTAGTTTCTCCATGTATAGTATTAAGAAAATATTGTTTCGTGAAAAACCAAATTTGAGATTTCAACGAAAATGCCGTAATTTTTTCTCAAAAGGTCGACAAGAGAAAGTGGCTGCGCGTCTTACATAAGAAAATCTGAACAGGTTATATAAATTGAGAGGGTCAATAGTAATTCCACGGCAACACGCTTGCGTCTTCGTGCATACTCGCAGAAGACGAGGGATTCTACGAAGCATACGCGCGGATATTTTTTCAGTGAAGGGGTATCGGTAAAAAGGCCGAATTTTTGTTTAAATCCAAGATGTCAACTTATTCCGGCACGAATTATTTTCTCGCTCAAAACTGGCCCAAAAATAGGGGTGCGCCTGGTACACGATGGCGCGTGTACACGAGGGCTCGTGGTACACGAGGGCTCGTGGTACACGAGGGCTCGTTGTACACAAGGGCGCGCGGTACACGAGGGCGCGCGGTACACGAGAAATACGTTGCACGTTTATGGTTCCTTGAGGACGTTTTCAATATTTTCTCGGTGATGTCTGTGTCCCTGTGTGATAGGAATTTTGTGCGCACGCTAACTAAAAAAAAAGCTTTTTTTAATCGGCACAAAATTCAATATTTAATATTTTTATCAGAAACGAGGGTCTGAATTGATTTTGGTTGATTAGCCCACCGGAAGTGATAGCTTACTTTTGCCATTTTTCCGTTTTTGCCAAATGTCTCCTTTAAGGACTTCATTAATTTAAACGTTCGTCATTCTTAAAAGTTGTAAAAAAGCGTCGCCAACGGTAGTTTTAAGTGAAAATATTTTGCGCAATAATTTGACTATAGTAATGGGATCAATATTTTGTTATCCATAATAAATTACAATGTTGTTTACGTATTGTTTTTTCAATGTTAAAAGTGATTCAAAGTCTTTTTAATTGTGAAAATTTTTCCAAATGTTTAAATATTATTCACGATTGGAACTGATGATAGTTATTCATAAAGAAGTTCATGTCGAGAGAAAGTTAATAAGTACCTACTATTGCAATCTTACTTATTACTCTGTGCGGAGAAAGTAATTTGCTGGACACTTAAGATTCTTTATAATAAAAAATATATTCATGTCATAGAATCGCAATAAAAATAGTTTTCCACTTTTAGTCTCATTTATTTATTTCGCGGTATAACATTCTATTTTTTATTCTCTTTCTCTCTACCTATCTATCTCCTTCCCATTTAATAGCAGTACGCCATTCAACCACACATACAGTCATATCCTGCCAAGGGACTGCAATATTTTTTATCTTTTCTTTGACATAGATATCAATAATAGATAGTAGCTCAATAACTTTGGCGAAAACTAACAAAGGTGAAATACTCCTTTAGCCAAAACAACTAGAGGGCTACAAAACCCAATGCCGTTGGCTCCCAGCCACTGTTGAAACAGGTTTTACCCCTGACGATGCCCACCTTGTGGACGAAATGCATTGGGTTTTGTAGCCCTCTAGTTGTTTTGGCTAAAGGAGTATTTCACCTTTGATAGATATCAATGTTTTGGTAAACATTCTGAGATAGTTCCAAAATTGGAAAATATGTGATTTATTATTGTCCTGTTTTTTAACTGAATCATAATTATAAATTAAATAAAAATTAGATGTCAAGTTTTAAGAGATCAAATGAATTTGAAAATTTATAAAACCAAATCTGTAAAATTGAACCATAAATTAAAAAAAAGCGTATTTTAATGAGTTCATATTTTTTTCAAGTTGTAACTAACATTGAACTATTTTCTTCCGCAAAAATATTGAATACGCTCTCTTTGGTACGAGATATCATTGAACAACTCTTAGAGACCTTTCTCAAAGGAATAGGTAGAGAATTCTTTTGTCACAAACGAATTTCTGTGATCGGAACATACAAATGTCACATTTTATTAGAAACTTTGTCTCTTTTTCTAGGGCAGCCGTAGCATCTTTCGGCGTCACGTTTTTCATTTCGACTTTCCCGAGTTTCATGACTGTTTACTTTACAACATTATTTAGCAATAAAAAGAAAAAAATCCTTATGGCCATGAAAACTGCTATTGCCAATTCAAAAGTTTTAAAATATCTAATTGGGTGTTGAACCGCTTAAAATTGATACAAATCAGAAACACAGTTACAGTTTTATTAGGCGCCCAAAATGTTGTAAAACATCTTAAAACACATTTAGAGAGCGGAGTCAGAAAAATGCATAAATTTGGTCGAACAGCTCTGAACAGCTGTGCAACCGTTTGTCTCGAGTTTGGGTCTCAATTTTAATAACTTATTTGAAATGGAATTTTATGAAAGCCTTGCGATAATTTAAATTATTTCTAAGAAGGTAGGGAAAACTGCCCTAATATGGAAATCTTATGAATTTTAGATTTCTCTCGTAGTTTGTAGTTATCATCATGCCAAATTTCCGATTTCATTTATTTATTTGTAAACAATCGGCTTACAGCACGAGGCCCATTACAGCTGCTCGATTAACAATATATAACAACTAGGGAGATGCCCGTTGAAATTCAACGGAAAAGATTTTCTGAAAAAAAAATGGACAAATAACACCTTGAATTTCTTTGTATGGCCGGAAAACAAACTTTCGTTCTTTTAGGCGTTCGCTGTTTCAAGTCTCTAACTCCTAGGATAACTCTAAGTATATACCTAATTTTAACATAAAAATGATTAATGTTCTACATTCAAATGTATTCCTTCTCGTAAATAACGAAACGAATGTTGTTTACATTGGTTGCCATAAAAATAATTTCTCTCTCCTCTCTCGCTCTCTCGTACTAAAAGCATTTAAACCACGCTTTAACTCATAAGGATTGAAATAACAATAGGATTTCGAGGTTTAACAATGTAATTGGTTGACAAGGCAACATCCCGTTAAAATGCCAATATTTCCCCAAAATATGTGAATTAAACGTTTAATATGAGAAATTTCGGACTGTAGGCGGGAAAAGATGAACGGAATAAGAAACTTTATAGTTTTTTAAAAATGGTATAGATCCGGGGATCATAGGTTAATTATTTCTAATTTAGATCTCAAAAAGAATAAAAGCCTGCAAGTCTAAAACTTACACTCGAAATTATTGTATTTTGATGATAACAAAGACAATCACAAACAACCATGACCAAGGCGGGACTCGAACCCTCGACCCAAGCATTGGGAGTCTGATATTTGTAGACCTTTTAGAGGCACATTAGGTTTGATATCGCCCTCCTCCTCGAACGTAGGAAGCAGCTATTTATAATGTATGCTTCAATGCATATTTTTATTTAGTAGACAAAAGCGTTTCTCTTTCAAATCGCAGCATTTACAAAGTCACGAGATGAATTCTTCCGAAGAAATGAATGAGAAGAAAATAATGAAACTACAACATATCCTGCTCAAAGGCGACTGCCAAAGAGACAGAGAAATATTGGAATATTCCCATATTCGGCGATTTTATTAGCAGTCAGAAAATATTAACTAATTATTTCTACGGAACTGCGATTTTAAAGTTATTAATGATCAATTCATGAAAATACAACCTACTGTTTTTATAGTTTCACGTGAAATGCTCCTCGCCACCGCACGTAAACATTCCATCAAAACAAAGCGCAGTCTGACTCAATTACGAGGGGATGTTAATTCTAGCGCTGTAGCGTAGCGTAGCAGAAAGCGTTGGATCCAACACCCCCTCCGCCAATCGTCTCTATGGAAACGCTCTTTTTGTCTCTTAACTCCCAGAGGGTGGTGAATGCCAATGGAAATTCCACGTCCCTTTGGTTTAGTATCGCTGACTTCGTAGCTTGTTATCCTCTTTCTTTAGTCCTTTCAAAGCTGGACTTCTTTTTAGTGTTGAGTGCAAAAGAGCCTTTTTCTATTTTCTGAGACTGCGAATGGAATCCTAAGGTCCTTTTTCCGACTCTGGAATGTTTCCTTGAGATATGATTTTGAGAAACGATATGGCGCCACTATCTGAAAGTTTTCCAAGTGTTCTCTGAATGGTTTTGCGGAAATATCCGCGAATACTCTCGTAAATGCTTGACGGAATCGAAAAGAGGCATGAGGCGCATTTCTCTCTGAAAGAGAAGTTTTTAGGGAACCGTATTTTCCCTCGTTTCAGGAAGAAGAATGGCAAGGCGCCTTTAACCTGCACTTCCGACGACAATTGAGAGACAATTCGTATGTTTGCTGCTGTCGCGCGATCTCTTAACTATACCAGAGATAATTTATGGCGCAGAATTTAAAATAAAGGAACTTCTGGATGTGAAAGTCATGTTTATGATTTTAAAATAATCCCAGAGGATTCAAGGTGGTTGCAAATTAACTTTAATGTATTAATAAATCGTCTCATCGAATGTAAGGCCGATTTCCAAACTTATAGTTTAATTGCTCCAGTGTATGCGCGAATCGTATGCTGTAAATTCTATGTCGGAATTTCTTATCCTGATGCTAATCCGTCGACTCATTTTTATTATTAAGAAATTCAGTTATCGGGCCACAAGGTGACAAACTTTTGTTTAGCCATTCAAAAAGCCAAAGAATGTACAATTTTCGCCACGTGTTTCTTGTGCTTCGTGAAAAGTTTTCTCTTAAAGGTAATAATAATAATAGCCACTGACACCACCGGTGTTTCTCCAACATTGCGGTAAGCGCTCGCCTTTCACCCATTCTCAAGTGTGCACAAACACACACACGTTGCGAGGTTTTTGACGCGTGACGGATGGCCATGCAGCAAATCGTAGCAATTACAAGACGCTATATCCAAGTGGCGGAACTTGGCTTATTAACATACTTTCCAAAAAATCTACTAATCACAAATTGGATTTTTAATATACAAGTGCATGTATATTTATGTATTCATTCATTCATAGTGTTCTGTATTACGACAGGTCCACCAAATTCATTGATTGGTTTTGACTAGGGAATATTCATACACGGTGCGGTGACTTCCAGTTGCCTTCCACATCGAACACATACAGAAGGCAGGAGGGAACCCGGTGCCGACATTTGCCTACTCTTTGCGAAGTGCGCATCTTCTTTGATAAAATCCAATATATCTTTCCCTTTATATGCACATTACACCGACTTCCTCGCCTTCCTCCAATTTAATTTATCCTTTTTATTATTAATATTTTTTAAATGATCATAGTATCATTAGATGCACACTTCATCGTAGGATCAATGAAGAAAGCGTTTCTTGAAGTTTTCATGCTATAGCTAGCTATAAGCCAGTTATAGTATTACTGATAGAGACAGGAATCAAGTCCGAATCTACAATAAGTGGAAATCAGTAAATACCGTTTATGAATCCACCTGCTAAAATTGCCTACGTAACCTCCATTCTATTTAAAATAGTCATTCGAGGAGCCACCAGTCTCTATATATGAGCGCTGAATTACGCGGTCTCCTCAAACCACAGAAGTAGGGAACGGGAAGATCCGACCTCCGCCTGATTCGAATCTGGGACAGCTGCGTGGAAGGCCAACGCTCTAACCACTCTGCCATCGCCAACCCTACGGGGCCCAAAATGGTCCAACAAAGGAGCTCGTTTTCTAGAGTGCTCGGAGGATAATTTAGTAAACGAGAACTGTACGATTCTCGCGTTTAGTCTGCAAAGTTATCCCTTGCGCTGAGATAGATTCATTAACATTACGGCAATTAATAACTAACAACGCAAAATTAACCTTCTGGTGATTTTCACACGTGAACCAAATACTTGAACCTCCCACAAGGCACCATGCGAGCGATGACTAATAACTATAACCCCATGCACTACGCCCCAACATCTTCTACAGCACGCAGGAGATACCTAGGTGGTACTGCCCCACTATCTAGTGCCATCATCTTACGACTTAACCCTCAAGTAGGCGCGACATCTTTTGTAACTTAAGTAGGCGCATGGGGGTCAGAAAGACCACAAAACATAATGCATATTTTTTAAAAAATAACGTTTTTACTGTATTTTTCCATAATTATGATCAAGATAATGCTATTTAGATTCTGGAATTTAATGCAGGACGTTTAAAATTTTGTTTATTAGTTGACATTTTCAATTTTTATAAAACTACCTTTTGTCGCCTTGGTTTACAGTCAATTCAGAATTTTGCTTAAATCTTCCCTATTTGTATTCCCTATTTAACACTAGAACGCCCGGACTTTGTTTGCCTCCTAGAACACCCGGAGCCGTCAATTTGACGGTTTTATTTTTACCGTCGCTCTTTTCTTTCGAATGAACAAAATTAATTTCGTAATCGTTACGTTGTATCTCTGGAGTCTTTATATCAATTTCATGTTATTGTAAATACAATCTGGTCGGAAATATGTGAAAGCATACTTGTAAAGTACAAAATGTAAAATATTTTGAAGAGAGCGCTGCCTTTGTTTGTGGGAGTTGGAGAATAATAGTCAAAATTGATGACACAAACTTTTTTATTGCTTTTTTATCAGTTATTCTTCTTTTCAAATATACTCATAAATCAAACATTCCTGATAACGCGTTACATTCAGCAACAGATATTTCCATGTAAAGAAAACTATGAATGTACAGATGTTATTCTGAAGATAAAAAACGTAATATAGTCGTCTTGACTGAATGAACATTAATATAAATTACTTGAGATACATGTCACTCTTCAAACTGAAACCCTAACTATTGACTAAGAAACTTTGTATTTTGTGAGAGGTTTTCTTATGAACTGCACTCATTGCAGACATTCAACGCACACGTGGTTCACTTTCCCGCTGCATTTACCGCAAACCAATCTTTGGCATTCAACGCAACGAACGGCGGTTCTATTCTTCTGCATCCTCTTCACTACTGTCTGAGTCTCTCTTAGGAATCGCGATGAAATCCTCATCCTCGCTCTCAGTCAGCAACTCCTCCTCGCCTTCGGAATGATCGTCGGGAATATCACGCAACATTTGAAAAATCTCTTCTCTAGTAAGATGTTGACTACGGGTCATTCAATACAAGCAAGCTTGTATTGAATGCCGAAGAAACCAAGTTGAAAAGCGACAGCTAACCGAGCAACACTAACCACTCCGCATTGCACTGAGAGAGTGATTCAGAGACGTCAGCTAGCTCAAAAGAGGGAGAGAGACGGGGTGTGGGCGTGAAAGAAGAGGAGGGGGAAGGCATGATGAGTGGCGAAGGCGACTGAGAGTCTAAATGGTCTATCATTGCGATACCAACATTGTAGAGCGATCTCGTCTCCTGAGAGCAAACGGAAAACATTGAGCCGTCAAATTGACGGCACTGGGCCTTCTAGGTAAAACATGTTATATCTCGAGAACCGTTTCAAGTAGGTGATTAAAAGCTAAGGATCGTAAACAACACTAAACATAATGGAAAGTCAAGAGAGGAAAATATCCTGTGACCAACGCGACCAAAATTATAGCGAACGAAATTTCAAAAACCGTCAAATTGACGGCCTTGGGCGTTCTAGTGTTAAATCCTGCTCAACAAAATACCTTTCCGAAGTTATAGATAACATAAAATTCATAAGTTCTTTCAAGAATAAATATGCAATAAACAACCTTTGGATAGTTTTCAAAAACACTTATCAATCAAAAAAATTTTCCTAGCGTTTTAAATAATTTTCAATTGAAAAGAGAATTATTTGCGATTAATTACAGAACAACTGATTATTAACGCTATTACATTTGCAGGAAATTTACTACTGTCAACTCATAGTAGAACAAACTTATACATTTTGTAAATCTTCTGTTGAATTTTTAAAAATGGCTATAATGTTCAATAAAAAAGCAATATAAAAGTTTTTATGCAATTAGTTTTGTAAAACCTTCTTTCAAGCACCTAAACGCCTTAAATTAGAGTAGAGAACAAGAATTTATAATTCCAATGTTGTAACGTATGTAGTCGCGTGGGGTCTATATGACCCCGACACTATAAAATGCGACAGTATATGAATATTTTAATATATAATTCCATAATTTTTGTGGGATAATTACACTTAAGCAGTTTTATGAATGTACTGAGGAAAACAGCTCCGTAGGTAAAAAACCTTTTGAAATAAATAGCAATTTGTAGACTTGGGGGTCTGTCTGACCCCCATGCGCCTACTAAAGGGTTAAATACATAGAAAGCGTACTTAGACAAAGACGCGAAAACACTGTGTTCTTATATTTTGCAATCTTTGCAAAGTAGCTAGGGCTGCAAAAAACAACATTGTTTTAAAGGAATTAGCTTTAAACCGTGTACTTAACTGAAGAGATCAGGTACCATACACACATGCACCAAAAAATGGTAAGGATTTTCTCTGAGGTAGCTCTTTTATTATCGCAAATAAGCAAGCAATGCAATCTTGCTTGTTTGAGAAAATGAAAGCAAGTTCCTCAGAGCAAATCCTTACCATGTGTCGGTGCTTTTGTGCACCTGATCTCTCCACGGTCAACCTATTTTCCTAGCAAACTACACGGTTTAAACTAATTACAGTTAAATACGTACGTTCCTTTAGATATCAACATTCGATTATAAACACTGAGGCACTCAGACGGAGTTATATTCATAGGAGGTTTCCTAAGCGATAATTGGTCCATTCATATGTCATTTAAGAGGTTTAACGCCAACACCAGCAAAGTGATGACTCTCAAAATCCGCTATGCGATTCATGTATAAGATGGAAATGCTTTCGAAACTCCCAAATACAGAATATAAGAAGTCGGTCCTTCATTTATTTCACTCGAACATTTGCACAGAACATGTGATGAAAACCGTAGTCCCTCCAGGTACTAATTCAAGGCCCAGAATTGAACCAATTTTGCATGAATTTTTAAGTCAGATGGCTCTCTTAAAACATATCCTTACGATACATCGTCTTTGCAAAATCGAAGATAAAACGTACGATTGGATGAGATTAATGAAAATTATCGCTACAGAGGATTTCCAAAGGCCATCTCCCAACAAAATAACACTAAACGATACGATACGATGCATTTTTTTATTTATTTTTTTTTTCATGAAGATTATTTACTTATTCTAAATTTTCGTAGTTGTATGGACAAATAACAAATGAAACATGTTGTAGTTTGTAGCTAAGCTGTTGTGACGAGAGTTCCTATGACTTGAAGTCAAGAAGTTGTATATAGTGTATAGGAACCACTATCAAAAAAGGTTCTATTTTTGTATTAAGTACATTCAATTGTTATTATGTAATTTGGGCATTATGTATTGAGTGATACCTAAGCTGTTGTGATGGGAGTTCCTGTGACTTGAAGTTAAGAAGTAGTATATAGTGTATAGGAAATGGTATCAAAAAGCTTATATTTTTGTATTAAGTAAACCCAATATTTATAATGTAATTTGGGTATTATGCATTGAGTTGTGATGGGGACCCGCTGCCACCGGGACCTGCTCCCAATTGTAGCGTTTATGTGAATAATAATAATACAAAATATAAAAAAGCACAAAAACTTAGGGCAAACATTATCGTTTGACCACACACACTTTAAATAAATAATTATGTTAATGAAGTCAGATACAGAGATTTGAAGTGATGAATATTTGAAGGACTTGGAGAATGTTTTCTGTCTTTAATCTTTAGTAAAAATGAGAAAAAATATTTAAATTTATTTTATAAAATCACGTTTTGCAAGCACTAAAAAGTAAATAAATCGCTATTTATATTTTGAGGCAAAGGTAGATCTCACCTCACTAAGACTCCAATAGAACAGTTCAACCCTTACAATACTCTTTTGATAATTGCCCCCACAGTTCACTGAATATTCCTAGATCACTGATATATATCGTAGGACTCACAAAGGAGTTCCCGAATAAATATTCAAATCTCTGTACAGAAATACAAATGAATATATAATTAAGGCTGGCAAACATAAAAACAATGTATCTAAATACAATAATTGCATCAAGTACCATTGATACGAAAATATTTCATAACATAGTCTTTTAATTAGTACCTGCACGGTTCACTGAATAATATTTCGTAGGACTTACAAATGAATATTCCGAAAAAAATTTAAATCTATGGTAAGTGCCAACAATAAGTAGCTAAAACATAATCAGTCCTCAAACTTGCCAGCAGATGGCATATCGTTGCTATTGTTGCTATTACATATATATGAAAATTTGATGTGGCTACCACATGACTTTCTCCATTCCTGTAATATTTCTAAAAAAAAATCCAAATAGCTTGCATAAAAATAAATATTTTAAGAAATTGCGAGAAAATTTCAGACTTGACAAAGAACAGAAATAAACTAAAACCATAGCATTCTGATATTGTATCTAGCCACAAAGCTTCAACAATTAAGGAAATAAAAAGGAGCATTACTAATTATAAGACGTAACTCATTTGAAATATTACAGTCAGTGAAACTATACCGTCGTGCAAGAATACTCATGATGAAAATGAAATTTTCAGACTACGGTGTACAAAATGGAATTAAAATATAATCTCCTGAACCGTAAAGTAATCCAGATGAGCACACACACGTCAATAAGAAGAGAAAACATTAAAATGATACTAGTTTGCAGGACGATAATACGTATGAAATGGTATCGAAAGATTGGACTATTCTTTCATGTTTATCTCCAAAATTATCAGCCGTAAATATTTGATCTAAAAATTTTTCAGGTAAAAGAACAAGTGAATGTCGCTCGGTGCAAGGACCGGGCTGTAGGGCGGGTCTTTAAAGACTTCCCACTGGAATTTTTCAAGCAGTTGGTGTGTTCGAGCAGCAGAGTGTGGCCGCGCGTTGTCGTGCAGCAAGACAAGTCCAGAGATTAGGAGGCTTCGTCTTTTGTTTTGAATCGCTCTCCTTAATTTCGTCAACGTCTCGCAGTACACCTCTGCATTGATTGTGGTTCCATGAGGCATGAATTCGAGGAGAAAAACACCTTTTCGTTCCCAAAAATCCATACCCATAATCTTCCTGACAGAAAGCGTTTGGTTGAATATTTTGGGCTTTGGTGATCCCGTATGCATCCATTGCATTGACTGTTGTTTGCTTTCGGGTTCCACATGTGAGATCCAAGTCTCATTCCCAGTAACGATATGGTCCAAAAATTCGTCACCCTCATTGTGGTAACGTTCGAGGAAACTCAAAGCTCTGGCCATGCGATTTGTCTTCTGAACACCAGTCAACATTTTGGGCAGCCATCTCGTGCGCACTTAGTGGTACTCTTAGTGTTCGGTAACAATTTCATGAAGTAAAGAGCGGGAAATTTGTGGAAAATGAGTACTCAACTCGAAAATTGTGAATTTCCTGTTCTCCTGAATTTTCTCATTCTTTTCGTCCAGCAGTTTATCATTCACTAATGACGGACGGACACTTCGCTCTTCATCATGAACATAAATAACCTAACCCACTTTCTCGCTTTTTCTTCACTCATCACATTTTGTCCATAAACTGCACAAAGTTGGCAATGAATTTTTGCTGGACGCATGCTCTTTGGATTCAAAAATCGGATTACCGATCGTAATTCGCAACTGGCGGAATTTTCTACTGTTGTATTCGTTTTAAACCAGTATGGCGAACCGATAAACAAGCAATGAGTGCTGTCAACAATGTTAACTGATGCCTTCTTGAACCGTGGGAGGCCACTAAGCATGCGTACACCCACTCCCGTCAACTGCGCAGACGCTATGTGCGATCGGTCCTAACTTTCTGGATGACCCTCGTATTATTAATATTAAATTTGATTAAAATTGGTGAGGACAGTTCTACATTAATAATGTTATTACTACCTTCATTGTGGCAGCCCTGCTTGCGATATCTATACTAAACATAATGATTTTCTTATTTTATGTTGCATCCTCATTCATACAAAATTTTGTTGAAATCGATTCAATTCCTTCCAAATATCTTACATAATTGTCGAAAAGTTTAACTTTGCAATTGTGGCACCCCTGCTGTGTCAATCCGGTCCAAATGTGTCATTTTGGTCATAAATATATGTGAAGATTGAATGTACTAAAAATTCTAACCTTGATATTGTGGTGGCCCTGTTTAGTCGACTCGGTTGAAATATAACATTTTGGTTATTTATTTATATGAATATTATACAAACCACATTTGATTAAAATCTATATGGTCTGTTCTCTATAAATACGTGTAAAAAATATCATTTAACTTTTTACTCTGGTAGCCCTGCTCTTTAGCTCCGCTTTAAACATATTGATTTCATTATGATACGTTGTACGAATCTTATATGCAAAATTTAGTTGAAATCTGCCCAGCCAATTCCCTCCAAATCCATAATTACTGAAATAGTTTTATTTGAAATTGTGGCACCACTATTTGGCTGATCCGGTCCAAATATGCTATTACGGTTTAGTATATATGTGACAATTTTAATAGTAAATTTCGTTAAATTGATTATGACAATTCAACACAAATACGTGTAAAAGTAATTTTTCTTTATTACTTTGATTGTGGCAGCCCTGATTTCTATATCTACACAAAACATATTTTTTAAATTTTTTCTACAAAACATATGATTTTGTTTTTATATGTTACACATCTCCTTCGTGAAAATTTTCCCTGAAATCGGTTCAGCCAATTCCTTCCGAAATCACAATTACCGAAAAGTTTAACTTTGCAATTGTGGCACCTCTGCTCAGTCGATAAGGACGAAATATGCCATTTTGGTTCTATGTACATACCAAATTGGGTTGGAATCTTTTCAACCAATTCTTCCCTGATATATGCGTACGGACGGACATCACGGAGATAATAGTGCTTTTCACCAAGACCGAAAAGCACTAAAAAGAAGATGAAAGAAGAGATTACAACTAATAGACGAAATGAAAGGAAGGAAAACTACCAAGAATTGAAGATGGCCGCGGAATACCGGAGTATATGGCAGTTTTAACCAATAATAACTGCGGACCAGTCTACGGGCAGATTTCATGTGATGATGATAATTGGGAATGTTAGTGGAAACTATGAGGCTATGGAATAGCGAAATACTGTTTTATTTGCAAAGCAACATAAAAAATCGTGCAAATAAAATTTTCCAATTGGCAGTATACCAATCGATTTCAACACAAATCTAAAACAATCTCTCCCTTTTCCCTTTGCCACAATCACTTATGAAACCGAGCGCGCGATATTACTCCTTGCTCCAGGAGTCCGTGCATCTTCCCTGTAAGCCATCGCAGGGAGAAATGTCATGTCGCTTAACAGTCGCTCAAATAGTTTATCATCCACACTTTCGCATATCACTTCTCCAAACTCTTATATCCTCCTCCCACACATCCTCTTGTCCACCCAGTCGTTCAGTCATCCTTTAACAAGTCATCCCTCCCCTCCCCCTTCTCTTCTTTCTTCTCTCTCCTTCTTCCCCCTTCTCCTACCTCCCTCCTCTTTCTCCCTCCCTTTTCTTCCTCCTCTCTTCCCCTCCCCTTCTCTTTCTTCTTACTCCTTCCCTCCTCTCTTTCCATCCACTCCCCTCCTCCATGCTGCCATCTCAAATGTCGTGAATGCACGAGTTTTGCTTACTTTGCGAACTCATTCCTTCTTGGTTCCTTTCTCTGTCTGTTTTCCAACCGTGCCTTGCCTCCTCCTTCGAACTTCTTCCCCTTCCTCATAGCCTGAGAACAATGGAACCACGGGATATCCCTCACCCCTTTTTTTTCCTTTGCGGCATTCGACTGCTCTTTCCCTCCACCGCTCCTCCTAAAACTAGCGTCCGTCGCCCTTTTTCGGACGCCTTCGCATTCGGAATGCCCTTATCTACCCTGCCCTACTTTGTCGCGCCTCCTTTGGCCCTGACGCTATCTGCTGAGTTCTACCATGCTTTATCTGCCCGTCCCCTCCTTTTCTCTCCTTCCGCTCCCTCCTCCCACTTCTACACCTTAGACTCTCCCAACCCGTGCAACTCCGAGACCTCCTTTCTACCCGCTTCCCTATAACGCGATTCCACTATCTCGGGACTTCCTTATCCGTAGGCGGTCTTCCTTAGCATAATATCGCCATACCCTTCTTCTGCCATTGAAACAGATGGCAATCCTCTAGCCACTCACCCGCCACCCACACTTCCATCCACCTCTGCCCCCTACACCACCCCCCTCCATCCGGCAGCCCCCTCCCCTATTCCTCCTTCCCCTCCGGAATTCCCGCCCCCATTTCGCCTCCCGTTCCCCCTTTCTCTACCCCTCCATTATTTCTCATCACCTTCTTACTTTCACCTCCCCTCTTTTTTTCGTCTATTATTTATTAAGCCAGCATTGTTTTATTCGAAAGTTTATAATAAAATTTCTCCATATTATTAATTATTCAAACCTCTTTCTTTTGTAATTATCTATATATGTATAATAGACTGTACATATATATGTATATGTTACGATAAAGGTACGTAATCGAGAAATGTGTGCATTTACCGGTAAATGTGCACATTTACCACCAAGCTCGGTACATGTAAGTTTAAGTTGCCAGAAATACGTCTTATCGGTACATTTCCCGGTAAATGTGCACTTTTACCGATGTGCCTTGGTATATAATTGCGTTAATTTATAACAAAAATCATCGAGGGTTCGGCTCCACTGGTACCTATATACTAAGATGAACGCTTTTTTAACTCTAGAGGGGAACACAGTGAACGTGAGGAGGAACCATAAACACTTCGAATAACTTACCCAACCCGGTAGCGGCGAGTAAAATTTTCTTTCATGTTCAAATTTAGATTATTTAGTTGTGAACATTTATCAGGAAATTTACACCTTTACCGGACAACGCACATTTACCGTACTTTTAAACTGCAACAGATGTTTGCAACGCCGCCATGTTGTGGCTTGTGTTGCGACGTTTATCCACATTTACCAGTGTCTCTAGGTAAATGTGTACATTTCCCCTATCCAATCGGTAAAAGTGTGTTATACTTACATTTACCGAACGTGGTGGTAAAACTTACTTAATCTGGTCGAAGTATGCCATTTTGGTCATATATTTCTGTGAAAATTCTATGTACCAAATTTGGTTGAATTCGGATCGGCCATTTCCTTCCAAAATCATAACTACAGTAAATTTTATTTTGCAATTGTGTCACCCCTGCTTAGTCTCTCCGGTCCAAATATGTCATTTTTGGTCATTTATTTATGTGAAGATTTTATGTACCTACCTAATTTGGTTAAAATCGGTTTAGCCAGATCTTCCCTGATATATACGTACAGGCAGACGGACATTAGCGAAATTTGGACCGACCGTTCCATGGCGACCCTTCGAAATCGTGAAAATTGAATCGACCCTACATTACGATCCTTGACCCCGTAAACCGATTTTATCCATTTTAGTCTCGAAAATGTATCTTATCAAAACATTGATATTATGAGAGATATCTTATAAAAACCGGCATTTGGACCAACAATAGAGACCCTCAATCCCCCGTTGGCCGATTTAAATTATTTTTGGCACTATAACTTTTAAGATCAACCTGAAGTTGCTGTCTAATTTGGAAGCTCCTACGTTTATTTTATGAAGAGTTATGGCTGCCACAGACAGACAGACACATACATTCTCTTTTATTTATAGGATACTCAAATACCTTTACCTCTGTATTAATTTACACTGTGTAAATCAAATTCTGTAATAAGTAATCCAGATATAAAAAAAACTGTAATGGTTAGCCTCAACCTCGCCAAAAAGACATTTTTTCTTTCTTTCTTTCGTCTCCCTTCCTCCCCATAACCTCCTTTCTCCTCCACTCCCTCCTTTCTCCTACCCCTCCTCCCTCGTTCTCCTCCCTGCCCTTCACCATGTCCCCTTCTTGGATACCGCCGACCGCGGAATAAAATCCTTGAATATCTTTACGCATGGTAATGCTGTCTTATTTATTAAAGATTTATTCATGAAGGAAGTAACGAGAGTATATTTTTAAATTGCAAAAAGATAAGAAGGAGAATATGAGCGGAATTTTTCTCTCTCCAAGTTCCATCGAGCGTATTATTTTTTTAATTGACCCTCAAGGTCCGCCCTTAGAAAAAATTCTTTTCTATAATTATTCATCCGTTTTTCACGTGTTTCACAAAATTAAATGAGGCGACCGACGCGCCGCGCCAATCACTCCGTCTGCCCGTTCGTCTGACGGTCGCGATTAGTGGCTATCCGAAGGAAAATGCTCCCGACGAGTCGGGTAATGTATCGAACCCACGGTCTTATGATAAATGAGCTAACTAGGATAAGCCGTCGCGACATATGGAAAAAAGCGTCCTGAAAAGTCGTGCTTCGCGGGACGGGTGTAGCAATACGATTGGCGTCCGCATTGCAGAAAAAGGGCATTGCTGTCACGAGGCTAGTTGAACCGCTACGGCTAGGATGAAATATTGCGCCGTTGTGAAGGCAGAGACCATTGAAAGCGAGCGGGGAATCGGCGGAGCTGCAAAAATTAAAAACACGAAACAACAAAGAGAAGACGTGCTGTCCGTATGAAAATGGCGATGCATTTGCACTCTCAGCGGTCGAGAGAAGGATCTCGCACGAGACAATGGAGTAACGGTTGGGAGCAGAAAAACAAATGAATGGAATGGAATAATTCGAAGAATTCCCTACGACGAAAAAATCCCGCAATCAACGCGAATCTCGGAATATCTCTGGCGTTCTCTTTCGATCAAATTGCAGCTACAAAGCCGGCGTTTTTTGTCCATCGCGTCATTTCGGCTTAAATGTTATTAGAGTTGAAAGACTAAATGATACGAGAAATGAATTCGGGGAATAGACTGAAGGGGCTCAAAGAACTGCCGAAAGAACTAAAAAATATCCAGTAATCAGTTTTTCCTTGCTAACAACAGGAAATAATATTATTTCCAATTTAACTAGGTACTCAGTTCGTCCGTGAACTCAATTCCAAAACAAGTTCTGGGGAACGCCGTAAATTTTTCATTTCAATTCGAAATGTTTACCATTTTTTTTAAAAACTGATTATATTCCTTTTGTTAACTGTATGTTCAATTTTCACTCTTAATAAAGCCCAGCTTGAGTGTTAGCATTCAATACTGTACCGATAGTGTTTTTTGCCATTTATTTAAATTAATGCATTCGGTTTGCGTGGTTAAAATTTGATGTTGAAGACTCAAGAACGTAGCTATTCCAATCAAACCGAAATGTTAGCTTTTGAACGATATCAATATATCAAACAAATAGCCAAAATAGTAGCATCATGGAATATTAATCCGTAATTACAACTTTTTTGCTTCCGTGAGAGTCAAATTTGTATGATAACTCAGATTTTTAAAATTTCGCTCACAACGAAAGAACTCCGGTTCCGTTAATTGCGCATATAAGTCACGTCGATCCACCTTAAAAACTCAATTACAAATTGTACTGCAGGAGCATTTTATTTTTTATAATTACTATTGTTACAAGTTTTCCATCATTAAAGTTTCCAGATGAAAAATGTGCAAACAAGGATTAATAATTATAATTTATCTATTTATCTTATCTATTGCTGTTTTTTAACTAATTCTTTTAAATTTCATTTTACTTATTTGTGGGTCTAACACAGAGATAAATTGGTCATGTTTATCCATAAGTTGCAATGTTTTAATGAATAAAAAGCGATAACAAGTTCAGCTCCATTTAGAGTAAAACTTTTTGCTGATGCTAACTCCATAATTTTTATAACAAAGCTTTCGGAAAAATATCAATCTTTTTTCGATCAATTGTTGATTTAATTACTCAAGGAATAATAGTTCTAAATTGTCTTTTCAGATTTAAGCTTAGAAAAACGTTGCTTAACGTTATTTCTCATTTTTGCCATATATAATGAACTACTCTAATTTTCGCATAGTTTCATTCACATTACGGACCAATTCGGTTTTTCCTGATTTAACAAACATGCAGAAATGAGCACACAGGATTTTATATATCTGTTCCAACTTCTGGATGTTCGTAAACTTTCGCTTCGTCCGAAAAATACGAGAATATAAAAACGCGCATTCCTACGTCACCGAAACACGCAACGCATTTGCATCGTCGCATGCGGTCAAAGAGGACATGGCGGAGATAGCGACGTGAGTATGTGATAGAGGGTGAGAGAGGAGGGTTTAGGAGGAGGAGGGTTGGAGGAGGGAGGTTGGAGGGGGGATTGGAGGAGGGGGGTTGAAGGAGGGGAGTTGAAGGAGGGGGATTGGAGGATAGAGGTAGGAGTAGAGGATTTGGAGGAGGGGGTTGGAGGAGGGGGGTTGGAGGAGGGCGGTTGGAGGAGGAGGGTTGGAGGAGGAGGGTAAGAGGAGGAGGGTAGGAGTGGGAGCGTTGGGTGGCGGCAGCTATAAAGATGGCTCGGCTTCTGCACCCGCTACTTCCGGAGGCAACTTGAGCACTGTCTCTGCGTGAGGAGGAGTACCTTCACTAGATAAAAACGTGTTCTCTTCAACAGACGAGTGTCAGCCGCCCAGCATATTACAGGTGTATAACTTGTGGCGTAATTTCGGAAGTTTTTCCCGAAGACGCAAAAGAGGGGGCGTTATTCCTCCCGGGTGTGAGCTATACTCGACTAAACTTCATAAATGCAAGCAAGCGTCAACGTAAGAATGTGATAACACTTAGAAATGACTTGAATTTTTCTTTCAAATCTCTCCTCTGAAATATGCAATAAATTACTATATTTACGATGCTCGATTTAAGACTTCACTGCAATAAAAGCAGCTTGGTTGAATACATTGCGGCCGTCGAAATTTAAATCGAAATATTATGAAATAATTTGCGTTGTTTGAAAAATATTATTTGGCACAAACTCACAATTTCTATCGGTGGATTAGTCGCCCCTTTATGTATGACGTAGATAGTTGTAAACATTGGTCGATAGCGTGAACACTGGTGAATCCTCTTTTGATCTTCAAGTTTCTTCCAAGATTCGCAGCGTCACTTGGCGCGCAATGACTTAGTTATCCCAGTGGCCGCATAATTGGCATTTGAATTACCAGTCCCCCCCCCCCTCCCACCAAACTTCCAACATTTTGATAGGATTAATTTTTTTCATTCATATCAAGGACGCGTCATGGCGTGACTCACAATGACGCTTGAGGTCACGAGATATGGAATGAAAGGAGAATAAAGAGAGAGGAGAAAGGAGACGTGCAGGGGGATGAGGGGTGAAAGCAACGAACCAACCCCTCCTTTTTTATTCGGGGAGCCATTACTCAAGGGACGAGGAAGAAGTTAAGGAATGGCTGAGGAGGCCAAGATGTCACAATGGGATAGCGTGCGTATGGGGATCCTAGAGAGGAGGGAGAGGGGGGAGGGAGAGCGAAAGGATAAAGGAAAGGGACGAGAGGGGGAGGGAGGGGGAGAAGGAGAATAAAGGGTTTTGAGAGGGTACGCGAGTGGCTCCCTCTCCGTTGAAGGACCTCTCCAGGAGAAGCCATTATGCGGAGGCAAAAGGGGTTTCTGGACGTCTTTCGAGACTTCCGGCGCCGCTTAATGCATGTCTTATAAGCTCGCGACAAATGAATTAAGAGACGACGTCGTTTTATATATTTTGTGCATAATGAGCAAGGAATCCTTTTCTATGTTTTAAGTTTTAACCTTCGTTTGAGTGGGATTAAACAACAGAATCTTGTAGGAACGGTTAGATAGAAAGTTTTTATTTCAAGTTTTGGTCACGAAAGATGTTAAAATGAACAGTGATAATTGAAGTTTGGTGATAATGTCCCTACCGACTCGAATAAATACTTGAAAATGATTTATTCGAAGGAGATTTGCCCACCTCACCGCATGGCAAGAATCTTAAAGAATAATTCCTACTGTAATAAAATGTCTTAGTTTTGTTTACCAATTATCTATCAAAATAACAATAACAAATCTAGATTTTAAAGTTGCTACTTCTTCATGAAATTGCTCCTAATCTATCATTATTTCGACGCTGGTCTCGTCTTAGAGAGCAAACGGCAATTAAATAGGGACTCTAATATTTAATGATTGAGAATTCAATTTGATAATAATTTGAGAGATTAAATTTAAAAACTCATTTTGGATGAATCTCCGAATCGAAAAGATCAAAAGAAAATTTCCGCAGCTCTTCGACTGCGCTTTAAATTCACTCGGCGACTTTCGAGAATGTTCGCCGGAGAAATGACATTTTCATTATGTCATTCTATTGTTAGCGCTTTGAATATTATTAATTAATTAATTAAAATTTGGCAGAAATGTTTAGCATTAGTACCCCATAATAGAGAAAGTATAAAATTATTAAAATTGCAAAGTTTGGGGATTGTTTTACACTATTATTTGTACATAAGGGAAAAACGAAAATCGCTGCGGAGGTGAAACCTTTAGAATTAAAAAATATTTGCAATGATGAAATATTTATCTGTAAATGAATGTCTTTTCAAGGTGAGATGAAATGCTTTCAGTATGCAAGCACCTTCTACTAGTCATTATATATAGACGTTCCTTACAGAGGAGGAGGATATTACATACTAGTAGAAGGTGCTTGCATACTGTGAGCATTTCATCTCACCTTGAAAAAACATTAATTTTATAGAGAGATATTTCATCATGGGAAATATTTCTTTAATTCAAAAGATTTCACCTCTGCATCCAATTTCTATCTTTCCTTATTGAACAATATTTGAATAAAACAATGCCCTAAATTTGCAATTTTAAGAATGTAAGGTGCTAATGCCACACATTTTTGTCAAATTTGAAGTTAAAGCACATCTAGAAGTGAAATAATGTTTATCGATTGTTTAAATTTCAAAAGTTTAATGCGTCCGCAATAACACCTTGCTGGAGCTTTTCAAATGTTTGTTAGTTTAAATGCACTGAGCTCTACTTAACTTTAAAATTTCAGCTTCCTAGCTTGATCCAAAGTACCTATACATTTATCTATTAGTTTAAATTTTAAGAATTTTTAACAGCCAAAGAAATTAAAATATAAAAATTTTTATAATTTTTTATATAGTTTTTTCACAATATCTACCGGTAAAAAAATTTCAGCTTCGTAGCACATTCGATAATACATAAACCTCAAAAATATGTTTAAACAATTGCGAATTTGTAGCGGTCAAATTGTTGAACTTTTCAAAATTTCCTTTTTTTGTGTATAATTTTCTACAAAATGATTTTAAAAAATGGAGCCTACATCATATAGTTGTCAAGATAAAAATTATTAAACTTTAATGTTCAAATGCGGTTTAAAATAACCCTAAAAATTAACAAATTTAAAATTTTTTATTTTTATAGTTGGTTATAAGAAAATTTTTATAGACCTGCAAAATTTCAGCTTCATAAACCTATTAGATTGGTCTACACACTGGATTACGTTATCCCATGCTAACTTATGGGAGATATTCCGGGGTCTCTGGAGTCGAACCCAAGAAACTGTAAGCAAAATTGACAATATTTCCTAATAGATATTGCGACCATCTAGCAACATGAAAATTTCATTTTTCTAGCTAACCGACAAGTGCACAAAATTAATTTACAAAAATGGTGCAATGCTTTTCTTATGGGAAAAAACGCAAATTTGGAATTTCTGGAGACGAACTCATGTCACTTAGGTACAAAGTCACATTTTATCTATAGGTTTCTTCATCATATTTACAAAAACTAAAACTTTTAAGCTCTCTAACTCTTGTAGTTTGGGCTGTACATTAGTATCCTCCTGTTATCATTATATATTGACGTTTCTTACAGAGGAAGAGGAGGATATAACATTAAACATATAACATACTAGTAGAAGGTGCTTGCATACTGCAAGCATTAGAGATCTCACCTTGAAAAAACATTCTTTTTTCAGAGAGATATTTCATCATGAGTAATATTTCTTTAATTCTAAATGTTTCTCCCCGGGACCGATTTTCGTTTTTTCCTTATTGAAAAATAATGGAGTAAAACAATCGCGTATTTTTAAAATTTTAGGAATATTATACTTTTCCACATTGGGATAATAATGCTACACATTTTTGCCAAATTTGAAATTTATAGCACATTTACAAGTGAAATACCACTTATTTAATTGTTTAAATTTAAATAATTTTTATCGGCCGCATTAACAATTTCATGAATACAATGAAGTACTTTTTCCTTTAAATAGATTAAACTCTAATTAACCTAAAAATTTCAGCTCTCCAACTTGCCCCGTAGTATCTAAAACTTTACCTATTTGTTCAAATTTTAGGAATTTTTAACTGCCAAACAAATTAAAATATCAAAATTTGTATAATCCTTATTTCGTTTTTTTACAAATCCTACCTCTAAAAACAATTTCAGCTCCGTAGCACATTCGGAAATGCAAAAACCTTGAAAATATATTTAAACAATTGCGAATTTTTAGCGGCCGTATTGTGGTACTTTTTCAAGATTTTCGTTTTTTCTGGTCAGTTTTGCACAAAATCCTAACTAAGGAAAAAATATCGAATCTCCAGCTCATCTGGAAGTGCCTAAACATTAGTATCCTCCTATATATATGTTATCAATATATATAGACGTATGTTATACTAGTAGAAGGTCTCACCTTGAAAAAACATTAATTTTTTAGAGAGATATTTCATCATGGGAAATATTTCTTTAATTCAAAAGATTTCTCCTAGGGACCAATTATCTTTTTTTCCTTATGGAACAATATTGGAGTAATACAATTGCTAATTTTTGCTATTTTATGAACATTATACGTTTTCCGCATTGAATTAATAATGCCACACATTTATGTCGTATTTTAAATTAGTAGTACATTTAGAAGTGATATGACATTTATCTAATTGTTTAAATTTAAATAATTTCTAACGGGCGCAATAAGAATTTCATAGATACAATGAAATTTTTATTCGTTCAAATAGACGAAAATCTAAATAACTTGAAAATTTCAGCTCTCTAACTTGCCCCGTAGTATCTAAACATTTACCTATTTGTTTAAATTTTAGAATTTTTAACTGCCAAACGAATTAAAATATCAAAATTTGTATAATCCCTATTTCGTTTTTTCGCTAACTCTACGTCTAAAAAAAATTTCAGCTCCGTAGCACATTCGCAAATACATAAACCTTGAAAATTTGCTTAAAAAATTGCGAATTTTTAGCGGCCGCATCGTTGCACTTTTTCAAGATTTTCGTTTTTTCTAGTCGGTTTTGCACAAACTCCTACCTAAGAAAAAAAATTCGAATCTCCAGCCCATCTGGAAGTGCCTAAACATTAGTATCCTCCTATATGTATGATATATCCTCCTCCTCCTCTGTAAGAAACGTCTATATATAATGACTAGTAGAAGGTGCCTGCATACTGCAAGCATTTCATCTCACCTTGAAAAAACATTGAGTTTTCGGAAAGATATTTCATCATGAGAAATATTTCTTTAATTCAAAAGATTTCTCCTAGGGACTAAATTTCTTTTTTTCGTTATGAAAATATACTGGAGTAAAACAATTACTAATTTTTGCAATTTTATGAATATTATACTTTTTCACATTGGGTTATTAATGCCACACATTTTTGCCGAATTTTAAATTTGTAGCACATTTAGAAGTGAAATGACATTTATCTAATTGTTTAAATTTAAATAATTTTTAACGGCCGCAATATGAATTTCATATATAAATTGAAATGTTTATTCGTTTAAATGGATTAAACTCTAATCAACTTACATATATATAACATACATAATTTTTTTAAATTAGAAAAGCAGTTTTCACCATTAAATGTATCACGGTTAAAACATTTTATGCCTAAATTCCACCTTTTAAGAGGCTGCTTACGAGATGTCGGATATTTTTATGATGACCTCAAGAAGCACAGCAACGTTTTTTGTTTATTTCATAGCGAAAGTAATTTACCACATCTCTAAAGGCGAATAATGGTTCATTTTATGTTTTCCTCAGAGACTGATTCAATCAAAGACTTTGGGTAGATTTTTGAGCATTTCCCGAGCTTTTATAAATGCCATCTCTCTTTAATCAACTTTGAATAGTCCTTTTCGCGACTTCATCTTGTATTATTAAAAGACGCTTGCATTTCAATTCTCATTTTACAATTACGAGAAGAAATTTTGCCTTTGCTTGATGTTATCGAGGGCATATTCCTCTCTCGTAACTAATTTAACGCAGGTTATTAAACGATTTCTTTTTATTTTAATAACCCCATCATAAACAATGCCTCCGCCATTTAAGATTATCGTTATATATCTCCCTAGGTTTCCATTCTTTTAATAACATTCTCTCTTCCCCTTTTATCCCATCACTTTCTCCATCTCTCTCTCGCTTCCTCTTCATTGCCTCCCTTTACCTGCTCTCCTCCTCCTCTCCCCTCCTTCTCTCCTTCTCCCCCCTCCACCTCCTTAGCTCCCCTCCTTTCCCTCCACTCTCTTACGCGATAACCCTGCGCCTGCTCAAGAGTCTGGAAACAATAAACTGAAGAGACCTTCCTCTGCCTGAGTAAAAGCGTCTTCTCATATTTCTTCATATCGCTAGTCTCTTCTCTCCCTTTACCTTCCACCCTCCCCCCTCCCCCTTCGAATTAATCCCGCCCTCCCCATCCTCCACGCCCTCCATGGGGATCTCTTTCTCCTCTCCGTTTCATCAGCAGCCACCTTACATTCTCTCCGTCCCCACACACTATATTCCACCACTCGCTCCGTCGTTGTGCCGCGCACTCCGTCTGTCATTTGTCTGGCCTAGATGGCGCCCGACGGACTGATTAGTAGTTCTGAGGAAAGGCTGCTACTTCCCTCTGCCGCCCTTTATTTCCCCGCAATACCCTCTGCTTCGTCCTCTTCCTCTCTCACGCCCCCGCCGTCTCCTCCTCCTTGCCCAGCCACCGCCTAACCCTACCTCCCCCGCACCGCCTCTCCATCCGTCCGGGGCGTCCCTCCCACGCCCAATCCGTCCCAAACACTTTCTATGGAATATTAATTAAAATACATCCGCAGAAGAGTGTTGAAGGAGCTAACCCGTGCCCGAGAAGCACTTCCCTCCGCTCGTAGGAACAACTTTTCCCCTAGAGATCCTAATTTAGCATTGCTCCCCAAATAAAAGATTCCTATCCCTAAAGCCCTCTTTCCTTTCATCCGCAAATCTTCATCCGAGCACCATCGACCAGGATAGAACGCAATTTATCCAGATAATGAACTTATATGTATCGAAAGTACCTCAGGAAGTTACGCTGCGCAAATTATAAGATAAGCTCTGATAGCATCTTTGTTGAGTCCCATAGGCCCATTCGCTGATATTCCATTACATTAGACGCATGGAAAACGACAATCCTCCTCGATGAAACTTTAAAGTTTATTTTGCTGCATAAGGAAAGGCTCGATGAATAATTTATATCTTTTCATTAATCACTCCGTGAGATACGCTGGGTTTTGCAATTCCCGGGCGGATTCCCGAAGATTTAAGTGTACTGATTTTCTTGACCTGAGATGGAAACGTAAAATTTTATTGATTTGTTAATTTTCAACCATATTATTTTAGAGTTTAAGCGAATAGTAAACTGAATAGTTTCAAGGAAAAAATATTAAAATCATGTGCTTTATAGGAAAACCTCTCGAACCTATGATAGGCTAAGTTTCAAAGGAAAGCTTCTTTTACTTAATTCGAAGAAAACTTAGATTTTTTGAGACTGTGCTTACGAAAGAAACACGCAATTTTTTCATATCATCTCAGAAAATTCCCTTTCTGATAAAAATGCGGTTGCGTAGAACGGCACATGAAATCTCATGCTGACGAAATTGAGCGCTGTCTACCCAGATTTGTGTTACGCAGGAGACGTACGTAAAACGTCTGAAAACCTCTAAAGAGCAAACAGGCCGTGAGCTATCGACGGCAGATGGCCTCGAATTCAATTCTACACGTACTTGCAAAGGCGAGAAATAGCCTGCAAGCGGAATAAATTAACGAATCGGCGAAATATGTAAACGAAAAAATAGTAGTATCGGAATTGCGTTCCAGCGCGAGAGATTTCTGCGATCCTATCACATTACTCGTCCGTATTTTGAACAGCTAAATTGTTTTTAAAGCTGTATCCAATATAAAGACGAAAAAAGGCACTTTTTTTACGTAACGTGTTGGCGGGTCGCTCATCTCAAATCCGATAATCCTCACGCGGAACATTGCTCTCATTTTTTAAAAAACACATCGTTCTCTCGTTTGTCTCGGCAGAAAGATCTCAGTTGAAGACAACTCGAGTGATTAACTTTTATTAACGTATTTTCTCTTGGTGCAAATCAGAGATTCAAAGGATAGTTTATATAATATTATTGCTATTACGTAAAACTCTAAAACTTATAAAACTAGAGTCATCTCTCCAGTATTTATTTCGTTTACTCTTTCCACATCACCGCTTAATATATCGAATTGTTTTGAGTTATTATTTGTTTGAAGATTTACGTTTTTCTTTTCATTTTAAAATCTTCTCTATCGGCGTGATTAACGACTTCCGCTATTTTGCCACCATCAGATGTAAATGATGCCACTGAGTCCCTCCATGAGTGCTCTTATTGCCTCATTGTATTACAAAAATACCAAGGTCTTTCGTTTCGTGTTAATCGTCACCTAAGCACCTTGAAATCGGAGAATTAATTCTCTCTCTCGACAATTGTGCATGCTATTAACAGATCAGTGCAAACGTTTGCTAAATACAATTCAAGTAAAACGCAATCGTCGTTTATATAATGGAAAATAAAAATAAAGAATATATTGGAAGCTGCCGAGATGCGAATTTTGTGGATTTTTTAAATCACAAGATATATTTTCCGTTTGCTACTCTGAATGACTTTTAACGCTGGAAGGGCCGCAGCGGTCAGTTTTGCCTATAGCGAATTTAAAAGGAGTCACATGCCGTAGTTTCTGAAGCGCGAAGATGCGGCTTTGTGACCTTTTGCCATTTGTGGATTTACACGTTCAAACGAAAAATTGGGATTGTACCTGCAACAGGAACGTCTGTACAGAGAACCATACCTAGAAGGGCCATTAGCGGTCTTTTTGACCGCAGATAGTGTTTTGTATACATCGTGCACAGGCGACCCCCGCACTTAGGACATAGAAACCTGGGCAGAACGTCACTGGTGATGAACAGCTCTTTCCCAGCAACTCTTGGTGCAGGTTCACGCAGTATATGGCCAACAATCCAGATAAATTTCGAATAAAATTCTGGCTTTTGGCAGATGTTGCGTCGAAGTACGTCTGCAACAGAGTCCATTACCTTGGGAAAGATGAGATGGGTCCTGCCAGTGACTCATTTCCTGAAAATGTTATCATGCATCTCATGGACTCTTATCTCAAGAAAGGGTGCAACATCACCACTGATAACTTCTTCACAACGATGAAGCTGGCTGAGAGGCTGAAAGTTGGAATAATGAAACGTGTTAGGAAGGAAATCCCAGAGTCTATACAGACATCACAGGCACAGCTCTATAAGACTATCATACTGAAGAGTGCAAATGATACTACACTCACTGGGTACCAGGAATAGAAGAGTAAGAATGTTTTGGTACAAAGCACTCTGCACCCAAATGTCTAAATACGCGGTGGTGAGAAGAAGCTTCCCGAAACAATAGAATTATACAACGCTACTAATTTTGGTGTCGAGATAGCGAACCAAATGACTTACTCTGTGAAGACCGCATCTCGCAGGTGGCCTGCACACATTTTTTACAACGCGCTTGACCTGGCAGCAATCAACCCCTGGGTCATCTACAAAGAGGTCACTGAAAAAAGAATCCCTCGACACATGTTCATTCTCCAATTTGTAAAAGAGCTAAATGCAGAGTGCATGAATACAATGCCCCGACGCTGCGTACCCTCCGAAAACGAGCCTCAGCTCAAAGGTGACAGTAAGCGATGCCAATTTCAAGTGCTCTCTAAATGCAAGAAAAACAAAATCGGATTCTGTTTGCGACAAGACTGTATATGGCAAACGATGAGGCAATACTGCCAAAGAAATCACTTGTATTAACTGCTTGCCAAATAATTGAAGGTTATGAATACGCTTTTCATTTTCACAGATTTTATATAAATATTTTTTCTTATGACATCTAACAATGTTCTGATTTCATATAGAGAACTACCGTCTGCATGAATTTAATCTTCCCTTTTATTTCTAATGTATAATTTAAAAAAATATTTTAACGATGGTTTTTTGCCAAAATAAAAATATTTACAATATTACTATTGTTTGTGTGTCTCTAAAAAAAAACCCCTATGCATGCATGAATATATAAAAACTCCTTCCAGTAAATATCTGCCTCTCAAAAGCAGGCTAAACAGCTATTTAGTGGTGGCGGTCAAAATGACCGCTCGTGGCCCTTCTAGGTATGCAGGTGTTAATTTAGAAAAAATCACTTAAGCTGGCACTAACACTAACAGCCATATTTAGTAGTCGTATGAAAATGTTGTGTGTAATTGCAATTATACTATATCGTATGTATGTTAAGACTACAAAATAAAAAATAACCAATATTGCAAATAACTGTTCATTTTTGTGTGATAAATCTTGATGCATAGTGAAAGTATAGCAGAGCTTCAAACACTCCACATTCATATCTGCAGATACTCCACTGTAGGGTCTTCAAAATTTCCCAATCTATTTATCAACATCTATAAATGATAAATACATTACATCAGTACAACGTATGCTTGTGTTGCAAGCCATCATGTAAACCTGGAAACTACAAGATGGTATATAATAACATTCGATCTATAAAGAACATTGTTATCTAATCCTGTCAGTGAGACAGGTGGCGGTTCTTCGGCGAATTGATTAATCCAAAATTGTTATATTAGAAATATAATTATTCTCTCTAACTCTTTATCCTCTATTAATTCTTTTTTCACCAATAGTAGTAGCTAGTGAATAAAAACTTGATATCAAGATCGTTTACACAAATATTACTTCGGAAATTTAAAATATTTTAATATGCCTCCCAATGTTAGAATAAAAATGGAATCTCGATAGGAAAAGAAATAAAATAATTAGCAAATATCTATATCTACTACTTTTCTATAAAATCTGATGTGGTCACTTTCTCCATACCTGTAATATTTCTAAAAATTACAAATAGTTTACATAAATTAAATATTTTAAGAAACTGCGAGAAAATTATAGACTACAAAGAACAGACATAAACTCAAACCACAGCCTTTTGATATTGGATATAGCCATAAAGCTCCAACAATTAAGAAAAGAAAAAGGAGCGTTACTAAGACGTAACTAAGCGTCAATTGTTAACAATAGTAGTCGGTAGGTGGCGTGGTGATGGCTGCTAGAAATATAATATATCTTTTAAACAATACAATATATGGAAAACTTTTCAAACAACGGTTGTAGGAAATTAAGTTTCCTACAACACTTATTCCATTACATTTTTACATATATCAAATATTAAAGCAAATATTTCAAAATAACGGTTAGGTGACTAGAATAAACACTCACTTCCGGTTGACTGATTTTTACCAGAAACTAATCAGTTCATGTGACTTTCATAAAAATGTTAAAATTTAAATTTCGCATTGACCTGAATAATAGTTTTTGAGTTAGAGCACCCACAAAAAAGCTATCACATACAAAAACACAAAGACCTCATCGAGAAAATGGTCAAAACGTGTTCAGGGGACCTCAAAACGCGCTTTTCCGTTGAAATCTCGAAATCGATTTTTTTTCATTAAAACAATACTTTCCCCTATACTACGTATGGAGAAAGTAAAAATATTTGACAGGATAATTAACTTTAAACGAAAATTTTTAAAATATTCGATTAATATAAGTATGCAATATTTTAGGCTATTTCTATGGCCAAGATCATCATCTCCACCTTTGTTCGATATTTTACTGATTTACTGGTCAACATTTTCTCTTTACTTCGGCCATGTAATTGGTTTTGTAAAACGTATGTTTAATAACTACACGAAAGTTCAATGCAATTTGAAATACTCTTTATTTAGAATAAAACGAATATGTGTTATGATTACCGTTGATTAATTATTAATTTGTTTTTAAGCTTTGTTTGCATAAGTATTTAATAATTTTAATGTAGGTAAAATACCAACAAATTCCAATTTCAAATCAATCTTATCTCCTCGCTTGCAAAGACGAACAATCCGAATAGACGAGGCACAACCTGCTACATGTATGACCTACGGGACTACGTAATAAGAGCAGGTTTTTTGATTCAAACTCCAAGAGAAGGAGGCGATTTTGGAGTCTTCTAATCCCACATCCTCTGCAGTATCACCTTTACTCCTAAGCTCTGCATGTCCCACCATCCATTACACGCTTAACAATGCACACTCAGAACTACACCAATCGCAGCTTTACTTCGAAAGCAGGCGGCGTGCATGTAAAATACGGTTCCATCTACTTAAAGGAGTCCACTGGATTAATTCCTCTATCAGCTCGGCATGGGGTGGAGGCAATGTAAGTTGGAATGGGAGCGTCTCAAGGCGAAGGGAAATCATCACGAGGGAGGAATGGGGATGGGGGAAATAGGGAAGAAGGGAGAATGGAGAAGATAGGGAATGGAGAAAAAAGGAGAATGGAGAAGAGAGAGAATGGAGAAGATAGGGAATGGAGAAGAGGGTTGAATGGAGTAAAGGGGATAATAGACAAGAGAGAGAATGGAGAAGTGGGTTGAATGGGGAAGAGTGGGAAATGGGGATGCGAGGGAAATGGGGATGAGAGGGAAATGGGGAAGAGAGAGTAATGGGGATGAGAGGGAAATGGGGATGAGAGGGAAATTGAGATGATAGGGAAATGGGGATGAGAGGGAAATGGGGAAGAGGGGGGGGTACGCAATGAAATGAATTAGACACGAAGGGAGAGAGAGAGAGGAGGAGCTAGGGTAAGATTGGCGTGTTTTTTTCTTCTTTTCAGAGTGGCGAAGGAGGAAGACAGTTACATTCTCGGACGAGAGATCTCTTGATACGAATGAAAGTGGAGGTTTTTGTCGAAAATATAGTAATGAAATAAGTAAAATATGATAATGGTACCGCGAAAGACGTTTATTAATCGAAAAAAATACTTAAAAGCTGTTTATGTAGTAATCAAAAGTAACGAAAGTCTGCAATATGCACTTAAGCGATTTCAGGTATTTGAAGTTTTTAAAGGTGCATTTGGCAGATACGATACTACGCGATATGCTAAGATGATTAGAATTTGTATATCTGGTATTAAATTCAGTTTATCACCATACCCAAAGGATCGCTTTTCTCGTCACCTGCATCGACCTTACGACTCGGCCCCTTCAATAGCTCTCTCTCACTCTCTCTCTCTTTCTCGTCTTTTTTCTCTTTCATTTTCCCTTTTGCTTGTGTCAATTCTGCTGACTCAGACCGAGTAATTCTTTTCACTATTTAGTCATTACTCCAAAACCGTATACAGCCATTATTTTTTCAGAATTTTTGGCGAATCAATGGCGAGCACATTCTCTGCGAAAGTCGAGGACGATAAATTATGCAGGAGTACATTTTTCTCAAAGTTTTCTATTTGTTGTTATCTTTAAAAATTGATTTCTTTCCAGTGATCGGTTGGCCGAAATATATATATATATATATATATATATATATATATATATATATATATATATATATATATATATATATATATATATATATTTTGTAGCCTTCTTGTGTTCTCCAATATTACCATTATTCAGGAAGCGCGAAGGAATGACCGTAGTTTTGCTAAGGTTATCAGTGCTTCAAATTTATGATGCGTCTACCTAGTATCACAATTATTTATGTTTAGAATACTTACGAATTGTTACCGCATAATATTTTTACGCAAGCTTATATATTATTAATCGTAGAACAATTCATTAAATACTTAAAAACATTTGTCTTTATCACTGATATATCTACTATATAACTATCACTTCACGTGTAATATTTAATATAACGGTGAGATGAGAAAAACAAAATGAAATTTTAATGAGGTTTACTGATACAGTACGACCTGTGCTAACATGAATACCCGGTTTACACAAAAGAAAATTTCCCTGACGCTGAATGTGTAGTTTCATGATTTTGATGCTTTGGCTTCGAACTAATTCTTGAATCAAGAGCATAAGTAATCGGTTGGTAGGAACACTTATTTTAGTCAAAGGTATTTTAGAGCCATAAGACTTTGTATCTGGTGGATGGAAAGTTTATATGAGTAAGCAGTTCAATACGCATACTGTAGTAGTTTACTAAGAAGCGTGATTTAATAGCTGTGCTCTAACTATCCTTGACCCTTCAGTCGTGCATCACCTTGCATGAGTTCCTCATACGAGATGACGCGGGAGACGCGGACGATTTTGTTGTGTCGACCAAGTTTTTGAATTCTTTTGGGTACATTTTTTTAGTCGAAGAGATGACCGAGGAAGAAAAGGGAGAAATTATTTTGTCTGATAACATCATTCACGATAGCGATTTACCTTGCTGCGATAGCTATTCTAATGAGGATATACGAATGCTAAATGCTAAAATTCGCAAGATACTGAGAGATTACTGCGCTTCTGCACCGTTTATCGCGCCAGCGAAAACATGGCTGTGAAGAGACATAAGTGTTTTTCTGTCGCTCTTTGGAGGTAACTCGAAAAATTAGGGTGACTTTGTCTGTCATAAAACGAAATTAATATTTTCTATTTGATCTTCGCACAGCCGAGACGAGACGGACAATGCAACATGCTTCCTTTCGAGTTAGTAAAAGTTTGCTTTTGCTTATAAGCATTTGCTACTCAGTTTTAAGCAAATGCTTAAATTTTACGGGAAAAAACACTGCAATTCTTAACCCTCACTTGTTTTTGTTTATAGTAATAGTTGAATGTTAAACTCACAACAAATAGTCGTAGTAGTTTATTTGCTCTAGATATCAAGATATACTTGGATACATCGGGTAATATTTTTAAAATGTTAATTAATTAAATTAACTATTTCTTTTATAACTGAATTCGATAGTATCACAAAACAAGGGTACATTTTTATTCAATTAGTTCAACTCAAAACAAATAGTACAGGCATTTATTACAGGAAATGGAGGGCCTATCGATGTCAAGTGATGAAGGATCTGATAATGAGGAAACATCCGTACAAACGCAATTTATTAAAATAATACAAGAAAACAAAATTATTTTGAATAAGAGCCAAGTTCCAGAAATAAAAAAGAAGAAGGATAAGGCATTGACGATAGTTGGGCAGAAATACCAACAAATATTTGGGAAAGGAATTACTCAGTCGCAAATAAAGAAAAAAAGTCATAATATGAAGACGTAGATTAAAAAGAAAACAGACATGAAGGCAACTGGAAAGAAAGAAATTAAATTGAAAGAGTGGGAGAAATAATTTTATGATATTATGAACGAGGATGACAATCCAATTTTCAATCAGGTAGAGGGTGCAACGTTGATTGGGTTTGATGATTTACCTTTGGTAGCCTACGAATCTCCTCTTTTGACGCCTGGAACCCAAAAAGTTGTAGATAAGGAAGTTGAGAAAGAAAGTGCCAGGTCAAGTTTCGAAAGGAGCATTTAAGTACGAGACAGAAGAAACAAAAAAAAATAAATTTACAAGAACTTTAGAGACTGGTTTTACTAAAACAGTTAAATTTGATAAATTTACAGACAACGTGAGACTATTAAGTTAGAAAAATTTAAAGCTAATGAAACTTTTGTGCCCGAGGTGTATATTGCTGTAAGCAGTAATTACGACGATATACGAGAGTTGACAATAATAATTGGTATTTAGGTTAATAGTTAATTAAAATATATTTAATATAACAAAAAGTATTGTAAAAACTAAACATTTAGTCAATATTATGCAATAAATCCGCTATTTCATTTCTTATTCTTTGACCTTTTCTCTTGATTTCTGCATCAGTGTCGATTTCTGCTTCACTTCCAAATTCTTCCTCTTCATTTTCCGCGTCAACTAACTCGTAAGTATAATCATCACTGTCTTTCAAATGTTTGGCCATATTGTGTAATATGAAACAGCATGAAATTAGGTTTGGTATTCTGTCCAAAGAAATCCTTGCTTTGTAACCTATTATTGGGAAACGGCGTTTCAATTGGCCAAGAGCACCTTAAATAACTGTTCTTTCTTGAGCATGAATTCTATTATAAAGTTTTTCTTGTGGCATCTGAGGATTTTTAAACGGAACCAATAACCAAGGTAAAATCCCATAGCCGCTGTCTCCGAGAATAACTGAAGCACTGTTCGATTTATACATGAAATCGTATAAATTGGATCGTTTATGTATGCGATTATCGTGAACAGAACCTGGCCATCGAATATCAACACTAGTGAAAATGTAATCCGAATCACAAGTCGCTTGAACATTTATGGACAGAAAACCTTTTCTATTTATATATTCATCCCTAAAATGACTCGGTTTTACTATTTTCACATGAGTACAATCGATTACACCAATTACAGCAGGAAATTTAAACTTCTGACTCCATTTTAATTTAGCTTCCGTGATTTCTGCAGTTGTCTTTGGGAATTTTATCCAGTCATTTGCCTTTATAGAGATTTTGGACGCCACGAATTTCACTGTCTTACATACAGTTGTGCGGTGTACGTGATGATCTTCCCCGACTCTTATTTGAAATTCGGGATCACTTAGTACCTTAAAAAAATTTCCATCTTTTGTTTGCAAGACAGTGCTCCGCCACGTCTCTCTTGATATCCTCCTTGAAATGGATTTGAAATAAACTCCACATTTTCTTCAGAGAACCGATATAAATTTCTATAACCGTTCGTAGTTGAAACTAGTCTTTTCTCGTATTTTTTAACTTTTCTTGTCACCATAAACTCTGCCATATCAATTTATATTTAGGTAAATTATTGTAAAAATAGAATACTTCAAAATATCTTATTGTTAGTAAGCCCTGGACCTCACTTATATAAAATTTAGCATATGCTTCAAGCATTAAGCAAAAGCTCGGTTTTATTGACACAATTTTAAGCAAATGCTTGAGAAAAATCCTAAAACTAAGCAAATGCTTATTCTTTCTAGCAAAAGCAAATGCTATTTTTTTATTCGCCCCAATTCAAGCATTTGCTTAAAAAGTGATAGAAAACTTAAGCATAAGCATTTGCTTATTTTTTATTCACTCGACCCAGCCATTCAAAGTTGAGTACCTCTCAAGAAATATTTTCCAAAATCAAGCATATTTCGTGTCTTGGATATACTCTGTAAAAATTGCCTTCAGCTCAGAATCATTTCTTAGGTCAATGAATTGATTCATCCAAGAATATCGGTTGAATATTACTATATGAAGTGTTCGCCTAATTTTTTTCGCAACGTAGCAAATGCGCTGCTGTCATCGCGGAGAAAGAAATATAGGCAAAAGGGTCACATTTGCCCCGCTGGCCGCGGTTTGAGTACCTCTGGTGTAGATAGTTCTTAATACTCGATTCTAGTCACCTGGCGGTCCTTAGGAGTGCGAATCGCAAAGAATCCTACTCCGTTCCAAGGGTGACGGGAAATCTTTGCTGTACTTTCCGCAGACACGCCCAGCTCCCTATTCAGTCTGCTTACTGCTACTTGCTTCCACGGGAAATCGAGGGGGGGGGGCACACAAAAGCTTCTTTCCGTAAAGAATTCTGAATGCATTGATTCTGGCAGCTACGTCAAACAGCCTCGAACCTCTCCTTTACTGTGTAGGGTTATAAGCATTGCACTTCGTACCCAATGCCTCCCCCATCCCGTGCAAAATCTGCTGGTTGCCTCTGGAGTAGTTTCATGAAAGACGCTGACGGGGACACCTACCGCAGTGTGTTTCAGGAGCCCTACCTCGGCCTTCCACTTCTCAGTGCCCTCCTTCACCATATTCAGCATAGCCTTCAATCCGTTATTATTTCTTAGACCATCGTCTTAACCCCACAATTTTTTTCGAAATGCTACGTATATTCTTTATAATTTTTTGTTACTACAATTGACTTATGCTATGGAAAACAATAAATGTGTAAACTCTCGCACAGTCATAAAATGACACACCACACCAGCCGTGAAATCAAAGGCGGTTTCTTTGACTTTTTTAAAGAATGCTGAATATTTCCAGTGGAGAGGTCACATGGATCCGAGTCGATAGAGACATTAAACATGCACGTCATCCTCCTGGCAATAGGGTTTGTTCTGATTTGCAGTTTCCAGCGTTCGATTTCATCTTCCGCACGGCCTCTTAGCTCCACTCATTGCCGACCGGAATCCAATCCCCAATGTCTTTCGAATGGGTGTCGATGATCTCAGCATCCTTACGCCTCTCCCTCCCTCAACCTTCCTCCCCTATCTTCCTCACCCGTCTCTCCCACGTCCCTCCCACCTCCTCCCCTCTCCCTATCTCATCCTCTGACTACTTAATCACCTAGTAATTTCCCATCTTGTTTCAAGACATCTGTTGCGTAATGAGCGAGGGATTTACGCGAAATAAGCGTGATATAAGAGACCAAGTTTTGTGATCTGAGCAAACCTCACAAGTCAGTGCTCCGTCCTTCGGAAGGGAAGATAAGCAGTTGGCTCACTTGGTGCTCTTCGTAAAGAGTAGGCAAATGCCGGCACCGAGTTTCCCTCCGCCCTTGTGTGATGGGTGCGGAAGGAATAATGGCTATAATAATCCAAGAGGTTGATTATCAGAACTACAAACAACCAACCAACTGTTGAAGAGGCATTTTGCTGATTATCAAAAGCGATGGAATGTAGTATGTATAAATTTGAGCTCGATATTTAGTGAGATGCCTGTTGAAATTCAACTGGAAAATTTTTTGTGAAATAAAAAATGTACAAATATACCTTGACTTTCTTTGGATGGCAGGAAACAAACTCGCATTCTTTTAGGCGTTTGTTGTTCCTAGTCTCTAACTCCTAGGATGACTCTAAGTACCTAATTTTAATATGAGAATGATTAAGGTTCTGCATTCAAATCTATTCCTTCTCGTAAATAACGCAACGAATTTTGTTTACATTGATTGCTATGATAGAAGGATAAGACTCCAGCTGGAGTCTTATCCTTCTATCAGTTTACGCCAAAAGTGTTTTGAGCCATCTTTGATTATTGATTGCTATGAATATAATTTCTCTCCTCTGTCTCTATCTTTCTCATACTAATTTTAAGAGCATTCAAAACACGCTTTTACTCATTAGGATTGAAATAACAATAGGATTTTGAGGTTTAACAATCTAATTGGTTGGCAAGGCAATATTCCGTTAATATGTCAATATTTCCCCAATATATATTAATTAAACGTTTAACTTGAAAATTTTAGAACTAAACGCGAGAAAATATTAACAGAATAAGAAACTATAAAGCTTTTTAGTTAAAGTGGGCTAGATCTGGAGATCATAGGTTAATTCATTCTGATTTAGATCTAAAAAATATAAAAGCCTGCAAGTCGAAAGGTCGATTTTTACGTGTTATCAAATGGGAAATAGAAATGGCTACTTTATAGTCGAACCTAGGCCTTTTTTAAAGATTTCTTTTGTCTTACAATATGTGAATCAAACATTTCTACAAAATATCAAAAAGTATCCCGTTCCATTATTGAGTCATTCGCATTTTATAGCGTGACTGAAGGAGCCGCAAAGGGAGAAAGGCTTTTATAGATTTTATATTCAAGAACAAAAAAAAATCTCTCCATAAAATAATATTTATATAATGAAAACTTAGTAATGCATTATGTTAAAACTATTAAATAATTAATGGAAAATACAAAAGCATTTTTAAAATCCGAGAAGAGCATTTAATTAAGTATAAAAAGCGCGATAACAGGGGAAAGATCTTCGGTATTCTTGTCGCATGCGGTCCACAGCCGAAATCAAGATGTCGTATGCGGCCTATGGGTTGGGTCTGGCCTACGATAGATAATAAGATGATTATTAAGTCACATATACTGCTTCCAAATATTGGGGCTTGGTTTTCCATCCACGTTCATATATTCACACTCCATCTTTCATTCTCGTTACATAATTTCTTCTTGAATATGTATAACCTTCATTCAATTTATGAGTATCGACGTTCTCCACCGGTTTATCTCCTCCAAACCAACCAAACCCGATGGAGAGTGCAAATGTGAAATTTGATGGAAAACCAAGCCAACCCCAAAAACAACCCAAACCGATGGACAGAGCAAATATAAACGTGTAGGAATTGTTTCGCGTCGTGTTTTATATGGAGCGAATCAGTTGACTGACTACAACCCACGCAATCAGGTTTTGTTGCAGTCCATAAAGGGGGCTGCCACTTCATTCAACACCCGCATTGATAGAGATAACATAGACGGCATATGACAAGGATAGAAATAACATAGATCGCAGGCATGACATCGCGAAAGTTCATCATTATCTACGATGAGTCCCTTTAGTTTTAGGAACGCGACTGTCGTTTCTTCGGTTCGAATAATATCGTGGACAAGACGACGACGACAAGAATACCAGATCTTATTCTCGATCGTTAAAGGTGGTTTAAGTTAGCATGCAATCTAATAAAGCTTTCGAGCAAAACTTTTTAAAAATATTCATAGCATAATTTAATAACCTTAAATACATCTCAAATATTTTCAGAACAACTGGACAACTCGATGAATTCATTGAAGCAAATATGTCACGTTTTCAAACGTAAATATCATATTCTGTGACACTCGACCAATCTAATAAAATCCCCCTGCGACTCGCTGTTTCCATTTAAAATCCTGTGCTATCGGATATTTTGCTCCTCTATTCCGTGGCAATTATGCTAGCATTTCTCAGGTCTTCCCCATTGTTAATTTCCCCCTCCGTCAGCGAGCTCTCCTCTCGCGGATATCCTCTCCTCCGTACCCCTTTTATCGCCTCTCGCCCGTACGACCGCGCTGTCGGCACCCCTGCACCCCGACCTCCGCCCCCGCGCTCTAATCGTACTCCGGGATGAATTCGGCAAAGAGAGAGGCCGTTTTCTTTATTATCATAAACCACTCTCTGGCGGAGTCGTCCGTCGCATTAATTAATCGCGGATCATTTTCCCTCAAATATATCAACAGATAAGCCTTCATTTTTCCATAGAATGAAATTTCAATTTGAATCACTGTAATAATAAGCCTTCTTTGGCGTACGACTTAAATTATATTAATGGTGGTTTCTGAAACTTAAAAAAAATGCCATTAACAGAGAAAAAACGGAAAAATACACTGTTTTTCATCGTATTGCTTCGAGGGATTTCATATGTGCGCATGTGCAACCGAAACATACCAAGTACACCTAAATCATTGTTTCACTATCGTTCGTCATTTGTTGTACCTTTAAGTAAATCTTCCTCAAAGGATTGCTCTTCCGTCGACGTCGACCTTCCTTAAAAAGGCTGTGTATAAGAAGAATCTCTAGTATTTTAAACTCGATTCCTCGAAATTTAGTCGAAATATTAATTCTTTATTCTAAGCTATAGATATACAGTTTGTCTCTTTTAATTTAAGCCGAGCATGGGCATTATTTATCTTGCTCATATCCCTCAAATATAATTTTCCTGCTGTGCTCATTTATTAACGACCTCAAAAAATCGAGGTCCAGTCAATTTCCACGAATTATTTTCACCGCTCTCGCATATTTATTCCCATAAACGTCGCCATAAAATATTCAACACTGAATTCGACGATTGCAAATTAATCGAAATGCTTTTTGCTCGTTTAGCGCACGAAATCTCTCTCTTATTCACTAAATGATGGTTAATCAAAAGTGCGTCTTCACTGCTCTGCTCATGAATAACCGCAGCCGATTATAACTCTTCTGCCAGAATTGTATTTTGAGCCATGATGGCAATTTGGAAGGCGATGAATGTAGTGCAAGCGACGCGAGGATTTGTATGAAACTAGATATTAAAATTTAAATTTCACCGAGGTATATTTGACGGCGCATGGATGGAAAAGCAATTGTATGTAAGATCGAAATTGATATGTAGGTTAGATTCTAAAGTGTAAATAATAATTTTACGATTCTTGCGAGTTCAATTTAAGCCGTTGCAGCAATTTTATTAAAGGAGTTCATTATTTATTATCGAGAAAATAGTGGAACATTTTTCTCGGGATTTTAAATTAACTACAATTTTTAACCATACATATACAAGTTAAATATAAATTAACTCCTTAACCGAAAAGTTCAAAATTATAGACAGAAAAAAGGGGGGGGAAAGGAAGGAAATGTAAAAGACAATAAAAATTATAAACATACAGGTTTAGGGGTTGCTATTCCACGCCAGGGACGCGATGTCACTCACACATTCACTCACTCAATCGCACAAGCACTAATCCTAAAGGTGGATAATGAAACGGGACCGGGTTTGCGAGAAATTACTCTGCGCCAGGGACCCAAAAATCACACCGTTGCTTGGTTTGTGAGTCAGTACGACCGCGACAGGGACCTACTCAGCAACCACAGACACACGCATACGTACACGCCAAGAGGTAAAGGGGAAAAATAAAGGGTTAAGGATAGGGGAAATAATACTAGGTTTACGGAAGATTAAACCACGCCAGGGACCTAGTATCGCACACAGTGACCTGTAGGTTTACGTGCCTTCCGGCAAGGACAGGGACCTAGCAGACGAAACAATCACGCACGCAAGCACTCGAATACTGATATGTAATGAGGGGTGGGAGTGTTGTAGGCGGTATTTGTATGTTTATGTGCTGAATTGAAAGGGAGGGGAAGAGGTTCAGCCGTTACGACGTACAGAGGGGAAAGGAGGATCGGGCCACGGTCGTTATTCATGACGGAATTTGTGTTTCTGTGTATGTGTATGCATTCGTATGCGTCTAGTTTGTTTTGGTTGGTTACAGATTTTACAAGAGTTAGGTTTTCGATCGTGAATGGATGGTGGCGTTCATGGATATGTGTTGTTACACTAGAGTTGTTTAATCTGTTGTCTTTAAAATGGGCTATGTGTTCTTTGAAGCGTTTCTATCTTACGTTTTGTTTGTCCAATATATATTTTGTCGCATCCTCTACAAGATATTTTGTATATGCCGGATTTTTGTAAAGAAGGAATTGTGTTTTTAGGTTGTGTAATAAATTGGAGAGTTTATTGTAATTAACAAATACTGTCTTATAATGGAATTTTGAGAAGATGTTGTGTAGTTTGTTGGTGAGCCCAGGAGCGAAGGGGATTTTAATGTATTTTGTGTCTGTGAGGGAAGTGTCAGTTAGTGTTGTGTGCGTTTTTACATGGAGCCCATATTTATGTTTACGTAGGATGTTTTCGATCATTTCGGTGTCGTATCCGTTGCCTTTTGCACAGTTCTTAATGTGTGTGAGTTCATTACGGTAATCAGATGGGCAGAGAGGCACGCGATGAAGTTTATTGAACTTGGAATTAAAAGGGGCCAATTTATGTGAGATGTGATGATTGGATTTGGATGGGATGTATCTATCAGTGTGTGTTGGTTTTCGGTAAATATTAAATTGTAACATGCTGTTGTGTCTTGTTAATAATAGGTCTAAGAAGGGCAGTGTGATTTCTTTTTCTTTTTCGAGTGTGACTTTAATCGAGTCATAATGGTCGTTTAGTTCTTGAAGGAAGTTAGTGATGTATTTTGATGTGTCAAAAACCGCGAATATGTCGTCCACGTATCTAAACCAAGTTTTAGGGAAGTATGTGAATGTGGTTTTGCAGTGTTTTTCGAAATTAATCATGAATAAATTTGAAAGGAATAGTGACAGAGAATTTCCCATTGTTGTGCCCTGGTTTTGCTGGTATATGATATTGTTTATTTGGAAGAAATTTTGTTTCATGCAAAGGCGTGTTAATAGGACGTATTCATCGACTGCTTTTTGTGGTAAGTTTTGTTCTTTGAGCCAGGATTCAAGGAAATTTAGTGTTATTTCTATTGGTACGCTGGTAAAAAGGGACACAACATCGAAAGAAACTAGAATTTCAGTTCGCCGTAGTCTCCATCTTTACTTATTTATACATATACAAAATGATTCTTTATTATCTGACAGAAAATATTCGGGCATTCTTACGCGAGGCAGGACTCAATAATATGGAGATATGCTCGGTATGCAATTTTCTCTGCAGCACGGAGTCATTCAATTTATACTGCTATTAACACGTTTTCCTGGCAACCGAAACCGCAACTTATTGTCACGTGTTTTGAGTGTAACGAGAGCACCCGCAAGTTAAGTGCAAAGAGGCAGCGAGCGACCTACGCGAACGCTTTGAATAAAATACGGCATAGTGAGCTGTCAAAGCGACAGCGAATGCTAAAGGAAGAGAAGTTCGGAGCTGGTGATACGTTCTGGTTGAGCGTGCTAAAGGCTTTTTTTTCAAAGTCAAAACACGCGTCATAACTCTTTAACAGACATGTCACGTGAAATGAAACGACAGTCCTCGAAATAAAATTGATGCGTCTGTTTGACAACATGTTTATAATAAATGAAAAGTTACATGCTAAATGAAAATATGCACAAAGCAAAAACCTGACGGTATGAGTTCCGTAATCATGTTGAAGGTGCGCATTGCGAATAAATTGCAGAAATAATTTAAACGTGACCAGCGGTAGATTAAACCGAGTTTCGTTTATGTAAGCGTGGATAGCGTGAAAGAAAATCTGAACGCGAAAATGTGTACTAAGATATTCAAATAACAGATCGCGAGAAATTTATGGGAAAAAATCTTTGGACCAAATTCTTTCCCTGCTTCTATAAAGCATCTGCTTATAGGTATGATTGTTTTAGTATCGGTTCCGCAGCTTATAAAAATATATAACTGTGATTATTGGGGGTTATTCCCTTTAATCGTTCTAAATACGATAAATAAAAACTAGTAAACCACAGAAATAAAGTTCCTTCAAAAAATTACAATACGTACAAATAAGATTCTCTTTAAGAAATAAATTCTCTCGTATGATACTATTAGTCAATGCTACTTGCTTAAGCCTAAAATATTGCCATGCAGAGGCAATTTTAATAGATTTGTAGGCATATATTCGCCATCAGCATCTGGTTTATTGAACAGTATATTTTATTCAGGACACTCCCGTAAAACAATTTTTAGCAAAAAATTTAGTTAACAATAAAATTTGTCTTCAATTGGCTGGCAAATTTCTTTTTAAATCTATGTTATTATTCATTAATCAAGAAAATTTAAATCGAATCCATTGTCGGAAGCACGCATAGCCCCTACAACAAAAGCCGGCGCGTGCGGTGTTTGATAAATGTCACAGCATTTGCATCTTTCTGCTCCATGCACGCCTTTTTCGTTCTCAGGCCCGACTTATGCCGTTTATTCGATGCGGAATATGCATGATCATTTCTACCTCCGCCATTAAGAAATACAAAAGGAGGATTTGTATGTACATCTCTCTTTGGTATGCGCGCGTAGTTTGTCACCTAATGATCAGCGACTGCACGGGCTCCGGTTACGGGCGATACGACACGCTAAGGAACTAGGAGGGGGAGAGGGAAAGGTGGGGAACGAGTATGGGCAAAGAGAAATTACTCCAGTTAATATGAGTAACCGGTTTACTTGAACACGCCGGGGTCTTCCACAAATGCGATTATAGAAGGAATAGTACAGCTCTTTGACCTTTTAAAACCATTATTTCTATGGAAATAGTCTTGATGACTATCATTTGAATTAATAGAGATGCGTTTTAGAGGGAAGGAGTACGCAAATTTAATCGTTTGGGACCATTAATATCACTACCAGTGACAATCAAACCAATAAAATAATAATAAATATCCGTCTCTATGGACCAATAATAAGATATTTAAGTATATGATCACGTTACAGTAATTGAAACCGATCCCTCTATACCTCATATCTTTGTAAATTATGCTTATGTAATTTTTCTCGATTGTCCGTCCGTCCGTCTGTCTGTCGGTCCCAGTAGTTTTGGGCATTTTGCAATGGAATTAAGAGCTGAAACTTTCACAATCGTTTGTCCTCCATGAGGTGGTCCCTAGAAAAATCAAGCATCCCGGAAAAAGTCCCGGATTCGACTCCGGGAGACGATTATATTTTCCGATAATTTTACACGGGATTTTCGATTTTTCAAGGTTTACATTTATTTCATTCAGTCATTAAAATATGTAAATATGAACAGAATTTCACCATTTTTATTTTATTCGACAGTTAAAACTATACAATATCTTATTCTTGTAATATTTAGATGTTACACCGAGAAATTTGTCAGAAACACGCATTTCTTTTCGAAATTTTATCGCTTTTTCGTGCTCTTTCCGGGTGTTGCCAAGGCGACCCGCATTGTTGCCTCCGATTAAATTAGCGTCCATTAAGCCTTCAAATAAACGAAATAATTGCGTTATTCGCTTCGCGAGTTTTATGAAACATCCAAATTATTGTTGTAGCAACGTCAAACGTAATAGATTGCAACGTAAATAATTTCAGATAACCTATAAAGCTCATTTGTATTGATTTGTATTTAAAGTAGCAGCTTTTAACCCTTTGCACTCATATTTTACCATATGGTGATTCCCAGCCAGCTCAGGTTTTTTTCATGTTAATTCTTACATTTTAACTTCTCTTATTTTCTTCTTCTAAACTGTAGGAATCCGAAGTGTAGATGGTCGTTTCTACACGAGAAATATTGTTTATAAAGAAATATTACGAGATTTTTTGGAACATGTTATATGAATCTGTAAAATCTTTTTCGAATATTTCTGTTTTTATTTTTATTTTACTAACTACTTCTTACTATCGGAATTACCCGTTGTATATATCAACAGTAAAGTCGGTGTGTGTCTATATATAAGTCTTTAACACACACACCCCTCAGAAGTTAAATTTAAATCACGCTACAAAGTCCAGTTGATATTCTACGGGTAATTCCTCTAGTAATATTATACAATCCGTTTATTTTTTAATTATCTTACAGTCTTTCGTTTGTTTTTTTATACACGAACCTTAGAGCTCATTTAATTTTTAATGCAATTCATTTATGTTAATTTTGTGTGCTGACAACTATTTTAGCGTATCTTGTTAAGTGGTTGTAATTAATTTCCTAAATGCATATCTCAACAAATAATCAACACATTTATTAATTTAAGCGATTATTTCAATGTATTATTTCTGTCTCTAAGGAAAATATTTTAATAAAAATATCCTCTAATAGAAGGAATATGTCTTGCTGCTGTGGATTGTAATACGAAATTATTATCAAATAATAATTAGGCGATGAATATGTGAAGGCATTTATTTCAATTTCATATATTGTTAAATGTTGAATTTTGTCGAATTCATCTACAATTTCTAGTCATATAATTCATAAAGGAATATACTCTTATGAAAATAAAATAAAATTATCTCACAATAAAATATTATTCTTGTACATTTCTTTCGGAACGGTTTTTCGCGACGCACTTCAATGCCCAACATTAAGTTTTGGCGATATTTTACGACTTTTCATTTTAGAATTAAAACTAAATGTTAACTTTGGGCAGCAATGAGTACGAAGTAAAGATATGGCGCTGTGGACTGGTCACGCAAAGTCTTGGAAACAAGTCACGTTTGCGTCTATCGTCTAGTGTACCAATGTTCCCGATTCTTGTGGCATGTGGGTGTGAGTTGACGAATAGGTATTTCGCGATTCTGGAAAGTGTGGCTCTCTAAGCAATACTATGAACAGCAGATAGGCATCAACCGCACTAAATAATTCCAAAATAAGAAAATATGTTAAAGAAACTTTTCACTATATTTTCAGAACTTAATATTGAAAAATGTTAAACCACAGAGGTGTTTCGCAGTGCCTAACGATAAGAATCTCCGAAAATGCCAGTGTGCCGCTCAGGTGGGTGAGACGCGCGTAAGGGCAGCCGAGCGTAAGAGCACCCGAGGGCCCCCTCTTACGTAAATCGTGCTCCGCGTACAAGACGTGCATGCTCAAACCGTGATTTGATATTCCCTGACTGACCACGGCTCCTTCGGAGGCCACAGTAAAGGTTAAAATCCCTATCTGACCTCCTTCTACCCTGCAAATACTTGTTCTCCCTCGGAGAACTTTCGCATTTTAGTCTTATGGGAATATGCACCCCGTGAGAGTCGGGATCTGTTTGGACCCCTTCTCGTCCAAATTAATGGAGCCCCTTATGAGAGGGCTTTCCATATAAGCGCCTTAGCTCCAGGCCACCCGCAGAACGCCCTGCATTCTGCCCCTCATCTTTTTTCCACTCTTTTCTCCGCGCGCTCCCAGCGCTGCCTAGCGTTAGAATTAACATGCAGCGAACATTATTGGAGCGAAATCTTTCTTTATGAGTTATAGCTCCAAAAGGGTTTTGAAGGATTTACTTGGAACGAAGTTTTTAATTAGGATTTCTCCATCTCTCAAGGAAATTAAGCTAGATATCTCTCAAGCATTATCTTTACCAAACATAAAATTAATCTTTCCATGAAAACTGTACAAGTATGAAAATATTCTAATAGTTAATAAGGAACCCAGATTGATACCTATTTTTGTTTAAATCAAAAATAAAAAGCAAGTAAAATGAAAATCTATTTTGTTAGCTCAACTGAATGTAAATTGTAGTAAGTTTTATGAAGGTTTTACCTAACGTAATTAATAGATTAAGGATTAATAAAATTGTTTTTTATGCGTTGTACGACTTTTTTTAACTTAAAATGTTCCCTCAGACAAATATAACAGAACATTCTTAAACTGATTTTACGTTGAAGCACGGTCAAATGCATATATTTTGTGGCCCATTACCTTTAATTTTCGATAATTTGAAGTACAGTCAAACTCGGCTATAACGAGCGCCACGGGACCGTTTAGTTTTGCTCGTTATAGCCGTTAAACTTAATATCCGTGAAGGCAAAAGCATGCATGCGTATGGTGAAATAAGACATAAGAAGTAAAAGTGAATATATTAACAGAAAGGTTATTTAGTAAGTTTATGAAAAAACCTAAAAATGAGAATAAACTAGAAAATTTAAAGTAAACATACGTACATATAAAATTTACTCACAGCTGCATCCTTAATCACTCCCCTTTTTACAAAAATAACTTTGAATAGTAGCCTGCTTCATAGATTTCACTTTGAAGTCTCTTAAGTTTCCTCTTATTACACTTAGTGCACTAAAAACACCATCGGAAATGTCAAGTTTAAAAAAAAAATCATTTAATGTTTCCATGGCATCCTGAGTAAGGATTGTGTCTTCGACACATTCAACATTGTATTCATCACTGTCTGCTGTGCTTTATACTTTCTCTATTATTTGACTCTCCGTAGGAATTCCACTGGTAATCAAATCATCATCAACATGAACAAAATTGTCAATGTCATTTACATGGTCAAAATTCGCAATTCCATTTTCTTTAAGCTATTCTGATCTTCATCAACGTTATGGTTATCAATCGAAAATTCTCCCGATATTAAACCAGACATTTGAAAACAGTTTATGATCGTTGTAGGTGAAACATGCATCTGTCATCAAATGAATTGCATCCAATACAGAGTCATTGCCATCTAAACCTCTTTCCCTCCTTTCAATCAACTGTAGAACAAAAAATCGCTTGAAATGGCATTTAAAACTTTTAATTATCCCCATGTCCATTGGCTGCAAAATAGAAGTCGCATTTGGAGGCAAAACACCAGTTTTACATTGGATAACTCCTGCATATGTGGGTGCGCAGGACAGTTATCGACAAGGAGTAGAATGTTTCTATTTTTCCTCCCTAACTCGTTGTTCCACTGACTTACATATTTCTGAAAAATATTGGAAGTTATTATTTTAGTTATTAGCTGCATATTCAGCGGGAAGCTTCTTTACATTATTGAAACAACGCGGCTTTTGTAACTTACCAATAACAAAAAGTTTTTTTTTGTGACTCCCATTCATGTTTGCGCACATTAAAACTGTTAAACGATTCTTAGGTCTTTTGCCACCAACACATTTGTCACCTTTGAATTTAAACGTTGCATCAGGCATCATGTTGTAAAACAGTCCAGTTTCGTCGGCATTGTAGATGTCTTCTTCTCTGTAACCTTTTCGACACTCCTCCCAAACACTTTTCACCCATTCACTTACCGTTTTTTAATCTGCTGACAATGCCTTTCGTATAAACAATGTTATGCCGATTTTTAAAACGATCAAGCCACCCGTTATTGCATGTGAAGTTCTCGTGTCCTAACTGTTTTGCAAATTTATCTGCCTGTACCTTGATGGGGAAACCAGCATTTCTCTGCCTCTTAAACCACTCCAGAAGTGCTTGATCAACAGTACCCAAGTCGCACTTCCTCATTTTCTTGTTCGTTGTTAGGTTGTTCTCTAGTGCAGATAAAATCGCTTCTTTGTTTTTCCATAAGGTTGAAACCGTAGACGACGATAAATTAAATTTTTTACACACTTCAACATTTTTTTACCACGTTCTAACTCTCGAATAATATCAACCTTTTCGCGAATAGACAAACACTATCTTTTATGTACGGCCATGTTACTCGCTCAAAGGCAAAATCTCAACTGATTTTTGTGATCAACGCTACGAACTTTCTTTGCAAACTGAGCATACCAATTCCAGGAAGAGTTAATGAGGAGACGGATTAAACGTGGGATTTCCCATCTTTACGTGGGAAAGGGTGTTGGGTGCATTCGGCTGAGAGACGGGGGTGGGCGCCATTGTACATGCTCTTACCCTTTACCCCCTTCCAAACACAACCTCCTGGCTGTAAAAGAGCTGGGGGTTGGGAGGAGAGGACAATGGACCTCCGCGAGTGCCACTGTACCTGCAAGTTGGAAATTCTTGGTTTGGACGAAGGGTTTATTTTTAAACAACAACGCCGCGGTCTTTAACCTTCCCGAGGGATAGGGTGTAGAGGCTGGACTCAAGAACACAAGGTTACATATTTTGGGTCACTATGAGGATTGAAGGGGCTGACCGCCGCCGCGTTTGAGACAGTGAGAAGTGGTAAAAGTTTGCTCGATATATCCGTGAAGCGTGCTCGTTATATACGTGAAATATTTGTATGTAAATGCTCGTAAACTTATCTTGGAGGTAGCATTTGCTCACTATAGCCGTGAACTCGTTACAACCGTGCTCGTTATAAACGAGTTTGGCTGTATATAGCTTCATATCAATATTCCAGTTTCTACACTGAAGATTTAGTTCCCTATTTTTCCATGCTTCGAATTTTGTCTTCTCTTAAGGATACAGTATTTTAAACCTCTTTCGCTATAGGTATCGTAAGTAATTGCAATTATATTTCAAAATTACGAATACATAGGTATAGTAAATTAAAAATACGAATAAAACTTTAGCGAACCAGCAAAAATACCTCATTTTTAGGATCTTCCACTTAAAATATCTCAACCTCTAAGTTGGCTGCCTTTCCTTTTTACAATTGTCAAAAGAATATACGAATGTTAAAAGGACATCTCTTGTGTCAACCCTTGCTGTATACATAAATTTAAAAAAATTAGATTGGAATCCTGCATTTTCTCTAATATTAAATTACATGCTCCGTTCCTGACGCCTTCAGCGCATAAATCCTTGACGCGGTTCGTGCGGGAAACTTGCCACGCAAACTTACGTCCTGGCTCCGGATCTCCCTCCTCTCGGTATATATTTGAAGAAGTCAGTTATATCACCTATCACTAAATAGTTTTTCATTTGCAAACCTAGACGAAACTCTATAAACCATGTTCATTTTGGGCCAATCTAATGTCCTTTGAGGTCTTTAATGCAAATTAGTCCCAGGCATATCTGAATCTTTGCAATAAACAATTGAGGAAAGAAAACATTCCGTAGAATTTATCAGCAGATATGGTTTCCCGAGGAAGAGATTTCATTTATATTTTGCGGAGATGTCGGAAATCTACTGTACATAAATTCCTCATTATCACTTTCGTGGCATGTGCTGCTATTAAAATGCGTTATTATTTTAAAACTAGCGTAATTATCCGTCAAATATGAAGGGTATGCGTGAATTATGTAATAAATTTGAGGCACCTCCCATTCTTCCTCCTTTTCTCTCTTCCTCTGTCCCGTCCTCCTCTCTCCCATTCTACCTCCCTCTCCTCTTCCCTCCTTCTCTTCCTCCTTGTCTCCATCTCGCCCTAATAAAATATAATATTTATCTATCCCTCACTCTTCCTCCATTTCTGTTTCCTACTCTCTCCTTCTCTCTCACTCCCTATCTCTCACTCCCTCTCTCTCCCCCTCTGTCTCTCTCTTTCTATCTATCTTCATCTCCCGCCTTCTCTCTATGGTATTAAAGCATTCAAAGCATCCTTTCCTTACGCATATAGTATAAGGATTGGGACAACAATACAATCTCAAGGTTTAACAATGAAACCGTTGGCAATGCAACATCGTTAAAAAGCTTTAATTTTCCCAAAACATATGATTTAAACGTATAACTTGAGCGATTTAGAATCATAAGTAAAAATTGGCTATAAGAATAAGAAACTAACTAAATTTAATTTTCCTTAAAACCGTCTAGATCCGAAGATTGTAGGTGGATAACCTATAATTTTAATTTGCTAAAGAGTAAAAATCTGTAAGCCGAATAATCGATTTTTACGTGTTATCTTGTGGAAAATAGAAATTATCTCCTGGAGTCGAATCTGCGTATTTATTCGAAATTTTATTTCATCATTGCCTTATAATATTCGAATTAAGCGTTCTTACCAAATAGAAATCTTCCGCCAGGTCGGAAAATTTGTCAAAACACGTTAAAATTAGTGAGAGTCGAGCGTTAAACACGTTAAAAAGATCGAGGTTCAGATATCGTTCAATATGAATGAAAGCAGCGTTCCGGCGGACGGATGAAAGGACGGACAGAATTAAGGTATTATATATATATATATATATATATATATATATAACAACTTACGGAAAGAGAGAGAACTCTCTCTCTCTCTCTCTCTGTAGCTGAAGAAGGAGTAGTTCCGAAAGCTTTACGTTTGTGATGTTTCTGTGTTTTTGTGTTATTTTACGTGTGTCGCTTCGACATCCCCGGAGCCTCGCCAACCTGAAGTCGTCTGATTGGTGAGTGCTCACTGGGTTTCCTCATCCCAACACCTTGTTGACATCCATATATATACATATATAATAGGTTCATAAACTTTAATAAAAGAATGTACATTAATTCCAGAATATGTTTTCTATATGTTTTCTCATATAGTTTGGTTTTGAAATCATCACGTCTGGCAAAATTTGTAAAGATAGAAGTTAAAATACCAGTGGCCTAGCTACAAATTCCTGGCCTCCACGCGAAATTTTTGAATGGAGTCCCTTCAAAACAACCATGCCAAAATCATTTACACTCGCTTAGGAGATGTTGATATAAATAATATAATGTATTTTTTAATGAATAATTTTATCTACAAGATACAGAGGAATAGTATATTTGACGAATACAACATTCTTTTGGCACATTTCATTGGTAAGACAAAATAAGTTAATGTAAAGGAAGATTTTAATCTTATAACAAACGTTTGAAAGCAGTATGGCAAGATTAGCCTTTGGTCTGATAATTCATCACTTCCAGAATTCGATCATATTATATTTATTTGTCAATCTACTTGGAGAAAAGAATTAAATTTTCCGACAGATTCTAGTAATCGCAGTTTTTATTTATTTTATTTAGACGTGTAATAGAAAAAGAAGCAATGGCGAAACATTTCTAAGAAGGTGGTTAGTGTATTCAGAGAGCAAAAACGCAGTTTTTTGCTTCTGCTGTAAGCTCTTTGATCTATTAAGTAGAAGTAATTTAGCAAATAAGGGAGTGAGCGATTGGAAGCATCTTAGTGAATGCTTAAAATCACACGAAAACTCGCCTCGACATTTGAAATGCCATAAAATATGGCTTGAAATTGATTTTTTCAAATTATCCATTATCTATCATAGCTCAATCTTAATAATATGATTTTGTAAGACACGCAGGCATGTTTATATATGACTGCTCGAGTTCGGGCACTTTTAAGACACGGGCACCGGTTATTTGCACCGGGTGCAGCCCCATCTCCTGAGCCGGAGTCGCGATATATACGAGATTGTTACGTCGCGTTTAAACGTTGTGTACTGGATTTAGATTCCCGTGATACACTCAGTTCCTGGACATTTTCTCATAACTCCGAAAGAAAAAGCACGCGAAATCTCGTGGCCGGGTCAAATCTAATTAATTAGTGAAAGATTAAATTAACGATTTAAATATACTTCTTACTTTGTTCACTTTTTATTGCATACTTTTTACTGCAAGTAAAAGATAATATAATATTTTAATAAATTCGTTATTGAGTGTTTTCTTTAATATTAACATTTAAAAATTTAAGAATTTCGAAATAAAAAGTAAATTTAAATCATCGAATTGAAAGGTCGAAACCTGCTAGCTATATATATATAAGTATATATATATATATATATATATATATATATAATTTTAGGCACCGATATTCGTCGAAAATCACTCGGGAAAATAAACGTCGATTTAAAAAAAGTGAACGTCGATTCTACCAAGCACATTTAAGAAATAAGAAATAAAATTTAAAGAGCCTTGTAGTATGTTATAAAATCGCAATAAAGCTATCTTTCTATCATCTTGTTTCTTCATTTCAAGGTATAAAATATTAAAATTGTTCTGTCTTTCTCTTCCTCTCCATCTTTCCATATTAAAGCATTGAATTCATTTCCATGGTATCTGAATTTTTCATTCATAAAATATTGCCTAATTTTCGTTTATTTCTGGCATCACTTGAATTTTTAAGCTATTTCGGCATCGATTCAGATTCTTTCTTTTTGAAAATATGGTTTGTTCTTTCGGCTGTCAGCTGTTCAAGTCTCGTGTTTGTAACTTACTTCTAGCAAATGACATCGATGAAATCAGGCTTCAATTTGTGGAATTTATCAATCATAATCACAGGACAGAATAATCCCACGAGAAGGTTTTAATAAATCACGAATAGTAACGCTAAAATCGTAGCAACTTCATTCTTACGAACTTATTAAAGCATATGTTTTATGGATATAAATGGCGATGCCATGTATTTCTTCTGGGAAAATGTTTATGAAAAATATATTACAAATTCGTCTACATTACACATTTTATGATTTTCAGATTTTTTCCGATGGTTCCATGCTTGTATTTATACATCTACCAAGTTTTAGATTCTGACCTTTTATCACCACTTCCACACTGCGACACATGTGCACTACAAAAATAATGCATAGGATGCAATTAAAAATTCTAACTGAAAAGGTGAATTGTAAAATTATTATTTTTCAACAAGGATTAAATATACTTAAAATGCTATTTACGTATTAATTCCATTCGTTATTAGATCAATACATCAAAATCATGTTTCTTAATCATTTTTTCATCTCTTTATTTTACAATTAAACTTCTACAAAACAACGATGGGCCAGGTTTTTTAAATTTCCTTTCCAATCTAATTTATACATGAAACGCTTTTTTCTCCCCAAAATAAAACCAAACGTTTACTCGCAAAAAGAGCTTCCATCGACGTCGTAAAAAATTTTAAGAGAGGACAAAAATGGATGAGCCTGACTCGCGCAACTAAACGAAAAAACGAAAAAGGCGCTGGGCGCGTTATTCGCTACAAGCAAAAATCGCGCCTCCATTTTTATATATATTACGCTTTCAAATTAGCGATAACACAGGAATGCAGAGATGTTGACAAATGTATATTTGAATTGGGCAAACCGCCATCCTTGTATATTTAATGCATTTTTGAGATGAGCAAATGAGTCCCGAGGGTACATACGAATGGCGATGCGATGAACGACGGCCAGCGTATGGCAGGGGTTGCCGGGAGAAAGGGAAGGGCATGGTGGGAAGGGAGGGGGAGGGAGGGGAAGGGAGGAGAAGGGAGGGGAAGGGAGGGGAAGGAAGGGGAAGGAAGGGAAGGAGGGGAAGGAGGGGAAGGGAGGGGAAGGGGGGAAAGGAGGGGAAAGTGGAGGTAGAGACAGATAGAAGGGTGACGAGGGAAGGAATTACATAGATCGCTCAGGTCGCTTAGCAGGTTTGGGATCGGCGAGGATACGGCGTGGAGTGGAAATTTCGGGAAAACAGTGGTTAGAGTGGAAGGAGCAGGGAGAGAAAGAAGGAAAGCAATCAGAGGGAGGTGGGAGGGAGAGGGGGGGTGTGTTGAGTGGTAGCGAGTGGGAGGCGGTTGCGGCTCCCGGAAACCGGGAGTGATGATTCCTCATGCAGTCACCACGCGACCTGAATGTTTGAAGAACCGCGAGCGGAGAGGGATCGGAGGGATAGATATTCCGCCGCGTTGCCGGAGTTTGGTTGCTCGGATGGACATATTTCGGAAAAGGGAGGGCCTCCGGAAGTGGTCCCTAGCAGCCACGGTACGTTCGATTCGTAACGCACAGGCGGCAGAGAGCCTTCTTGGGAAATGAGCGACTTCTCGTTGCCGTCATATCTCTCCTCCCACGGGGTGGCCGCACGCCCAAAAGCGCTCTAAACAGAATGAGGAAACTATGGATACGGACGGATTTTGCCAGACCGACATATCTCCAGGCATCCGTGACAAGGTGAACTATGGGATTGCCTTTCATTCGGACGCACCGGAGAGGGACTTCATCTGTTTCCCGTCATCCTGTGCGTTTTAATCGCCCAGAATGTTCTGGGCAGCGAGGACGTGAGACCGTATTCCATTCGTCTGCCATGCTTCCGTTTGCGATCCCGCGATCGGAAGTTTAAAAATGCATTCGAGATGGATACGTTGGAGTTCTCCTCGTCACTGAAAAGGCGGGGAATTGAACGTGTTATGTTTCGAAAAGTGACAGATTATCTGAGAAGGGTCTAAAATAGTGCTTCCCAAACTTTTGAGCTCCGCGGAACACTACAGCAGCCCTCCAGGCCCTACGGACCACCTCATTTCTTACACAAACGTACTTACGGTAACTACGTATAAGAAAAGAAGTTGATTGGATACGTAGTTTATTTGAACATTTTCAAATGTATTACACAGGTTTCTGTTTGTTTGAGGGGCATCTGACTAGTTTTTGTTTTATTAGAAAAATTATTTTCAAAAATTGTAGGAGAAATTCGTGAAATATAAAATAGTTTTACAAACAGCATCATAATAAACATCTTGCAAAATACATTTTATTTCTAAACTATGAACGTAATGCAGAAGAGTTGTAAAATATTAAAAACGTTCATTATTATAAGAACAGAAATGGATGTTTTAATGAGAACCGTAATGTTGCATACCCTGCATAAGTTCATCAATATTTGGAGTCTAAGAAGTCGGAGATAACCTTAACGTTGATTGCAGGTTTCATAACATTATAGTGTTAAAACTTTAATATTATGAAATATTAAAATAAGACCTATTTTAGGATAAACATTTTAACAATAGAAGAATTAATGCTCAAAAAATTAACGTTATTGAAATATTTAAACTATTACAGATAAATCGATATGCATATATAGCACGGTAGAAGCGAGGCACACAGCTTTGTGTCTGTTTTACTCCTCAAGAACAATAGCTAATAAGGTTGCAAACAACATATTCGACTACTCAGGGAATACTCATAGGTTACATACAAGAACAATACATATGAAGCAAAATATACAAATTGCCAGCAATTCAAAATGCGTTGGCGTACTCTGTACGCCAGTGCGTCTAACTAAAGGCTAATAAAGTATTGAATACTTGTGATAGTCTAAGAATTGATTAACTTTTCCCAAAAAAAATTCAACTAAATATGTTGTTCATTCTAAAAAAATTACATTTTGTACAGCTTCGCGGACCACCAACGAAACCTTCACGGACCACAAATGGTCCGCGGACCATAGTTTGGGAAGCAAACCCATTCACGCATGTATCGATTGCATAATTTTCATCGAGAAACTATCCTTAAAATTTAAAAATAAATATTTTAAGAATGAGTAATTTAAGGGATTATGTGGAACTCGCCACCACATTCACTGAAAATTTCAACTAATACATTGTTTGTATAAAAACTATCGACAGAAAAATTACAAACAGTTTCAAATCACACAAACGTTGTAGTTACTTTAGTAGAGCAGCAGCTGCCCATATGAATCACAATCATGTGATAAATCTGATAAATATGCTATAAAATTTTAAGAAACCAAGCATTTATAATAAAAGAATTCAGTACCCAAATTCATTGACCCAAAAGCATTTCACTGACAGAAATTTAACTTGCGCATATCTGTTCCATATGTTTACTCACACACACACACACACGCAGTCGGTGAATGTGTGCGTATATATAACTAATATATTATAAACACCGTGTCTCTGCCTGCGTCTCTACGTGCGTCCCTGCCTGCCTGCGTCTGAAGCCTCGAGTGACGTTACCTTCCGGCATGAACGCAAATAAACCGGGAACGGTCTGCTCATTTCGACAAATCTTTCGCCTGAATACTCGGCGCGAACTCTTACAGGTTTTAAGTGGGTAGTCGTCTCCCGGAACGGCATGGGTTCGATACCAGGATAGTTTTCGGTTTTGCATTTGATTAACACGTAATCGGCTAGAATACGATATGTAGACCTTTATTCTCTAACATTTTAAAATATCTTACAATCGATACTTTCACTAGAGATTTATACCATTTCACGCAGAAAGAAATAAAAATTTTTATTCTTACCACCAATTTTGTGGTTTAGTTCGTGTTTGCTCATATTTTAAGTTTATTTTAAATTTTCTCCGGTTTTCGGCATTTCAAAAAGGAGGTTTCTAGGATAGCCATCATTGTTCATCTCGGATTTTTGCGTTGTTAGACTATGGGCTTCAAGTGCATTTGCACAAAGCTTGCAATAAAATGCGTGAAGGATAAAAACAGATTAAGTCTCGAGTAATCTCACCTCCAAGTATAAACAAAAATAAATCAAGAACAGTCGGCTCGATTTCGAGGCTAATAAGTTGCATTTAAATTTTCAATGTAATCTATTTATATGTAGAAATTGAAAACTTTTAAAAAATACGGTGAAAAGACATCCTCAAATACAAAAATATGGCAGTAAAGTCGATAGATTATATCTGTATATATCTGCCGCAGGTAAGTACAACACAGATAATAAAGTGAAAAAAAGGAAACTGAAAACCAAGAAGCACTAAAATATCAAAAATCTTAACATGTTTATGCTTCACATGTTTGTTTGTATAATCATTATTTAGTCCCTATTTTCCTCAATATATACTTTACATATAATTTTCATATGAACCATGCAGATCCATTTTGAACACCTCATTCACCTGATTCGTCCGTTGGTTTAGCATCTCTATCTCTGGAATAATTCACGGTGACTTTATGAATATAAATGTTTCTGCACGAAACAATTATTCTCACAATGAAAGAATCGATAAATTAATCAAAGCATTATTTAGGATCACGAATTGCTTTAGCTTTCTGTCTGGAACCAGGCAAGTGTGAAACAATATTGTGTCGCCGCGTCCTGATATTTTTCGCAGGCTCGGTAATGCTCCAATTGGTTTCCTTGTCCTTCCCAAAAACAAACCTTTTTTAGCTGTAAATTCTTCATCATCGGAATCACCTTCATCTGCACTCTGCTCCGGAGAAGTGTCATGCACCGACTCTTCTACGAGGCCGCTTTCGACGTCACTCTCCGAATCGTTGCATTCTTCATCCGATTCTTCATTTAAGGCCCTAAAATTTCATCCTGCTCTTTACCTAGATCAAAGAATCTCGTTCTCTGGCTTACACCGAAAAAGATTTCAACTTACTCACAGCAAATGGACAGTAAAAATTTAAGTCACTTTTCAAAAATGTTACGCCAATGGTCGCGCGGGATATTTTGTTACACCAGTCCAATTTCTACGACAACGACAACTTAACTGACGGCTCGCAACGTTTCCAAATGGTTGGAGTGTGACATTAGAAATGTTTAGAGAGGCACAGCAAGCTACTGCGTTCTAATGAGAAATGCCCTAAATAATAGAGGTGTAGGGTATTTAAATACCCCGCGCGACCATTCCCGGGTTAAGAGGGGAAATAAAAGTGGTTCAAATAATAACACTCTTATTAACAATCTTTTATCATAGGAACTATCGCATTGGGTCGCTTCACGCAAGAGTCTCTAGATGTTTGCATGAAGTACTGCAACGGGCCCCTAGTGTATATATATTTGTGCTTTAGGAAGAGGAAAGGTAAGCGGGATAAATGGATAGCAACAAGTTGTTGGGATAAGGAAACCAAGTGAGCACTCACCAATACGACGACTTCAGGTTGGCGAGGTGCTGGGGATGTTAAAGTGACACTCGTAAAACAAACACAAAAAAAGCAAAAACATGGAAGCTTTCGTGGGCGATACCTTCTTCAACACAGGAGAGAGACAACTGATGGCAGTGACACTGGGTGGAAACATGGGGTGGAAGGGTAGTGCGGAAAAGTCGGTGATTGGAGGATGCGGAGGGGATGGGGGAATGGCCGAAAAGGAGTGAAATGCTAGCGAAGGTCGGGGTCACAGCAAGTGAAGGAGTTTTAAAGATGGAAATGGGCAAGCTCCCACTGACGGAGTTGGGGAGCCGAAGCATTATCGTGGAGAGCGCGAATGGCTCTCACCGTGAAGCAGTCATTAAATTTTAACTTGTGATTGTTCGCATGAACGGCCACAGGTAACGGTCGTTTATGAATGACGCTGTTGTGGTGGCCATTCATGCGGATGTTGAGGGGATTACTGATGAGGCCAAAATAAAAAGCGGGACATTGGGTGCATCTCTGGAGGTAAATGATATTACGGGTGGTGCAGTTGGTAGAAGAAATTATGGGGTAGGTGAATTTAGTGGTGGGGCTGAGAGTTTATTGGGCATGTGAGACATCGGGGTCAACCGCAGGAGTGAGATCCGGCAGGGTGTAGGGGAGTGGGGGCGGTTTTTCGATAAAATATTTGCAGGATTAGGGGGGCGACGGAAGGAGCGGATCGCTGGTATAGGAAATGGAACCTGGTGGAGGGAGGATGTGAGGAGGGGGTGGGCGGCTTTTAGGATATTCCTCAAAATATCGTGGATGCCGGGGAAAAAGGGTGGTTAGGGTGTGTTTGGGAATGGAATCGGTGATGGAGCGGGTATTGGGGTGGTAGTTAGGAGTGGTGGGTGCGACCGCCCGCAGGATTTGGTCCCAGTTCAGATCAGGCGGGTATCCGCGCTGAAGAAATGAAATTTCTAGGGTGGAGCAGTACTCGGACAGTGAGTCTCTGTCCAAACAGATTCTCCGCCCTCGGCGAGTTGGGCGTAGGGAATTGAGGTTTTAGTGTGAAGGGGATAGCAGCTGTCAAAATGGAGGTATTGAAGGCGGTTGGATGTCTTGAGGTGCACGCTTGTGTGGATTCTGTCCTTCCAACATCCGGGAAGGTAATGTTGGAGGTGGTTGACGAAGGAAAGCGTGGGGTGGGAAGAGGCGTGGTAAAAAGCGTTGTAGGGAGTCAGGTCCATGCGTCCAGAGAAGAAATATATATATATATATATATATATATATATATATTAACTAAAGGAAAAGAAAAGGAACGACATGCGTTCCTGAAAAGCATTTGTAAAAGGGAAATTCATGGAACGATCATGGTTCTTCCGTTGACTTCTCCGTTAAAACTCCAGATACGTTCCAAACAAAAGATTTTTTTATTCTTTAATTTATAATTCTTAGCTATTAAATTGTCTGTCAAAGCAAGTGCAATATTTGATCAACTAGAAAAAGCAACAAAAATCGAACATAGAAGTATGTAGAGTGCCATCTATTGTATTATGCGAGAAAATTCAACTTTTAAATGAAAAACAAAACCTCCCAACACCGTCAATAAAGAATTATTTTTCCTCCTGATTTAAACATCTACAGGAAAATAATTTTTAAAAAGTTGAGCAGTTATGAGAAAAGTACGTGCATGTACGATAAATGTGGCCACGGCAATGGCTTAAAAACAAATCCTCGTGATATGACGATTATGTATGAACCGCGAGAATACGAATGCGACCGAACGTAGTTAATCCAAATCACAGACTGAAGTATAGAATGGCTATGGGAAAGACTGCGTAGTGCGCTTCCTCCTTATCGGTACACAAGAGGTCCTTAAAGTCTTAGTGGATATTTGTAAATATATTTTCAGTAACAAATAGCACGTCCTGTGACGTCATATTAAGCGTCTCAAGAAATACAAGCGATAAGAAAAATGCGTGGTAAAGTGGACACACGCGGAATCCATGGGTAAACAAGACCGTCTTTATGACCTAAAGAGCTTTCGCAACGTCTGAGTTTCTTCGATCTGGGTTGAATACATGTTATTTAGTTCGTAAAATAGAACTGAATTTTCGGCGATAAGTAAAGCATTCAAGCATTTAATTCATTCGTTAAAGCAAACATTCGCTCAACGAACGTTCGTTGAACGAGAATTACCTGTATATAAATTCTTACGGAAGAGGAAGGTTAAACGGGATAAATGGATGGCAACAAGTTGTTGCGATAAGGAAGTCCAGTGAGCCCTCACCAAATATATGTCTTCAAGTTTGCAAGCTGCTGGGGGTGTAGATGTGACAAATGTAAAAAAAAAACAAAAAATACGGAAGCTTTCTGGGATGACTCCTTCGTCAGCAAAAGAGAGACAACCGATAGAATTGACACTAGGTGGAGGCATGGGGTGGAAGGGTGGTGTGGAAAGGTCTGGGATTAAAGGATACGGAGGATGAATTTCACTCCTTTTCTGCCCTTCCCTCAATCTCTCCGTATCCTCCAATTCAAATTAATAAAAAACGGCATTAAAATTTTTAACTTTAAATAAATTATTTAAATTATCACTATTTAGGTTGAATTTGTTTCTCGCAGCAATCGGTTGTCAATATAAACAAATTTTGGGGTTGGGGAGGGGAAAGCATTTAGCCTTGAGACAACAATCTGATCTCAAGTTTTGATAATTAGAATGTCGTCAAAGCAGTAATCGTCAAATTGAAAATATTACCCCAAAATATGTGATTTTTTTTAACGAATCTCGGTGGAATTAGGAATGCCAAATTGAATTTATGCGTCGGACAACATTACGTGTGTACCTAACTAATATATTGCGTACAAGGCTGAATTTGAGCTTTGTGGTTTAAAGTTTTAACTAGTGTATAGTGTATTGTTCAGATGTGCATCAACATTGGAGTTACTAGCTCAAGCTGTAGCATTAACAACATTCGTCGTAATTCGAGTTTCCAATTTCTGTGCACAGTTTAGTTTTTATTTTGTTTACACTGCAGCGACTATGTTGTTGAATTTACTTATTTACTTTCAGCCGAATTTTGTGTTGCGTTAAGCTGCCCAAGGTAACGATCTGGAAAATCTAACAAATGTAATAAAGTTTTAAAATCATCATCGTACAATAGTTAAGGTAAAATAGACGTTTATTTTGTATGATTCGGCATACGTTCAAAATGAGCCATTAATTTCTTTATTTACCTCGCCATTTTGAATTAAAGCAAAAATTTAAGACTACCAGTCATTTTTAATAGGCTAGTACATATTTACACGCATACACACACATAGGCAAACAGTTTTATTTATCTCTACCCTCTCGCATTGCTTTCCGCAGGAATTTAGTTGTTCAGCCATGTCACGTTTAACCTTCTTCCCATCCTCCCGCGTATTTGCCAACTGTCCATCTGATGTTGATGAATGATCAAACTCAACGTCACGTCCACCCTTCACCCCTCGAGCCAAACCCACACGTATCCTTTTCCCTACACCGTATTTCCCCCGCGCACACTGCCCCAAGCGCAGCGCCCTTCCCTCCGCACACCTCTTACTTTTAATACTTATTTGGAACGCATGACAGGATCAGCGCAGCCGCCGCCGCCAAGCCGTGCCGTCGCGGCCACGGCCGGGAATAAAATATGGCCGCAGCGCGCAAGGTGTCGACCCGCGCACGGCCCTTTACTCTCGACGGCCTACGGCACGTTTCATCCTCACGGTCCATCCTGTCCTCTCCCTGCTCCCTTGCGGGACACACTTCTCTCTCTTTCTCTCTCTCTCTCTCTCTCACACACACTCACTCGCATCCACACCTTTTGCCCGAGGTCCTTCTCGGTGGCCGATAGGCACGCCCTCCGCCGCTGCCGTCTCCATCACACACACACACGCAAAGCTAAGCACCCTATATAAAGACACTCGCGTCTGAAGTACCGCTGCTGACGTAATCTCATTATTTGCCGCCGAGCTGGTTAAAAAAATTAGAGCCGATAAGTTCAAGTTTTGTCTCTCTGCCAATAAACGGACAATAAAAGCGTTTAATTGTTCTTTTAGGTAAAACATCATAATACTTGCATATTACCTAGCAAAACATACAATCATTAAAACTGCATTTTTCAATTATACTGTCATTGTTATATAATTGGAAAAATGAAAAATTTCGCTATCATTATAGGATTCGCGATGGAATTAGAGCAATCGAATTGGAGAGGAGAAATCTCCAAAACGATACTTAATGACATTGTCACGCAAAAACAGAAAACGCTAAGCTTACATGCTTATGCATATATTTGGCCTGGAAAAAAGATGCCAGCGCGGCTGGCTTAATGCTAATTAATGCTTTATATAGATTCATTTACATGTGTATGCGATTAATTCTGTTATATCATAAGAAAGCAAAACAAACCATTCATAAGTTTCAAAATTTCGTTGCTTGTACACAATCGCTGAGACCCGCGTGTGAAACAGACTCCACGATAGCGCCAGATGAATGTACTGCCATTAAACACCGAGTATTTAATCCCATCGCGCATAAATAAAAACTCGAATACAAATTCTTTCCTTAAATTCCTCTATTCACTTTTTCGCTCACCGCCAGCTCCCCATGCGTCCTGGGTCAAATAGGGCAACGTCAGTCTGCAAAACTGCCCTCGTGTGAGCACACACACGAACCCACACACACACTCCCTCGCTATGCCCCGGTTTATATCGTCACCGCAAAATACAGCCCAGACGTCCGCTCAAGCGAAAATATCGCCAGTGGCGAAATCTCCTGATGAGTTATGCGCGAAACAACACTTTTTATCGTCCTTATAGCTTGTCTCCATGAAGGTTTCGGTGCGGATAGAAATTAACATTTCCTTTTTCATTTATTGCTCCTCTAAACTTTCCTCTCTCTTTCTTTCTCAAATCACGCTTTCAATTCGCCAATTTGCCTGCATTATGAGGTTCCTGTAAGCTCTGATGCACACTTTTGGTAAGAGGAAGTTCACAATCAGGTTTTTTAGCAAATGCAAGCCTAAACGCGAACGGTTGCTTAAGAGGTTGGCATGCACTTATTTCTTCTCATAACAATCTTTTTAGAATGCACGATTGATGTACCGATATAATGATTAGAAAAATCCTAAACTACATTGCATTACATTTATAGTTATAATCTTAAAACTATGGTTTCCTCACCTACGGTTGAAATGAAAAGATTAGTCGCAACCCAATCAACTAAAGATCAACAGATGTGTTTTTTTACTATTTTGTTATTAACATGAAATAAAACAACGTAATTTTCCACTATTTTTTATTATATTTTAACACGATCTAGGTTTCAACACTTAGTGTCATCATCATTATTAATAATTAAGATTCGGAAAGAACATAATATATATTTATTCTCCCAAAATTTTGTTCAATAAACAATGTTTGGTAGCATAATGTTCACCGATAACCTTTTCAGAATACTTCTCATGAGCGTGGCGCAGCACTTTGCTTGAAGGCGTCGTCGACTTAACTTGGCGCCGAAATGTTAAGAAGCACCAGCAGCAGATAGCGTCCTCAAACGGAATCGGGTTAGGTCGAAAACCGCGTCGGGAGCAACTGTTGGCTTTTCCGTCGTAGGCGTGGCTTTGAAGAATGAGTGGAGCGTTCGGGTTGTGACGGAGTTGAGTTATGATTAGAGCAGACGAGAGACCCTAAAAGCCCAGAGAGATAAACCATGTGGAGTTGGTGAACTGTAATCGCTCAAGCAGGTAGCCGCCGCCACCCGGCCACGCCGAAGTCTGGCCGCGCGTGAAGTGCAAAGCTTAGCACCGCGTTGATGCAGAATACAGGAGTGAAAAGCAATCGAAATATAGATTATTATCGAGCGATTTAATAATTAGGTTTGCGAAAGAATAAAAAGAGCAGAAAAGTTATTATTAATGACAAACAGGTTCTTTGGACTGATTTCTCTTAATCAAATAAAATAATAATACTATATAGTATTTTTATTATAAAACTTTTGCTAATTGACACAAAATAAATGCAAAACAAGACCGGTTTCGGTGAGTAATCACCATCATTAGCAAACGTTTTACCTATAATAAAATATATTACGTAGTATTGTTTAATTGTTAGATTATGGAATTATGGAGTCTCGGCCTCGTCCATTAACTTTAACTTAATTAACACAATGAACTAAGGAACTGCCATGACTAACGAGATTATTTCTTATGAAAGGCAACGTTTCTCTATGAAGAGAAGAGAATAAATATCGAACCGAATATGATTTCGAAATAGTGGGAATATGCCGTACGTTGCAAAACTCGCAAGATAAAAATTAAATATCTCGAACAATCATGATGTGCTGACTAGCTGTCTCTTCTACTTTGCATAAACAGGCGATGATGAAAGTTATAATTCATTCGAAAACTTTCCATAGTATACTGCAATAATTTCTATATTTCAGTGAAGCAAATATTAAAATGCAAGCTTACTTTCTTAATGTATTTGCATCATACGTACTTAATTTTGCAATGTAATTAAAATACTGGCAAGCATATAAGCAGCTATCTTTATTTGTCTCTCTAACTCATATTTAGGTATCGAGAGAAAAGAAATCTCAAATAAAACATTAAACCAAAACTCAAAAGAGGTTAAACATATTTTATTAAAATTATATTTCACTAGTTAAAGAGGCATTTATAATTTAAATTTAAATTATAAATTATTTAAATAAGAATGATCATCACTCATATTAGAAAACAAAGAATTTCCCAAGTTAAAATTTATACGTAATTTTAAGTGAGCGTTTTTGTCAAAAAACTCTTTAACCCTTAATTAACCTCAGCCAATATTGTTTTGTTTACTCCGCAGTTGTAAATCACAAGAGTGACACCCCCTCCTACCTTCCTCTGTACCCGAGTGGAACATAGTCCAGTATTCGTTTGCCACTTGAAACGTAAAAATTTTCATTTTTACACCCACCCGACCAGTTGATACAATTTTTATCAGGTAGGTCCATTATTTAACCACATTTGTCTTACTATTTTCCTGATTTCCTTTTAACAAAATCTGCTGTACTCAGCCAGAAGGGTCCTGTAAAGTTAAAAATAAACCTGTAGCTATTATAAAAATAATTGTGATATCAATTAGAGGCAGAAAAAAATGTTACAATCGACAATTGTTATACGAGTATCCCAACAGCAAAATCCCTCCTTCAAGACTATCAGCTCACTTTAATAGGCACATTGAAGAAGAACGAAAAAGAAATTCCTCCCGAGTTCTTGCCGAAAGCATATTGACCACTCTCTACCGGTTTATTTGGTTTTTCTGAGGATCTGACAATGGTTTCTTACGTTCAAAAACCCAAGAAGGCTGTTATTTTATTATCGATCATGCATCACAATAACCAAATCAATGAAAAAACACCCTCTCTTGCGAAACCACAAATAATAACTATAATAATAAATATGTATATTTAATCTAAGGTAGGAACAGATGCTAACGATCAAATGTGCGCCAATTCTGATTGTGGAAGGTAAACAATTGCAATTTTTTCATCTTATAAACATTAATTTTTTATAAACATGCCTTAGTTTTTATAATGCAAATGTGCCCACCGGAAAGAAAATGGCCAGACGCGGTTTCCTAAAAAAATGTTTCAACGAATTTGACTGAAAGTTTCCTTGAAAATCCGGCCGGTGACACACACATACCTAGAGAGTTACGAAAAAGGATTCGGCATTTTGTAGGAGAAGAGTGGCTCTTGCAGTCACAGCTCCTCCTCAAGGGACTATCCAGGGGAGATGTCATATTTCCCAAAAATCACAAGACAAAAAGATCCGGACGAGATGTCAGTAATGCAGTTTATTTGAATGCAAACAGCACTGCACTTCATTAATTGTAATGCCACAAAAAAAAAACAAAATTTTAATAAAGGATAAAAAGTAGGCGGAGGTATGCCTACATACATCCCACGCGACCACTTATGTTTGCTTTTTCGACGCGACTAAGAGCTAAACATAATCGAGGAAAATAAATAATCAATGGCAACAATTGAAATACGGTCGTAGTCACTTCCTGGATTTTTATTTTTTATTTGAAATACTTAAATTTATGGTTGATTTTTGTTTTATAATATGAATTCATTTGAGGTTTATAATAATTTTACTTATAAAAGATTTTGGCACGTATGATGTTCTAATATTGACATTTTCCCTAATCATGTCCATTTATATTACGAAAAGTATTCGTTTCTTATATTTGTGCAAAATCTTTACAATTACCATTATTTTGAGCTGTCATTGGAAAAACCATGATCTAGCAGCCCCTAAAAATGTATAAATTTCAACGTACCGCTCACAAAATACTCCAGTCCATGTACTTACCAGAGTCAAATTTATTGCGTCGAATTCCAACGTTCTCAAACATTCGGATACAGAAGCCGCTAAGAGTAAATTTCCTTTACCTGACCGAATGGTAATAGTGCCCGCGCACACACACACCCACTTCCGCCCCGCATTCCCTCTCCCACTTCCCCTCCCCTCCTCCACCCGCGTCTATCTCCCCGCACTTTCCACGAAAACTGTTCGCCTATCTAGTAGTCTGCGCATTTTTCGCCTGCTGCGCCCCGCGGGAGGTTTCCCATTCAAATACAAAGGGTTACTCGGCGTTCCACGCGCTCCTTCTCCAGCATGGCGCTTGCGGAGCGTAGCTGCTCGGCGCCGCCGGGAGGCGCGGGGCCCGCAACGGCGTCCTCAAAGGAGATGGGTCGAAAGGGCTCTCTCGGGAGATGAGACCCCCCCTCCCTGCAGCGATTGATCGGGAAGGGAAGGCGCGGGGGTTGTGGCCGAGTCAAATCGGAAGATCGGGTTGGAAAGGGAGAGCCGATAGCTGGAAGTTTCCTCGTGCGGCATTCGATGTAAAAGGAAAAAAGGACAGCGAAACTCTCTCATGTCGGATGGAAGCGAATACCCATCCATCGAACTTAAAATGATTTGTGTTCTCACACTCTTTAAGGATAAATGACTATGTATTTGTTTTGATCTAGGGTGAGTTTACAATTTACCAGCCTTTAACCTGTAACTTAATGGTGACAATTAATTAAATTGCTAAAAATAAACTTCGGCTACAATGCAGCTGTCATCAGTGGGTATTCACCGAAAGTAGATTTTTAATTAAGCCGATATGAGCGCTTTGTTCTTCGCAGCATTGTTATGGAGATACCTAAGATAAATACTTTTTCAATATTTTATTCTTAATTGAATATTTTAAAAATTTGTTTCAATCGCAAGATGAGCTCCATAATTCTATATTGAAATATGTTTTTGCTATATTATAGTTAATGCAAAGGATCATTTTACTTCTTCTTCTGATTTACAGGGACTTGATCTGTAAATACGTTAGTAATGATGTACTAATTATATTTTCCGAAGGTTGCATCGCCAATTTAAACTTTTAATTGTAATGAAAATGCTACTACACAGAAGGTATTGAAATTAAATTAAATTTCTTTCGCGTTGTGTTCGGGAGTACATCCGAAAGGAATCTCTTACGAACCCTAAGCAAACACTAGCATAGAAGAACCATTAAAACGAACATTTTTTCCTCTTCTGCTATATTTCGTCGACCTTAACTGCAAAACAGCTAGCGAATCTTGTTGAATTAAACTCCCGGACCAATCTCTCATGTACTCTCTTATCTATCCCTCACTGTTCTCCATGATTGATCCGAGGTGATGTAGTTAATCTCCGGAAAGTTGTTTTCGATTCTTTTGACGTACTATATTACGGCGTCCGAGTGCGTTCGAGATCGAGCGCGTTCGCTTTGTGCGTGCTTTAGCGGGGAGAACACGGGGAGAGGCGTTCCGTCTTTGCTCTATCCATGTCTCAGGATCAAAATCCTTCCGCGGCGGGGCTTAATTGTGTACCCTTATCACGCTTCCGTCGTTCCTCTTTCCCATTGAGCTCTCCCTCCCTCACCTTACCCACCCCCCTTCGTTCTCCAGAGATGGAAAGGGGAAGAGTGAAGAAATAGGAACTCATTCCCGCATAATGCTGATCGCTTATGGTTGAGGAGGGATGAGACTTTTGCCTATTTGAGAGCACGGGTTCCTTTCCCAGGTGCTTGTCGGTGTGTACGCACTTCTTATCGAGTCCTGACGTTCCATCGCGTCTTCATGCTGGTTGAATGTCTTCTCATACGGGCATATATTCTACTTCACGTATATTCTCTCCCCTTGTGCCTCCCTTCTCTCTTTCTCTCTCTCACTCTTCCAGATTCATCCTCCCATCACTACATCTAAATAAGGAAATGCATATTTCAGTATTTACATCGGCCAAAGTGTTTTCAAGATAACATTTTAATTATCGTCGATAATTTGGAAATATTATCCTATCTTTTGGATAACCTGATTGAGTTAACGACAGCGCCTTAAATTCTTTATAATATTGTACTACAATAGTGAGTTTCATATTTTCCTCTGCGTGAGATAAATCTGGAGAACAAATTGAAATTTTTTCTCTGGTTCTTGCATAGAATGAGGTTATCCTAAATGATTCTGGCCAGCTGAATTTGAATCTGAAGTTAGAATTCGTGTAGCACATCTAGAAATGGAGTAAAACGTATTTTTATATTAGAAGAACATATTGTGTTTTAGTCATACAAACTCAGCAATATACATGTAAATACATGCTGGGTTAAAGATTTAGCAAACAATTTTCTCTTATATGATTTACAAGGAGCTTTCCTAATTAATAACCAACATAATCAGCAAGGATATTAGTGTTCCATCTGCACGCCGTGCTCGTCACTCACAGCTCCAAAATTCTCAGGAAAAAAGTCCAGGTGAGGGTGAAGGAAATGTATTTTAAGTGACATTTTACACCCCATGACATGGTTTCCTTCCAGCATTTTATTAACTAAGTCTTCATAGTTTGGTGCTTTGTTGTTTCCTAAAAAGCTCATGACAACTGCTTTGTGACATGCACATGTCTTTTTTCTTTTCCTCCTAACACTGTTTATGAGTTCATGCTCATGAGTTCACGTATTTAGAGACCCAAAAATATTCCTTCTTTAATCTTTGTTTTAGTGATTTTTGTAAAATTTTCCTTTAGATGTAGAAATCCTCTGCTTTTTTGATCCGTGCCTTTTACAAAATTCTTCACGAGTCCTAATTTGATATTTAAAAATGGTAAATAAATATTTTGTGGTGCAACAAGGCTTTTATGTGCGTTTTTTTGGCCTTCCACTAATTGTCTAGTTGGCCAATCGCAACAATGTAGTGCTGAGAACTGGAAGATCTGGATCATGTGTGACAGCTTTTATTGCTGATGGCACATTAGGTTAAAGAATATGTTTTTTTGCAGAGAAGCATTTTAGTCGTTCAAAAATAAGTCGTTTACGTGATTTTATTGTTCCGTCCAGATCATGGGTATTGCGAAACTCATGGAAGAACGATCGCCTTTCATCCACTGTCGGAGATGGTTTGCAAAGGAAACGCAGCAAATATGGGTTGTCCATTGTTTATATTGGTCTCCTACCTTGCATCCGAAGTACAATTGATAAATTTTCGATAAGAGGAGTAAAGCACCTTCTCTGATGTTTCACAGTAAATTCTCCGCGAACTTAACAAAAATTGTCAGCCGCATTAACACCTTTAGGAGACATGCTGTTTGGCATACTTATTTACCACCATCAGCTGCTACTGAAAAACACAGAATGATGCTGTTAAAGTTGTTGTGAAAATAAATAAAGTAGCAAAATGAGTTTGTTTGTTTTGTATTGAATCTTCTTGTGCATAAAATATGTTCTTTCCGGGTTTTTTTCGCTATAATTGGATGTGTCATATCTCAAAATATATTCGTTATAGGAAGGTTTTAAAAACAGATTCGTAATCTTCGTTACAAACTACATCATAGAGACCTTTTTTTTCGGAAGCAAAAAACCTCAGTGTAATCAATTAATGCAATGCGCGACATTATTGTGGTGATTAGTAATGAACATCTATAATAAAAAAACTTTTCAATTTTGTACTTATTGTAATAAGCAAATGTGTTCCTACAAAATAAAGCAAGGGAAAACGCAGCAATGGCAACAATAGGTAATACAAATATCTCCAATAGACAGAAACAAGTTGAAAAAAACAAGTGTACTGGGAAGTCGTAATCAGTGATTATTCCCTTGAAACAGATTTGTCTATAAATTTACTAATAAATATTAGTTGTAACATGAACCAATACAGATAAATAATATTTATTATAAATTTTATATGTTTTTCCTTACATTTTGTGCCATTGCCAAAATAAAAATCTTACGAAATATCTTTTATTGTGGAACGGTTACATAGAATAGCATATGAGAATTAACGTATACCTGGAATATATCAATTAAATAAAAAGGAATCGATAGAAAATAGTTCAACAGTAATTGATGAAATTATTCAGAAACGATCCTATTACAATTTTTTTCAAATTATGTCATCGTATGTAACAGTGTATTGATCTAATACAACACAGTATGACTGACTGAGGTGAATGTAGAAGAGGTGAAAATCGTACATAGAAGAAATTTTAATTTCGTTTCTGATTGATATGCTAATCGCATGGTTGCAAAACCTCGCAGTTTCAAGAATTTAATTTCATAACCTTATGTTGATGAACGTCATAACAAAAATATATGGGTTATAACATAAAATTTATATGACTCGCCAAATAGCTTAAACGAAACAAGTAAGAAGAGAGTTGCTGAAGCAGATAGTAAATGCAAGTTTAAAAATTAGAGAGACACACGGAGTAAACTAACAAGGAGAGTGCGTGGTAGTGGGATCATGGATTTATGTGAAACTTAGTAGTTGTATAGCTCTGGATTCTAGGATCACTGCAATCAGTAGCGAGGCGTTCACGGTAGCTAGGGAAGCGCCGCTTCCATTAAAAGACTAAATAAAATAAAACACGAATTGAAAATAAAAAAAACTGGCTGATTTCGTTTGTCGCGTCAGTAGTGAAACGCCAAAATAGATAACTGTAATATTTTAAAAATACGCCAGCGGCGACACTAGTCGTATGATGGGATGATGGGGAGTGTAAGAGAGGCTAGTGTTAAAATCCATGCGGACAGCTCTCTAAAAGTACGTGTAAATTAAATATTATTATATATATTATATATATATATATTATGTATATTATGTATATTATATATATATATATGTATATTAAATTTTATAACTAATCCCAGAATTTGGTTTGATGTAAAATATTGTAGTTGATTCAAGACATGTTATGATGGATTTCTTCGACAACTTTAGATGCATTGTTCTTACTCTTAAAATAAATCAAATATTTGCATCAATTTGTTATAACCCGCATTACTGAATTTCAACTACGCTTCAGCTAAATGGGTATTTTTCACAGTTACTTTTTCGCTAATTTTAGAAAGTAAAACGAAAACAGCAATTGGATTAAAGAAGCACAGTGCAAATCTAACCGTCAAGAATTCAAACATACATCGATCAAAAACCATCACGCGGCTCAAAATATACGTATAAATTCCAACTAAGCGTCAACAAATCAGTCACCACGGGAACGATTTCGCGGCTCACCCTAAAATATTCGCGCACGAGTCTGGACTTGGGCGTAAACTAGACCAGCCCGCCGCTGCGAAAACAGCCGCCGCCTCGAAACATTCATCAAACAGTATTACTTCAAGCAGAAATTTTCACTAAAGTTTAGCGACCCAAAGCCTCTACCGCAAATGAGCAAGTGAGAGAGCTAGGCTTTTAAGGCGCACTAATTCTCTCTCTCTCTCTCTTCAGCCGTTCTGCTCCAGGAGATTTCGACCCCTTTTAGGAACAACCGCCTCCGAGGAACCCGCTCGATGGACGGGAGGCGGAGGAAGCCTTCCCAACATTCCCCATCCTCTCCGCATCCTCCCACACTTTGCACCCATCACGGCGGACCGCAGCGGACAACAACGGAGCACATCCCGGCACGCGGAGACTCTGGGTCGCACCGGCGAGCGCATGAGCACACGCGCACGCACGAGCACGTATACATGCAGAGGGAGTATCCAGACATCTCCAAAATTAAATCGCGTATCCCTCTCTCCCTCCTCCTTCGTCTGCCTCTCCTCATTCGCCACTCCCATTCTATCCTCGGTCCAAAAACGTGTTAATCCCTGAGGCACGTAGTCGCGAGTTAAGCTCTTTTCATTTCGGGGCAGCGCTACAACAACAGACCAAGTCTTCATTAAGAAGGAATTCCGCAGGGAAACTCCGTTTGCCTTTTTTGTTCCGCGGAGATAGCGCATGTGTGAGGTTGATTTATTCCGCTCTATTCCTAGACAAAGGGTTCTATTCTCTTTGCGCAGTCTTTTGTACTTATCGTACTTGCGACCGGAGAAGCGATCGCCCGACCACGAGTAACGCGATTTTTTCGTTCTAATTCCTCTATGTTCTTTGTGAGGTGCATATTGTTTTTTATGTTTTCGTGGATAAAGACGTTCGAAAGAATTTTCCCTTAAAAACACTTATGATATGCATGTCCTTAGACAAAATTCTTTTCAGTAGCATTACGCTATATAGCGTTGTCCTAAACATTCCAGGATAAGAAAACCCGTAGAATCAATCAATTTCTCTTATAAATAATTTACCGAGTACGTAATTAAAAAGTTCATCGGGACTCAATCAATGTTAACACATATTTACCACCAAAAATATGACTGTGAAATTAGCCGATCAAATTGAGCATTCAGAGAATATTAATATTTGTCACGGAGTTATTAATATCCGATTTTAAGAAATGAGTACATTTAGACGATATAATAACTCTCTTACAAGCATGATTTTTATACTTTCGAGCACATAAAAGTATATTAGTTTAGTTGACTCAGATGTCAACTTGGAGAATAAGAAAGTTTCTGAACTTGACCGGGAATCAATCCCGGGTCTTCTACTTTCTAGCTAACGTGTCTTATCTTCCTTCCTCGAATTGCGGTATTTACGTTGAGGAAGGGATAATAACTAAATAGTAAACATTACAACACCGGGTTAACGTTATTTTAAGCCTTTTGTGCCCATGCATAAAAACATATTTTACCCATATTTCACCTCGTTCATTTGACTCATATTTCTAAAAAATTTATCCACACGCATGAAAAGGTACCCTTTCGTGCATTCAGCTTCTAATTTAATATTATGACTTACATAAATATATATAAATTCTAATTAATTCGAAATTTAACGTGTAGATGTTAAACCATCTCTCAGGAGTAAGACTAAACGTATTTATCTAAAATGATGAACTGGAAAGATTAACGCGCTCGTAATATATGCGCAGTACTTTCTGTTCCAATTCTCCGTCAGCCGAGCGCCATTTTGCAAATGGAATGCATTTCCCGCGTTGGTTATCACCTCCGCCTCGCCCGCGCCACTGCACCGCTGTAAAAAATTGGACTAGCCATTGTTTCTGAGAAACGCTTAATTTGCAAATAGAGGAACCTAGAACGGCTCTCATTAACATTCTTCTCTCGAAATGTTCAAACGCAATACATTCTCGTGTTTGCATCAAAGAACTGGCAAGATTTAATTTCGTATCGGACTGATGAAACCGTACTTTTTTGGAAACATAAACTATAGGATTCCAATTGCAAGAAATAAAAATACTGGGAAACTCTTGTCAGCAAATGAACGAGCCTTCGACAAATACATGAAAAGTCTGCAGCTCACTTTTCTATGGAAGTTGATTTACACAGGAATTAAAAAATCGTTATTTATTTTTAATTAAAGATTCAAATATCTAACTACATAGAAATGGCTTAAAAACGCTTCATAAATTACCAACTTTGCCGATTCTAAACTCTCCTGCGCTCCAAATAATGTGGAGCTCAGATAATTCACGCGCCTGACACCAACTTTCCTGTGAGAATTTAAATTCATACAAACTAACCCAATACACGGGCTGATCCCGATATATCACATTTCGTGAAAAGGAATCCGTGCATCTTCACGTGATTCTTGTACACAGATATAACTTAAAACTCTTGGCTTTCATATACCACCCTTAAACGAATACGTAGTGTCTAATTCAAGTCGTTAAAACTCGAATTGAGTTAGTTTATTTCTTGTGAACCATCAAATAGAACGGATTTTCTTGAATTGATTCAATTTTTAAAAATCACTATTTATCATAAATTCAACGAAACAGTTCTGAAAATTCCTTAGCTAAATGCTAAATATTTGTTATGTAAAAAACTGATTAGATTGACTGTATACAATTAAAATATATATGCATTATAAAACAGACAATTATTAATTTATAAGAATTAAATTATATTCAAATCCTTGATTAGATATGTAATTGCCTCTTTCTCTCCTTCAAAGGAGAAATTTTCAAGATGGATGGCGGCTAATCGTAATTCCTAATAAAACTATTCCTCACAATATCCTCATGGGATTTCTCCAATCGACTTTAGAGTCGATTACGGCCGATTTCATTTTCACGCGGCAAAGAGCGAGGCCCTAAGATTCCGTTGACACACTGGACCTTTCTGCTTCGGGACCCTCTCTTCATTCTGGCCATAGCGAGCGATTTCACCATCTCCTCACCCGTCCAAAGTATCCCTTCTCTTTCTCTACTCAAACCATTCCGTTCCTTTTATCCTTATCCCATAGCATAACCTTTCATCCCCAGTGGCCTCCTCCCATCTCGACCTATAATCCGCTCTCGGCGTTCCACACCTCCCGCTGACCCTCCGAGCGCCCCAACCCTTTATTCCCTTATAAAAATCCCCGCCCGTCCCACCTGACGCATCCCATCCGTCCGTTTAGCCCCATCACTCCCTCCTCGCATTCCACTCCTTCCAATCCCCGCCCCTTCGCTTTTCGCCAGCCCATACCGCAACGCTCCCATCCCCTTGCACAATCCTTCCAAAAACTACCCGCTAAAACCTTTTCCCATCCTTACCTAAACCTTTCCACATTCTACGGTTTATGCTCCTTCATGAGATCTGGATGAGAGAGAGGGGTAGAAAGAGAGAGGGTGGACTAGGAGGGGAAGAAAGGGAATCTGGTAGAGAGGTTGAGGGCACCGCGAAGGGGGGGGGGGAGAGTGGGAAGTTAAGGTGCCGGGGTAGAGCAAGACAGGAAGCTTCGATAGTCGCGAGTTTTAGAGCAGGAAACGTGAGCGGAATCTGGAAGCGACTAGGGATGGGGCAAGAGAGGAAAGGGGGAATTTGGAAGGGGAAGAGAGAGAGGTGGATATGGAGGGGTTGGGGAAATAGCTCTAGGGTTGGTAGAAGTGGATCCGAAGGGCGGCATGAGGCCAAAAGGTCGGAGCCGAGAGTAACATGTAGATGGCGGGTGAGGGGAGGGAGGGGAAAAGAGTACATGGGGATGAGTGCGAGAAATAATGGTAATCGGCAGGGGGAAGGGAGCCAGAGTCTGTCGCCGCTCCAGTAAGAGGTAAACGTTTTTTATGGGGGTGACTTGGGAGGAATACGTACAAGAATTTGTCCCCTCTTTCTCTCTTTCTCATATCTCACTTTTCCCTCATCCGAATGTATCACTATCCCTCTCTCTCACGCTTCACTCCCTCGCTTTCTCTCTCACTTTCCCTTTTTTTCTTCCATGTAGGAAAAAGCCCGCCCGGAGGGAGCGGAGAGGATGAGAGAGAGAGGCAGATGCAAAAATGACGAGTTGGAGATTGGGAGAAAGGTTTCCTAGAGATGAAAACGGCATTTATATAGCGTGAGATTTTCTCGAGGATAAGGATGAAATTCTTTCTGTTGAGTTATCAAGCATGAAGTAAGGAGAATAAAAGGAGAAAGTGAATGATAGAGGGAGAGAGAATGAGAGGGAGAGAGGGAGGATAGAGGGAGAGTGAAGAAAGGGGAAGGAGAGAAGGGAGGAGGAGATAGATAGATAAATAGATAGATAGATAAGAGGGGGAGGAGGAGAGAGAGGGAGGAGGAGAGAGGGGGAGGAGGAGTGAGGAGGGTTATTCGCAAATGAGAGTTATGGGATGAGGACCATAGTTTCGCAGATATGAGAAATGTTTGAACGGTTGATGGAAGAATATGACAAAGAGGGAATGCAGGTGAACGGATTGGTTATATTAGCGAAAAGATTATAGAATTTTGATTGTAAGAAAAATGGGAGCTTATATTTTCAAGTTTGATTAACATTAACATTATATCTTTTAGTTATATATTCAATATAATTGGTCAATGAAGTTATTTCAGGCATGCTTTCAATGCGAATGCTATACTAAAAATGCAAGGAAATAAGGAACAACGTCTATCAGAACGAAGAACATAAGAAATCGACATTCAACACGTTGGAGCTTCTCAGCCGCTGAAAACATTGCTGTGGTAATTGAGAAACTCAATGTACTCTCCAAGAATGCATTTATATCTCTCGTTTTTTAATGAATGCAGTAAGAACTATTCAGCTCATAGTGATCATTATTTATGTTTTCGCAACCTTCCCTGATGAGTTAAGAAAACCTCTAATTTATAGGACGATTATTAATACTCGCCATTAAATAAATCATTCCAGAATAAAAACGAAACAATTTTAAAAGCATAGCGCGTTCAAAATTAATTGTTTTCGAGTGAAAACATTTTCATGTTCTCTAAAAAAATGCTTCTAGGAGTTTTATCTCTTCCCCCCATAATTAATAGAGCAATTAGCTGCGAAGTGTTATACTTGGAAAACTAGATTACCGTGGGAAAATCCAATTAGTGAATTCGTGGCAGAGCGAGACTCTGGATGAGGGTTGTGATGTGGCAAGAAGTTTTGCAGCCATTGTTGAATTAGAGTTTTGCGCTCCGCGCGGATCGCGAGCGGGATTGGTGCACCTCATATCGGGAGGGTTGGGGGAGGTATGGAGTGGAGGGTTGGAGAGGTAGGGAGTGGAGGGTTGGGGGAGGTATGGAGTAGAGGGTTGGGGGAGGTATGGAGTAGAGGGTTGGGGGAGGTATGGAGTGAAGGGTTGGGGGAGGTATGTAGTGGAGGGTTGGGGGAGGTATGGAGTGGAGGGTTTGGGAGGTAGGGAGTGGAGGGTTGGGGGAGGTATGTAGTGGAGGGTTGGGGGAGGTATGGAGTGGAGGGTTGGGGAGGGAGGGAGTGGAGGGTTGGGGGAGGTATGTAGCGGAGGGTTGGGGAGGGAGGGAGTGGTGGGTTGGGGGAGGTATGGAGTGGAGGGTTGGGGGAGGTAGGGAGTGGAGGGTTGGGGAAGGGGAGTAGAGGGGAGAGGATTGGGTTGGGGGAGGGCGTGTGTGCCCCCGCGACAAGAATGCACGTGTACGTGCCGCATGCCGTAAATTTTAAATTGCCCCTTAGAGCTTTCGCTTTATTTCCTCAAGGAATTAAGAACGCTAACTAATTGCATTTCCGCTTGAAACGAAGAAAATGGCGAACAGCTTTTTCGGCGGCGTTTTACTTAACGGGACTTTTTAAATTCGTACGAATAATTGGAAAACAACACGATTCGTTCGCGTCTAGAATTGTATTGCGAGGTATTGAGAGTTTTTACGTTCCGCAGGAGACATTTTAACTGAAATAATATCATGGAATGTCCCGTGTATAGCTTTATAAATTGAAACGATTCCCATTTATTTATGCCGTGATTTTCAAAATATGATCCGTGAAGTAGCATTTAGCTGCGACATAATTTAAGTCGATCGAATTTCTAATTTATCCTGCTTAAGTTAAGTTTTCAGCGGATTCAAACGGATTCTCCACCCTCCAGCAGTGCATATGCAAAATTCATATAATGGAGTTAAAGTACGGTAGTAAATAACAAGTAGCCCTTTGTGCCCAAGGCCTCTTCCTCATCTGCATAAAAACACAAAATTAAAAAAAAAGTTGCATGGCAGTCGGTGCGCGGAATCAATCTAACGGAAACATACCTATGAGAAAGGGAATGAGCGTCGCAACTCGTTAATATTCAAGAAATACTGGTGACCTCTGTAACGTTTAGTACTTCATTTTGTTTTCGTGATCCTATTTCTTGTGACAAAATTCAAAGTTTGCCTAAAGACCTCATAGTTGAATTTTTTTATACATACTTTATTAAGGGCATTCTGATCTTCCAATTAGATGCAACTCAATTGATTCTTTAATGATGATTGTTGCTTCTTTTATCAAGACATTACGCGGCGTATTTATCATCTAGTACTGAATCGTTTTATAACCACTCAATTATTGATGGATTAAAAATGTAGTATTGCTGGAAATAGAAAATAGAAAAAATTCCTGGAAATAGAAAATAGAAAAAAATCCTGGAAATAGAAAATAGAAAAAATTCCTGGAAATAGAAAATAGAAAAAATTCCTGGATATAGAAACTGATTAATAGGCGCAAATGTCAATGTGATTCTTCTCTAAGGCTTTTATTTGTCTCTTGGTGAAAAAGCCAATGCAAACGTGTGGACATACTGTCCATCAAAAGTCGGAATTTCTTTTATTATTAATTCACTTATCTGAATTCGAATGCCGTATATAATACATATATGTATATCTAATATATGTCTAATATTTTGATTTTTATTCCATAAGAAGAATTTCTTCAATCATGATCAAGCCACAGTCTGAAGCGTCTAATTTTAGCTCATGTACATCTATCTTAGTATTTTTATAGTCCAAGCTATGTGCATTTTCAACATGACAAGTATCTTGGAATTCTCCCCTTAACCCTCCTTCAACTATAAGTCTATTGCTATTAATACGTAACTGCCAGGGTACTGTCTGCGATACCCCTTGTGGTGTCGTCGTTGCTCGTAACTACTCCCCATCCCATTGCAACTTGGACTCGTCAGTCCAGCTATCCGTTCCCATACCCCTCTCGACTTATGTTTGTGCTCGCTGGACTAAATTGGTCGAGCAGCGAGCACTGATATTTTTAAAGAATTTTTCCGGCGTCCCCGTAGACCGGACCTGGGTATTAGCGTTATGGCTGTAAAATCGGGGACATTGAAAACGCTTCATGTTGATGATCCAGACCTTGATAAATCTGTTCAGGATTGGTTTGATGATGAAACTGGAAGCGACATGGATACATATTTCGATGAAAAGTTTGTTATTACGAATGATCGAGACAGCGAATCTCAAAAAAAATCCGAGCCTGTATTCGGCGGGTATTGGGGGTTTAGGAAGACATACAACCCGCCGAAGAATAAACTGGGAAAACGGAAAACATACTACACCTGTGATCCAAAGAAAACAGAAAAAGTGTATACCTTCGTCATGAATGCAAAATGCCCATCTGGTTTGAAGGCTCAGTAAAATGGTGTCATCCGTGTAATGAAGAAAAGTGAAATAATCGGATTAACCCTTAACTACTAACGCGAAAAAAAATCACTCAACTATTAACGTGGAGTCACACCAGACTCCTTTACATTTTTTCCTATAACAATTTTTTTATTTAAACATTTTCGCTAGGTGTAGTTAACGATTGGACTTCTAAGAGTAAGGTATTAAAATAAAAAGTTATAGATAATTTTAAATCTATTTTTATTTTTTTTAATAAACAATGTAAAAAACCTTGTAGCTGAAAATCGCAAAGTCACTCATGAACCAAATCGGAACATATTTTTTGGCACATGCGAGAGAAATTGACCGTTTACACGTTTCCGCGCGTCGTATCCGTATTGTCCATAATTTTTTTACTATTTTCACTTTGCAGGCTAGTGTGTCTCTTATTTTATTATTCACTTCAAATCCAGATTTTGCAAAAAGTGCCACGGAAAATATTTAAGCGAAATCATTTGTTTTGTTCTGTTAAACACCCTAGAAATATCACGATTCGAATTTTAACACAACGCACGATTGCAAATTCACTGCAAGTACTTTCCCGGGTGCCACACACATCGCCGGTTCGATGGGAATAGTACTGTCAGTGCCAGTAACCTGACCGTGAAACTTGAAAAATAGCCGACAAAAACTTTTCGACGATATCTGAAAATACAGTATGTCATCGGATGCCAAGACGCCGAATATGTGTAAATGCATTCGAGATACATTGGATAATAATAGTTTCAATATATAAAACTCGGAAAATTAACAGTTACATTTTTTGTGGCAATTACTTCTAGCAAGGTTTATTATATCAAAACATTTCAACATTAAAATAGAAATGCATCATTTTTCATTCTCATGAGATAAAAACCTTAACCACTTGTTCACTATTGCAGTTAGGAAAAGAAATTAGTTTTCTGAAATTGACACATCAAAGTCTAAATCCAAAGGAAAAAAGTAATTTCAACTTCCATATGCGTAATAAAAAAATATCAATCCCAGAGCGATCTCTTATGTAATAGAGTGGTAAATATTCCTACCTTAGTTTAATCGTTCTCTTCGTCTTGCGTTGACGTCGGCAAATTTTTCTATGACGTCATCAACATTCAGCTTGGATGCTCGTTCATTCTTAATGCTCAAATTTGCCACGCTGATTAGTCTTGTCTGACTGATAGAGTTCCGTAAATAGGTTTTTATTAATTTTAACTTTGATAATGATCTCTCAGCACTCGCAGTGGTGACTGGCAATGTCAAAAAGAGCATGAAGGAGATACACAAATCTGGAAGATTGGATGCCATCGCAGTGTTCTCTACTAATAGCAGATTGGCAAGGTCTCTAACACTACTTTGTTTTTGTATAGCCGATCTCAGTGCCATTCTAAAAAACTGCATCTGTTCTGGGAACTGAGGGGAAAGATCATCAGGATATACAGACCATAATACCTTCGCATTCTTGTGTAATTCCTCATCAGAGATGTTAGCCAGTATTTTACATCTACATGTTACCCTGCAATTCACCTAATTGATGGGTAGCAGGGCATAATATTTTAAATTTACTCGAGTTATCTTTCATTGAATTAAATCTATTCTGGATTTTACTAATTACAATGTCTAATGTTAAATAAAACAGATACTTTGAAGTGAAACTCTGTATTAATTAACGATTCAACTTCACAAGCAGAAATGACACCTTTACGGCGTGATCTATTTTCAATAAAACGTGGTTCTATGCCCCAAACTTCAGCTAGCGTTTTTGCTGATGATTTAGATTCCTCAAACTGTTCTCTATAAGAAACAGGCTTATGTTGTGCGTTCTCTAGAAGCTCGGCGCTTTTCATAAGATCCACATCATCTGATTGCAGCAACTGAGGCACAGAATTGATAATTTCTAAAATTTGCTGCGAAGAACAATTAGAAATACAAATCAAAAATTTTCCAGTTTAATTTTGAGATTTTCTGCTTCTTCGCGCTCATCTTTCTTTACGGATGCCAAGATTATTTTAGAGAGGCATTTCAAAACGTCCGCTAAACGATATCTGAGCGCTTATAAAGCATCGTGATGCAATGACCAACGCGTGGGAGATAGTTTTTAAAATTTGTCTTTGTCTGCTACTCTGCTGAAGTAAACTGAGCATTACCCAACGTTTGAAGCTATTGCCGAAAAAAAGCGTAAAGCTTTTCAATGATAGCGTAAAATATTTTGGTTTCCGGAACACCCTCAACTGCATCTTTAATCACAAGGTTCAAATTATGAGCTGCACAGTGAATGTAACAAGCAGTTGGCTGTTTTCCTCTAATTCGTTGCTGAACACCATTATAAATTCCACTCATATTTCGGGCATATCCTTGATCTCGACATTTAATCAGACTAAGACCCTTTTGTTCAATCGTATATACAATTTCACTTTCTAATCCAGATTCAGACTGATCTTTTACTTCATGAAAACCTAAAAATGATTCCCAAACTTTTACTTTATTGACTAGGTTGTTTTCATCAACTACAAGAGTTACATATCTGAATATTTTACTTAAATGATCGGTTTTAGAGATATCTTGAGTCGTATCCATTATCACGGAATAAAAAGGAGCTGATTTAATTTTGTTCAGTATTTTGTTGTACCTCCTGTGACAGTAATTCTATTATTTAATATTGAATAGAAGGGCTAAGATATGTCACGCTAGTCATCTTTTTGCAAGAGATGTTGTAATACGGGACCATATTTCGATATCTCTTCAGTATCACTAAGATGTTTTTCTCCCGTAGACAAGCTGGAACTCTTCCCTGGCGAACTGGTTATTTCTTGAAAAAAAATTTCAATAATTTTGCACTATTTTGAAGGTAACATTCACCTTCTCGTTTTAATTTAAGTTTTTGAGCACCACTTAACTGAGTTTGCTTTGACATCTGAAAATTAGAGGATCAACAATTTTAATATTTCAATATTAACTACCTATGGAAAGATTTCACTGAAATATACAAAAATTCACAGCACAATCTCCAACTGCTTGACTAGGTTAATACCGTATCACGTGAAACTTCCAAGCTGACTGAATTTGAGGATGCTTTTATATTGCTGCGTGTCTATATGGATTACGGATATTGGCGTTACATTGTTGTGCGGGTGACGGAAGAAGGACGCGAGACTCTCCGAACTGTATGGGGAGTCTCGCGTGGGAGTTTCAATGTGTCATTTTTTATACAATTTTGTAAATCGACATTAGTCGTGGGTATTCTGTTTTTATTCCGCCTTCCTGCTCTTTTTCAAGTGGGCAACATTATAAAATGGTTCTTTTCAACAGAGTAACCAAGAAATAAAGTGTCACTTGTATCATTTACTTTCGCAAGTATGTTTTCTTTATTGTATCTCCTAATATCTCTTTTTCTTTGCCTTTATTGGCCGTGAAGCCATCTAGCCGTCGTTCTGTGCCCCCTTTCCATCCCGTCCCCCAGCCATGCGGGAGCTGCGGGGGTGTACGCTACGCCATTGATGAAGTTAAATCTTTATGTACAAGTTAATCGAACTAATATATCACGTTCTTCATAAATTTTATCATATTTATGCGTATTTACACTCTTCTTCATTTTTAAATGTTAATATTAAAGAAAACACCCAATAACTAATTGAGATTTACCTCTTTAAATTGTATAATGAAAACTAGAAAAAGATTAATTTATTAAATCCGAAAAATATGATGCCGAGAAACATTCTTTAAAAAATAATTTGCGATTTCAGCGTAAAGGCTTTTAGACATTCGTTGCTGCTAATTAAGGAAAAAACATTAACGATATAATTATCACAATTATATTTTAGACGCCAAAAAAGAACTATCTAATACTTGGTATCATTTCATATATTTCATCACTGCACTACATATTCTCTTTATTTAATATGAAATATATAGTTAGAAAAATTAGACTTTATCATTGAGCGCTCGATCAACAGTCTTATTTCAAATCCTGATTAAAATGTGTTTTTCCAATCGGCAAAATATTTCACAACAAATAGCAAATAAATGTTAATATTTAATTCCTCTTCAATTTTAGTAACGATTGCTAATTTATGTGCACCTTTTTTAAACCATTATATATAAATTGAAATTTACTAACCTGCAGCAAAAGACGAAGGAGTCAAAAGCACGAAAGAGGAACGATCCTTCCTGGATAACTTTAAGAAAAAGACTGCCGGAAGATTGCGTTGTGCATATGGAGAACGAGTGAAAGTGCACACAACAAGGCCATCTATAGGAAAAACCGTACAAAGGGTCGAGAAATATTTGTTTCCGAAATACACTCCACGCGATTGGAAGGGGTAGAAAACGATTAGCGACGACCGCCGAAATTCCTTTCTTCCGAACTTTGTTTAACCCTTAGACCACCAAGCGGGGTTCCTCAAGGACCATTTTTTACCAGGAACATTTTTAGAATGGCGTACAATCTCTTCATATTCATGGTATTTGTCATTTATTTTATTGTTTTTAGTCCACCGAAGTTGTGGGTTTTACAATCAATTTAATTTTGCACAATTTAGGAAATTCCTTTTGGTGTCCTCCATGAGACCCCTTTTGGTGCTTTACGGAAACTTTTTTATTTCCTTAAAATTGGGTTTAAATATGTTATTGCACAAATCTTTTTATTATATTCTATATTTATTATTTCAGGTAACCATCAATGAGATTAATTTATGAGTTTTTCTTTTACTAATACAATTATTTCTTTACGAATTCCTTGCACTTCGCCGGGAATCACTATGTCGAAATTGACAGAAGTCTTGCAATACATACACTGGATTTATAACCTCAAGAAAGAGTAATATTGGAATTAGAGTAGGATAATATGATATATAGCAGGTATTGAGGAATAAAGCCAATAAATAATAACAATATTCATTTTGTATATTCGAATAAAAAGATGGATAACAAAAAAGCATTCCAAGAACACGAAGAAAATATAAGTTGAAACATCGTAATCAATGAAGAATTTATAGAAACATTTCAACATGTCATGACATTGTATGCTGCGAATCTACTTCTTTGTAATATTATGGAATGAAACAATTTCATTCGAGACTTTCGTAACAATTACATTATCTTAGCATAGGAAACATACATAGTACCAATTTTTACTCAAGTGAATAGTACTTCTCCTGGATATTATCCTCAATTGGGAAGCATTCATTTGTGTTACAAAGTTCAACCCCTAAAGCTGGGAAAGTAGGCAATTTGCCAGTGCACACCGGGAAAAAAGCGGAGAAAAACGTGAGATTGATCAAGGTTTTCGGGTTGTGACCGAGCTAAATGAGTCTATCGGTGGAACAGGTCGCGGTATCATAACTGATAACTTTTTCACTTCGGTAAATCTTGTACAGCATCTTCTCGCAAAAAATCTACCAATATTGGGGACTGTTGGAGAAAATAAAACACATACACCACAAGACCTCAAAGCTACATCTAATCGTTTGTAATAATCTTCTAAATTCGCATTTTCTGATGATATAATAATAGTATCCTATGTTCAAAAGAGAAATAAAATTGTCCACCTGTTATCCACTCAGCATACCGATCCAAGCATTTCTGATAAGGAACGTAGGAAGCCAACAATGATATTGAATTATAATGCAACAAAGGGTGGAGTAGATAATGCAGACAAATTGATTCAAGAGTACGTACACCTGTGCTTGACGCACCGCTCGATGCCCTCTTTGATTGTTCATGAATGTCATTGACATAGGCGCACTAAATGCTTTCGTTCTGTTTGTAGCAAAAGGAGTACGCATGCCCATGTGAAGGAAACCTTGCGAAACTGTGGAGTCGAATATGATCATAATACTCCAAAAAATACAAATAATGGTGTATTTGGTATTGGCCGTAAGCAAGGAAGATGTTATAAAAGTCCCCGTAACGTTGACAAGAAAGTTAATGTAAGACGCGACATGTGCAAAACATTTATTTGCGAAAATCACAGGAAAAAATCCTCCTCCGCTGTATGCAAAATGTCTTGCAATAATTTGTAATCAAAATGCTACTTGATGCAATAAGAAGTTATCTTGAAGGGTTTAAATGTAAACAGACAACATTTTGCTTAAGTTAATATGATGATTGTGTCCATGTTATGATTAATTAAAGACATTATTTAGAAGAAACATTGTGATTTTTGCTTAAAATGCCATTACAAATGTTATGAAAAGTAATTAAAAATTCAACAAACAAAATAGTGTTTCATTCCGTAAATATAATGCATAAAACTAGTTAAAATAATTACCAGAAGAAAAAAATACCGAATAATTGATTTTGTCCATGAAATAAAAAATATTTAATGGGGTCCCTAAGAGACCCCTCTCGGTCCTTAACGTAAGTATTTTCACATGGTCCTCTAAGGGTTAACTGGGGCCGAGGCATATCCATGACCTTATCTGCATAGAAAGGGTCGTGGAAGATCCCACCATTAGGTCGGCAAATATAATAAAAAAAACTCAAAAAGGCTAAGAAACATGTTCTCAAAACTATCCTAGGGCCTAGCGGTTATCTGACTGTCCAGAGTAGAAGCGTGATCTTTTCAAAAAGATATTTGAGTGTAAGAAAATACCCCTCTTTCAGTCCCAATGTCAATGCAAACCTAGAAATGGAACGAAATCGTAGGTAGAAAATAATGCTGCGAAAAAAGTAAACAAAAACGACTTAAATATCATAATTCAGAATAGGTTTTTGGACGTATACTTTTCCATCTTTTTGGAAAATCGACGCTTATCGACGACTATTCATTTTCGTCCATTTTGAAATTTAAAAAGAGTCGACGTTTTTCGATTTTAATCGAATCCAACCAATTCTACTTATATGCAACCCGGGTAGTAGAGACTTAATTCCACTAACAACTCTTGTTTAACGCTCTACATAACAGAAGGATGCCTTTGGCACATTTGTTAAAATTTCTAATTCGTACACAAGTAAAACGAATAGTGACGTTTCATAGCGGATTGTTTTATATTAGCAGTTCTCTTAACCAATAGCATTGCCATTATCATAAAACATTCCAATGAGCTTTTGTAGCTGGTTTCATCCGTCAAATAAAAATCATTCATTCGCATATTAAGGATTTATCCGAAAAAAGATAAATGCACTGCCAATTTTTAACAATTAAATTCAAGTATCTTCTGGCGTTACTTGGAATATCAGGATTATAGAGAACATTTTTTAAATGTAGCGAGAAAGAAGAAAGAAGTAGATGTTGTTTAAGACACTATTCTGCAATTAGATGAAAAACTACGAATCTCGGGCCAAAAAGGCTCATTTCGAGAGAGACATAGAGGGAGAAAGAGAACGAGAGAGAAAGACAGAAAGAGAGAGAGAGAAAGAAAGAGAAAGAGGGTGAGAGAGAAGTATAGGAAAAAAGGAAAGTACGCGATCCGTAATGTCTCAAATACGGGTCTTTCTCAAACGGACGAGTAAATGACTACTTCTGTTTTCAATGGCGAGCTAAAAGCTTTGGAAATAGAAAGGTAAGAGATTGCCATTGGTTTCGATACAAACGTTTAGAGCGAAAGATAATATTGTACGCAAATTGGAATATCGAAGTTTTAGGGCCAAAGCAATTGGAATTGGAAAGTCAAAGTGAAAATAATACTTCAAGATAGTATTCAATAAACGAAATTACGGAATATTGCGAACGAATAGAAAGAGACGTGGAATAACAACGGAAAAGCAATCGATGGAATGTGTCGAAAGGAAGATATTGCGTCTGAATGCATGAAGAAATTCAATAGGAGAGGAGAGGAGAGAAGCATCAGTGAACGAGAGGGAGAATGAAATGAAATGGTTTCGAAATCACAGAGATATGAAATCGACAAATAAAAATAAGTTCAATATCGGATGATTTGTTAAGATATTACAACTACGAGAGAGAGGTAGAAAAATAATATTATTGTAAATTTTAGATCGGATTCGAAGGTGGGGTTAAGTTTTTAACATATTTATCCCAATAATCGTACCAATTATTGAACGTGAATAATTTAAACTCATTTGACCATGTTACAATTTTACAAATATACACACACACATACACACAAATATATATATTTACTTCTTAAGGAAAAGGAAAGGCAGTGATGAGGGTGGTAACAAGGCCTTACGGAAAGGGGGCCAGGAGGGCCATTTGGCTTGGACCCCATATTTTGGCATTAGTACAGAAACGGATTAATGCACAGGCGCATGAGGCTAGAGGCGTCGTCGAAAAGAGGGCATAAACAAATGTCGATTTTAGCCTAAAACCTTATGTTCCTCTTCTTTTCCGAAAAGCTGAAGTGAAATTGCGCGTAACTTAGATTTTTCATGAATAATTAATAAATTTGCAGAAGCAAAAGCTAGAAAAGCATTTCTTAAATAAAAAATTATTCAAATAATTCATTAGCTTATATATTTATCTTTTTATCCATCGAAGTACCAAGAATGAATGTTGAATAGGACATGATAAAAATAAATATAAAATGCGATCTTAGTACTTTGTGTCTGCAGGACGTTCAAGTATTACATAACCCATCTTCTCCAGTTTTTTATAATCGAAATACTCCTGCGTAACCCTCAATTAGACGCCCCACTCTCCTCTTTTGTAACGCACAGAATTTTTCATTTTGAGCTATCATTTTAAAAATATTTCTCTAAGGGGCCATTTCAATGTGGTCTGCATTATTGGCTGGGTAAAAATCACTGTAGCAAAAGGTTCTCGGATTATATCTTTTCTTTAAGAGATCAAAAGATTTAATGAAAGTGACATATAGTGCAAGCTTGAACCCCCTTACCCCACTATAACCCGCTATAATCTTTCAGCAAACCCCGACCACCAAATTGGGTTATGTAATGCTTAAACGCTTCCTTATGGGAATTTTTACTATCTCATATAGGTAGGGGGAGAAACGGGGTAGGAATGATAGTTAATAAGAAGATCGAACCGAGTGTTACCAGGGTCATTTATGACAATGATAGAATTATTGGACTGAAATGAAATTCTAAACCAAAGAACATGCTAGTCATCCAAGTGTACATGCCAACCGGCGACCATGACGATGGGGTAGTGGAGGAAGTGTATGAGAGAATAAGTACCATACTGGACCAGGAAGGAAAGGAATGCTGTAAAATAGTGATGGGAGACTGGAATTCGAGTGTGGGACAGGGACGAGCCGATGGAGTTGTGGGGCATTTCGGGCTGGGACAGAGAAACGAAAGGGAAGACAGAATTATCGAGTTCTGCAATGAGAGGAACAGGATAATAACCAACACCTGGTATAAGAATCATAAGAGAAGGCTATATACATGGAAATCGCCCGGTGACATGTACATGAAACAGATAGACTATATATTGGTAGAAGGAAGATATAAGAATGGAGTGAAAAGAGTGCGTGGGCTCCCATGAGCAGACGTAGTAAGCGACCACGTGCTGCTAATGGTGTAAATGAAGATCAAAATGAAATGAGTTAGAAACGCAAAGATGGCCAAGAAATGGAATCTAGAGAAACTGAAAGAAAGGCAGAAAGAGGAAATCGGTTATGATATAGCAAACCAGATGAAGACAGGAAATACACAGAACGAAGGAGTAGAGGAAAAATGGAAGATAATTAAGAATGGAATAGTAAATGGGGCGGAAAGGGAAATAGGATACAGGAAAGGCAAGAAAGCTAAGAAACCCTGGGTTACAGGGGAAATGATAGCAAAGATGGAGGAGAGAAGGAGATATAAGAATGTAAACACGAAGGAGGGGAGAAGAAACTACAGGCGGTTGAACAATGAACTGAGGAGGGAGACGGAAAGGGCGAAGGAAAAGTGGCTGGAGTAGGAGTGCAAGGAAATTCAAGAGCTCGAGAAGAAGGGAAGGTATGACCTAGCGTATCAGAAGGTCAGGAGTATTACTTGGGATGGACAGAGATCTGGAGGAGGAGGCTCAAAAGAAATTGAGAGCAAGGATGGTAGGATACTGAAGGAGGAAAGGGAGGTTATGTGCATGTGGAAATACTATATGGAGGAGTTGTATAAGAAAAAGGAAAAGCCGGAGGAGCTGGAAATTGATGAAGAAGGGGAAGTGGATAGGGAGAAGATGGGAGAGGCAATACTGAGGGAGGAAGTAGTGGCAGCTATAAAGCAAATGAGGGAGGAAAATGCGGCAGGAGTAGACGGGATACCTGTGGAACTGTTCAAGTGTCTGCAAGACGAAGGCATTTAAGAGGTAACCAACTTGTGCAATGCAATATATGAGAGTGGGGAGTGACCGGAGGAGTTCGTCAGAACGGAAATGATACCACTACCTAAAAAGAAAGGGGCAAAGAAGTGCGGGGAGCATAGAACCATTAGTCTGACAGCTCACGCAGCCATGATAATGTTGAGAGTGATGAATAGAAGGTTGACGAGAGTAATGGAAGAGAATGTAGCAGAAGAACAATTTGGATTTAGGAAAGGAATGGGTACGAGGGATGCTATAGGGGTGGTAAGGACGATTGGAGAAAGGTATTTAGAACGGTACAAGGGCATCAGTCTGTGCTTTGTGGACTTGGAGAAGGCTTTCGACTGTGTGAGTTGGGAAAGAATGATGTAGATATTGAGGGAGGAGAAAGTAGATTGGAGAGACAGAAGGTTGATAAGGAATCTATACATGAGACAGGAGGCGGTCATGAGGATAGGGGAAAGCAGGTCGGAGTGGTTCGAGATTGGGAGAGGAGTTAGACAGGGCTGATGTTTGTCACCAACCCTGTTTAACATTTATTCTGAAGAAATGATAAAAGAGTGTTGGGAGACGAGTGCAGGAGTAAGCGTTGGAGGAAGAATTACATCGTCAATTAGGTTTGCTGACGACATGATACTGTTTGCTGAGAGGATGGAAGACTTGAGGCAGATGCTACAGAACCTGCTGAGCGTGGAAGACAGATATGGGTTGAGAATAAATGGAAAGAAAACGAAAGTAATGAGAATAGGGGGCGAGAAAAGGATGGAAGTGCAGATAAGGGGGTAGAGGATAGAGCAGGTGGAACAGTACAGGTATCTTGGTACGTTGTTGACAGAGGACTGGAAATGTGAGAAGGAAATTAAGAAAAGAATAGGTTTGGCAAAGGAAGCGTTCAATAGAAAAAGGAAGCTATTTAACAGCAAGATGGATTTGGGATTGAGGAAGAGATTGGTGTTTTGTTATGTGTTATGTTTGGAGTGTGATGCTATATGGGTCGGAGACATGGACATTGAAGAAGAGAGACAAGGAGAGGGTGGAGGCATTTGAAATGTGGGTGTGGAGGAGGATGATGAAGGTTAAATGAACTGACAGGATTACAAATGTGGAAGTGCTAAGAAGAGGAAAGGAGTTTGATGGACACGATATTGACTAGGAAAAAGAAATGGAAAGGACATGTTTTGAGAAGAAAGGATTACTGAAAGATGTTATCGAAGGAACGGTGGAGGGAAAAAGAAAAGAGGAAGAAGAAGAATTAAAATGTTGGATATTCTAAGGGAGGGAGGAGGGTATGGGGAGATGAAGAGAAGGGCACAGGATAGAAAAAAGTGGAGGAGCACCTAAACCTGCAGATATTCAGAACACTATTTATTATTATTATTGAGAAAGTATTGCAATAGTGAAAAAAATTGACTTCGAGATTTGATGGGGATACACGTTTTAGGTGTCCATAAGTCCATAAATTGGTTCTTGCCATGCCGTCTGTCTGTCGGTCAGCCTGTCTGTCAGTCTGTCTGTCCAAAACGCGTACATAAAATCAAAATCTATCTCGTATTTATGCAACATATCATCTTTTGCAGACTTTTTTTTCATAAAAATGATATTACACAAAAATAAACGGTAGTTTATTCTTGAAGATTTTTTGAAAAGTTTGATTTATTCAAAAATAGCTACAGAGAATTTGATTAAAATTAATACAATAATAGAACCTGATGTCACAGATAACACTGCGTAAGCCATATATCTCAAAAATCATTATATGACGTCCAGTTACATTACAGTGTACGCTAAGCTACCTTACCTAAGCCCTACGACATCATTCTTTCGACGCGATCCACTCGAAATCTTACTACAGCCTATACGGTTAAACTAACTTGAATTATATGTCATAATTGTTAATAATATCATTCATAAAAGCAATTCTGAGTAAATGAACGATATCGCGCAACAATTAAGGGTACATACTTAATTCTTAGTTATTTTGAAACAAAATTCGATTTACTCAAAAATGGCCTTAAAGATTTGGATTAAAATCCATTCATTTGTACAACCTGATTTCACAAATAATATTAACTAAGCCATATGCCCCATAATATATCGTCTAGTAGCATTATTTCTGTACAAGACGCTAAACACACGCGTCAGAGAGGAGGGGGAACCCGAGGATTCCCCATTCTAAAAATCCGTACTTTTCTTTTAATTCCACACGCTTATTAGTGAGAGTTGATACATGTGAAAGGTTCATGGTGTCGGTGGCTTTGGTTCTGTTGCTACGCATAATTAACATAATAGACAGTGAATTGCCAAGCGCAGAGTTAATTTCGGGGCAAAGAGTGTAGTGAAACCAAATGGAATATACGTATATGAGAAACTTTGTGCAATGTATATTGCGCCCTTTATTTTATTTTTATTACGGTGAGAGGCCCCAAAATCTGGAAGTGGCTCGGGCCACTGAGTCTCTCGGAGGGCCTGGTGGCAACGAGGTGTTGATAGAAGCCCAGTGCACACTTACCAAGTTGAGGACCAATATGGCAAGCTGCTGAGGGCGTCGAAGAGACACAAGATTTTCGGGCATATTGCCCTTAGTCAGAAATGGAGAGAGGTTAATTGAAAAAAATATATATATATATATATATATATATATATATATATATTTATATGTTAACTAAAGGAAAAGAAAAGGTAGTGATGAGGGTGGCAACAAGGTGTTGAGGGAAGCCCAGCGGACACTTACCAAGTTGAGGACCAAGCTGGCAGGCTGCTGGGGGCGTCGAAGTGACACGTAAAACACACGAACACAAAAACACACGCAAGCTTATCGGGCCTATGCCCTTCTTCAGCGAAAGAGTAACGTAAAGTGACACACTGGGCGGGGAATGACAGGGTGATGTGGGAAGGTTGATGATTGGAGGAGGTGGGGAGTAGGAGGGGTGGATAGCCAATAAAGAGGGAGTGTGGTAAGGGAAAGTGCGAATAACTACAATGTAACAAGGAGACATTGTAAGGGGGCTAATATGGTTAGCGGAGGTTGAGGCCAGGCGGAGAGAAAGAGTCGAGAAGATGGATATGTGATAGTTCCCAGTGTCGGAGAAGGGGGGCAGGAGTGTCATAGGGTAAAGCGCGAATAATCCTAACATTGTAGCAACTATTAAAGGGAACATTGTGGGTATTAGCATGTAATGCAACTGGGAGGGGGCGTCTGAGAGAAACGCTATTCCGGTGACCGTTCATTCGGATGTTTAACGGATTGCTGGTGAGGCCTACGTAAAACGCGGGACAAAGGGTGCAGGTAAGGAGGTAAATGACGTTACGGGTGGTGCAGTTGCTTCTGGAGGTGATGGGGTAGGTGATGTTGGTGGAGGGACTCGAGAAAGAAGATGATGGTAGGTGGATAGGACAAGTGAGGCAGCGAGGTTTTCCGCAGGGGTGGGAGCCTATTGCAAGAAGCGTGGTAGAAGTGGGAAGTTCCTTCCTCCACAAGATATTTCCCAAATTTGGGGGCCGGCGGAAGGAGAGGAGCGGAGGATTGGCAAAAAGGTTGATAAAGAGGGACTGATGGGAGGAAGAGGTAAGAATTGGGTGGGCAGCATGAAGGATTGTTTTGAGAGCTTCGTGGATACCAGGAAGGAAAAGTGTCGTAAGAGTGAGTGGAAGGGTAGATGCAGGAATTGTGGGTGTGTGAGGATGAGATCCATTGTGGGTAGGCGTCATCGCCCTATGGATCTGTTCGCGGACCAAGACTGGAGGGTAACCACGTTTGAGAAGAGCATCCTCGAGGACAGAGTAATACTCTAGAAGGGATGCTCTATCGGAACAACGCCTCCATCCTCGACGAGCAAGGGCATAGGGGATAGAGGTTTTGGTATGAAGGGGATGGCAGCTATCAAAGTGGAGGTATTGGAGGCTGTTGGTGGGTTTGATGTGAACACAGGTGCGGATTTGGCTGTCTTGAAGGTAAAGATCGACATCCAGGAATGTGATGTGGGAGGTAGAGGATTGGTGGGTGATGGACAGTGAAGGATGGGAAGAGAGACGCGAGAGAAAGGAAAGGAGAGAGTCAGGTCCATGCGTCCAAATGAGGAAGACATCGTCGATGTATCTCTGCCACAAAAGTGGTCTGAGTGGAACGTTGAGGAAGAGTCTTTCCCATTCTCCAAGGTAGCAATTGGCGTATGAAGGGTGCCCATCGCAGTGCCTCTAATTTGAAGGTAGTGACGACCATCGAAAGAGAACTTGTATATATATATATATATATATATATATATATATATATATATATATACCAAAGTTTGAAACATTAAGTTTTCATCATTTTAAACAAAATGCAGTACAGTACAAAGCATATAAAATATAGAGTTGGTAATTTCCATGCTACCTTGTCACTTGATGTACATAACGATACTGAAACAGTGGTATAATAATTGTTTCGTCATTTACCTCCACACCTGCACCCTTTGTCCCGCGTTTTACGTAGGCCTCACCTGCAAACCGTTAAACATCCGCATGAACGGTCACCGGAATAGCGTTTCTCTCAGACGCCCCCTCCCAGTTGCATTACACGCCAATACCCATAGTGTCTCCTTCAATAGTTGCTACAATGTTGGGATTATTCGCGCCTACCCTATGACACTCCCGCCCCCCTTCTCCGAGACTGGGAACTAGCACATATACAACTTCTCTACTCTTTCTCCCCGCCTGGCCTCAAACTCCGCTAAACCTATTAGCCTCCTTACAATGCCTTCCCTGTTACATTGTAGCTATTCGCACTTTACCACACTCCCTCCTTATTGGCTATCCACCCTTCCTACTCCCCGCCTCCTCCAGTCATCAACCTTACCACATCACCCTGTCATTCCCCGCCCAGTGTGTCACATTACGTTGTTACGCTATCGCTGAAGAAGGGCATACATTGGCCCGGTAAGCTTGCGTTTTATCTGTGTGCGTGTTTATTTACGTGTCTCTTCGACGCCCCCAGCAGCCTGCCAACTTGGTCCTCAACTTGGTGTCCGCTGGGCCTCCAACAACTTGTTGCCACCCTAATGACTACCTTTTCTTTTCCTGAAGTTAATATATATATATATATATATATATATATATATATATATATATATTAACTAAAGGAAAAGAAAAGGTAATGATGAGGGTGGCAACAAGGTGTTGAGGGAAGCCCAGCGGACACTCACCAAGTTGAGGACCAAGCTGGCAGGCTGCTGGGGGCGTCGAAGAGACACGTAAAACACACGAACACAAAAACAAAAACACACGCAAGCTTATCGGGCCTAAGCCCTTCTTCAGCGAAAGAGTAACGTAAAGTGACACACTGGGCGGGAATGACAGGGTGATGTGGGAAGGTTGATGATTGGAGGAGGTGGGGAGTAGGAGGGGTGGATAGCCAATAAAGAGGGAGTGTGGTAAGGGAAAGTGCGAATAACTACAATGTAACAAGGAGACATTGTAAGGGGGCTAATATGGTTAGCGGAGGTTGAGGCCAGGCGGAGAGAAAGAGTCGAGAAGATGGATATGTGATAGTTCCCAGTGTCGGAGAAGGGGGGCAGGAGTGTCATAGGGTAAAGCGCGAATAATCCTAACATTGTAGCAACTATTAAAGGGAACATTGTGGGTATTAGCATGTAATGCAACTGGGAGGGGGCGTCTGAGAGAAACGCTATTCCGGTGACCGTTCATTCGGATGTTTAACGGATTGCTGGTGAGGCCTACGTAAAACGCGGGACAAAGGGTGCAGGTAAGGAGGTAAATGACGTTACGGGTGGTGCAGTTGCTTCTGGAGGTGATGGGGTAGGTGATGTTGGTGGAGGGACTCGAGAAAGAAGATGATGGTAGGTGGATAGGACAAGTGAGGCAGCGAGGTTTTCCGCAGGGGTGGGAGCCTATTGCAAGAAGCGTGGTAGAAGTGGGAAGTTCCTTCCTCCACAAGATATTTCCCAAATTTGGGGGCCGGCGGAAGGAGAGGAGCGGAGGATTGGCAAAAAGGTTGATAAAGAGGGACTGATGGGAGGAAGAGGTAAGAATTGGGTGGGCAGCATGAAGGATTGTTTTGAGAGCTTCGTGGATACCAGGATGGAAAAGTGTCGTAAGAGTGAGTGGAGGGGTAGATGCAGGAATAGTGGGTGTGTGAGGATGAGATCCAATGTGGGTAGGCGTCATCGCCCTATGGATCTGTTCGCGGACCAAGACTGGAGGGTAACCACGTTTGAGAAGAGCATCCTCGAGGACAGAGTAATACTCTAGAAGGGATGCTCTATCGGAACAAAGCCTCCATCCTCGACGAGCAAGGGCATAGGGGATAGAGGTTTTGGTATGAAGGGGATGGCAGCTATCAAAGTGGAGGTATTGGAGGCTGTTGGTAGGTTTGATGTGAACACAGGTGCGGATTTGGCTGTCTTGAAGGTAAAGATCGACATCCAGGAATGTGATGTGGGAGGTAGAGGATTGGTGGGTGAAGGACAGTGAAGGATGGGAGGAGAGACGCGAGAGAAAGGAAAGGAGAGAGTCAGGTCCATGCGTCCAAATGAGGAAGACATCGTCGATGTATCTCAGCCACAAAAGTGGTCTGAGTGGAACGTTGAGGAAGAGTCTTTCCCATTCTCCAAGGTAGCAATTGGCGTATGAAGGCGCCATTCGGGTGCCCATCGCAGTGCCTCTAATTTGAAGGTAGTGACGACCATCGAAAGAAAAGTTGTTCAATTTGAGCACCATTGCTGCCAAGTCTAATAAGAAATGGGAGGAAGGTCTTGCGTCGGGTGGTCTTGAGTCCAGGAGTTTACTAAGGGCAGAGAGTCCATCATCGTGGGGGATGTTTGTGTAGAGGGAACAGACATCGATAGTGGCCAAAATGGTATTGGGTGGGAGAGGAAAGGGGAGGTGTTTGAGACGTTTGAGAAAGTGGTTAGTGTCTTGGATGAAGGAAGGGAATTGACGAATGAGAGGTTGTAGGTGGGAGTCAACGAAGGCGGAGATGCGTTCTATATATATATATATATATATATATATATATATATATATATATATATATATATATATATATATATATATATATATATATATCTACAATATATCATCTCAACATAAAAGACATTCATTTTTCATATTTCATCATTACAAATATTTTTTACAATTCCATATATTTCAACCCCGGAGCAATTTTCGTTTTTCCCTTATGTAAAAATAATAGATTAAAACAATCCCAAAACTTTGCAATTTTAAGAATTTTATACTTTCTGCATTATGGGGTACCAATGCTACACATTTCTGCCAAATTTTAAAGTTGTAGTACTTCTAGAAAGGAAATAATATTTTTCCAAATGTTTAAATTTTAAACATTTTTAACGGCCGCAGCAATATGTTTATGGAAATATTTAAATGTTTATTTGTGTAAATGAACTACTCTGTACAAAACATGAAAAATTTCAGCTCCCTAGCTTGTCCCGTAATGTCTAAAAAGTTATCTATTTTTTAAATTTTTAGAATTTTTACCTGCCAAACAAATTAAATTATTAAAATTTGCATAATCCATATTTCGTTTTTTTACGAATTCTACTTATAAAAAAAATTTCAACTCCGTAGCACATGCAAAAATACATACACCATAAAAATTTGTTTAAACAATTGCGAATTTATAGCGGCCGCATTGCTGAACTTTTTCGTGAATTTAATAATAATAATTAGAAAATTATTTTTTCATTTCTAGAAGTGCTACAACTTTAAAATTTTGCGTAAATGTACCCCATAGTACCCCATAATGGATAAAGCATAAAATTCTTAAAATTGCAAAGTTTGGGGATTGTTTTAATCTATTATTTTTACATAAGGGAAAAACGAAAATCGCTGTGGAGGTGAAATCTTTAAAATTAAAAAAATATTTGTAATGGTGAAATATCTATCTGAGAAATGAATGCTCTTTCAAGGTGAGATGATATGCTTGCAGAATGCAAGCACAAACTACTAGTATGTTATATACTCTTCTGTAAGAAACGTCTATATATAATGATATCATCATCATAGGTAGTCTGTCCGTAGACAGGTCCGTGATTATTCTTGGTTAAACCTGGTTCTCCATATACTCCTATTTTCCGCTGTCCTCTTCATATCTTGATAACTCTCTTTCCCTTTCAAATCGTCTATCAGCTAAAACCTTTTCCTACCTCTTTCCCTTTTCCAATCTAGTTTTCCTTCTAACACGTCTTTAATCATACTCTCTATCCTCAGGTAATGTCCAACCCAGTTAGCCTTCCTCTTTCTGATAGTCTGTATAATCATTCGCTTCTCTCCTATTCTTCGTAGCACTTCATCTTTTTTCATCCTATCTGTCCATTTTATCTTCAACATTCTCCTCCAAGTCCACATTTCAAAGCTTTCCAAGTATTTGATGTCATTTTTCCTTAGAGTCCATGTTTCTGCCCCATACAATGCTATACTCCATACGTAGCATTTTATCAACTTCTTGCGGATATCTTCCCTTATATTCCCTGTAAGTAGTTGTTTCTTTCTCCTGAAAGCCGCTTTTGCTTTTCCTATTCTAGTTCTGATATAATGATATATATATATATATCATTATATATAGACGTTTCTTACATAGGAGGAGGAGGAGATAACATATAACATATAGGAGGATACTAATGTTTAGGCACTTCCAGATGAGCTAGAGATTCGACCTTTTTTTCTTAGGTAGGATTTTGTGCAAAACAGGAAAAATCGAAAATCTTGAAAAAGTTTTACAATGAGGCCGCTAAAAATTCGCAATTGTTTACCCACATTTTCAAGGTTTATGTATTTACGAATGTGCTACGGAGATGAATTTTTTCAAGGCTATATTTGTAAAAAAAAACGAAATAGGAATTATACAAATTTTGATATTTTGATTTGTATTGATGTTAAAAATTCTTAAATTTTAAACAAATAGATAACGGTTTTGGTACTACGGGATGAGTTAGGAAGCTGAAATATTCAAGTTATTTACAGAGTAGTGCATGTGCACAAATAAACATTTTAAACTCTCCATAGATATATTGTGGAGGCCGTTAAAAATGTTTAAAATTTAAACAATTAGAAAATTATTTTTTCACTTCTATAAGTGCTACAACTTTAAAAATTTTTTGATAACTTCCACCACCATCTGCACCACCCGCAATATCATTTACCTCCTGAGATGCACCCAATGTCCCGCCTTTTATGTTGGCCTCACCAGCAATCCCCTCAACATCCGCATGAACGGCCACCGCAACAGCATCATTCTCAAACGACCATTGCCGGTGGCCGTTCATGCGAACAATCATAATTTAAAGTCTAACAACTGCTTCACAGTGAGAGTCATTCGCGCTCTCCCCGAAAATGCTTCGGCTCCCCAACTCCGTCAGTGGGAGCTTTCGCATATCCATCTCCTAAACTCCTTCACTCCCCCAGGCCTCAACCTTCGATAGATTTTCACTCCCTTTCTGTCTTCTCCCAACCCCCTACCAATCCCCAACCCCCTCCGTATCCTCCAATCCTCGACCTTTCCGCACTACCCTTCCATCCCCATGGCTCCACCCAGTGTCACCGCCATCAGTTCTCTCTCTGTAGCCGATGAAGGAATAATTCCGAAAGCTTCCACGTTTGTGATGTTTCTGTGTTGTTTTCAGTGTTCTTTTACGTGTGTCGCTTCGACATCCCCGGGGCCTCGCCAACCTGAAGTCGTCCGATTGGTGAGTGTTCACTGGGTTTCCTCATCCCAACACCTTGTTGCCATACATATATCCATTTTACCTTTCCTTTTCCGTAAGCTCTTATATATATATATATATATATATATATATATATATATATATATATATATATATATGTATATAGTAGTAGTAGGAAGATAGGGTATCGGGAGTAGGGAAAAAGATAAGAGTGTGGAGAGTAGGGAGATAGAGGAGAGAGTGGAGAGTAGGTAGAAATAGGTGAGGGTGGAGAGTTTGGAGATAGAGGAGGTGGTCGAGAGTAGGGAGAAGGAGGAGAAGGTGGAGAGTAGAGAGATAGAGGGGAAGGCGGAGAGTAGGGAGATGAGGAGAGGGTGGAGAGTAGGTAGAAAGAGGAGTGTGGAGTGTAGGGAGAAAGAGGAGAGGGTGGGTAGTATGGGAAAAAGAATGCTAAATGGAGGATAGGGGACAGTATGAGGATTGGAAGGAAGGGAATATGGTTAGGTGTTGGGAGAAGTGAGTGATGAAAATGGATACAATGCTTGTAGAAGAGATGTAGATGTGTGCAGCAAATGTAAATAGTAGAAGTGAGTTACGGAGAAGAAACTGGGTATAGCGTAGGAAAGGAATAGGAGAAAAAGGAATAGTAAATCATAAGAGGTTGATGAAGGAATTTTGAAAATTTGAACGCATTGAGAACCTAATATGGGGAATATGTCTTAGGTAAGGATATAGAATAAATATTCGGAGGGATAACGAGGAAAATAAATGGGTCTTGAATGGATTAGTTAGAGGAAGAATGGGAAAGCGTTCATAGAGGATAAAATATGTTAAGGAATGGGTTTGCGGAGAAGTGAAGTCGAAATGTGGAAGAGAAAGAGCGAGAGCGACAGGAGAGGAGGAGGGTGATGAAAAAGTAAGAGAATTTGATGTGAGACTGCGAGAGACACGAGGGAAAATCGGTGGAGGAGAGAGCGAACGGTAGAGGAGGAGGCCGGAGGGGAAGTGAAAATCTCACGAGGAAAATTGAAGCAAAAGATGGAAGAGTTGGATGGAATGAATGCGGGGTTTTCACGCGAAGTGGGGATTTGAACGAGCGTCGGATTACCTGTAAAAAATGAGGTGAGTGATCGCGGGGCTGAAAGCAAAAGAGAGGAAATACCCGAGCGGCTTAAGAGGAGGTGGAGAGAACGAGGAAAACGTCAAGAAAAAGCACAGAGGTGGATGTGAAGAGGGAAATGAAGGAAGAGGGGGCGAGGTCAAAGTGTGTACATGCGCGCGCAAAGGCAAATGGAAGGAGAAGGCAAACTTTCTCTTGAAATGTTAGACGCAGATTTTCCCAAAATTTACATATTTCCCTTGAGGAAATATCACTCTCAAAGTGACCGCCTGCTCGGATTTCAATTCGGATACTAAGGGATCGTCGCGATATTTTTCTATCTTCTTGTTACCGGAGGGGGATGAAGATAAGGTGGACTGAATGAAAAGGTCTTATTGCATCCTGGCAAAAATTAAAATTTAAAAATTTGCATTTTAATAACAGAATGTTTCATATTAAGAAAAGTCTTGATTGTGAAAAACACAGCAATATATAGGCAAAGTTTAACGCATTGTAAACATTTTAAATGGAAAAGGGATTTCTATGGGAAAAATGAAAGCATTCTACCATCTTTTATCTAGAGCATCGCCCCTGCAAGTGCAGAAGTTGGTTTTAAGATCCACTGATACTATACTTACGTACGGACCGTTTATGTAGATAGGACCGTGAGTCCTACTCGGCAGACGGATCCGTTTCATTCAATCTTTGTTTATTTGGCGAAATGCTACCAGTGCATACGATAGGGTTCGCCTCGTGTACACGTGATTTGGAATGCTAAGAAAAATATCTCATCTCTCATCTCGTTTCACTGATTCTCTTTATACAACCGCATATGATATCTTGTAAAACTGTTTATGCTCAGCTTTATTTTTTTCAGGTGTATGAGCAGCTATTCTCGCGCGTGCCTTTTTCATTTTAATTCTCCTTTTAACGTCAAATTCTTGATATTTAACTAGTTTAAAATACTTAAAAGCCTTGAACGCTATAAATAATTTTTCTGCCAATATAAGCAGAACAACTTGGAAAACACATTATTTAAATTTAAAGATCTTAAGTTCAATTTACAATAATTATTTATAACTTATCTATTTGAATTGCGTGTAAGCCAATTTTATTGTAATTGTTATAAGGATTGTATCTTGAATTATTTATTGCGTTATCATGAAGATACTTTATAAGAATAAAGGAAGACATTTAATTAGTTATTATGATCGTTCACCAAGCACATGTGAGCACGACCTTTCTTCTCCTTTATTCATTGTTCCAATGGGGTCTTGTCGAATTATATATCAATTGATTTTACGATAATTTCAGAAATTTGGAAATCTAATCAAGTTTGTATTATCAAAGCCACGCAGTAGTACAAAATTTAAACAGAAGCTATCCATACAACTGATAAAGCTTTCCAAAAACATCTGACAAAGCGACAAGCAACAGGCATGAGTCACAACTCGAACGCAAGGCGCAACTTGTATTTCTGTCGTCTTTTTCATTCGCAGTCACTTAAATTGTAAAGAAATACAGGAAGAATTCTCCCCCTAAGGGAAAAGGCTCTCTGAAGAGGAAATGAGGAAGTGCGAATCTCAAAGCTTGGAAAGAGTAGTAGTGGAAATATGGAGCGAGGGCGGGAGTCCCTTGTACTACTCGGCGCGAGTGAGGAAACTACGATAAGCAACTCAAGGTGGAGAGGGAGAGAGCAACGAAAGGGTTCCCGAAAGGCTTTTCGCCACCCTCTGACATTATAGTATCTCAAGCGTGCTACCAAGGCGGATTGGCAATGGACAGATATTTTCTACATTCACCCTCCATTCCTCCACCAGCACCCTCTTTTGGTACCCTCTCGTATATGTGCGTGCTGTGAGCGACAACTGCACGCATGTACCTCCTCTGTAACTCGACCCTTGACCCTACCCTCTTCCCTTCCCTTCTCTCTCTCCCCCCTCCTTCCCTCACTTTTCTCTCCTCTCATTCTCCTCTCAGACTGCGTATCCTCTTCCTCCAATCGTACCCTTTCCTGCTTCTCTAACTCGATCTTCTGTGTTAGAAGGCGCCTTGCGAAGAACGAGAGATTCTTGGAAGAACTTATGCATAAAGAACGGTGTTTTGAAAGAGCATGCGGGATGCATGGCCGTAGAACTGTTACGCCCGATCCAGTTTGGAATAAAAATGGCGCAAAATAAATATTCTGTTGTTTTATTGTATCTATTTTATTTCTAAAATGCCGAGACACTTGTACTGCCAAAAAAAGAGGCAAATGCCGCGAATTATTCCCAAACAAATTGAATAAATTTAGGGAGTTCTTAAATATGACGCTTGGAGGTTTTGGAAGACTTGTTTTGGTAACTTATTTAAGTTATTCCTCATTCCAATTTTTATGGAAAAGAGGAGCGCAGATTTTTATTTGCTTTTTTTATTTTTTGGTAATTATTTGTAATTATGTGTAATGCTCTATTACACTTTAATTGTAGAAAATTATCGCTATAATATGCTCGGCTCACTCTGCGTAAGATTATATCTAGCAAATCCTCTAACGGAGAAACCGAAATGGGATTCATCCAGGCGTCAGAGGATCATTTCTGTCCTTCGAGGCTAATAACCTCCTCCTAATCACCTAGATTCTGTTTCCGTGAGCGTTCCATTGCCGCAAAGCGTTTTCCTACACAGAACCGTAGAGCTGCCACTCTGGGGTTATATCGCGAATACGTTTGCGTCTCGTGTGACAAAGCGCTTTGGCCGCTTCTCGCTAAGTTGCTCTTCTTGTAAGTTTTATCGCCACTTTTTGCGGGAAAGTTCGGTGGAGCCGTCGCAAAAGAGGCCGCGAAAGACAGCGACGAACTCAAACACCGCAGAAAACGCTTGATTAAGCGATTCCGATACACGGAGAGAAAAGAATTTCCTCCGAAATCCTTATCCAACCTTTAACTCAAGCGGCAAAGAAGTCCTCTTGTATTTAGACGGTGGTCGCCGCTGGCATAAGCTAGACACTAGGCCCTTAGCCACTACGCCGACCGAGGGGAAATGAGATCGAAAGTTTTTGGGTGGAAAAAGTGCACGGAAATGGGAGAGGAATGAAGAAGACAGGGTAAAGGGTTGCGAATATTCTCGGGTGATAAAATAGGGAAGGAGGAGTGGGAGAGAGAAGGAGGAGGTGGAGAAAAAAGTAGGGGCAGAAAGGAGGAGGGGGAGAAATGAGGAGGGGGGAGAAAGTAGGAGGTGGAGAAAGTAGGAGGAGGGGGAGAAAGGAGGAGGAGGGGGAGAAAAAAGTAGGGACAGAAAGGAGGAGGGGGAGAAATGAGGAGGGGGAGAAAGTAGGAGGTGGAGAAAGTAGGAGGAGGGGGAGAAAGGAGGAGGAGTGTATAAAGGGTGCTTTTGTAAGGAGCAGACCTGGGAGTGAGAGAGAGAGAGGTTTTTATATTATTTTCATTCTCGAGTCGACTACCTTCAACGGCGCGCCTCTTTTTTCCAGACCGGAGAAGCGAAGGAGAGTGGGGCGGAGATAGAGAGAGAAACCATGAAAAAGTTTCGGTGACAAGAGAGTGGGTTGGGGAGTGGGAAGAGATGGAGGGGGATTAATGGCGTGAGGGAAGGGGAGAAATATCGAAGGGGAAAAGTTTTTTGGGAGCAGTAACAATGGAGGTGAAAGAGTCGAGATGAAATGGAGGAAAAAATGTGGAAGGAGCGAAAGGGGAAGAAGGATTCTCGGTTTGTCGGGAGATAATGTTTTGATTCTTTTGTTATTCGTTTGTTGTCCGAGGTTAGGAGGAGGGAGGGATTTTTTGCGGGACCTTCGGTTCTTCCGAGAGGTGGCGAAGGGAGAGAGAGAGGAAATAAATTTTCGATAGAATGCGATTGTTTTGATGATACCGTTTCGAGCGATCCTTTCCCCTTCTTTCTTTTCATCCGTTCTGTTGGTTTTATTTTTTTATTGTTGTGCACATAGCAGAATTGCGCAAGAGAGAAACGTGGTTAAGTGCATCGCTTTCTTAGCATATGCAGCATCAGTTCTATTAAAATTTAGTTGTTATTTAATCTTATATCTATAGATTATGAATTAAAGGTTTTTTCGTTTTTATATAATAACGTAAATACGGATTCCCACATTATATGTTATTATATGACTAGAAAAATTTCAACTGAATAAATAAATTGCTCTGCATAAAAATGCTAACATCGTATTTTTCGAGCTGTAAGACGCAAGCTGATTTTTAGAAGATTTTTCAGGAATGAAAGTATTTATGCTCACCAAAGCATTTAAGAAGAGCTGCGTTGTGTAGAATTTCTGTCGTGATTAAATCCGTATCTGGCAACATTGAAAATATTAGGGCAAGATTAGATAAACTGAATTCGTGAAAATAAATATGAATAATCTGAAACATAAATAATTGCTTCAAAACTTGTTTATCTAAATGTGCATTGGCAGTCCTATTAATTACACTGCCAGAGTGCGCCGCACAAGACAAACGTATAGACACCACTTACCGATAGAATTTACTTAAACTTACGTTCACGATAAGATTGTAATTCCTAATAAATAATATTGCTTATGTAATACAGATACGCACGCTCAACTAGTCCTTTTTCTTTAGCAACTCATTTTGCCTCGCGCATAAATATTTTGAATGATACATCAACACCTAACCTCCTCTGTTCTACTATCTATTCTTTTTTCCCTGCTCTAATTGTAGTCATTTAGGATGAAACTTTCTCTTTTCCTGTCACCTTAATATTTTCATCCTGTTTTCTCCATTCGCAGATCTTTTTTTGTGAGACAAGGATAAAAATGACGTTATGCTTCTTGGATTCAAGGCGTATTAGCATATTGAATCACTTGAAACTTATAGCTAATATCTTTTCACTCTCCTAGCCATTGAGATCACACACGTAACGGTATTTATCCTAGATATAAAAGCTACCGAGATTCTAATGTTCCGTGACAGTAATCACCGAACTTATAGGTAATCAGTATGAGTGGAGATGTAATCAGTCACATCAATAAAAATTGCATTGCATAAAATTTTACTGTATATATTAAGAAATTATCACGATTAATTATTAATAATATATATTTTTTATGATTTTGCGACGAATGATTGACAATTATTCCATTTTGGGTTCAGTGGGTTCGTGAGTGTAATACTAAATACACTATTACCGTCAGTCTATAAGACGCAGGATGATTTTTGGAGTCGTTTTTCTGAAAAAAGTGATTCTTATAGACCGAAAAATACGGTAATTTTATCCGGAGTATATCTTTTCGGAAGTGATGTTAAATTAGAAATCAGACAATGTCCATGAAGCGAGGCATTCATACTTTTACTAATCACGATAACGAGTAAGAAGCAGAGTGTATGGTATATTCTGCGTTGCACTCCAGTAAAATTGCCGCCTTCATAAAATTGACTATAAATGTTACGTAGCTGTTAAGGTAGAGATTGATAACTTCCTACTACCAATTTGTTGACCATTCTCACATGTTCCCATTCATCTTTAGAGGGATATATTCATCGAAAACTCGTTCGGAGTGCCATTTTCGAAACCAAACATTTGGTGCAGACGCTAATCTACCATCATCTTACAATTGCAGCACACATTAAATTCATAAGTCACTAAAATTCATTTTCGTTTTATAAATAAATATTCTTTCAACGAAAAGCTTAATATAACTGGTTGACCAAAAATACATTAAAGATAACTCATTTTTTAATTCATCTTAATAAACATGAGGTATCTAACCTTTTTAGTTTAATTTAAATTAATTGTAGCAATTAAATGTCACTGCTACTCAAGTAATTTCAATTGTTAAATGTTCTCCACAGTTGAGTAGAGTTAATCAAATGCGTAAATAGTCCCTCCACTGCCCGAAGAATATCGAATAGCTTTCGGATAGTCTTTGATATGTTACAATCGCGGGAGAAAATCGCTTCCACTTGATCTGGTAATCACACGAACAGATGAAGAGCACAACGACCGCGCGCCTTTAAATATATTTGGAATCGGCGAGAATTCTCTTGCCAATTATTATTTTCAAAGCACCATCTCCGTTCCACATCTATTGCATTTGTTGCCCTTATGCGTGTTACCTTAAATACCCGCGTATAATGCGCTCCCTCGTATAACACGCAGGGGGGTTTTCAGCCTCGTAATCTATGATTTTCCTATATACCCGCGTATAGTGCGCATCGATCTTTTTTAGCGTTACCGTTCCAGAATAAAGTAGATGGTGTAACGTGTTCTAAGGCAATGATCGAATTATTGGTATTATGTATTGGTAACATAATGAAAGTGCGGAATGAAATTTTCGAATAACGTTCCAAAAGAACGTCAGCTAACTCAATCATTACATACTCTTATGTTTACTTACAAGTTGATATTAGGACATAATAAATCGAATTATATTAATTTCATAGTATGGCATATGACATTCTTTGAGCTAATAAAATGGAATGACGATAATCCTATGTTTTTTACATACGTTTTTGTCACGCCTGAGGTGGACGGGTTCGACAACCTTCAGTTTTACCCTTATTAGAACACTCGGGAGCACGTAAACACGGTAGCAAATAACCATAATTAACTACAGACTCGAAGAATCAAGAATAAATCACGTATGAATACTGAGAGAAAGGTAGGGAACGATAACTTTATTTAGTTCTACAAGAAGCATCAACTCCCAGCGTACTCAAAGGCATCAGCTGCCATTGTTTCTAATTGTAAGTAGTACCAGTACCTCACCACCAGGCTGGGCGCCGGTGTAGAGTGACGTCATGAGTAAGATGACGATTCCGATAACAACATCGAAGAAGAATGGTCCAGTGACGAAGAATTTCTTGACTTTTAAAATTAATAAATACTGAATTCATTCCTTTCATATCTAATTAATGTATGTTTATAGAATTAGTTAATAAATTTTTACTATTTTCTATCTTACTTTTCGAAAAAATCACCAATAAATATATGATACCCGGGCAGTAATTACTGTGCGGAAATTGTGGAAATATGAGGTCAAATGAAAATAGGAAGATTATGTACCCTCGTATAAAACGCATTCTAATTTTTAACTCGAATATTTCGAAAAAAAAGTGAGCATTATACGCGGATATTTACGGTATACGAGCGGTGACCGTAAAGGCATAGGACTATGTGAAAAACCTAATTAAAATAACTTGCTAACATAAAATTTACTAAATACCCTTTATAATCTCTCGTTCCGTCGCAATCCTTGAATGCATGATAGTTTATTACTATTATTATTATTATTATTCTTGACGCGGATTAATTCCGGGTTTACATGCTTACAGCGGAGCGTGCTCAAGCTTTATGCATAGCTATTGTATATTTATGGTGTGTTGTCATTTAAAAATCGCCGGACAATAAAGCATGTGTTAATTCTGATAGATTTTTGTTAATTTATGTATGTATTTTTGTGTAGGTCTATAGTTTCAAGACTTTTGAATAGTTTTTTTGGGATGACACCTGTGGACGATATTATAGTTGGTACTATAATAACTTTATTTTGTTGGCCCATGTTTTTAATTTCTTCGACTATTGATAAATATTTTTGAATTTTTTCATTGTTTTTTCTCTATATTGGATGTGTTCGGTAGTGAAACATCTATTAGGTATTAGGTAATTATGTCTCTGTTCCAAAAGATATTTATGTTACTATTCTCGAGAATAGTTTCTGGTTTATATTTATGCCATTGTATTATATTGCTGTCTATTAATTTGTGTTTCTTGCATGAGGCTTGGTGTATTTGTTGACATACATTGTTATGTCTTTGTGTATATTCTGTACTTTCTAGGGTGCTACATCCACTTTATTTATTTTTATATATTTATTTAATTAAAAATTTTACATACAGCATTCGCCATTTTAGAGTGAAATATATAACATCATGAGTATAAATAAAAGCGAATAAAAAACAGGAAAAAAACAGAGAATAATAATAATAATACAACACGAAAGAGAAAAGGGAAAATAACACTGCGGATAGAGCACAAAGAAATTAGAGGTGAGAATGAGGTAAATGAGCTCTAGAACCTTTGATAAATGATTTACAGGAAAGGATAAACGGATCTATGTGGGAAGGTAGATAATTAAATAGGGTAGGAAGACGGAAAAAAAGAGAGCGCCTAATAATAGATAACCTTGTGGTTGGAATGTGGAGTAAATCCATAGAGCGTGTTGTTCTAGAGGGTACTCGTAAACCGAAAGAGGCCAAGAGTTCTGGACTGTCTATATTAGAGTTTAAAATGTTATAACATAAGGAGAGGTCAGATTTTTGTCGAGATACCGAAAATTGGTCTAGGGACAAGGCCGTTAGGATGGCTTCCTTAGAGGAAGTCCGGAGAGAGGGTATACGATATTTAACTATTCTAACAAAGAAATTTAGTACGCAATCAAGAGAAGAAAGATTAGAGGCTGCAGCCATAGACCAAATAGGGGAAGCATAATTCACAACTGGGAAGACTAATGTGGAAAAGTATAATTTAAGGGAAGCTGCATCCTTATGTCCGTAAATCTGTATAATATTCCTAGTAGGGACATAGCTTTGCGTTTTGTTGCAGTTATGTGTGCTGTGAAGTTTAACTTATTATCAATTAATACCCCTAGGTCCTTCTGAAGAATGGTTCTGGGTAATAAAATAGAGTCAATTGTGTAGTTAAATTCTAGAGGATTTTTGCGAAGAGTTACGGTCATTACGGTGGATTTGTTTGGGTTTAATCGAAGAGAAGAACCAGAACACCAGTTGGTTACGATGTTGAGTGCCTGTTGAAGTATTAAGCTGTCTTCAGCGGAGTGAATTTGCCTAAATATTTTGCAGTCATCTGCATGCATAAGTATTTCGGCTTGAGAGGGACGTAATTGAGATGATAAGTCATCAATAAAAAGGTTAAACAAAAAGGGGGCAAGAACACTGCCCTGAGGAACACCTGAAGGAACAATTGACCAATTTGAAGTATGGCCTGAAAGAATGACTCGCTGATATCTGTTATTTAAAAAACTACGTAATAGCAGAAGGAAATTTCCATGCAAGTTGAAGCGGTGAATAAGCTTATTAAGTAGATGGTTGTGATTCAAAGAATCAAAAGCCTTAGAGAAATCAAGGAATATTGTATCTAGTTGTGAATTATTTTCTAAGGCTTCCACGGAGTGCTTTTGGAAAACAGCTAGATTTGACAAGCAAGAGCGGCCCGGAACAAAGCCATGTTGTTTGGTGGATAAGTGCGGAGAAGTAAAATAAAAGAGGCGGTTTAAAATAATTTTTTCACAAATTGAAGAAAGAATAGGAAGTAAAGAAATTGGTCGGTAATTTGTAACGTCCTATTTGGAACCTGATTTATGAATCGGAATAATATTCGCACGTTTCCATTGAGAGGGAAAGAGACCTAAGGAGTAGCATCTGTTGAAAATTATACTCAATGGAATACAGAGAGAAGAAGCACAGTTGCGTAAAAATACAGGACTTAGTCCATCAGGGCCTATAGAGCGATGTGGATTAATTTTGCATAGGAATTCATAGACTTCACATGGAGAAGTTTGTAAATCAGATAATGTAAAATTAGAAGCTACATGATGCAAGTGTGGGTCTTCAAACTCACTGGAGATGTTACGAGGGAGAACAAAGCATTCGTTAAAAAAATTGTTAAAAAGTTCCGGTCTATTGAGTCCCACAGCTAGACGAGGGCCATTAAAAACTATATCTGGTATTTCCCTATTATTACGACGCCCATTGACGAACGCCCAGAACTGCCGGGGGTTTGAGGAGATATTAGAGGAGATTTTGTTAATGTAGTTAGTATAGTCTTTTTCTAATAGGGACTTACATAAGCGCCTTAAGTTAACAAAAGTGTTTCGTGATTCTAAACTGCGGTGAGTTTTCCAAAGTTCCCAAGCTCGGTTTTTGTTTTTTAAGGTCAAAAGAGTGTCTCTACTATACCAAGGAGGGAAACGTTTAGATTTGGGCTTGACATAAGGAACACAGTCCTTAATCACTCCAGCAATAATATCCTGCAGGTAGCTCACTGCTTCATCGGGAGATAAGGAATCCAATATGCCCCAGTAAAGTGCAGTTAGACGGCGATTGACATCATCCCAGCAAACTTTCTTCCAAGCGGGAAACGGTCGGGACAGGGTGGGGGGACCCTTGGGTCGCCAGAGGTTGCATGGTAAGCGGAAGTCCACGTCAAGGGACTCATGGTCAGAGTCGAAAATATTTCGGCCAGGAGTGAGAGAAAGCGGAGAAACTGAGGAGACGATATAGTCCAGCGTTGCCAGATCTCTGGTAGGAAAAAGATTATGTTGGGACAGCCCAAGAGCGGTAATGAAATGTTCGTACAAGAATTGGTCATGGGGAGATTTAGTTTCACCTCTAAAAGAGGACTCCCACTGTATGGAGAGATTGAAATCACCGAGTAACACTACAGGACCAAGCGGTAGCACTCGCATAATTGAAGTGAGGCAGTTTTCTAAAACCTTGATATCACTCGACGGGGGCCGATAAAAACAGCCAACGAACACTTTTTTATGGGCAGATGAGCAAGATGGATTGCGTGCGAAAGAGATTTCAGTCCACAAGATTTCACAGGAAGTTTCTAGGTCATTTCTTCGTTTTGAGGAGTAACCTGATTTAATTGCTAAAAGCACGCCACCACCCCTAGAGGATCGATCTCGGCGATAAATTTTGTGGGTATTAGAAAATGCAAATTCACTGTCCTTAACGGAAGAATTGAGCCAAGTTTCCGTAAAAGCTAAGACATCCAACTGTGACAAAACCGTTGCATACAAGTCACAAGCTGACAATTTGTTTTTAATACTTCTCACATTTTGGTAATAAAAACACAAGGGGAAGCCCTGATTAGGCCCCGGATTTAACTCAATATCACCACATAATAATAACACAGTCATATAACCCACCAAAGCAGTGTGAAGGGAATGAGAAACAACCGTCCGAAGGCTCACAGGAGGGCAGCGTCGATCGCTTCTCTTACCGGGCACAGAGACGCCGTAGGCTTCGTAACGTTGGGATCGGCACAAAGCTGCAGAGCAAGGAAAACTAAAAGCTCTATAACTGCAGAGGAAATGCCTTGTTGGACCATACGAGCAATCAGACATGGGAGTAGAATATTCACGGTGACTTCTAGCGTAAATTTGCACTACTATCAATAAAAACACCAAAGAAAGATAGCAATAAACACGGAGCGAGGGTGAACGCCTAGACGTATCGTCCGCCATCTTAGCTATATTTGTAATGTGTTCTCTTGTTTCGTTTTCGATTTTGCATCTCCTGCATTTATCATTACTTATTGTTGGATCTTTTATCACATATTTCATGTAGTTCTTTGTTTTTATGATTTTGTCCTGAATGGCTATGTGGAAACCTTCGGTTTCATAAAACAGATTCCCATTTACAAGCCATTTATTAGATTCTTCTTTGTCTATGTGTGGTTGTGAGATTTGGTAAGAATGTTTGCTATGGAGTGTCTTGTTTATCCATGAGTCAATTTTTTGGATTTGTGTTTTTATATGATTGCTTGTATCATATTTTTTATTTTGCAGTTGTAGTGGTGTAGCGGTGTTCCTTTTTGTAGTGGACTTTCTTGTCTAGAGTAGAGTGGGAGATTTGGTATTTGTTCATAGTGTAGGTTTTTTATATCAATACATCCTCTGCCTCCATCTTTTCTGGGTAAGGAGAATTTTTCGACGTCTGAATGTTCATGATGAATTTAATATTATTATATGTCATTCTGATGAGTATGTTTAATGAATCAAGGTCTGTATTTGTCCATTTTATTATACAAAAGGAATAAGTGAGGATTGGTACTGCATAGGTATTTATTGGTTTGATCATGTTCTTACCATTTAATTCCGTTTTGAGTATTTTTTCTAGGCCTACTTTAAACTTATCTTGTATTTCATGTTTTATTGGTGAGTGATCTATTATGGGTGTTTGTGAGAACCCTAGATATTTGTGATATTCGTCTTCACTCATTGCTGAAAGAATATCCTTCGTGTTCTTGAGGTTTTCCTTTTTCTATGTAGCATGTTTTACATTTGTTTATACCAAAGTTCATTTTAATATCTGAGCTGAATATTTCTGTTATGTGAAGTTTTGATTTCAACTGTACATTGTTTGCTGCATATAATGTTAGGTCATCCATGTACAGTAAGTGGTTTATAATTTAATGGCTATCTTGGTTATGGTTGATCTTGTATCCATATTTCATTCGGTTAAGTAGGGTAGAGTTGATTAAGTGCTATGCAGAACTAAATAACACTTAGGAAGTCTCCTTAAAATATTCCTCAGGCTATTGTTATTTCTGTAGTTTTTATCCTCTTGGTGGCTGCTTGTAGATGTATTTTAGTTCTCCATATTTTCATGATATCTCTCAAGAAGTCGATAATTGTTTGATCTACTTTGCACATATCTATCATGTGTAGTAGCCATGAGTGTGGGACGCTGTCAAATGCTTTTTGGTAATCTATGTATTTATTTAATAATACATTGCAATTTGCCCAGCCGGCCAGGTGGCAAGAAAAACAATATATAATTCTAAAATTCCAATTTTACAAATAAAGTGCTCATAAATTATATTAGAAAAATTAAAATATATTAAAAAATATTTAACAATATACAATTTCAAACTAATTACAATCAGTGCCTAGAGTGCGGATTTTCGTGGGTTCATGAAAGGCCTTCTCGGCTACCGTAGCGGTCACGGGGCCCACAAAGTCCCCACCGTACTTCACCCTTCCAAGCAATCCCCTACTTTTCCTGCACTTAGGCACAGTTACATAGATATTGATATTGCTAATATTCCTCCTCACAGTTCGTCTTATTTTTACCATGCATATATGAACTAACTCTACTTTTAAAATGTTTCGCGTCCTTAGGTAAGGGCTTGAAGAGCACTTAAGGTAACTTGTTCCACTCGCTATAGAGGTTTCCTTTGTTTGTTTTTGCTTTATTGGTTATTAAAGAATCTATTACGATTTGTTCTTTGTAGCCTCGGCAACGTTTTCTGCATCTTTTCTGCTCTTCACTTTCACTCTTCACTAATATGTTGATCTAATTTCATTGTTATGATGGATGTTAGTATTTTGTATATGGTAGGCAAACGTGATACGTCTATATTTGGTTGGATTGTTTGTATCACTGTCTTTGGCTTTAAGATAGGTAATTCCTTTGGTAAAGAATTTTGGCATATTATGTGGATTATGTATACAGTCGTTAAATAATTCACCTAATTTTTGATGTACACTTTTGAGATATTTGTACCAATAATTTTGAATATGGCCAATTCCTGGTGTCTTCCAATTTTTTATTTTTTTTACTTTTATTTCTACATCGGTCCTATCTATTGTTATTGAGATCATTGCATTTGCGGAATTGACGATTTCTTTTGAAATCCGTGTTGCCTTTTTGTTATGTGCTTCTGGTTTGGACCAGATATTCGACCAAAAGGTTTCTATATCTTCGATTGTGGGATGTTCTCTGATTTCTATTTATTTTTTCAAGATTGTTGTAAAATTGCTTAGGGTTCGTCAAGAATATGGAGTTACGAATCTTTCTGTCTCTACTTTTTTTTGTATCTCCTGAGTCTGCTTGCATATGCTTTTAACTCTTGTTTTAGTGTCTCTAATAGAATGGTTAGATTATCTTCTGTTGACCTTTTAATTATTATTTGGATTTCTTTCTGTGTTTTTGATGATTTTATGTTTCCATTGATTTTTTGCGTTGCTTTACCTGTATCTCTTCTTAGTTCATTTATCCTTTATTCTAATCTTCTTCGCCAAGGTGGTCTATTGTCATGTGTTCATTTATTTCCATCGGACTCTGGTGAGATTTTTTGGCCATTTAGGCATGTTGTTGTGTATGCAGCGCAGTAGATTATCAAATGCAAATCTTCTAAATTTATATAATTTTCCATTTTCGTTGATATGATTTTATTGATTTCTGTTGGGATAGTTTTAGATTTTGGACTTTCTATTAATTTTGGAAGGCGAGGCCGTGATGTCAGATCAGTTCCGGTATATGTAAGGTAGGTTTGTGTAAATGAGTCTAGAATCATTTCATGTGTGAATTCTGTATTTCGTATAATTGTTTGATGATTGCTTTCTAAGTTTGTATGTGCTCGCATGGATTGAGTGTGTATTTCATTGAATAATGGTGATTCTTACATGCTATTGGTTAATGCTGTGGTAAACGTACTTGTGGGTGATGCTAGTTCATCTAGCTTTAGTCGTGATGGTGGTTTTAGGTTTTGGGTATGATCTTCATCTGTAGTATGTTCTGGGCTTTCATTAATATTTGTTTTCCTTTCTTTCATTCATTCATTGTTTCAAATAGATTAGGTTGATATGTACTTCTGTAAGAACACACATACGAGCAATTTTCAGAAATGTAGGCAGTGTATAAATGGTATTACAGCATACACAGAAACAGCAACAAAAATTCCGCGGCCCAGTCGCCTTTTCACCTCTGTAGGTTGTAACGGCTGAACCTCGTTCCCCTTTCACTTCAGCACATAACCTTATAAATATGGCCCACATTACACATCAGCTACTGATGATGAGGGCATTGCTCTATAAATACGTATTTAGTACGTTTACATCAATATTAAGAGTTCTTGTGTGCGTGTATTCGAGTGCTTGTGTGCGTGATTGCTTCGTTTGACAGGTCCTTGTCGACTTACAGGCCACGGTGTGCGATACTAGGTCTCTGGCGAGCGTTAATTTCCCGTAAACCTAGTATTAGTTCCCACCCTTTTTCATTTTTCTTTTTATTACCCCTTACCTATTGGTGTGTACGTGTGCACCTGTTTTTGGTTGCCTAGTATATCTCTGTCGCGGTCGTACAGACTCACAAACCTTATAAGCAACGGTGTGATTTTCGGGTCCATGGCGCAAACCCGGCCTCTTTTTTATTCTTTTGCCAACTTTAGGATTAGTGCTTGTGCGATTGAGTGAGTGAATGTGTGAGTGATTTCAGGTTCTTGGCATTGAGTAACACCCCCTTTAAATGTTTATATTTTTCATTTTCTTTGTCTTTTCACCTCCTTTCTTCTTTTCCCCCTTTTTTCCTGTGTCTCTGATTTTTTAACTTCACGGTTAAGAAGTTAGATTTCTCATTTAACATCAATTTTGCCGTAGTCTCCACCTTTACCTATCAAGCTATTATCTTATTTTGCTGCAATATTTAAAACTCCTACGCCGAAATTATTGCTTGTAATGTACGAGTACATTTCCGGCTGGATATTCCACCTTTTTAGTTAATTGACTTAATATATGGATGTTTTTCCAGGGAAAATGTTGTCTTTAATAGAACTAGAAGAACTCCTTTTACGTGAATATGTTTCTAGCGATATTCATCAAGGAGGCAGCAGATAATATATCACTTTGGGAATTCCGGAGAAATCTCGGAGAGTAGCCCTCGAAAAGGTGGCAAAACATCGATAGTTCATCGACGGCATAAGATTTGTTGCATCAATCGTGCAGTGACCTTGACAATTGAGGTCAGAAATGCGCTATTGTGTCACTTCATTGTGTACAGATGAATGCTTGGGAATTTTAGATAAGTTACTCACTGAACGATCTAGTAATCCCAACAAGAAATGAAAAAATAAACTCCTGAAAATGATAAAAGTATAAGCTTGATATCAGTCGAGAAAAACCAAAAACAATGAAAATTTCTAGAAAAATGGGTTGGGAATCGACAGAAAGAGAAATTTTACATTGCAACCTCTCCCTGATTATAACGAAGAACGAGAAACAACAACATTTAGAGAACTCAAGCGATACTCATTACCAAGTGTGCAGGTATTCTAAATCACTAAAATGTTTGCTAGCAGTTTTAAAATATAATTCATAAGCAAAGATATATCTCTTATAGATAATTAAAAAACATCATACTTATGGAATATTTAGTTCACATTTAATATCGAAAGAAGGTAAAATTTGTTAAACTGCGAAATAACTTACATAATATATCATTAAAATAAGAGAAAAGCAAATGTGTTTCTTTCGTATGTCTTCATTTGCTAGTGTTCTGAGCCATCGCTGAATTTTCTCCTATGAAATCACTCAATGATTTTGTACAAATGGAAGCAACCATACCTCTCGAACGAACCTACAGTATCAATCCTCGACGAAATTGAAATTTGAAGCTCCGAATTGGACATTAATAATCGACACCCGCTCGCCCCTTTCCCCATACCTCCGCCCCCTCCCTCTCTCTATCCCATTCCCCACGAGCGAAGCAACGCATCTTCCCCTCCGCCCCCTCACTCCTCTTCCCGCTCCCCTTTCCGGCTTCCGCGATTATAGGAAATCCTGGTGCAGGAGAGGGAGGCTCATCACTCTTAGCGTGAATGGATTAATATTCTCTAGGAATATTGATGACGCTCTTCTCATTTTCCTAAAATGCGTAAAGACTTTTCATTCTTCATCGCTCGTCCTTCCGCGATAAGGAGCATTACTTTTGATCATTTCGGTTTCCTTGGATCCTTTAAAATGGAGATAGGATAAATTTAATTTTGATAGTTTTAGTACACTACAAAAAGTGATCCCTGTTCTTCCAAAAACAAATAACTCTATATAGTTAACTTAGTTTTGTATAGAATATTTATAATCTCCATTTTGAATTCTGATTTTGTATCCTAAAAATATCTACTTTATAAATTTGACCAATATAATTCAATCGAAATCAGTCAAGTTAGACCCCACTTTGTGGAATTGATTCATTCCGAAACATTAAAAGATGTCTAAACTGTGTAATATTAATAATAGCCGAATGATGATGCTGCAGTGCAACGATACTTAGATGAAATACAACTACTTTAATGTGAAATTATTGCGCATCACAGTTTTATTTCTAGTATAGCAATTTTATCGTTCTAATTTTATATACTGAACTCCAGGAAAAGAAAATAACAACAGAAATTACTAAACACATAATATATATATATATATATATATATATATATATATATATATGTCATTATATATCGACGACTCTTACAGAGGAGGAGGAGATAACATACAACATATCATTCTATATAGACGTTCCTTGCAGAGGAGGAAGAGGATATAACATACTAGTAGAAAGTGCTTGCATACTGCAAGAATTTCATCTCACCTTGAAAAAACATTAATTTTTCAGACAGATATTTCACCATTACAAATATTCTATTAATTCTAAAGATTTCACCTCCGCAGCGATTTTCGTTTTTCCCACATGTAAAAATAATAGTTTAAAACAATCCGCAAATGTTGCAATTTTAAACATTTTACACTTTCTCCATTATGGGGTACTAATGCTACACTTTTCAGCCAAATTTTAAAGTTGTAGCACTTCTAGAAGTAAATTAATATTTTTCTAATTGTTTAAAATTTAAACATTTTTAACGGTTGCCGCAATACATATATGGAGATATTGAAATGTTTATTTGTGCAAAAGCACTTTTCTGTAAATAATTTGAAAATTGCAGCTTCCTAGCTCATCCCGTGGTACCTAAAAAATTATTAAACTTTAATGTTCAAATGGGGTTAAAAAAAAACCCCTAAAATTTACAATTTTAAAATTTTCGATTTTTATAGTTGGTTATGAGAAAAGTTCTATAAACCTGCAAAATTTCACCTTCTTAAACTTATTAGATTGGTCTACACACTGGATTGCGTTTTCCCATGCTAACTTATGGGAAATATTCCGGGGTCTCTGGAGTCGAACCCAAAGCACTGTAGGCAAAGATAACATTAATTCCTAATAGATATTACGGCCATCTAGCAACATTGAAAATTTTATTTTTCTAGCTTACTGTCAAGTGCCCATAATTAATTTACAAAAATAGGGAAATGCTTTTCTTATGGGAAAAAACGTCACTTTCGGAATTTCTGGAGTCGAACTCATGTCACTTAGGTGAGAAGTCTCATTTTATCTGAAGATTTCTCTATTATATCTACAAAACCTCAAACTTTCAGCTATCTAGCTCTTGTACTTTGGGCTGGACATTAGTATCCTCCTATCATTATATATCGATGTTTCTTACAGAGGATATAACATACTAGTAGTTGGTGCTTGCATGCTGCAAGCATTTCACCTCACCTTGAAAAAAACATGCATTTTTCAGACAGACATGTCATCATTACAAATAGTCTTTTAATTCTAAAGATTTCAACTCCGCAGCGATTTTCGTTTTTCCCACATGTAAAAATAATAGTTTAAAACAATCCCCAAATGTTGCAATTTTAAATATTTTACACTATCCTCATTATGGGGTACTAATGATACACATTTTAGCCAAATTTGAAAGTTTTAGCACTTTTAGAAGTAAAATAATATTTTCCTAATTGTTTAAATTTAAATAATTTTTAACGGCCACCGCAATTCAAATATGGTAAAATTGAAATGTACATTTGTGCAAATTCACTACTCTGTAAATAGTTTGAAAGTTTCAGCTTCCTAGATCATCCCGTAGTACCTAAAAAGTTATCCATTTGTTTAAACTTTAAGAATTTTTAACTCCCAAACAAATTAAAATATCAAAATTTGTATAACCACTATTTCGTTTTTTTACAGATCCTACGTCTAAAAAAAAATTTCAGCTGCGTAGCACATTCGGAAATACATAAACCTTGAAAATTTGTTTAAACAATTGCGAACTTTTAGCGCCAGCATTGTTGTACTTTTTCAAGATTTTCGTTTTTTTTGTAGTTAATTTTGCACATAATACTACCTAAGAAAAAATTCCGAATCTCCAACTCATCTGGAAGTGCCTAAACATTAGTATCCTCCTATATGTTATATCCTCCTCTGTAAGGAACGTCTATTTATAATGATATATATCCTCTTTAAATAAGTCCGATTAATTAAGTAGGATGTATAAACATTTTAATCATCTTCCACTTTCCGAAAATGAATGCAGATGGATTAATGGCAATCTTCTTCGAGAGGTTCATTTTTTCTAAATTTGAATTTGAAATTAAAATAGATTGAGCTGCACGATGGAAGACATTTCATTCATTCGTCTCCCGGCTCATAAAAAGCGAGTGCTGCCGCTCATCCATCTGTTCCTTACATCCACGTCACTCATTACACACTTAAAGAGCGTACCAAGAGAAAGAGAGATAGAGAGAAAGAGAGAGAGAGAGAGAGAGCGTCCCCTTTCTCGTCTCAAAAGAAAGAAAATGGCGCTTAATTTTTAACGGCCATTCAAGACGCTTCACCAATGAAACAGGCATCGCTCCTTTCATGTCTTTACTAACTCTCTCTCCCCATTTCTGCCCCCTTCATTCAGACTTTCTTGAAATGAGATGTCTGCGTGCTCTCAACATAAGAAACCACTTTCTCTCTCTCTCTCTCCTCATTCCTTCTCTCGTTTCGCGAGCGCGGCAACGAAAGACGCCAAACCACTCCTCTTCTCCTCCTCACTCCCCCTCATCCAATCCGTCCTTTTTAATCTCGCTCGTAATACTCGCCATCGGGAATGTCTTCCCTCTCTTTCTCCTCACGCGCACGTCTTGGTCTAACGTGCTCGATCTATCGATCGATAATGATAAGTAGAAAAAGCTTCTCTATCTCGTGGGCCCCTTCGGCAGAATTGTTCCTTATTCTCCCTTACTCCCTCCTTTCTCTCCCATCTCCATTCCCTCCAGCTCCCCTCTTTCCATCCTCTCTTTCTTACTCTCCCTCCTCCTCCTCCCCCGCTTACGGTTCGATTTCTCCCTTATCTCCTCTTTACACTCCGGGCACCTCCCTCTTCCTTAGTCTTTTTTCTCTCTCCTCTCCTTAAAAAAACACATTTAAGCTCGTTGGCATATAAGATGGAAGAGAAAGAAAGAGATTCAAACTAAAAAATTTTTAAAAACCAAAAAAAATAAAAATTTCATTAATACGGGGAATACAAAAAATATTAGGCCAATCCTCCATCCGTCTCTTCCGCCGCATTCTAGTTTTATCCTATCAAAATATTTCACTTTCCATTTCGCGGCCTCCCCTCCACCTCTTCCTATCCCTCCGCTGTATGCCATCTCATCCTCCTGTCAGTGGCAATCTGTTTCCCACTCCCTTTCCAATAATGCTCGAAGGCCGTCAAATCTCCTTTTACGCCACCGTCTCCAATTGTTCTACCCCCTACCCAGCTATATATCCCTTCTCTGCCCCACGCGACCAATCCGTCCCCCTTCCACTTCAGACTCAATTCCGATAACCACCCCTTCCCAGGTCTCCCTCCCTCATCCTTACTTTCCCCACCCTTACTTTCCCCACCCTTACTTTCCCCACCCTTACTTTCCCCACATTTACTTTTCCCACCCTTACTCTCCCCACCCTTACTTTCCCCACCCCTATTTCTTTCAACTTTTTTGCTCTTATGATTCCCATCCATCTCTTTCTTCAAGTCATGGCGGAGGAGCCTTTTGAGTAATTACTTCTTTTCTTTAATTAGAGTAGTTGCATAGAAAATGTTTTCGTGAATGGCTTCTGGAAATTGTCCGTTACTTAGAATCACATAAAAGGCTGCTTTCTAAAACATGGCTCTTTTCTTGAACGTTAAAAATAGAGCTATTTCGAAATGATTTTCGACAGGCTTTTGCTTAGGCTAAATATGTGTTTGTGGGCGATGACGAGAGAGTGTTTCACGAGCGGCAGAATTGGCTATGATGCAATTAATTCTCATTCGAATTCTAAAATAGTTTCGGGTTTTCACCTGATAGTTAATGGGATAGCTGTATTTGAGGAAATCTAAGCCATGTGTAATTTACCTAAATTAAAATTCCGAAAATAATAAATATATACTAGTAGTCCCTAAAGGTAATTCAAGCCAATTGTTTTTTTAAGGAATCACTGCAGTAAGCGCATAGCATTATCATTCAGTTAACCTTACGGCCATAAAACTAATCCTCTCTCAAATTACATTCATTATGAAACATGATTTCTGTAGCGGGTCTAATGATCACTTTCTTCAGAGTATCAGTGTCTTATATTGAAGGGAGAGATTGAGATAATGACAAATATAGGGTTGGGTTCGTATAAGATAGACGGCTATGTATGGGTTTGAATTTGTCCAAGTCATTTGTCCTTCTTGCATTCATGCGTAACACAAACCTTTACCGCTAATTTATAGTTTTCAAAATGTTAGAAGAGTGACATTTAGATTTTTTGCTATGTTAATGTTATGCAGTTATTCATTGCCGAGCTGGCGAAACTCTTAAACTGAAGGACATAATCTTTTCATCGATCTTCTGTCTCTCTCACAAACTATCCAAAGGCAAAAAAGTCATTCCTTCTTTTTAAAACTTATATTAGGTGAATTTAAACATTCCTTATTAATAAATTGCTTGTTTAATTCTAATATGACTAACCCATTTTGTCTTGAAAATGCTTACTTTTTGATTAGGTATTCATAGAATCAACAATTATGTTCTAAAATAAGTTTCTATGGTTTCATATATATAATAAAGTAGATACAGACGCTTCATTTCCCAAATATTTGTAGAATTATGCGCATTCATTTCCCATTCGCAAGTTTAATGAACTGTCCCTGCAAAACGCAAAATCGCTTTCCCTCGATTAGGCGGTCGAAAAGATTAAATCTGCGATATGGATCTAAGAATCTGTTCCAAATATCCTCATATAGTAACGCACCCGATTTAATTTAAAAGAGTCCCCAGGAGAGCATTTTAACAATCTTTAGGTAATTTTACGCTATTTATTTGGGCAATGTAGTTGTTTCATTTTACAAGCAATAATTTCCGATGCAAAAGTTTGTCTTGCACACACAAGGTCAAGAATGCATAATTCTGCAGGAGACAATGTCATTCATAAATTTCGTTTTAATAGTGATATTTATTGATATTATATTCTGTCACAGAAAAACCAAATAAAAAGTGTAATCCAGTAGAGGAATAAATTACCTATAAAAGAGCGTTGATTTGGTTAGTTCTCCGTTTTTGTTTCAACTGGGAGCAAGAGAAAATGCCCAACCGCGTACTCGTGTTGATGAGAAATGCTTCATAAAAATAAAATGCTTCATCAATTAAACATATATGAAAAAAATTCCTAGAAAAGGATAACTTTTACTCGAAAGAATATTATATAGGTTATAGCAGCAATTACGATAATACCATCAATTATGATGCCAACTAACTGAATTCAATTCCCAAGAATTATTAGAACTGCAATTCCATCTTTTTCTTGTGATGAATGACAAGATGTCGACGAAAACAAATGAAACTTAATTAAATATAGCGATTCCTCATAATAATACCAGGTTCTCGTTTGTTTGCCCGTCGCTTAATTTCCCGGCCTTATTAAAGACGCATTTTTGAGAGCGGTAATGGTTTAGCCGGAGGGAGCATCCGGACAGCTACGAGGAGAAGGGAAAGAGACGACGGGTTTTCGTATGATACGCACGTAGAAAAGCAGCGGCAGCGATGATAGACAACAACAGCCTCGTTACGAATACCATGAATGCAGCGCCGTTAAAAAGAGGCCCTTTAATGTCGCTGCATTGTGCAGGAAATGGGCGAGGCGATAGTACTGGGAGAAGAGGGGGGGAGAAAGGGGAGAGGAAAGAGAGGGGAGGGGAGGGAGAGGTGAAGGAGGGTAGGAGGGAGGGGGATTTGGAAGGGAGGGGTTGGGAGGAAGGGGAGGGAGGGGAGGGAGAGGAGGGAGAGGATGGTGGGGAGGGAGGGGAGGAAGAGGGAGGGGAGGGAGGGGAGGGAGGGGAGGGAGGGGAGGGAGGGGAGGGAGGGGAGGGAGGGGAGGGAGGGGAGGGAGGGGAGGGAGGGGAGGGAGGGAAGGGAAGGGAGATAGGGAAGGGAGGGGAGAGAGGGGACGTAGGGGGTGGGGGGAGGGGAGAGATAGGAGGGAGTTGATGGTGGTGGGGAAGGGAGGGGGTGGTGATGGAGGAGGAGGGAGAGGAGGGGATGGAGGGGGAGGGGATGGAGAGGGAGGGGATGGAGGGGGAGTGGAGAGGGAGGGGACCGTACGGTCCTCGAGAAGATACAGATGCAGAAGTGCCTGCGGTGGCAGTCGCAAATGAGCTTATTTTATAAGGCCTCTTCTTTTTCAAAATAACGACCGATTTGAGATAACGGCGGACGTAGGTGAATGGCGACGTTACGGAGAAGAGTCGTGGAAGATGCGAGGGGGAATTTCGGCGAACGCAGGAGTGGAAAAGGACACCGTGGCGTGGGCAGATATATCGAGGGAGAAAACGCGGACTGCGGTCGCTGGCGACGCCTCTCTCTTTATCTTTTTATCCGCGACAACATTGCTGTTACTTTGAAGACTATTTCCGGAGAATATCATACACCGTTTTGATATTAGAAGCACAAAATGCGCCCAAATTACGAAAAGTATCTACTGAATGGTTTTCTATATAAACTGACTTTGGTTTTTTTATTATAACCCTTCCATAAATATCTATTTATGACACTAATGACTGCGTAGTTATTAAAAATATTAATTAAGAGGACGTTTCACAGGAGCTGCAAAGGCCGACTTTAAACGCAATTTCCGAAACCGATATCTCGCAAACAGTTAATAATATCTGAATGCAGTTTTCTGTATACTTAGTTTTTTTTAATGTAAATACTTTTATTACTTGTAAGTCCGCAATCAACATGGAAACTATCAATTACGAGTGCTCTATTTTCTCCAAAAGTAGGTAAGCCACCACAATTGTAAAAACAGGGAAAGGAAGCTTAACCCTTTGAGCTTAAAGTTAAATTCAACTTTTTCTCGTATTCGGTGGCAAATCTTCAGAATTTGAAACAATAATTACTACTGCTCGGCAATTTTTGAAAACATGTTTTATCGGATACTAGCAATAAACAGTTCAGCCTTTTGCCGCTGGTTGTGAGTCGATGGCGCTAGCTTAGAAAATGCAAACAATGGCAACCTTGTAGATTATCTGGCTTTGGAGAAGTGTGGATAGTTATAGTAGTCTTTGGAGAAGAGGCTCCTCGAGGGAAACGGGGGGAGAGTACGTTTCATGCTGGAAAGCTGCCGCAAACGATTTCCCATTGATGGGGTGGTAAGACTGACTGCAGTTTAGTGTGTGGCTGTAGGATGTAGTGGTAAAAACCTACTTAACCATTCCTCATTGAAGCAGCTCCCGTCCGGAGATATATGGTCAGTTTCTTCTAATTTTAATTTGCAAAAGAATGAAAGCCTGCACGCCAAACAATCAGTTTTTACGTGTTATTTTACGAGAAACAATGTATATCCTGGAGTCGAATCCGAATCCTTTTCGGAGATCTTTTTATCGTCCTTAACTTACGTTAACTTATGCTCACATAATACCTTCGTCGTAAATTACCCATTTCTTTTCACTTACAAACGTTGTGTATACGTAAGGAAAATAGACTTATTTACATTCATTTCTTCGTCGTAGATAATTCATTTCCCGTCATTTTCCAAATGTGTGCGTAAGAAAAAAACTATCTAGTGGTACCCGCAAAAACTTTTGCGAAGTCAGTCAGAAATTTGTTTCTTTAACCGAGCAGTCACCCAGTTCGGAGATTGATTTATCTTGCAATTGCCTTCGAATCGCCTTTGAAAATGAGGTTCGCTTAGTAACGAAGTGAAACGAAATTTTGAACGCTGCTACAACAATTTAACTCAGTGAACTACAAAAAAGATACACCGCATTACAATCTCGTGCATTTCGTCAGCTAAACCGACTCCTTACGTCGGTGTTTAACATGGAATATATAGTGAATGCCACCAAGTAGCAAGTAATGAAAGAAGAAACAGCAAAAGTGTTTTTTTTTTACTTTTTCAAACGCATATACTTCGACTGCTTTCCGGTATGTAACAAATACTATCTAACTGGGGTATTTGATAAAACCGATGAAATCATTGATTCGAAATTCGTAAATATACTATAACTTCTACTATTAAAACTAATTACGCAGTGAGTTTGCTTCAGCCCTCCCCCAACAACCCCTCACTTGGACAAAAAAACAATTCCTTGGGCCTGCTTATGCTATCATCTCGATGAAAGAATGACTGCTAAATAACAATGGCGAATTATAATAGTACGTTCAAACGATCGCCCAAGACGCGGAATAATCTCTGAAATTCCGGTATATACGTAAGAATACGTCGTATTTTATACAATAATAAACCCTGAAAGCTTAGGTGGCGTCACGACAGGAATACATATTCACCGACTGACATAACATTCACGTAAATAGGAAGTTAAAATTCAGTCTACCGCGAAAGCGACGCTGCCCAAATTGTTGCAATACTTTTGGAAATGAGTGTACATAGTACATCTCTTGAATACTATTCAAAATCTCTCGTGCAGTCGGTTTAGTCTTTCAGAATAATCACTCTTCGCAATAAGTAAGGTTACGAAAGTTGCGAGCGAGAAAAAAAAAGATCTCTTCAAGAGTACAGATGACGAACTCCACGCGTCGGTCGGGAGATTTGAGTAGGCGCGATGAAATTTTGTTCGTGTAATTTAAACCGTCTTCACCGGACTTTATCTTCAACTTCCTCCATCGAACCTCAATAATGACTGATTTTGCCAAATGTAATAGTATTCAACCAAACGCCTAAATCTTCCACTCCTAGCGGTTCCCTAAAATCCCTCAAAGGGTCACAAGCCGTGCTCCCGCTGTGCCTCCTGGAGGATATCTCGAAGAACTACACCAACGAAGGAGCTCTGAGAAGTCCCCGTAAGTGATAGATATCCATGGAAATTTCAAAATTTTCCTTGAATAAAATCTGGGAAGCATAAAATTAGTTTTATCAAAGGAATTTTGGGAAGTAAAATATATGTTATCGGTTAAGGAAAAATTATGTCAGAAATGGAAAAGAAAAAGAGCACAGACAAATGTGTCGTTTTTATTTGAAATTTTTAAGTCTTTCGTGAGTAGGAGATGGAGGTTAGGCGTTTATGCCGTCATGTTATTTTAGCTATTTTAAATCTAAATTTTCCATAAATGTATCTCCTAATTACAACTAGAAGCGCAACTTATCCAGTTGCTGGATATCTGCAATCGCTGAAACACATCTGAGCGGAGATTCAGATCATTCGCCGAAACCTCCGTTCGGTGTTATCTTCGAACTCTCTCGGATGAGATTACAACAAAAATAAATCACTTTTGCTCGTACCGCTAATGCAGGTCTGATTCGGCAAATTGGGATTCGAGAAAAATACAGCAATCGATAGTATTGTACTGCGTGTATCAAATATTACTTCTCTCTTTAAAATTATATATTTTCAGGTAAAATTCAATTTCAGTTATAATTCCGTAAAAAATTAAGGAAATGTAAAAAAGTACATATAAATAATAGGTCGAATAATATGGTACAACAGTTACCATAATTTGGCTACATAATATATCTAATGGAAACTATGTGAATTATTCCTATAAATAATGCAACCATACCTTCGGAAAGCAACGTGCAGACGTGACGAAAGAAGATTGGGTCGCGTCATGTAGGGATTACTTTTATTGAGCGACGACTGCGGTGTATGCGTAGCGACACCAGAGGCGCTGCGCTATACCATGTTTCGTCGCACAGTGGAAACAGCCCCTGAAGATCGTAATCTAGAGGGAATGACGTTGTGGGACTAGAAGCAAGCAATGGAGCCCAATCCACGTTTGGACTCGATTTTATTAATGAAGCTTTGGCAAAGGCGAGAGAGTCTGTCATTAATATAGTATATATATATATATATATATATATAACCCAAGGGGAAACATCAACCGAGTTCTCTGAAATGAAAATATGGGTTTCCGAGAGATCTGGAAATATGAAAAATAATGATTAGCAGATAATTCAGACTCCTATCAAGGATATTCCAAATGTATAAAATAAGAAATTGGACCTAACAAAATGCAGATGATAACACAGTGGTAATACAATAATTGTTTGACAAGAAAGCTGTCATCCAGGTCTTCGCATATAGCGGGTTATATCGCAGGATTACTATTCACAACATTTAGGATTTCTATCAAACCGAAAAGAAAAAATACGTCAAATTACCCAATTAGGACTGGCGCTTTACTGAAAACAAAACTTGCCTCTTTAGCTCGTGATATATTTATACAAGAATATAATTAATTTGCGGAAACTGTAGGGCAAAACGGATTAAGTAACTTGTCATATAAAATGCTTGAGAGCATTGCTAAATTAGTCAGAATTAAGTTACAAACTTGAGACTTAAACAGCAATACAAAGGAAAAAACAAAGTACAGAAAGGGACCCCCTATCCAGCATGTTTGGAATGTTCGGATTGTCGGTTTTTGGGGTTTTCCGGATTCTGGGTTCCTATCTATACTATAATTTCAAATGTTTGGATGTATGTTATGCTATACAAGTCCACACCTGAAAAGGTATCGTAACGAAACTTGGCACGATTATAGGGGCACCAAGGGAAAGGCCGTGAGATATTTTAAATTTCCGACCGATTTCCTATAAAAAGGTTATTTGCATTTTTTTATTCCCCGTAAGATAACACGAAAATTTGACTTTTATAAGAGCAGCCTTTAATTCATTTGCTTATATAAATTCGACAAACTGACGTAAGAATTTTGTACCTAAACAGTATTAAAGAGGAATGATCATAGTTTCTTATTCTTATCGTCTTTTTTCGTCTATGAATAGAAATCGCTCGCATTTAATTTTTATTTCCATTAATTTGGACTAAATTTGCATTTTTAACGATAAATGCCTTGACGACAATGACATTGTTAAAGTTCAAGGACATAATGTTGTTTCAGTTTATTTATTTAGTTACTGAATAAATATTCTTATTTAGTGAATCGTGCTTGAACGTGGTGTATTAAATAAGATAGTATATTATTTAATTTAAATTTTAATTTAACGTTTTCTTCAACATATTTCTGGTGAGTATTTACGTATTTTATTTTGTATTATTTTAAGTGCGATTAATAAATTTATTTATTAGTTTATATACAGTTAACTTTAAATTTAAGAAGTAGTAAATTAGTAGATAATTTGTATTTCAAAAATTTATATGAAAAGGTTTAAGTAAAGTATATAAATTTTAGTAATAAAATATGTTCTATATTTCATTTAAACGGCAACTCGTGCGAAACACGGTAAATCTTCTCTTACGATATATATATATATATATATATATATATATATATATATATATATATATATATAACAACTTACGGAAAAGGAAAGGTAAAATAGATATATGGATGTCAACAAGGTGTTGGGATTGGGAAACCCAGTGAGCACTCACCAATCAGACGACTTCAGGTTGGCGAGGCCCCGGGGATGTCGAAGCGACACACGTAAAATAACACAAAAACACAGAAACATCACAAACGTAAAGCTTTCGGAACTACTCCTTCTTCAGCTACAGAGAGAGAACTGATGGCGGTGACACTGGGTGGAGGCATGGGGGTGGAAGGGTAGTGCGGAAAGGTCGAGGATTGGAGGAAACGGAGGGGGTTGGGGATGGGTAGGGTGCTGGAAGAAGACAGAAAGGGTGTGAAAAGCTCCACCCTCGAACATGCCTTCTTACAGCGCGGATACCCGCCGGATCTGATCCGAGACCAAATCCGGCGGGCAGTCGCACCCGCCACCCCTAACTCCCACCTCAATACCCACACCACCACCGATTCCACCCTCCAACTCACCCTAACCACCCTGTATTTCCCCGGCATCCACGACATTCTGAAAAACATCCTGAAAGCCGCCCACCTTATCCTCTCATCCTCCCCTCACCAGATCCCATTTCCCAGACCACCGATGCTCTCCTTCCGCCGTCCCCCTAATCTGGCAAACATTCTATGGAAGAAAGAACCCCCAGCACCCACGCCTTTACACCCTGCCGGATCTTACCCCTGCGGTAGACCCCGATGTCTAACATGCCCAATAAACCCCCCTGCAACTCCTTCTCCAGTCCCACAACCAACATCACCTACCCCATAACTTCCACCACCAACTGCACCACCCGCAATATCATTTACCTCCTGAGATGCACCCAATGTCCCGCCTTTTATGTTGGCCTCACCAGCAATCCCCTCAACATCCGCATGAACGGCCACCGCAACAGCATCATTCTCAAACGACCATTGCCGGTGGCCGTTCATGCGAACAATCATAATTTAAAGTTTAACAACTGCTTCACAGTGAGAGTCATTCGCGCTCTCCCCGAAAATGCTTCGGCTCCCCAACTCCGTCAGTGGGAGCTTTCGCATATCCATCTCCTAAACTCCTTCACTCCCCCAGGCCTCAACCTTCGATAGCGTTTCACACCCTTTCTGTCTTCTTCCAACACCCTACCCATCCCCAACCCCCTCCGTTTCCTCCAATCCTCGACCTTTCCGCACTACCCTTCCACCCCCATGCCTCCACCCAGTGTCACCGCCATCAGTTCTCTCTCTGTAGCTGAAGAAGGAGTAGTTCCGAAAGCTTTACGTTTGTGATGTTTCTGTGTTTTTGTGTTATTTTACGTGTGTCGCTTCGACATCCCCGGGGCCTCGCCAACCTGAAGTCGTCTGATTGGTGAGTGCTCACTGGGTTTCCTCATCCCAACACCTTGTTGACATCCATATATATATATATATATATATATATATATATATATATATATATTAACTAAAGGAAAAGAAAAGGTAGTGATGAGGGTGGCAACAAGGTGTTGAGGGAAGCCCAGCGGACACTCATCAAGTTGAGGACCAAGCTGGCAGGCTGCTGGGGGCGTCGAAGAGACACGTAAAACACACGAACACAAAAACACACGCAAGCTTATCGGGCCTATGCCCTTCTTCAGCGAAAGAGTAACGTAAAGTGACACACTGGGCGGGGAATGACAGGGTGATGTGGGAAGGTTGATGATTGGAGGAGGTGGGGAGTAGGAGGGGTGGATAGCCAATAAAGAGGGAGTGTGGTAAGGGAAAGTGCGAATAACTACAATGTAACAAGGAGACATTGTAAGGGGACTAATAGGGTTAGCGGAGGTTGAGGCCAGGCGGAGAGAAAGAGTCGAGAAGATGGATATGTGCTAGTTCCCAGTGTCGGAGAAGGGGGGCAGGAGTGTCATAGGGTAAAGCGCGAATAATCCTAACATTGTAGCAACTATTGAAGGGGACATTGTGGGTATTAGCATGTAACGCAACTGGGAGGGGGCGTCTGAGAGAAACGCTATTCCGGTGACCGTTCATTCGGATGTTTAACGGATTGCTGGTGAGGCCTACGTAAAACGCGGGACAAAGGGTGCAGGTAAGGAGGTAAATGACGTTACGGGTGGTGCAGTTGCTTCTGGAGGTGATGGGGTAGGTGATGTTGGTGGAGGGACTCGAGAAAAAAGATGATGGTAGGTGGATAGGGCAAGTGAGGCAGCGAGGTTTTCCGCAGGGGTGGGAACCTATTGCAAGAAGCGTGGTAGAAGTGGGAAGTTCCTTCCTCCACAAGATATTTCCCAAATTTGGGGGCCGGCGGAAGGAGAGGAGCGGAGGATTGGCAAAAAGGTTGATAAAGAGGGACTGATGGGAGGAAGAGGTAAGAATTGGGTGGGCAGCATGAAGGATTGTTTTGAGAGCTTCGTGGATACCAGGAAGGAAAAGTGTCGTAAGAGTGAGTGGAGGGTAGATGCAGGAATTGTGGGTGTGTGAGGATGAGATCCATTGTGGGTAGGCGTCATCGCCCTATGGATCTGTTCGCGGACCAAGACTGGAGGGTAACCACGTTTGAGAAGAACATCCTCGAGGACAGTGTAATACTCTAGAAGGGATGCTCTATCGGAACAAAGCCTCCATCCTCGACGAGCAAGGGCATAGGGGATAGAGGTTTTGGTATGAAGGGGATGACAGCTATCAAAGTGGAGGTATTGGAGGCTGTTGGTGGGTTTGATGTGAACACAGGTGCGGATTTGGCTGTCTTGAAGGTAAAGATCGACATCCAGGAATGTGATGTGGGAGATAGAGGATTGGTGGGTGAAGGACAGTGAAGGATGGGAGGAGAGACGCGAGAGAAAGGAAAGGAGAGAGTCAGGTCCATGCGTCCAAATGAGGAAGACATCGTCGATGTATCTCAGCCACAAAAGTGGTCTGAGTGGAACGTTGAGGAAGAGTCTTTCCCATTCTCCAAGGTAGCAATTGGGGTATGAAGGCGCCATTCGGGTGCCCATCGCAGTGCCTCTAATTTGAAGGTAGTGACGACCATCGAAAGAGAAGTTGTTCAATTTGAGCACTATTGCTGCCAAGTCTAATAAGAAATGGGAGGAAGGTCTTGCGTCGGGTGGTCTTGAGTCCAGGAGTTTACTGAGGGCAGAGAGTCCATCATAGTGGGGGATGTTTGTGTAGAGGGAGCAGACATCGATAGTGGCCAAAATGGTATTGGGTGGGAGAGGAAAGGGGAGGTGTTTGAGACGTTTGAGAAAGTGGTTAGTGTCTTGGATGAAGGAAGGGAATTGACGAATGAGAGGTTGTAGGTGGGAGTCAACGAAGGCGGAGATGCGTTCTGTAGGGGAATTAAAGCTGGCAACAATGGGGCGGCCGGGGATGTTGAGTTTATGGATTTTAGGGAGAAGGTAGTATGTGGGTGTGCGGGGTTTGTTGGGGATCATTAGAGCAATGGCGGAATCGGAAAGGCCTTCCTGTTTGCCTGAGGAATGAAGATAGGACGAAATTTGGTAGGAGTGGTGGTCTGTGGGGTTGGAAGTAAGGTGATGGTAAGAGGTTTCGTCAGAAAGTTGGCGCTCGGCTTCCTCGTTATATTTGGCGCGATCCATCACAACCGTGGTGGTGCCCTTGTCGGCAGGGAGGATGATGATATGGTCAAGATGTTTGAGTGTGGAAATGGCATGCCTTTCACGTCTGGTAAGATTATCTGTATGGTCGATAAGATCGGAAAAGTTAGGTTGGGAGATTCTGGAAAGGATATAATTGAGGTATTGTTCGACCGGGTGTAGGGAAGGAAGGGTGGGTGGAATGTATTGGGAAGGAGGTTTGAAGATGGAAAAGGTAGGTGGGAGGCCGGGAGGGAGTTTTGGGTTGGCAGAGGTGAGGTGAGTCTTCTTTGGGAGGGTTAGTTTTTAGACGTAGTGTGCGGGCAAAGGACTGGACGTCGGCATGGAGGCGAAAATGATCAAATTTGGTGGTGGGACAAAAGGAAAGGCCGCGTGAGAGGAGTTCATTCTCGGCAGGGGTAAGTACGTAGGAGGAAAGGTTCAAGACTTCATCTGGTTGGCAAGATGAAGAGGTGGTGGCAGGAGTGTGCGAAAAATATGAGCGCTTCAAAGGTTTGCGGGTTAGGAAAGTGTGGGTCTTTTTCAGGATATGAAGTGATGGTGGCGTTGGGTATCTCAGGAGGTCCGCAAGACAGGGAGTTTGACCGATGAGTGGCGGGGAAGGAGGTGGTATGTTGACCTCGCCAGCTGTTATGAACGGAAGGGGAAGACCAAGTTTGAGGTGCCGGACGCAAAGCAGAGTTTACGGAGAAGTCTGTTGCGATGTGCGGTGATATCATTAGCCGCTTGAAGGAAAGCGGCACGAAGGTCGGATATGGATTGCGAAGAATGACGAAGATAAAGAACGAGAGATTTACAATTAGCGAGGTGGGAGTTAGAGAGGGTGGTATAATGGTGTATGGTGGAACGGATAATGTGGATAGAGGCGAGGTGATACGTGAGGGCTAGGGAAGCGCGGATAGGGGGAGGAAGACCTGAAAGAGGAATTCTGATGGTGAGGCATTTGGGGGTGAGTCCAAGTGCAAGGCAGGAGTTGGGGAATTCAATCTGGCAGTTGAGGGTAATGTGTCTACGGAGATGATAACGGAGACGGGTAAGTTCCATGGTGGAAGAGAAAGATAAGAGGAAAAGACGACAGGAAAGAAACGTAAAGATATAGACAAAAAAGGAGAAAAAAGGACGGTATATATATTAACTAAAGGAAAAGAAAAGGTAGTGATGAGGGTGGCAACAAGGTGTTGAGGGTAGCCCAGCGGACACTCACCAAGTTGAGGACCAAGCTGGCAGGCTGCTGGGGGCGTCGAAGAGACACGTAAAACACACGAACACAAAAACACACACACACACATATATATATATATATATATAGGCTTGGTAGGATTCGACGTTTTTTTTAATCGACGATTAAAATCGATGTTTATTTTCAACGAATGTCGACGCTAAAAATTACTACTTACATATGTATGTATATGGCAGTTTTCGACCTTACAATTCGATGATTAAAATTTACTTTTTATTTCGAAATTCTTAAATTTTTTAATGTTAATATTAAAGAAAACACTAAATAACGAATTTATTAAAATAATACTTTATATTTTACTTACAGTAAAAAAGTATACAATACAAAGTATACAACAAAGTAGTATATTTAAATCGTTAATATAATATTTTACTAATTAAATTGTGACTTTTAACCAAGAAAATCACCACATTTCAGCCGGCAACGAGATTTCGCGTGCTTTTTCTTTTGGAGTTATGAGAAGATGTCCAGGAACTGAGTGTAGTACGGGAATCTAAATCCGGTACACAACGTGTTAATGCGACGTATTGTGTTAAGATATATATATATATATATATATATATATATATATATATATATATATATATATATATATATACACACACATACATTTATATGTGTAATCAGCGCCGTAACTAGCTATTTTAGGACCCGGGACAAACTTACAAATATGCGCCCCCTCCATAAATAATTCTCTAACACCTATTTTTTAATATATGGATTTTGGGTGAACAATTAATAAATAAAAATATACTATAAATGATGTAATTTCTCACTATAAATGTACATTATTAAATACATAATTATTAATAAATTACATGCATACATACATAATTTATATAAAGAAAATATAAATATTATAATATTAAAGAGTTATCTTGCCTGATTTTAATGCAACAAACTCATCAATAGCATCATCGAAATTTATAATTTCTGCTATGCGTAATGTCTGGAACAAGTATAGTAGTGAAATCGCTCTTGTCCTTGTGCCATGAAACCTCACACAACTTACTATTAACAATTTTTGCTCCCCTTCTTTAGTTGCGCCCGAGGAATATGTCCCGCCCTAGTTACGGCACTGTGTATAATAATATTTTCACTTGAAAACTTACCTCTTTAATTAGCAAGAAATAGGTAGTGCAAAAGATGTTCGTTGTGCAAACACAAAACGAAATTTCTTTCTTCACTCCTTTCCTTGAAGATTTTGCCAAACGTGATTATTTTGGCAACCAACCTATATGCGAAAACATATATTAATAGTTAATTCACGCCTTTTACTAACTGAATCTTATGGATTATACAAAATTAGCACCTTGCATATCGGTCACGATAATATTATATTTGTTCTACCATAATGAAACTCAGTATATTTTTAATCTCAAATATCGTAAGCTTGTATTTTCAAATCTAGATATATTTGATTCCGTATACAGATTAGTAACATAGGCATTTGTCCGGTGACAACGGTGCCTTTGAAAACAACCCAGGATTGGCGAAGATAGCCGAATTTTGGAAATGTACCAAAATCGGATATTAATATTTCAGTTATAAAATAACGCTTCCAGATTCTTATTGTAATAGTTTTAGGTAAGAGCTATTAAAATTGCAAGTTGATACATTGTAGGATTTCTGAGATGCAAACATTCAAATTGGTCTTATCGGATTTCCAGGTCTAAAAACCGTGTTTTTCTTCAAATACAGCCCAATATAAAATATTTAAACATAGACTAAAAATTTAAGATGTACATATATTAGCGTAGAAATAAATTCTCTAACCGCTTCTTGTAACATCATTAAAATCGTAGAAGTTCGTTTTTGAGATATATGGTCTCAAACTCTGGTGTCTAGACTTTTTCAAGGACAGTAGGGCTTTGCAGTTCCCTGATTGTCCAGAGTAGAAGAGTGAGCTTTTCAAAAAGGCGCATATTTGAGTGGAAGAAAATACCTTTCTTTCAGTCCCACTGTTAATGCAAGCTCAGAAAAGGAACGAAAGAGTAGGCAGAAAATAATGCTGCGAAAAAAGGAAACAGAAACGACTTAAATATTATTATTAAGAGTAGGTTTTTGGACGTATACTTCGCCATCTTGTTGGAAAATCTACGCTTATCGACGACTATTCATTTTCGTCCATTTTGAAATTTAAAAAGAGTCGACGTTTTTAGAAGTTTTTCGATTTAAAATGAATCCTACCAAGTCTTGATATATAGTGCATTGCATGTACGGTCTACAGTGTCGTATTCTAACCGGCTGCCTTTGTTTATCGCAACTATTGACGCTGAGAGTGTATGATTATTATCTTAAGTAGCAAAAGAACAGTACCAGATGTATAGGGATGTCACCAAGGATGCAATTATTATTGCGCTAGTGTATTTTCCCCTAAAAATGACGAGTCACGTTACCCTTATCAACAAAATTTCTAGACCGTATGATTGTACTAATATCTGTATTGAGCATTCATAGGAATATATTATTTGAATAATGTAACGATTTTCAATTACATCCCGCCCCACACCTGCTATTTAAGGTAAATAATCAACACGCCACGGTCATGGTGTGAAGTAAAAACAAAAGAGAGCGACAAAAACGTCATCGATATCGTACTTATATTCTCATTATATTCTCCCTTCAGGAGATCTTTCCTCGTGACTATAGCGTTTTTCAAAAAGATCGATGTATCCGGTTGGGAAGTGGAGTCTTTATAGCAGTTAGCACTAAATACGAAAGTTAGCAAATACAGATTAACGACGACGAAGTCGAAAACGTTCGGTGAATTGTAAAAGGAAGCGACTGTAAAACTGTAAATATATGCGCCTTTTATAGACCACCAAATGCGGGTGTGGAAACTCTTTATTATCTAGAGAAACAAGTGGCGACGCTAAGCTCGATTAATAAAGATAAAGCCATTATAATCGGGGGCGATTTAAATCTTCCATCAATTGATTGGAGGCATAATTTCTTTCATCCCAGTGGTAGAAAGCATGAATCGTGCGAGGCTTTACTTGAAACGTTCGGTAAACACTCATTTAATCAAATATTGAGATTTCCCACGAGATTTAATAATATATAAGATTTATCAGTTATTAATCTTCCTGAGCGTACGAATAGGGTATCTGTTGCTAAGATAATAAGCGATTGCAAGGCAGTGTACAGAGAGTTTCGGTTAAACATTGAGAAACAGGTTAAGGCTAAAAGAAAGCTTTTTGTATTCGCCAAAGCCGATTTCACAAGATTTAGGCAGGGGGAGGGAACTCTTATGGGGCGATTTGGTTCTCGTCAGATACATCAAGTTAGGGCAGGGGCGTAGTTGAGCGCTGTCGTCGCTCTAATTTGAATGGTAAGACAGCCAATGAGTGAGCGCCAAGCCGAATTTGAAGTGATCATGTTGAGAAGTTGTGACTGTTGAACTAGGTATAACTGCGTAACTGAAAGTTTATCCGCCATTACGGGAAATCTTGGGAAAGTGTTATTTTTTAGTATATGTTTTGACTATAGAGGAGTATATGAATGAATGGTTAACAACTTCATATATGCTGGTGATACATATGACTCTCTGTGTGTGTTAATTAAGTTATTTTCTGTACGTTGCAACGTTTCCACTAGCTTGCAAAAATGAATCAAGCAGAGAAGATGGTGCATTCACGTAAGTGCTACGCACTAAACTGCAAGCATACGAGGGGAACGACCGGAAATCTAAAGTTGAAATTACATTCGTTTCCTCGCACGAAATCTACGTAAGTACTATTAGCTATATTTGTAAAAATATTTTTGTAAGTCGACAGAATTATATGCAGTAATACCTCGATATACGAAGTAGAAGCGCTCCGTGAGTTGCTTTCGAGTATTGAAACAATATATCGATTAATTAATGTACTTCTGTATTTTATTACCTACAGTACTACATATTGTGTAATAATATTACGTACCGAGAAAAATAAAGAATGAGTTACGTTTCTTTTTGAGATTAATCTTACTATGGTTGTGTTTACGTATGTGAAATTATATCCAGATTGCAATTTGGAACACACGAACCTTGTTCTACCTCCCAACTCAGCTTAGTTGTTATTTTTGATCCTTTAATAAGTGACTGAGAACGTACTCTCGGATGTGTTTGTTTATTCCTAAGAAAGGCTGTGGCCTTATATCTATTGCATAATAAGTACAGCCAATTTGACATCCTATACATATATGTATATGTCCTGGGATGAATAAAAATTATTATTGTTATGGGATTGCAATTTTTAACTTGAAACCTCTCGTTTCGAGATACGGCGAGTATATCGTGGACTACCTGTAGTAAAAAGGTCACTTATTTAGTGTACAGATTTTTCGCATATCGAGTTATTACTCTAGTTATATATGTATCTCAGCATTTTCAACTTTAATAATAGTAACCATTTAACGAGATACTTCACTATGGCTTGTTTTCATGTGATGCATATCTTCACTTTAGGCTCTTTAGGAGCAAAGTTGTATTTGATGCATATGTTGAAGTGTTAATAATTCTGTAATGTTATCATTCCAGGTGCCGAGAATGGGTTGCAAGGGCAGGGAACCCCGCTTTATTTGATAGACCCATTATGACATTGAACAAAAGGGCATATTTGTGCGAACATCATTTCACAAAATACTTCATATACTTAATGGTTGGTCACTAACTTGAATGTTTCATTGCTATTTCAATCAACATTTGCTTTGATTCCTATGCTTATTGATTCATTGAGACTGGCAAAAGTCACTTCTGTTCATACTTTGTCATGACTTGTTTCTTTATTATTGTTATGATGTTTGTCTGGTGGCTAGCTTCTGCAGCTTTCATATGTTAATTATCCTTTCGTCTGTTACAAACATTCTACTGTATTATTTTTTCAATGTGTGCATGTTTCCTATATTTATTGAACAATAATTGATCTATGTGGTTCAATTCCATTTAATATCTGTTATATGTAAATATGGACAATATTTCTTCTGCAATAAAACTATTTAAATTTAAATTGTTATTCTTTCTATTCTCACCCATTACTCCTCTGGTTACGTTATTCGTAAAAAGGTTTGATTTGTTAAATAAATAAACTAGCGTCATTGATTGAAAAATAATGAATAAAACTAAATTGGTGTATGATTTTTGAAAATTGCACTCGCCGTCTGTACGAAGATGCCATTGGCTGCTGAAATTCGTCTGCTAGCTGCCTGTTCTCCGCTTCGATTGGCTGTAAAAATGACGTCATACGTCAACGCAACAGCAGCGCCAGCTAGCCGTGCCTGCCCTAACTTTTTGTACTAGCCAGCTAAGACCACGATTTTAACATGGGAGTTCCCTCCCCCTGATTTCGGTCTTATTTGCGAAATAAATATACTAATTTCTGCTAGGCAACAGATATTGCAGACGCGGAAGAATGCTGGTGCATGTTCAGAAATATGATGCAAGAGTGTACAGATAAATTTATTCCAAGCAAACTGAGCGTGATAATGCAGAACCTAGATGATATGACCAGGAATTTAGGAGCGCTCTCCGACGGAAAAGAAAGTTCCACTCTCGCGTAAATAACATATCCTCAACAGCTACCATCAAACAGATTAAACGATAAGACTGTAATACAAGAAGGCATGCTTCCTAGCCAGAGTATCGATGCGTAATGCGTTTAAAAATTATAAAAAACGGTTTTGCAGGATACATTGAAAGAGAACCAGAAAGCATTTTGGCCTTACGTCAGGGAAGTCCAAGGTATAGGCCCCACTATTGCGTAACTGAGATCGGAAACGGGAAATGTAGTTCACGATATTGCGGAGAGAGTAAACCTATTAAATCAACACATTCATAAAGCTTTTACTCCCAATGACGATGAATGTGAAAATCCTATGCATCAGGGTGACTCGACGGAAGATTTGATATTTTCGGAAAATGGCATCGCGCTCCAACTTCATTAAATTAAACTAAATAAATCTCCTCTGCATGAAGAAATACCTGCGCAAAAATTGAAAGAGTTAGCATATGAAACCGCGCCGTATTTGTAAATTATATTGGAGAAATCCATCACGGAAGGAGTCGTTCCTAAGGATTTGAAGGTAGCACACGTTACGCCCATCCATAAGGGCGGCGGCAAAGAGAACCCCGAAAATTAGAGGCCGATTTCCTGAACTTCGTTATCGTGCAATATACTTAAGCACATAGTCCTGATCTCTCTATTACGCTATTTAGATAGTCGCTCATTGCTTAGCGGATGCCGGCACGGATTCGGGAGAGTTAGATCATTCTAAACGCAACTCGGCCTGTTCGTGGACGATTTGTTGCGATGCGAAGAGAAAAATACCAAGGTCGATGCTATATTCATTGACTTCAGGAAGGCATTTGATAAAGTATCTTATATGGAATTAACTACGATGTTAGGACAATATGGTATCAATCCGAAAGTTGTCCGTTGATTGAGAGACTTCAGCACGAATAAAAACAGATAGTTGTCATCGATGGAAAATACTCGTCCCCCGTTAATGTTGCGTAGGGTGTTCCTCAGGGAAGTGTATTGGGTCCACTACTGTTCTTTATCTATGTAAATGATATCTGCTTCGTAGTTCGTAGTAAAATTAGACTTTTAGCCGATGATACCGTTCTATCATCATAATGTCCGTGGACAAGACCGTGATTATTCATGGTTAAATCTGGTTCTCCATATAATCCTATTTTCCACTGTCCTCTACATATCTTGATAACTCTCTTTCCCTTTCAAATCGTCTATCAGCTGAAATCTTTTCCTATCTCTTTTCTTTTTCCATCTAGTTTTCCTTCTAACACGTCCTTAATCATACTCTCTCTCCTCAGGTAATGACCAACACAGTTTGGCTTCCTCTTTCTAACAGTCTGTATAATCATTCGCTTCTCTTCTACTCTTCGTACTCTATGTACCCAAGATGGCCGCCACTACTAGTAACCGTGATTGTGGCTCTTGCAAATATATTTTCTCCGAGAATGAAAAGTGTATCTCGTGTTATGAATGTCATTTAAATTTTCACTTTGAATGCTCCGGTTTGAACAAATAAGATTTCAAAATAACTTTAGAATCAACAGCCGTTGTCTGGCTTTGTCATAATTGTATTATGTCCCGAGACCAAACTTTCCGATTAGTCATGGACTATATCGATACTAAATGCCGAAGTAAAGTCCCTTAAGGACATATTATTAGATGGTAAATCTAATAATAGTAATGCTGGTTCTTCTTCATCAAGAAAATCTGGTAATGACTGCGCAGTAGTGGGTGTTATGCGCAATGTACCGTCGAACATTTCTAAGCAAAAACTTACAGGCAATGAAAGCGAAGTAAATCCTTCCTGCAGCGCTGTAACTGACATAAAATTGGTTGAGGCTAAGAATAGTGTTACTGAATCTCATACTGAAGTAGCTTCGAATGATGGATTTGTTATGGTCCTTAATAAACGACGACGAAGAAAAATTATCACCGGTTCAGCTGAATCTTCGAACGACTCACTTTCCGGCGTGCAACCTAAGGCTCATCTCCATGTCTGGCGCCTTCAAAGCGGAACTTCAAGCGAAACCCTTCGGACCTATATAAATAATAGATCCCCGGTCTCAGTGGACATCGAGCAGCTATTCCCCAAGGGTGATTATGCATCCTTCCGCATATCGGTGGATCGTGAATATTACGAAAAGTTAACTGCTCCTTCGTTTTGGTCTAGATACGTAGCAGTAACTCGATTTGTTTTTTTACCCAATAAGCGCGTAAATTCAGTGCCCCTACCATCTGAGAAGGAACCTATAGTGCCTTCAAAACAGTTGATTGATGACCAAGTTAGTGAACCTCCGTTGAGGATGGCCACCAAATTCCAGACTGGTGCCTTAGAGAAGAAAGACATTTGACATCATAGTGATCCACCTGATCATGGCTCAAAAATTCTAGCTCTAAACATACAAGAGCAAGGGTCTCAAGATGTGGTATGTGATATTCCTACAACTTCACAGAAAAATAAAGGTATTTCTAATCATTTAGACATGTCCACGAGAAATAGAGTAGTAATCAATGCTGGTGGCATAAACCATTCTTCAGCGAGCAAGACAGTAAGTCAAGGTGTTCCTCAGGGATCAATCCTTGGGCCTGTCTTGTTCCTGATTTATATAAATGACCTACCTGAATACTTCAGTTCAGTTAATGGGTCTAAAATAATATTGTATGCAGACGATACCAATATTTTTTTATCTGCTTCATCTCAAAGCAGTCTAATATTCAGTAGTATTCATGTCCTTTAACAGTTGATTAAGTGGTGCGATATCAACCGCATTAAGCTTTATGTAGACAAATCTCAAAAGATATATTTTTCACCTAATTCTCAATGTGATAGTCTACTATGTAGAACCAATAGAAAAACTATTAAACAGGTAAATCAAACTAAATTCCTGGGCCTTTATATTGATGCAAATTTTAGCTGGGAATCCCATGTCATTGCCCAATCAAGAAAACTAAGCTCACTTTGTTTTATGTTAAGGTTTTTAAAACAATCTGTAAGTAAAAGTGTTCTTCTCACCATGTATTTCGGTGAATTCTAATCCAAAATTACTTATGGAATCATTTTTTGGGGTAATTCTTCCTACTCCCTGAGGATATTTAAGTTAGAGAAAAGAGCTGTTAGAATTGTAGCAAGAAAACCCTATCACTCTCCATGCCATCCAATATTTGGGTATGTTTTGGTGCATTGCACATCCTACCATCCACCAATTAGGTGAATCTCAGGGTAACATGTAAATGTAGATGTTAGTAAGTTAGTAAACTAAGAGGCATAGCAATGAAACTGCATTTCTTAATATAATTTTCGCAGCAATAAATTTTTAATATGCGAAACAATAACGTTGTGCCAGCAAACGATAAACAAACGAAAAAATCATCCAAAGCGAACTTTCCGTTCTTGCGTATTTTGCGTTTAACCATAATTCGCCTGAAGAGGTGCGGCCATCAGTGTAGTACAATGAGAACTGTCTTTTATTTCAGTTAGATCATACTAGTTTTATTCAAGTAAAAACAGTGAAAATAAGTCTTTATATCTGAGAGGCCCTTTCAGTCTCTTAAGCCTCGGACAATTGCTACAAACTTTCGTCATTCATGTCCACTATGCATAATACAACGACTTGAAGATGACGGCTGAAGGTTATCAAGATTTTCAATGGATTTTGAAACCGGCTTAAACATGTTTTGCAGTTTTAATTGCTTCATATATTTTGGCTTTTCTTTTACAAATATTTCTCGTATTTTATACAACTACATGACATGTTGTTCATTAATGAAACCTTTTTGTTCCACCCACGAATTAATTCTTCAGTTAAAGCGATGCATCTGTCGATTGAAATCTTTTCCTGTTCCATTTCCTCTTCATCTTCTTCATTGTCACTGTCATGGCCTTTATCCGGATGGATTACCATGCCAACTATATCACTGTCAGTGTAGTGGAGGCAAACCGGTGAATCGTTATCTACATTCAAACATTCCTTAATTACCTCTTTATCGATCAATTTAACTTCTTCACATATAAGTCCTTTAGTATAGTTCAACAACTCCTTTGCAATTAACTTTTCACAAGAAACACGAAAATCCTGGGGGACGTCATCTTCAAAAAATAATATAGAAGGTCCCAACCTCCGCCATACATGCTGCAGAATTTCCTTTGGTACACTATCACATGCTCTCTTAGCACTCCATATTGCATCCTTAACATAAAATATTTTTTGAAATGCCTTAATCCATAAGCCACCACAGCATGCATTAAGCATTTTACGCAAGAATTCGTTCTTGTATCTACATTAAAAGGAGCGCAAAATACCTTGGTTCACGGATTTATAAGGAAAGTACAATTAGGAGGTAAATAAATAGCGAAAACATTATCCTTCACAAGCATTTCAGCAGGCGGATTTGCTGAACAGTTGTCCATCGTGGACGTAATCCATGCTCTCGTATTGGCACTGTAGTACACGGGAAAAATCTTTATTCTAGTACAGGCCCTGGGCTTTTGCCTCTTTCCTATAATTAACAACACGCACATTAGCGCATGCAAGGAAATTCAGGCGTTCTTTTGAGTCCTTGAAACCCGCTGGTGCTCTCTCCTCCGCAGTTTCAGAGGTTTTCTTTGGAATGTATCTCCAAAAGAGCGATGTATCATCCGCATTGTACACCTGTATTGTCGTTAATCCTTCCCCATGAACAGTTTTCAAAAATTCCTCCATAAACACCTCAGCAGCTTCAGTATCAATAGAGGCATTTTCGCCACACACTTTTAGCGAACGTAGGTCGTTTCTTGAATATGTTGTGCAATCCCGTCGAATATTCACAGGGAATTTTTCAAGCAGCAGGCTAGTAGAAGCCAGCGTCCTAACCACTACACCACCGCCACCCCACTTGAGTTCCCTTATTCCACTTTTTGCTTTATACTCAGCGAATGATGCTTCTTCTTCGTACACCCACCATCTCGAGAACTTGTTTCCGATCTTTTTTTAAAGACATTTTTGAGGGTAAAACAGATAAATAAATGTACAAATTTCCGAATTTTGTCAAAAACCAAAAACAAGCGAACTTAATGATTGACTTGAAAAGCGCTCTCTAGTGGTGTATAAATCGCGCTACCCGCCTGCTGGAGCCACCTGTGCAGCGGCCTCCATTCTATTTCTTCTTTTCTTGAAATTAGGACCTAATAAGTCAACATTCTTACTTAAAAGAATTTGTTTATACTATAAATATTAAATATTTACTAGCGTGATTGGCCGTCAAATATGACGAGTATGCGAGACTTGAGTATTAAGTTAAAATCGAAATAAAATTTTATTAAACCAATTTTATATGCACTAAATAGTAAGAAATACATATAAAATTCACATAATTGCGTGTTTCAGAGACTAAAAATAGTTTTGGAATAGAAATCGTTTGAGAAAGAAATACATTAGGCTATACAATTCTTTTATTTCCAAAATTATTTTTAATTCACGAAAGATTTAATATTGTCTCTTTCTCCCTCTCTGTCTCTCTCCTTTCTTTCTTCCTCACTCTCTCTCACCTATTAAAGCATTCAAAGCATGCAATCCTTACGCATTTGGTATAAGGATTGGGACGACGATACATTCTCGAGGTTTAACAATGTCACGGTCGGCAAGATAACATAACGTTAAAAAGCTTAAAATTTTCAAAAGATATGATTTAAACGGAGAACATGAGCGATTTCATAGCGTGGACAAATTGCAACGACAATAATAAGAAAAGTTATTTATTTTTTTCTTTAGAGCGGTCTAGGCCCGAAGATCATAGGTCAATTCTTTCTTAATTTAATTTATACAAGAGTAAAAGCCTGTAAATTCAAAAGTCGATTTTTTAGTGTTATTTTATGGGAAATAGAAATTATGTACTGAAGTCGAACCCGAGTATTTTTTGGGATTTTGTTTCATAAATCGCTTTTACTATAAGAGACAAACATTCCTACAAAATTTAAATTTTCTACCTACTCGGAAAGTTTGTTAAAAATAGCATTACGGTGAGTCAGTGACGATGTCTGGTGGAGCGTGGTGGAAGTTGTTGCAGACGGAGTAAGAGAATTTATATACAGATGCATAATTTTTTATTATAAATACACCAACATAAAAACAACGATTTTTAGAGGACAGCTAGATAATAGTTGGCACGGTGTCGATCACCACCCGGACCAGTCTGCCACTAGCCCCATCTTTTGGTAATAGAACGAGGCTTTCACTTCCGCGACAGCAGTTTTTTCTGGTTTTCGGGTCCTTCCGGATTTCGGGATTCCGAATAAGAGGTCCCATACTGTATATGGAAGAGAAAGTTCCAATCCATGTCATAACTATCTCAACAATTCGTTTGATGCCAGAGAAAGAGAGTTTTTCAAAATGTTAGCATTTAGAATTTTTGATGCCATGGAAACGAGTCTTTTATTTTTAAATGTGAAACGAAGAGGGAAAGAGACAGAAGGTAGATATATAGAGAGATTAGAGAGAGAAAAATCACATCTTATAATGTGAAATGAAGAAAGGAGAAGAAGGTTGAAAAACTATTTATATTGCGATTATATCACATGCTTCAATTATATTTATATTATAATAATACAATGATGTTCTTTTAATTTTATTTCTTAAAAAATGAGCAACACATGTAATATTTCTTTATCTGTCACCTTTCACCATTGCTTCCAAATTGCGAGCAACGCTGCAACGGGTAGTCTAATATATAATTAATATCATGGGTTTTCCGTGTTTCCGAGCTGCGGGAAATCTTTGAGAGACGCGTTGCTTCTCTTGAACGGAGAAGTTTTCTCACGAGGTTTGGTTGATGATTGAGAGTTCGTACACCTGAGTATCGCATGGAGAATATTATTAACCCTATCATTAATTACATCTAAACAGACCCGAATACATAACCATGCTATGGAGTAAAATTTGAAAACTTGAAAAAATAAACAATTCGATATTATTTCACTTAATTTTTAGCAAGCGATCCAAGAATTCAGCAAGTAAAGTTTGTGAAATTAGTGTTTATAGACGATAAATTTATTAACGTTTGCTTTCTAATTAAAAGCTTAATGCTACACTTAAATTTTGGTATTAGACATCGCACACCATGATGACAAACTCTCACTCAATACACAACCGAAGCTGGAAATAAATTTAAGATGGTCGTGTACTTCCAAAACGACGGTTCCTCACCCTAACACGTCAATCGACTGAGGAAAAAAAGACTCACGGTTTCTGCAGGAAGAGATGTTATGTCGCCTTTAACGGATAAAGAAGTTCATATTATCGAAAATCTGCAATATTCTTAAATACGGAATAAGGAGATGGAATTTAAAAAGGTTTATGTCTCAAGAAAAATAAAACTCATCTACGTGAAGACATATTTTTCGAGAGAATTTACCCCACTATAACCAAATATTTGCTGGAAAAAGTAACGCTGGATTTTAAAGTATATACTTATTGTTGTGAGAACATTCTATTTCGCCAAAATGTTGATGGCAATCGAAAAAATTTTCCAAATTTGTAATCGAAGATCTTGGTCCCGCCTCTTTAACTTTTATGCTATCAAATTCTGTCGAGTGGAATTATGGCTGGCAGCTTTGAAGCCATCGCAGATTTTTTCTGCTTCTATCCAATTAGACGAAATTAGAATGCGGCGGTCGTGTCATTCACCACTCCACTTTCTCCTGTAAACTCGACCCTCGTGCCATTTATAGCACGCGTGCCACGGTTCGTCACCTATGCGCCATTATGGGGTAATCAAGCACTTGCGGAATCGTGAACTGGACGAAAAGTTAATGCAACGATCGATGCTAAAGAGGTGTCCTAAGGGATGGGGATCGAGCCTTAAACAGAGCCTCGATTATTTAAAGTAAAACCACGACATCGGCGGAGGAGACAAATTTTTAAAATTTGGATTAGTCCATTGAGCAAGTGAGCTGCGAAACGACGCCGAATATTTCAACTGCGCATTTGATTCGGTCATTCATTCAGCATGTTATTAGGAAAAACTTTCGTTATCAGTCCTCACATCGTATGAGAAAACTATTAGATTCGGTTTTAAAACACCCATTTAATGAACTAAATGGCGAGTGGTGTCACACAATAGAGAACGATAGTATTCTCTTACGTGTAATAGAATAGGTCACCAAAAACCGCTAGCTCGCGAAACTTACGATTGCATCAAGTGCAAAAATGGCCCAAAAGTTGGATTTTATTGATAACATTCTTGATTATATTCAGGGCCGGCGTAATTATTTGCGGGGCCTAGTTTGGTAGTGAACATGAGCGGGTCCTATTTATGTATGTATATAAGCGGTGGTGCAAAAAATTGCGTTTTTAAGGACAATGGTAGTTTTTTTAATAAAAAATAGTTTCTGTTAAAATTAATTTTTAGTAGAAAATTTATTGTTTAAAGCCTGGTGGTATAAATGTTTATTAATAGAAAATAAAACCATACCATAATGGAATAGATATCAAATGTGTATTTTAGAAATTATTATAATCACATATCACGATCAACTCTCACAGATTTGTATAAAATCACAAAATCAAATAGTTTTATTAAATATATGGAAACAATATTTAAAAATAATTTTTCTCGCTCTTTTTCCTGCAAATTCTTGACAGATATAATCAACATTTAAAGTTTTTGCTACATCTATTTCTATTGATAAAATTGCAAAGGAAGTGAATCACTCTTGAATTAATGTGAATCTTTATTTTATTAATTCATTTTTTATAATTCCAAGTATCGATAATTAGCGTTCTGCTGATACAGCTGTAACAGATGTAGTGAGTAGTATTCTTAAAGCCAATGTTAAATTTGGGAATATTTACAATAAAAGAAAATTTCAGGCGTATTTTTTAATTTTAATTAATTAAACGAAGATCTATAGAAAATACACTAAGAGGTAAATATGCAATCGTTAGATTACATAGGTATATGTCTATGCTGGAGGCTGAATAGCAAAGAAATGATATATATGAACACTATATAAACGAAAGAGAAACTTGTAAATTTCCACTAACTTTTTAATATACTACCGGTTTTGCCTGCTACAGCATCATCAGGTCACGACAGCTTGTGCGGGAGTTCTATATGTACAGAGGAGTAGGGCAGGAGGGCTAAATGATTAAAGATAGGCAGGTGGAAGAATATAAAATCAGTAAAGAGATAATTTGAAAAAAATATAAAATACAAAGTGAATGACAAATTTCAAACGGTTATGTATAAAAGTTATGCGAACAAGTTAGTAATTAGAAAATGGAAACAATTAACCGAAGTTACAAAAAAGGCGTTACATTAGAAAGTAAAAATCTAATGTGGCCACCACATGACTTTCTCCATATCTGTAATATTTCTAAAAATTCCAAATAGGTTACATAATAATAAATATTTTAAGAAACTGCGAGAAAATTTTAGATTTGACAAAGAACAGAAATAAACTCAAACCATAACCTTCTAATATTGGATAAAGCCACAAAGCTCCAACAATTAAGAAAAGAAAACGGACTGTTACTAATTGTAAGACGTAACTAAACGTCAATTGTTAACAATAGTCTTCGGTAGGTGGCGTGGTGGTGGCAGCTAAACATTTATACAACTATTATTCTAATACATTTTTACACCTATCAAATATTAAAGCAAATATTTCAAAACAACGGATAAGTGACAAGAGTAAACAGCAACTTCCGCTTCACTGATTTTTACCAAAAATTAATAAGATCTTGCGACATTCATAAAAAAGTTAAATGTAAAATTTGCGTTCACCTGACTAATAGTTTTTGAGTTAGAGCATCCACAAAAAGCTATCACATACCAACACACACGCACACACGCGCGCGCGCACACAGCCATCATCGAGAAAATGGTCAAAACGTGTTCAGGGGACCTCAAAACGTGTATTTGCGTTTAAATGTAGAAGTCGATTTTTTCATGAAAACAATACTTTCCCCTTTACTACGTATGGAGAAATTACAAAGGAAATAAATTAATTAGTTAGGAAAGCAGTAAAGAAAACAATGAAGAGTGATTGGTGAAAACAAATTCACTAGCAAGTGTAACATTGTCTGTAAGATCATGGATTACAATTTCCAACTGCTCTAAGAGGTCCAGTCTGTTGCCCTTTGACTCGAAGTGGAGAAACTCGGAAATGATTTAATGAACTGGAATGGCCGTTCTCAAATAGGTGCTTAGCAAAGTGTGATGACGCGCTTCGCTACTCGAAACAACTTTTATGTTACTCGATCCTATTCTTAAAACTTCTTCCGGTCTGCCATATGTTAATAGCGTCACAATTTGCACAAGATAGTTTATAGACATCGCTTTTTGATAAATTAAAAATGGTATCTTTATTATCCAGGAAATGTTTGGCGTAAGTTATCGGGGAAAAGAAGGCGGGTTTGATGTCTCTAGGGAAGAGGTTAGAAAGTTTGTAGGAGAGGGGGCCTATGAAGGAGAGTCTGCGACAGTGCTTAGAAATGCAAGGAATTTCGGGAGAGGAAATAATTTTCTGTGAAGCGATTTTCTTTAATTTATTAGACAGGAGGCGATCTATCTATCTTCCCAAGTGGACTTGGTTATGTACGATATATATAGTCTGAAAGAGATAAAATTAAGATAATTGTAGTACGGATAAAGAAGGTGGTGTTTAAAAGATAAGTGTGCATATAAACTATAAAAGTGTTATCTAAGCATTGTAGAATGGGATTAAACAACAAGAAGATGTCATGACGAAAGGTACTACTAGGAGCAAAATTAGCTTAGAGCTGGTTAAAGGGAATTTTGCATACTTCTTCGACGCTTTATATTTTGTAGACTCGCGGTCTGTTTAAGGGAATGCACTTGATAAATTAAGTTGGACAAAGGATCTCGACAGAGGAAAGTGGAATCCGTTGATTCGAAAGAGACAAAAGAAATCGTTTAAATAATCACTGAAAAGGTTAATTGTTAGAGAGGATGAGCGAAAAGAGGCAGCTCCATGCAAGATATAGAATGTCATTTCCCACAGGTCGCGGAAATGATAAATGGAAGGATCGCAGAATAAGAAGAATTGCTGATTAATCACTGCTGACACTTTCCTGAAATTCATGAATCCCGCCGGTAAATTTGCATTATTGTTGTCTATGCCTCCACAATTTCAACTTGAATTTTCTTTATTGACAATTCCTTACCATTTCGGGACTATGAGCAATATGCTTAATTTCAATTCACAGTTCTTTAGAAGTCTAAAAATGCTAAAATGACAATAGAGGAATAATGCTATCCGTGAGAGAATTTTAAAAATATCGGTTGTTTAAATTGTTCCAGATTTAGATTACTGAAACCTTAATTGCCATTATTTTAATTGATTTACGAAAGTACAACTCACGAAACAACTTTCACCCGAACGCAATGGACTTCCCAAAATTCCCTTCGACCATCGCCTCTGATCACAGGGTGGCATGTCCCTATTAGTCGATTAATTCGACGCAATTATTCTCTGCGACTGCGTATTGTATCTGCACCATTTTGCGCTAATATTTCCGTAATTTATTAGAAGTGCAATGGAAATCTATAACCAATGCACTTAACGAGCGACCAAATTGTGCTCAGCGTATATGGTGACGCTACCTATCGTCCATCAACCATAAGTCTCTTAAAACCACTTATTCACATGAGAATGGGAGTTAACTGGCGGCTTTCAAAAGAAAATATTTTTCAAATTTTCATTTGAACAAAATATGTCGGAGTATCCAAAGATATGCCAATGAAAACGACTTTTTTCATTATTATTAATTATTCGATTATAATTAAAGTTGGATTTTAGAATATTGCCACATTTTCATTATTACTGATGATGCCGAGTTGTCTTTATTTAGAAGATTCGTAAGATTAATCAAATTACATCGTTTTCTCCCTGATGCTATAAAAATTTAACATTTTGTGATTAAACACAATCTTGCCAAATAATAAATGAGAACATGATTAATACATCACTTGATTTAGATAACCTAAGTGACAGAGTTTTTCTTTTCATTTCGATCACTAAATTCCACAAAGTAGAGCCTGACTTTCTTAATTATACTTTAGGGACCAGTTTCTTCTCTTGCAGAATCCTTTGGCCGAGATTTTTTACTTTCTACATACGTAGTATAGGGGAAATCGATTTCGAGATTTCAACGGAAATACTAGTTTTGAGGTCCCCTGTACACGGTTTTGCCATTTTCTCGATGATGTCTGTGTGTGTGTAGGTGTAGGTGTGTGTATGTGACAGCTTTTTTGTGGATGCTCTAATTCAAAAACTATTAACAGGTCAATGCGGAATTTTATATTTAACATTTTTATAAAAGTCACAAGAATTGATTAGTTTTTGGTAAAAATCGGTCATCCGGAAGTGGATACAGTATTTTCTTTTGTCACTTATCCGTTATTTTGAAATATTTGCTTTAATATTTGATATACACAAAAATGTATTGGAATAAACTTGTATGAAATTTAATTTTCTACAGTCAGTGTACAACATTTTCCCATATAATGCATTGTTTAGGAAATCTTCAAAAGTGAATTACTTAGCTGCCACCACCACGATTACCGACTACTATTGTTAAGAATTGGTGTTTAGTTACGTCTTACTTAGTAGGGCTTCTTTTCCACATACGGGAAAGTATTGTATTCAAGAAAATAAACTGATGGGGGCAACACAAGACTTTCTCCGTATTTATACGGCGAATTACATGTTGTTAGCTCTGGGATCGTTGTCAATATTTACTTCCGGTTGACAATTAAGAAAAGAAAAAGGAGCATTACTAAGACGTAACTAAGCGTCAATTGTTAACAATAGTCTTCGGTAGGTGGCGTGGTGGTGGCAGCTAAAAATATAAGATATCTCTTCAACAATGCATTATATGGAAAAATGTATCAGACAAAGGTTGTAGAAAATGACATTTCCTACAACTATTATTCTAATACATTTTTACATTTATCAAATATTAAAGCAAATATTTCAAAACAACGGATAAGTGACAAGAGTAAACACCCACTTCCGTTTGACAGAATTTTACCAAAAACTAATCATATCTTTTATAAAAATATTAAATATTAAATTTTAAGTTGACCTAATTAATAGTTTCTGAGTTAGAGCGCCCATAAAAATCTATCACATACAGACAGAGAGACTGACAGACAGAAACACAGACATCATCGATAAAATAGTCAAAACGTGTTCAGGGGACCTTAAGACATGTATTTCCGTTGAAATCTCAAATTCGATTTTTTTTCATGAATACAATACCTACTTTCTCTATACTACGTATATGAAGAAGGTAAAAATCTTTCAATTTTAAATCGGCGTTGATAACGCAGCCATCGTTGGTTTTAAAATCCATTCCATTACCTTTCTGGATACGGCTTTTCTTCAAATTAAATTCTCGTTCTGTGTACACAACCGAAGAAATACCAACATGATAAAAAATAATCCATTGTGTTAAAGCCGTAAATAGAAATCAATTATTTGTAATATGCAATACATAAATCAAATTTGGACGAAGTAAACAAACCAACAGCATTGGATCATTTTGAAACATGAATCTGGCTTATGACGGACCAGAAGGAAACTAATGATCCGGAAAGAAGGCGTCAAATTTTCCAAGGCGGTTTTTTTGCAGCCTAATGACGAGTTTTTCCGAGGCGAATGCAGGAAGATGGAAAAATGGCGACAGAGAAAGTGATCGAAGAGGCTTTTAAGCAGCGCTGAGATCCTATTAATTACTTCACTTTTAATCTCGACGTTGCGTTGTATGCATTAATCATCCATAGTCTTGTTTACAGAAAACATTGTTTACTGGACCACCACCGAAGCAAACACCTTTGAGGTTGCGGTCGCAGAAAATAAAGCTTTTTTCTTTCACTCCATCTTTCTCTCTCTTTCCGAGATAGCTATCGGTTACCCTTGGTTTGACACGGCCATAGAGTGCCGACTCCCACCCCTTTTCCTCTTCCCCAACCCCTTTTCCCCTTCCCCACTCCCTTTCACCCACCCCCTTTCCTCCTCTCCCCCACCCCTTTCCCTTTTCCTCATTCCCCCAACCCCTTCCCACCTCCCCTCTCCCCTTCAGAAAGTTCATAAAAATGTCTTCACGGCCTACCAAAGATGTCACGTGTTTTCATCGCCTAACCCTTTGCGCCTCCCCTTAACCGCCCCTCAAACACAATAAACTGTAACGCTGTCGCCTCCAACTCACGCTCGCATTTCGCTAATGAAATTTTAATGCGACCCTCCCCAAAAGCCTCTTTTTTTACCTCCGCTGCGCCTATATCCCCGCCTCCTCATCGGTCGGTGGAATGACGGTGTCGGCGGGGGTTCGGTGTCCCGGATGGTGGAGGGGAGAGGGGGGGAGGAGAAGGAGGGGCGGATGACGTTTTTTATTGGGAGAAAAGGGTTTTTTGGGAAGGTGATGAGGAGTGGAGACGGGGGGGGGGGGGTTTAAAGGTATGAAAAATGATCCACCCACCATATCCCTAGGAGACCAGAAGACGTTCCCAGAGAATGAATGGCTGGGTTGAAGGAAAAGGCGGATACGAACGCACCGCCCCCTCTGCAAACCTCCTTATGATAATTTTTTGTGGACGAGCATCGACGTGCGAGAGATGAAAAATTGCGCGATTCCCGTGAAATGTGTGAGGAGGGAAAGAGGTAGAGCGAGAGGTAGGAAGACATTTTTTTATGACGCGGTTTAGGATAAAGCACGCAGGGGAATGCTTGGTTTGATAACTTAAAACTGCCCGAAAAATTGGACGCTAATCTATTCTCAAGTTTTCTCATTGATTTTTAATCGATTTCATGTCTCGTTATCAACTATTTCCTTTTTACAACTGCTTTATTCTGTAGATTAATGAAGCCCCTTCTTTATTCAAAGACTAGGTAAAGCTTAGTCACCCCTGGAGGGACGTTATTGTGGCCGTGACCACGATTATATTAGAGATAAATTAATTATTGGTCGACTACAAATGCATTGAGTTTAAAATTTATATCAAAATTAGGAAAACAGGTCTGTAATTAATAATTTATTTCGTATTAACATTTTATAGTTTTCGCCATCCAACCTAAATCAAGCAATAGAGATTTCTGTTACAAACTTTCTTTGCTAGGAGGATCGTTAAATATTAACTATTACTAACTCTATTCATTTTATCTATTCATCTTATCTAGTAAACTAGAAACCAACCAGCTAATCAGTCAAACTTTTATCATTTTTATCTATAAATAATAGGCGTCGTTGTTAAAAAAATATCTCATCAGGGTATGTAATAATAGTCTCCATGGAGTTTTGTGTTTTATTATATTTTCAAGGAATCCGATTTACTATTTCCGTTAAAATCTACAGCACATTTTTAAATACATTTTTATCGCATACTGTAAGAGCAAATATGTGCGAATCAGTTTCCTCATTGCCTCAGAATGAAGATTTTTACGACGGTTGAGAATCATCATTTGAGCTCTTTCGGGGATAAGATGCGATCGTGCTGTATATATCAATAACTAAGAGAACTTCAACAACCAAAAATCGGTTGATAAACCCTGATTAGCTATTCGATTACAAAAGAGCCTTCCTCCACACAAAAGGTCGTCGAGTCAAAAACGGCATTATGTTTATGGGGATAATATTCCTTCTCAGTTGAAATTCAGGCATTAGATGAGCTCCACCAAGTTTAATTTTTGGAAGAAAGAACACAATATATAAAATCAACTCTAACTAGCCCTCGCTGTCGGCAATATAATTTTTCTAGAATAAAGGTGATTTTCAGAGCGCAGAAGTTGCGCAACTGTTTTCCATAGGATTTTTTCTAGATTTATTATAAAATGACTCGAAGGTTCGCTCATAGAAAATTAAATTTATCAAATTTATATTTTTTATCTTCAGGTTACTTTGCCTCTACTTGCTTCCAAACCAATTCTGATTATCTGACAGTAGAAATTTCTTGCTCTGTTGCTGTTTCTCAGCTAGTACTGCAATTTAGAGAGTTCAATTCATTGAAGAGCTCGAAAAGGAACACACTCCCTTCAATGCTATTGAAGTATGGAAATCAATTCCCAACGATATATGCATTGGAGTTGCTATGGTAGTTAATATTTTTCATTGTTGAAAATCGAAAAACTTTTCATAATTTTTTTATTTAAACCAAATTTTGACGCAAATTCAGCATAGATTTGAATTTTATCCTCAAGAAAAATAAACTCCATTTTTTCGTGCAGAATATGATGCATGTCTTAACTTCGTAACTTAATTATAAATCACTTAAAATGGCAATTTTACAAAGTCCTGCGCCGTTTTCAATGCTTTTTTATGTGTTTAAAATTTGAAATTGGGGTCAAAAGTACTCCTAAAAAATAACTTTTTCCAAAATTTTGAATTTTTGTCAGAGGCTGTTTCTAATGATCTATCTTCATGCCAAATGTCAGCTCTATAGCATTTCTGGAAGTACTTATAGGTAGCTGCAAATTTCGATGATTTCGTAAGAATAGTTGAAAACAAAAGTTATTATTGTTAAGAAACCAATCAGTCCCGGAACCAAGTTTTACCTTCTGAAAAAGTGCGCAATTAAAAATTAACTTAATATACTAAGCGAGACCCACAAAATACGATTTCATTATATCGGATGAAAATATTAACGAGTTATAATTCACAAACTACAAATATTAAACCTAAATCCGAAAAACACTGACGCACTCTCAGTATTGGTCTTGTTTCGAACACAACCCTTGTGAAACTAATGCCTAAAAAGCGCTCTGCTTTTCCCAAATGGGGTTTGAAAATTACTTAGAAAAACATTTCCTCGAATTCCACTCGTCGTCTCCTTTGCATGCTAACTGACTCCTCCATCTGGATGCTATTTGGGATCCAGGGTCGTTTTGTTTTACCCTTCATGAGACATGGCAAATACCCTGTCGTAACTCTATTCTCATTCGATGCGGGGTGTCTTCCGGTAATCATCCCACCATCACTGCCTGGCGATCGTGTGTTATGTAGCGATCCCTTGCCGCTTTCAACTCCCAAATTTCGCCAGAAAAAGCCAAAAGTTACGTATTTCACGCTAGATTTCCCGCTACCCGCTAAATGATAATTTTCCCTGCTAAGCGACTCCAAATCTCTCCAGATCTAGCGGAGAAAAGTCAGATTGGCAGCACTGGGGTCCATTGTGTGTTTCCCTTGATTTTCCCTTACCTCCCTCCCGTTTTCGCCCCTGCTATAAGTCCAAACTTGGCAAGAGGGAACTGCGTCAGTATGTCAACAACCGCCCCATCGACTCTGCGCCTCGAGGCGATTGCCTCACTTGCTTAATGTTTGAAGATGGGTCCTGCTCACACCTTCGGCTTTTCGATGGATTTTCCTGCTCTCTCTCTCTTCTCACCTTCCATACTCTTTTTTCCAAGCGAAATTCAATCCTGGGCTTCTCCCCCTCTGTGTTCTTCCTCCTTATTCCCTCTCTCAATTTATCATTTTCTCGATTTGGTTTTTGCCAGATTCTATTTCAATATAGTGTGTGTGTGTGTGTGTGTGTGTGTGTGTGTGTGTGTGCGCGTGCGCGTGCGTGCGTGTGTGTGTGTGTGTATTCTTCGTATAAATGAATAACCTAGGAAATATTATTCAGTGAACTGTGGAAGTACTTATTAAATGACTATGTTATTAAATATGTCCGTATCAATGATACTTGACGTAATAATTGTATTCATAAATGTTGTTTTTATGTTTTCCAGCCTTCATTAGCTATTCATTTGTGTTTCTATACAGAGATTTGAATATTTCTTCAGAATACGTCTTCGTAAGCTTTGCGAAACATATCTGAGATCAAGATACATCTTGTGAACTCTGTAGATACTTATCAAAAGACTACATTATTAAATATTCTAGTATCAATGATACTTAATGCAATAATTGTACTCGGAAATATTGTTTTTATATTTTCCGGCCTTCATCAGATATTCATTTATATTTCTATACAGAGATTAGAATATTTCTTAGAGATACTTCTTGAGTCCTACGAAATATATCAGTGGCACGCGGCTACACGGTAATACTACCTTGCTAACATTTGCATGGTTTTGGAGCATCTCGTCTGCATGATTGTGATACGAGGCATTTTCATTCCGCATATATATTAGGTAGGAAGGAAGATGATATTTCGAAATCTCCACTCTCCAATCTCCTTAGTTATCATCTCACAACCCTGGAAAGTCCATTGGATCTTTCCCATAAAAGTATTTTCTATTTTCATGCTCCTGATATTGTTCTTTCGTAATCACTGTCTTTGGAACATCATATGGACCGTATGGATCTGTCATCCCCAACTAAATCTGAAAATCGGTCTTAAGTGAATGCACACATAATCAAAAAAATCTACGAAGTTTAGTGTGGGCATTCTCATGGCCCTCCAACGGAACACTAAGACGCCTGAACAAACAGTTCACTGATGTTCTTCAATTTGAACTTCTGTCCATTATCGGCAAAGAATGATCCTATGGCAGATTTAAACCAATTATCTCAATGCACATACAACACTTCTCCGTCAACAACCAAAACTAAAAATGACAAAAATAGTATAAATCTTATTCAGATAACGATTTCGGGGCTTCATAGGCCTTAAAAGCCACAAGTGCCATCATTTAACCCTAGAATGGTAACGTGAGTCACTCTGACTCAAATTTCCGAAAGATGAGTCTAACGCTGTTCGTGTTCAAACACGTCTCCCCCCCTCTCTTAGCAGTGCTTCCTCTAGTTAGTTGTCTAGGTGTTGTCATAGGAGCAACACGTCATTTTTCTCCGGTCACCGTTACCGGCTACAATGTATGCAAGAGTTACACAACGGGCTGATGTACCAATGGCATTAAAGTAGACTCAATTTGACAAACTTAATTAATGATCTGAAAGCTGTGATTTGCAAAGCCTTGGGGAAGGAAAAAGGTTCATGAAACACATCAAGGGAAAGAGCGACAAATATCAAGAAAATATTGTCATTTGTGCCGTTATGCTAAGATAAGGAAAACCTCCTTTCTCGGCATATTTCGCAAGAATCCTATCCGTGGCGAGCACCAAAAAAAAATTGTTCCCTTATTGTTACTTTACACATTTCTAACATTCACTGTATTTGACTTTAATAAAAATCATTTTAAAAGTTTTTAATGATATTTCCTTATTCCATATTTAAGTGAATCAAACTGACGCAGCGTTACTAATAGGAGCCTAAAAAATAGCGTTGCCATTCTATGGTTAAAAAATATAGAATTCAAGTTTGCAATATAAAAGTTATTCATAAAATTTTTTTTTTACCATTACGGTAGAGTCCCGACAATCCGACCTTCGATTGTGCGAATTCCGCGTAATCCGACATAGCGAAAGGCAGCTGTGGCGAAAAATTATCTACAAATTCGGACGAATTTTTTAAATTAAATTTCGTTATCTCATTGACAACGAAGGATTGTTACGTGAGCAGATATATAACTGCGACGAGACAGGCTTAAACTATAAAATACTGCATTCAAAAACTTGAGCTTCTCGGCTGAAGCTTCAGCTCCTGGGTATAAACGAAGTAAAGAAAGAGTGGCGATTCTAACCTGTAGTAACGCTATTGGTAACCACAAATTAAAACTCGTACATATTGGAAAGGCCAAAAAACCACGAGCTTTCAAAAAACCTAGCTCCTACTGTTCTACCACTTTTATATAAATACTGCTACTGATGCCATATTATTGAGACGCTGGCGCGACCTCTCCGCAAGGAAGAGAAGTTTGCCTGGAAACAAACCTCAATTACTCAACTTTTTAAACAATAACTTTTTACTTTAAATAATAGTTTTATACTCTATTATGTTAGTTGTACTGTAGAATAATGATTAATAAACGTAATTTCATATGTTACACTTCAAATTTTTGTTTCGTTTCGCCCCGTTCTTTTCCGTATAGTCCGACATTTTTGGTAATCCGACCACTCCTCGGTCCCGTTTAGGTCGGATTATGGAGGCTCTACTCTACTTGTTTGTTACATGAATATAATCGAATTCTTACAATGACTTTTGTCGATTATTATATTTAGTCAACATTCAGCTTCAAACCTGCCCGTTATATTTCTTGGACACAAAATCATATAATTACCACCATGACGATTTTGAGTCTGCGTACATATTATTTTATGTTGAAGAAATCAAATATATGAAATGCAGGATTTCTCATGGCAATAAGTTTAATAGCCTATTTCACCAAGATAGACCGTTTAGCGATTCCCTAATAGTGCATACCATAAAACCTTTAAGTTACGCCATTACCAAAAAACACTCTTTTCAACGTGAACACTATTAATGGTCGCATAAAACTTCTTTGAAATACGCGAGGGCTTAAAAACCTTTCACGGTTTCAACCCTCGCTCCCTAAAAGTTTATTTGCCTCTTAAAAATAAACACAAAAGATGCATAAAAATTCGGAAACCAATGGAAAACCTCTTAACATCGTGAAAAAACTCATTCTAAATTTGTCCTCGGCGGTTCTCTGAAAGGTCGTAAATCAAGGTATTATGTCGAGTCAACTAGTCGAGAGAGAGAGAGAGAGAGAGGGGGGGGGAGAGGCAGAGAGAGGGGTCGAGAGAGGGAGAGAGAGGGAGGGATATATCGGGAGCATTACATGGAGCCCAGAGATCAAAGGGGAAGGAAGAAGCGCATTATGGGACACGTACCTCGCTTTTACAGTTTCCTATTATAACGCAGTCCGACTTTAGCGCGTGGCATGAGATGAATGGCATAAAACGATCCGTATTTATCAGTTGTGAGGATACACTGCGCTGTTATCTGCCCCATTAGATTCCGAAACTGCCAATTTATCCCAATGTAATTTGTTATATATACTAATGGCTTAACCCTATCGTACATCACATATATTTTAACACTTGAATCATTTCATAATTTAATAGCTTATTTATTTATTTATACCACAATGCACTATAATAACGCCGTCGTGAATGACGCGAGTATTTACGTCTGTCTGTGTTGAGTACGTCACTGTCTAATCCAGGTATTTCAAAAAGACGGCCAGCGGGCATCATCTCATTTCTTCATTTTCAGCCAAAACCGAGACGTCGAGACCGTTCGATTCCCTCCAATTTGTCATTTTCCTTAGGCACGCTTTCAATAAAAGTATTAGGGACTATACACATCTTGTTCTTTCCTGTTTTTAATTGAATCTGCAGAAAAACTTAATGTAGTTTTTCTTAATAATATTGTGTAAAAGTCAAAGTTTCAGACTCGGTTAAATATCTAGGAGTCACGATCCATCGTAATCTCTCGTGGGACACCCACATTCGCCGTTTGATAGGTGCCGCTAACAAAAAGTTGGACTTTTTAGGGAGAATAGTTCGAAGTAGCTCCGAAAAAGCGAAAGAATTATGCTATTTATACTCGGTTCTACCGCAGGTCGAATATGCGTAGGCTGTGTGGGATTCCTACGAAAAGAGACTAACTAACGAGATAGAAAATGTGCAGCGCAGGGCAGCTAGATTTGTAAAGAGAAATTACGATAGTAAACAAAGCGTAACGTCAGTAACAGAAAATCTGAAATGGACATCATTAGAGAAACGTAGGCTGCAGGCTAGATTTAAACTACTGGAAATGTTTATGTCGGAGGGACTAGCGAATGAGGCAGTAGGACTTATCAGAAGCCCGTCATATCTCGGAAGGCAGGACAACGAGAATATGATATTCGCGAGATCGATTGTAGAACGGAGCGATATTGAGGATCGTTTTCCCTAGGACGATAAGAGAACATAATAGGAAAAGATAACGTAGAACTGGGGACCTTTGGTGCACTGCACTCCCTGCCATCCACCAAAATGGTGACTTTCAGGGTATCATGTAGATGTAGGGGGCGATCGCTCGTTACCGTAAATGCGACGCACATATTTGAACGAGTTAAGGTTTCATGCAATCGAACTTGAGTCTCCTAACCATATAGTTAAAGATACTATTTGCCAGACAATTGATCTAATATGCTGCTAACTACATAGGAAACATATTTAAAGAAATTATACATATAAGTGAACTATATTTTCTTATATAATTGTTTCAATTGCGTCCATGTAGCATACATGGTATAGAGTTAGAATTTTATATTATATTATCCTTCATTATAAAATGCATACGTTTCGGCGATCGATCGTCTGAAAGTTAAACAAAACTGGATGCCCTTACTTTGATTAAAAAAAGGCTCATTTCATGAACATTTAAGCAAGATTCCAGAAGGCTGAAGACTACTGAAGAATCGAGTATAAGCTTTCTTGCACTTTTATCACACTAATAACTCAACTAGCTGACAAAATATGAACTGAAGTTGGTTCTTATATGTTATCTGATGAAATTTTACTTGCTGCGTGCGAATTCCTACAACACATGAAATAAAAAAATAAGGCGCGTTTTGATATTTTATTTATAGAACTGTCACCATTAGTTCATAATATTACTCTAAAACGGCAAATAAAAACGACATGATAATTAATGTGAATCACATTAATAATTAGGTACCAGTAAAAATTACTTGCATTTTCCAAGTATTTCAGGTGACTATGTTTATTTAGCGGGGCGGGCGATGAGTTTTTCACGGCTGTGCTTTAAGCCTCTGTTGTGACCTTCAAAAATTGCAGTTTGCTTTACCTTACCCTTACCCCTTCCCTTACCCCAATTAAAATAATTATTCTAGTAGAGGACAACATTTGCTATAAAAAATTGACAACAGCATGTATGACTTACGATGGCCGAGATAATAATTATTAAAATGTAATGTAAAAATGGGGTAAAAACTACTCCTAAAACTAACAATTTTGGAGTTTTCGATTTTTGTTTGGTTGTAACCAAAAACCTACAATTGTGCCAAATGTCAAGTCTCTAGCTCATCTGGAAGTGCCTAAACATTAGTATCCTCTTATATGTAAGTGATATCTAGGCTTGGTAAAATTCGTTTTTTTTTTAATCGACGTTTATTTCCCCGATAAATTTTCGACGAATATCAACGCTTAATATTATTAGTAAAATATAGGCTTGGTAGTTTTCGACGTTTATTTTATTTAAATCTACTTTACTTTACTTTCCAAAAATCGGCGTCGAATATCGACGTTCACTGTAATATATTTTACTATTGTTGTTACATTTCGACGTTAATATTTCTTAAAAAGCGACCACTACAATTGTTTATTTTTTGTAAAAATCAACAACGTACATCAACGTTTAATTTTATGCACTTGATTACGAATTTATTTTTCGACGTTTATATTTCTTAAAAAGCGATATCGACGTTTATTTCATTACATTTAATCAATTTTTAACTAGAAATAATTTGTTGTAAATTAAATTCCTTCTAATTTAATTTAACTAAAAGTGTATAAATATAAACGCTTTTTTATGCTACTTTGTCTGTTGTGTTGTTGTTGACTTCGGCCACCAACCTCGAACAGTTAATTTTTCGCAATAAATCAGAAAGTATATTCTACTCGTTAATTCACGCCCCTTATTCACGAAATCGTCATCCTTACTGAGAAAAAAATTTCGAATCTCCAGCTCATTTGGAAGTGCCAAAACATTAGTGTCCTCCTCCTCCTCATCCTCATCCTCCTCTGTAAGAAACGTCTATATAGAATGATATATAAACTACCGTTTGAAATTTGTTTAACTAAAAGTTATTGTTGGGAATAATTTTGAAACGAGAAAAAAGTCTTCTATGACCGAGAATCAAACCCGGATCTTTCACTTGCCGTTCGGATATTGTTATTGTTTTCATTAGTTGTAGTTGCGTGGAATACACAATGTTTACCTTCAATATTGGTTTTTATCTGGATTCTTTTGCGATTCATTAAGTGAAGAAAACATCGTAAAACCAAAATTTCTTATTACGTATATGCTTACTATCGTATTACCAAAATTAGACTATTGGTTAACATATTGAGAGAGAATTCTTTGAAAGATTTATGCCAGAATATTCCATAAAGCTTCGAAAGGGGTTCATGTGGGTCGCTTGGACGTAAGACGTTTGCCAGCGGAGACGCTAAGTGTTGAAGAATAAGAGTAAGGTTTGTTATGTTGAAGATACGAAGAAAAGGAGAAATATAAATATAAAGGAACCTAACTCGGATTCTAATTAAATAATAATTTAGAAACAATTTAAAAAAACTGAATAAGTATACACGGTATAAATTAATTTTTTACTTTATATTTCATCTATTTCATAGCAATTTCACCACGGCCGAGCGCTTTCGATAATAATGAAATTGCAGCCGCCTGCAATTTTTTCAAACTATATAATTCATCGATTTGTCATATGTTAACACCAAATATTATTACTGTTTATTGGAATTTTTTCAGAATGTGCAGACACGTGAGTTATTATCAACAGAAAATAATTATGCAACTATTTGAATCTGCTTTCGCAAATATTATGCACTTGTTTTCATATTCTCACTACGAAAAACTCCTTAATCTCATTGCATTGCGAAATAAATCATTCATGAATACATTTATCCCAGAATTTGAGTTATTCTGCAATAGCATGAGTACTAAACGATATTTGTAATTCATTTAATGTTTTCGGTGAATCTCTTTCACGAAGGAAATAAAATAAATGAAAAATAGTCGGATAACCATAGCATCACTGGTACCTATCCGAACACTGCAAAGGAAAAATTCGAAAAGTAGGTCCGTAATGCGATCCGTATGCCTAAACGAATTGGAGTGCCAAGTAATACGAAAATGCGCGCGTCCCGTGAGTTGGCATGCACGTCTGCATCAATAGAAAGAGGAAGAGTCGAGCGACGCACGCATTATAAGACAAAATTTTAATTGATATTTTTAGAAGCAAAATTGGAAAATTGGGATAACTGGAAACTAAAATTCAAATCTCCCAAAATATAGATTTGACCAAGCGTTAAAATACAGTTTATTAAGTATTATTTGTCTATTATTTCAAGACTTCATTACATTAGCTACTTTTGGACGGTGACATTTCAGTTATCCAGTTAATTTGACTTCCGTAACTAAACTTACGGAAGAAATCACATTGTACCAATAAAATAATAAAAGTCTTTTATTTTCGTACATCTGTTAATTGTATAATTTTATATTACCAAATATTTGTTTTGAAAATTCTAAGCGCTACTTAATATCAAATGATATTTATTTATTCATTAATATTTCACATACAGAACACAAAGGACCAATTTAAAATGAAATCTATAACACAACAACCAACAACACACAAAAATCCATGTGCTAGGCGGGATTCGAACCCGCGACCTCAGTATTCATTAGCTGATACTCTAACCACTAGTCTACTAAGGCCGACAATGACTGTGAATGTAAAGAAATTGTACTACTGTCTACGAGGTTTTGTTGGTCAGTGTCAACTGCTCTGATTGAAAATTAGCGCAAAACGAGAAGATCTCATATTATGAGCATTCGAATGACATTCCATGCGCGCCTAATAAAGTATAATGGTCATCCGAAATAAATTAGGAAAACAGGCTCTTTCGACTGGCACAAAATATAAAAAAAAAACAAGGAAATAAGTTAAAGTCGAATTGATGGCGACAAAGCGATAATCAGATATAATAATGAGATGAGGTTGAAGTGCTGTCTTACATCGCATTCCTGCGATATGAAGGGTTTTCCAAAACTTCCCAGCTGTTAGGTTTAACTAACGATATGCCAACGCTCTTTCCTTTAGACCGTAAATAAGAAAGGCGTGATGATATCTTAGGGAAGAAGATCAAAGAAATTTAAGAACAATTCGAAAGAATGTTTCACAAACCAGAAGTTACATATAAGGAAATTCGCAGTTCACTGTGAGAAAACACGATCTCCGGATTTAACGTCATTACACTGATCTGGTCGGGGCTTTACAATCAAATCAACTGAGGGTGACGTATCACGTCGAAACCATTGTCGGAAGCATATGATTAAATAGTGAAAATTACAATTATTTCAGATAATGGGCTTTATAAAATGTGAGGTTTAGAAAACAAGAATTGCAGACGTGTAAGATCTGCGAATCCGCAATGTCACGTCAGCTGCTAAATTCATCCTAGAGATGCTTGAGAATGTATTCCGCAATGCAGCCGCAGTATTTTGTTTTTCCAGAAACGCTGATGGTGGTCAAGTCGAATCTTACATCTTGTTAGACCTAAGCATTTATGGACTGCAGAAAATATTATAATAGCATTATTTCGACAAAATAGATAGGGTGTTTTGGATTACTCTGCATTAAAAAATGATCCAGTAAATAGTTGTAGTGGAGAGAGGAGGAGAAGGAGGGGGAGGAGGGGAAGGGAGGGGAGGAGGAAGTGGGAAGAGGAGGAAAACAATGGAAGCACTATAAAAGCGATCGGTTGCGTTGCGGTAAGGCTTGATAAATTGAGTGGAGCGGAAAGAAGAGAAAAGGAAGAGAGAGGAAGAGAGAGAGAGAGAGAGAGAGAGAAGTGGTTTACGGAAAGGGAAAGAAGTGGAGGGGGAGTGCGATCCTGATGGGGTCCTAAATGGAGTAGCTGCAAGAACAAATTGCGTGATGTCCATGCAAGAGCCCTACTTATTGACTGGCGAGGAAAAAAGGAGTGTGTGTCCAAAAGAGTGGACTGATGGGGCGTGGAAAAAAGGGCTGCAGAAGGGAGAGGGGAGAGAGAGAAGGGAGGGAGAGGGGAGGAAGAATGGGGGAGAGGGAAGGGAGAGGGAAGGGAGGAGGAGAAGGGAGAGATGGGGAGGGAGGGGGAAGGGAGGGGGAGGGAGGAGGAGAAGGGAGAGAGGGGGAAGGGAGGGGGAAGGGAGGGGGAGAGAGAAGGGAGGGAGGAGGAGAAGGGAGAGATGGAGGGAGGGAGAGGAAGAAGAGAGGGAGGAGGAGAAGGGAGAGAGGGGGGAGGGAAAGGGAGAGAGGGGGGAGGGAGAGGGAGAGAGGGGGTAAGGAGGGGGAGAGAGAGGGAGGGAATGGGAAGGCATGCGTGGGCGGAGGAGAGAGATCAAGAGATAGGAGGTGATGGAGAGTGAATTGGGGAGAGAGAGAGTGAGAGAGAGAGAGAGAGGCAGAGGGAGTGAGCAGGCGAAAGAATGGGAGGGTTTATGTTGAAGGGAATACGCCAGTCTGGATAACCTCCCATTTCCAGAGCTCTTCTCCTCTTTCTTCTCTGCCGCTCCAATCGCTCGCAATTCCCAAACACACACGCACTCAACATGGTAAAACTCATATGGATTCCTGCGCGTGGTTAGCAATTACTAGACTGCTTAGAAAGAGGCGGTTTGATTCCGAGGGTTTCTGGGATACCAATCAACATCCTTCTATGTTATTGATTTTAGCCTGCAAACAAAAGGAATTAATTGATTGGTATAGGCTTTAGTGTTTTGCAGAGAGTACTATAACCAACCAATGGCTAACGTTTGCTGTATTTCAATAAATGTAGAAAGATTTCTAACCACAGATATCTATGTGTTCGTGCAGCGATTGCAAGATTAATCTATTTAACATTGTTACAAAGAAATATCTGATGAACATCTATTAAGTCAACACCCGACATATAACCGAATGTTAGAGGATTAATTCGCTAAATTATTCAGTAGACCGTATTTGTAATAAAATGGTTAAAATATAATTTTTAAGCACAAAAAATACTAAGATTCATTTGAATGATCTTTTCCTTTAAAACAAAGCAGTTGGTAGAAATATTTAATGCGGCCAATGTCAAAAACAAATTTATTTTTAAGAATAAAAACAGTGAATATATAAAACTAAATTTCTTCGATTTATTTAAATTAGACCAAAATTGGTTAATATGAATGAGTTAAAATAAGCTCAAATTCTGCTTTTTGGGTGACAATCATTCTTACAATTTTAAACAAACCTTCTAGGTATGGTCTCAATAAAGTGATATTACACTGTCATATTTTGACAATACTCGTAATATAGACAATGTCGAGTAAATTGTTTTGCTACAGAGGATACCCGAAGTGTTAATATTTCGTCATTATAAATGAGGCAATCAGTTTTGAATAGGCCTTACCAATATGCAGGATAGCTACTTGTCCTATGTTATTAAAATTTCCATAAAATTATTGTATAACCTAACAGTGTACGCTGCAATGTGTAGAAGAAAGTGAAATTTCCGCTAGCAAGCACACAGCGGCGGCGATTTCGCCTCTGTGTCGCGCAATTGCAGTGCGATCCCGCATGCGATGGCCGAGGATCAAGAGGAGAGGCAATCGACGGAACTTAAGAAAAGAAAACTTCTCTATGAGTTCCGAATATAAACCGTGCATCGTAATGGATTTCACGGACCATTTCAACGCCTTTTCCGATGATTGAATGTGCTCGCTTACCAAAGATAGGCTAAACTCTAGTTTCAACTTGCTCCTTTCAAAAAGCATATGTCATTCGACCCAACCAACCAGTTTTCCTGGTCCGTCCTGGATCAACAAATATGTCTAACGTGCACTGGTAGGAACCAACAGCTTAAGGTTATTTAAAAGTTGACAGATTTGTGCCGCTACATAAATGAAGCATTACATCCCTTTGATGGACGGAATGCTAGACTACACGTACGTAGTCACAACCGCAATGCACTTCAAAATGGAATAGACTTTTTTAATAGAATTTATACGTTTTCATAACTCACGAGGAAATTTTCTTTTGTAATGACGAACTAAATTGGATTTGAATAACAAAATTATTTTATGAATTACAATTTAATAGACTAATCAAAAATTGTGTTCATTCGTAAGGTTAATATTTTTGTAATGTTTTCCTTCAAAATTCTGTTTTATAATCGAGCAAGATGATCCAAACGGAACTTATGATGCCTACTTTCTATTTCATTATTTATTTATTACTGATTTTGGTTTTAATGGCTTTAAAATCACCGCGGATGTGTGGCTCTTTATCACGCGTATTTGTGCGGCGAAAATAGCGCGTGCACGTATATACCGAATCTTATTCCAACAATAGTTGTTGCTATGGCAACACTGTCAAAATGAGTTATAAAAATTGCAAAACAGCAGTATTTAAGTAAAATTCTAATAAATACAATCGATAAGCAAAATTCTAGGATCAAAAATTAAAATTATCATTCCTTTCCTCAGAGAATAGTACAAATCTCGCTCCGATATTACAATTCTAAGATATTTTAGTGTGCAAGAGGAAATTACCCTGAACGATGGATTTCAGGTTCCCCATGTAAATCAAATATTCGTAATCGTTTATGAGTGTCACCTTAATAAATAGGAATTACTCACTTAAAGCAGAAATTTGTGTCTCGCAGGCGTTCCAACAACACGGAATCAATTCATCGAAGTATCGCCGCCTCTATAAGAACGGTAGCGAGTGTGACACTTTCTTCCACCATTCTTTTTCTGTTTCTCCCTCTCTGGGAAATTTACCGTTGCGTGATATATTCTCCCGAAGTACAACAAGAAAATCTTTTTCCAGCTGCGATATATATCGTGTAATCTGAATGGTTTCCCATATAACGAAGGTGAATAAATCTCCCAAAACAATTTCCAATACGTATGAAACAGTATTTCATCTTGAAAGGTACTCAGCTTCATCACTTTCAAAGCCACGTAACGATAAAAATGGTCCATTTACACGATCATGCTCGGATAGTGGAAGTTCACATGGGAGGAAAGAAAAAAAATGCAGCTGAGATAAATGTTGAGCATAAAATAGGCAGTAATATTTGTTTGATTAGCTTCTTAGACCTCGATGCCAAATTTAGTGTTGTGTTAGAAGTTGTCGAACGAAAAATACTCCTCTAACATTCTTAACAAACAAAAGGGTATTTCAAAATCAGTGTCGCTTAGTTTTGCCAAGGCATTTACTATCATCATCAGTTTCTCAATCGCCACGATTTATTGCTTTTCATTTTCTTTTATTCTTTATAAACTCCTTTAGTTGCAAACTTTCATGTATGATTTTGTTTTATGTATTCCAATCCAGGTCTTCCTCGACCTCTCCCTTTTCCCCGTAATTTCAATTGTAACTTTTAGAATGCAAACATGTCTTCACACATATCTATCTTGCTCTTCGTTTCGCTGCTAAACGCAATATATTTCTCTTTCCTACGATTCTTTCTAAGCTAGTTGCTCTGGATGTCCATTTTAGTTTTAAAATGTTTTTCTTCAATCTCAAATTATCTCTTATTGTCTGCTCCAATAGTCCACATCTTGCAATTCCTCATGGCTACACGCAAAACATTCGACGAAATACTTTTTCTTACTTGTAAAGATTGAACCTCTCTAATCCAAAATTCTGTGGTTCGGAAACATCCGTTTGGAAATTGTAACGTTGATTGCGTTTCCCAGTGCTCTGTTCTCCTACAGTTTAAGAAATAATTTAAAAATGTTATAAACGTGCCCACCGGGAAGTTGAACTCACGGTACTCATAAATTGGCAACGATAGTTACACAAATTGTCTGAAGTTTAAATGGAAAATAAATTCCCATCAATAGAATACAAATTTATTTCAAAAGAAATCGGAATATAATCTACAGCAGGGATCTCCAACCAGTCGATCGAGATCGACCGGTCGATCTTTGGCCCTTCTAAACTTGATCGCGGAGACTTCCCTCAGCGCTATTACTTTTTATTGAATCAAGTAAAAAATGTTGAGGCGATATAGATTTCAACTTTGATTGATAGAAGTTCTCATAGTTCGTTAGTGAATGTAGCTTTGAAAGTGAAGTCATTCTTTGGCTCAACATATTTGTGTGAGTCAACGTTTTCTTGTATGAATGGAATCAAAACAAAGCAGTTTAACAGACAAAGATCTGAGTTACAGTATTCGAGTTGTAGTATAAACTTACACACCAGAGTTTTCCAGTACGTATTGCAGAAAACACGCATTATCAGAGTTCGCAACCAAACTGGTAGAGCGTGTTTAATCAAGACTTGTTATGACGCTGGTTTCTGTCTCCCAATGTTTGGATAAATTTTCAGGTACACCCTCACCCACCCCCCCCGGTCAACAATGGCTCACGTAAACATAGATACGCCTTTCTGTCGATCCTCGGTAAATTTACAAATGAAAAGTAGATCTTGGATGATGAAAGGTTGGAGACCCCTGCTCTACAGCATTGATGTCTGAAGACAGTCCTGATCTTGACCGAGAGATAGAATTTAGGATAGGATAAGATAGGATTTAAAGCGTCACAGATAAAGCAAATTATACGCAAGCTACAGGAATATGCTAACAGCATGTCCAATACTGCAGTGAAGTATGTGACAAAGATATTTAAAGACGAATCTCTGGATGGATGAATGAATGTGGATCAAGGTGAACCTGTTGTGAATAAACAACTGACCAACGTTGGAGTTATCAAAATCGTACAAAAGAAATATAATTGGTAAAAATTTGATATTAATTAACAATTATTAAAGTTATTAAGCCGTTGAAGAGAGAGTTTCTGTTAATCGATGCTCTCAGTTACTCATAGAATTGATAAAAGGGCTGGCCAAGCAATGCTTCAGCTGAGAGATAGAAATAATGAGTTTTTGCATGCTACAGGAAAAGATAATGATAGAAAATCCTAAATACATAAGACAAGCGAGGCTCCAAGATCTATCCAAGAAACTAGCAAAAAAAAGTGATGATAAAAAAAACACTGTTAGCATTGACAGAGAAGTAGTCTCAACTGTATCTAGCTAACATGTACATTCGGTGAAGACCTTGGATGTATCCTCAATCAGTTTGTCTTCAATCATCGCCACAGATGTGTATTCAACCAATACCTTAGTCAACACACCAGACGCAACTTACTTTGAATTAGCAATTAATATTACCTTTTATTTGAAATCAGAACTTCGGCAGCGTTATAGGTAAATAAATAATATATACCTGTACTGCTGTTTATTTTAATATCAATTTTATATTATTTTGTTTTCTCATTCTTTATTTATTCTTATTCTTACGCTAAAAAAACTTAAAATTGCGGCTAAGGTTGGGCGTACAGAAACAGTATTTTCGTCATTCACGAGGGGTCCACATTGCGACTGCAAATTCTTCGGTGGAACGGATTAGAATTTCATCAAAAAAAACAAGATTCTGAAGGAAAATTAAAGTCTAAATATTGATTTTAGCCTTAGTGTTCCAATATCAAAGGACTTCTTATAAAAATTTTAATAAAGTGTATGAATTTGTGGGTTGAATTTATTACTTAAATGATAAAATGAAACTGCAACGGAGGACCGAATATACCTCACCCCTTACATAATAACCACACGCATTTCCAAAAATCCTCTAGTCCGGAATGCCTATAGTTCAGGGAAGGGCAAACTACTGTCCGAGGTTAACATGCGGCCCGCGAGAGCATTTTATGTGGCGCGCTATGCAATTATGGAAACGAACCGTAATAATAATAATAATAATAATACAGATAATTTCATATTTATAGCCTAAAATTGTGGCCGGAAAAGTTTTTACAGCGATGTTATGGGGATAACATATTACTTATTATTGATTTTCAGCAACTGGATCTCTCGCATTATCTCAAATAACTTCCTTGATGAACACTAACGTGGCTCGACGAAACATTTCCATCTTTTAATGCGGCCCGCCTAAGAAGATGCAACTGTTGACGCGGCCCGCCACATAAAACTGTTACCCATCCCTGATCTAGTTCCTTGCTTTCCTGTTTTGTGAGTTTCAACCTTCACTTAAATTAATTTGTTAAGAGTAATTTTTCGAAAAAACGCTTCCTTTACTAGATTAGTTCTCCTTTTTATATACTTTGAACCACGGAAGAAGTTATGATAGTATACAGGGCTGTGCTCAGACCGCTCCAGTACAAAGTATCACTTTTTAATATTAAAATGCTGTCAACTTATTCGTGATTAAATAGTGGAATTAAAAAGTTAGTAATTTAATATTGTTTTTGGATTTTCTAGGTCTTAAATACTAAGTGCGCGAGTCTACATTTGAAAAAAATAGAATAAAGTGAGATTTAATTGGGCCAAAAATAACTGCCTTTCTAGCGGCGGAAAAAGAAAAAAGCCTATGTATTCTCTAAGGCATGATAAATTGATAGCGGACTCACTGCTGGTCGCTAAGAACTAATGTATTTTTAATATTGCATTGCAAGCATTTCATCCATCCTCTTCGCTCTTATAGATCTGTGGCTCTGTCACGTTAACAATCTTAAGCTGCTGGAATCCCATTATCACTTTTATAACTCCAGTAGGGTCTTCCTTATCTTTATTCCTACTCCATTTTCTCCATTTTATCCTCTTATCCTCGAAAACAGCAAGCCTTCTCCCCCCCCACATACCATCTTCTTTGATATCTGATCTCCTCCTTACCCAATCCTCTACTCCTTATCAAGCCCCTCTCTCCTTCATCTCTCTCCCTTCACCCACTACCCCTTCATCTCTCTCCCTTTGCCCCCTACCTCTTCATCTATCTCCATTCACCACTCCCCCTCCATCTCTCTCCCTTCACCCCCTCCCCCTCCATCTCTCTCCCTTTGCCCCCTACCCCTTCATCTCTCTCCCTTCACCCCCTCCCCCTTCATCTCTCTCTTTTCATCCCCACCCGCCCTAATTTTACTTTTATGCACCGCAGTCTCCCGTCGGTACTTGCAAGCTGCCATCTGACGCCAGAGTTTTGCTCACAAATTTATAGAGCGGCTCGAGAAGAGTCGAATGGAGAGAGAAAGAGATAGATAGAGAGAAAGAGATGGCGCTAGAAGGACTTAAAAATGTCAGCACGTCTGCTTTACGGCTTCAGTAAAACGAAGAGTCTCCTACTACTCATTAAATCCTTTTGGGAAGATCTCATTTCCATTTTGATCCAACTTTAAAAATATCCATCTATTGGAACGCACTAAGTATTTCGCAAAACTTCAGAGGTGCAATTATTGTTTAAAACAGTTCCAAGGTCAAGTGGGTAAGGAGAGATAAAAATGTTGAAATGAATACAGAGAGAAGATAGATTCAGAAAGGAGCGTGTCCTTTGGCATTTGCTTTAACTCTGAGCATACGTAAATACGCAGTACGGAACGCAGATGGCTGTATAATCTCGAATATAAATAATGAAATTTTGGATTTTGGGAATCGAGTCCTTCCACCGGAAGAAGCCTTTGACGCATTCGATACAAATCCCACAATAGCTAATTTTTTAATCGATTGAAAATCGATAGTGGCCCATGTGTTTATGTTCCTCTTTAAGTGAGATTTCTTTCAGCGATTAATTAAATCTGATAGCGTTCCGCAAGTTAAAGACACGATACACAGCAATAATGTATTTTACTCCTCAGCTGTTGCTGCTGTTACAGAAGATAGATTTCTTTAAATGACTGATATTAGGAATGTACATATATCAGTAGTGTACAACCTTTTCTACGTGGCGGGCTGCGGTAGAGCTCTGCACGGGCCTGATTTTCTAGGCCCGGCCCATTACAAATTTGGACCCGGCCTGGCGCGTATGTTGTCGAAGAAATTGAAGGCCCGGTCCGGCCTGTGAGACTACTCACAACCCGTTCTAAGCTCCTCGGCTAGAAAAATATAATTATTGCATCCCAAATTTTCTACCAACATCAGTGGGCTGTTCATTGATTTGAAAAGGATTTCCTTAATCCACATATTTGTATGCCTTGGAAGTTCTCAAAAAAAATAAATTACTATAAAAAATACACAAATATAATGATATAGGTACAAAATATATGAACAAATTTAGTTCGGAGGACGAGTCACATCGTTGTTCACTATTCCTGGGTTAGTTTACCTATAAAAACCTAGGTCACTTATTTGCTGGAACGCATTCAGTACGGAGGATTAGAGTAACTCACCCTCCGTACTGAATGTGTTAAATAAAAACTTATGCAAAGCGTATATGTAAACTTTTATGTACAAACTCAGGGCAAGATGATGAATGCGATGAAATTAATTTGTATTTTCTATTTAATTTCTCATTTATTATAAAAGGAAATGTTGGTTAATATTTAGTTAATGACAGAAAAATGGCTTATTTATTCGGATTATTCACTGTAAAATGTCTTTTCCATATAATTTGAGAACAGAAACTGAATATCAAAAAGATATACAGAGGGAATTTTAAGAAATCCAAGTCCTTTATCTTTGCCATTCTCAATTTAGGGTAATAACCAATTTATTCGGATGTTTGTAGCTTATCTACTTCTTTACAGACACAATATTGTGTACAACCTAAGCCTTACACTTAATCATTATTATTTTAAGGACATGATCTTGTTACAGTTGTATTAGTTACTACTTATATCAGGCTATACTCATTTTAATAGTACTATAATTTTATGATCGAATTGTTATCAAATAGAGCATATTCATTTTACTTTAATGGCAGTGACAAAACTATATTATTTCAGACCTTTATTTATTTTAAGTGCTATGAAAAAATTCTAAAAAGTGTCCATATGGCCATTATTTATTTTTTGCTTTATTTTATGTATTTTAAGGACAAATGTATGTGTGGAAATATGATATTATTACCTTTTACGCAAGTATGAGTAAAAAGAGTATAGCGTCCCTCCGGAACTATTTGCCGTTAGAACTTGGCGATCCACTCACTCGGCGGTCCCCGAGCGTGTTGTGACATGTTTATACAAGAGTTCTGGCACTTGTATATTGCAATAGGAGCCGTAGGTTGGACGCCCCTCATTTATACTCTCTCTTTAAGCTTTTAAATATTGCAGTAAACTAAAAGGTACTGACAGGCTCGTTCAGAACTCAGAACTGTATCAGGATATGGGCCAATAAACGCCAATATTCAGCGGAGTGCGCGCTCTATGGTGTGGACGATGACTCAAGTGGTCATTTTTGCCAACTTTCCAGAATGTAAATAGGTTTATGGTCTCTTCGTTGTGTCTGCCTGTCTGTTTGTCCGTCTGTATATCTGTCCCCTCCTATTAACTTTTGAATCAATTGACCGATTTTCATGACACTTTGTGGAAATCTCTTGCTACTGGGGCCAAGCTCCCGAGGATAGTTTATGTTTCGAATATTGATGTCCCGGGTTCAATTCCTGGAACTATCCTTCCCATTTGATTTACATGGGAAATTTGAAATCCATCGTGCAGGGTAATATCCTCTTGCACATTAAAATATCTTAGAATCGTAATATTGGAGCTAGATTTGAACTATTCTCTGAGGCAAGTAATGGAGATTCTAATTGTTATCGTAGAATGTTGTTTGTAGATCGTATTACTTAGAATTTCGGGTTTTTGCTGTTTTTATCACTCATTATGGCAGTTTTTCCATTGCAGCGACTATTGTTGGACTTAGATTAGGTATGGTCTAGTACAGTGGTTCTCAGGCAGCTTCGTCAGGCGATCGCTCCGTCTGGATGTTTGGTCCCCGCGGACCACGATAATATATGGGAAACAAACAAAACTCGTTTTCTCCATCTGTGGAGGGAAGAAGGGAATGGGAGGAGGTTATGGGGGGGATGACCATGATAAATAAATTAATATTAAGACTTTTTTATTTTATGCTCTTTATAAATGCACTAGCACTATCAAATACTTTATTTACGTGTATTAAAATAATTTAAACAAAATTTATTGTATAATTTATTTTTGATGTAATAATCACTGCTGAGATATAATTTCTTGTTTTTATTTCATAAAAGTAATTAATTTGGAACTTTTAAAAATGTTACAGGAATAGAGAAAAACATGACAGATTATTTTAACAAAACATATCGATAAATTAAAACCTGCAGTACTCTTTGAACCTGAATAAAATCACTTTCCTTTGCGAAGAGTGCCTGCAACTCCCCTGAAAGCCTACTGCGACCCCCTTATGTGGTCGCGACCCACCGTTGGAAATACACTGCTCTAGTAAATACATGCGTTATTTTTGCCGCACAAATAGGCGTTATCTATTTTGCTTATCGTTAGAATGTATTTGTAACATTTTATAATGTTACATTGTTACATTTTACATTAGTTATTACAAGTTTTCATTATAATTATAGCTAACGAGTGATAGACTTTTAATATTGACAAAAATCAATTCTGTGATAATCAGTATTCATTTAATTGAAAATAATTATGTGGAATTTAGGCAGTAGTAGTTCTTTTTGGATAATGTTGTTTTCATTTCGATGGGAGATGTGTTCTGAAAAACGACCACACTGAAGTTCAACCAAAAATACATAGAATGACTCCGATGATTTTACTTTCTTTTATACGAAGTATATTGAGAAAGTATTGTAATCGCGAAAAAATTCGACTTCGACATTTAAATGGAAATACGTTTTAGGTGTTCCTGAGTCCATAAAAGTGATTTTCGCCTCTTGGAGATTTTCAGAAATATTTCATTTATTCAAAAATGGCTCCAGATAATTTGATTAAAATCAATCCAATTGTAAAGCCTGATGTCACGTAAGCCATATATCTCTAAAAAATCACAATATGGCGTCCAGTCACATTAAAATGTATGCTAAGCTACTTTACCTAAGCCCTATGACGTCACGCCTCCGCCGCAATCCACTCAAAATCTTATTACAGCCTAGACCGTTAAATGAAATCGAATCATATCTCATATTTGTGGAGAATATCATTAATAATAGCCACTCTGAAGAGATGAACGAAATTGCGCAATAATTATGGGTACTTAATCATAGGATATTTTGAAACAAAATTCGATTTACTCGAAAATAGCTGTAAGGATTTTGATTATACCTTAAATACTACACTTCTAAACAAACCACACTACTATTACACATGAATGAATTTTCTCCCGGCAGCTCCCCTCAGCATGTGGATTTAGTTTAAATAAATGTTTTTACTATGTACCAAAGTTTTTATTAAAAATGTTCATACCTTGTACTGCGCACATAAGTAGTGCAAAATTGGTAATGACACAAAATGAATTTTTAACAATAAATATTAAAAATAACTTCATGAAGAACTATTATCTGATCTATTTTTAATACAGTTTTCACAGATTATATTGCGATGTTGACCACAAAACTGCTTGCATGATGTACATTTCACCGAATATAGTTTGTATCAACATGAATATCTTTTTTCGCATGGGTAATATATAAAAACCCAAAAAATGCTTTGAGCTCCACTATAGAAAGATCTCTAAGACAACGACACGCTATGACCAAGATCTAAAAGCAAAGTGACCACAGTAGGAGAAGACTTAGGGGAAGGCATATCTAAGGGGGGATGATGTTTACTCCGTGCATTCGTGAGCTATAATTAACACAGCTGCTCTGGGTGATTTTTCACTCATAGTGCAACATTTAAATGTTAAAATCCGTACAATGAGGTCACAAATAATACTAAGCCATATGATCCAAAAAATCATTATATATCGTGGAAATAAAACAAACGCTAAACTACAGTTAACTTTAATTTATAAACGTTTTTCTTTTATAAGCGTACACAGTCGATCAAGCGTATATACGTATATGAGAAATATTTTGCAATGTATATTGCGCAGTTTATTTATAAAACAATGGCCTTGCGCTTAGGTAACAGTGACTGTTTGTCTCAAAACTTGGACTGTTTTCCACAGGCCATTTCTCTTAGTTTGCCTGTGATTTATTTGTCAAAACGTAGCGCTTCCGCCGAATGAGTAGAAACTGCAATTACACTCAGTCTCCCGATACGGAATCCCATCCTTCATCTAGCTAGATTCACGAATAAATATTCAAAAAGAGAGACAAACGATTAATTTTGCAGTCTTGCTAAGAGAGAGGCATTGCGTCCCGAAAAGGCAAAAACTAAAAAAACACCCGGGCATTAAACCATACGCCGATTAGGCAGCACCAATCAAATCACGGGAGATTGCTTAAATCACTCGGAGACTCTCTTTCTTTCTTCCTCTTCCTGCAATCCTGCGGCCGTGAATAAGGGCGCCAAGCGATGCGAAATAGAGACTGAAGCTTCGAAAAGGTGTTTTGTAACAACAGGAGGAAATGGAGTGGAGAGCGAAGCGAGGTCGCGACAACGGGGCGACACGCTGAAATCGCTACTGTCCAGATAGGATCCGTGAGTGGGAAGAAGAGGAGTAGCCGTCCGACGCCCCCTCCCCATCCATCATAAACCCTCCCTCCTCCTCCTAACCTCCCTCATCTCCAGACCCTCCCTCCCTCGACCCATCCATCCTCCCGCACTCGAGTCTTACATCCGCACGGTCGCAAGCGTTCGCATGGCATAAGCAGAGACCTCTCTAAATTCCATTACTGTAGTGCAATCAATAGTGGTTCAAATGGGACTCGAGAAGCGACTCTTACAATTAGGAAGCGAGTCCTTCGATCGCCTACCGCCTTCCCTCGGCGGCCTACTTCGGCGCACCCCATACGCCCGTCACTCCCGACCATTCGGGTGCCTTTTTCACTCTATATTGCTAAACATTCTGGGGACTCGTGTACTTTTAATGGGCGTTGCAACTTCAAAGCGTAGATTGTCAAAATAATTCACCAAATCTTTATTTTATTTCTATAATAGGAAGAATGGATTTTAATGAGTAGAAAAATTGCACAGCTTAGTATTATTTCATTTCTCATCCGTATTATAGTATAGCAATCGTACCAAATTTGGTTGAACTAGCTGAAGATACAGCTGAGATATTGAGCGTTATGGACAGAATGACCATGTGACCACGAGAATAAGGGTTTTATTATATTCTGATATGTCAATCAGTCACGACGGCTATTGCCAGAAGTAGAATCAAAAGCTCTCACTAATGGCATATACAATTTCGTCCACTTGACAGATCCGATATTTTCATTATATTAATCACAAGTATGTTAAATAATATGACTTTTCCTTTCCGCAGTGTATACTTACACTCTTCTCCATCCACAACACTCGCATGCCCGTTGGCAATGCGAATGCATTTTCCCACTCCCATCGGCATATCATACTCGATCACTATCCACCCACGGTGACCATACGTCCGGCTGAATCTCGACTTGTCCAGCTTTTCCTCCCCAAGTCCCCCGTTTGACCCGCATTTGAAAACGTGGTGATTTTGTCCTGCCTTTTACTTAGAATGTCCATTGATGATTCCCTTTGTATTTCCTTCCACTGTTTATGCTCACTGCTTTCGCTAACTTCTCTAGTACTGTAGAAATAGGAAATGTGTGGAGAGAACGATTCGATTTCCATATTCTAAACAAATACATCCATGAACTAATAAAATTTCTATGTAAGGAATACCACCCACTTTGGACCTATCTATCAACAGTGTGAATCGAAACTTACTTTTAGAGCTCTACCGCTTGCAGCCTTATTAACTGGCCCTTACAAGCTTTATGGAGAGGAAAATATTAGAATGTTTGTTATAGGATCGCTTTGTCTGCTTACATCTCGAGGAATACCTACGATGTAAATCATTGAGAATTTCCTAAGAATCCCAGATATTTTATGGGAGGCATGTCAAACTCGAAGAGGTATCATGGACGCATTAAAACAATGGCTGTTATGGAAGGGCCGCACTAGGATTGCAGTCGTTTAATGAGAGCCATAGTTGCAAATAATTGTCATTTTCTAGAAGATTGCACGTCTCTTTAAAAAAAATCAAACAATAACTATCGTACCTCCTTAACTAAAAATTCTTGTCTTCTCACTCCACTTTCTCCCCTTCCCTCCCTCTCTCCACTTTCTCCCCTTCCCTCCCTCTCCACTTTCTCCCCTTCCCTCCCTCTCTCCACTTTCTCCAATTCCCTCTCTCTCTCCACTTTCTCCCCTTCTCTCCCTCTGTCCACTTGCTTTCAAACCTCGCGCGCTTACTGACAATATTAAAAAAATGACGGCGCTTCCCGATTCGAACGATAATATTTAAGATAAATAAAAAAACATTAGAAACAAAACGAAAAGAAACATCAGAAATGCAAAATTTTCCATTCATTCATTCAATATCTAGCTCAATATCGAGTTAAATGTCTAGTTATATCATTTAGAAAAAATCTAGGTCTATTGGCATTGACAAACAAAATGACTTTAAACTTCCTCCATACATATCATTAGACTCGTTGAATTCTAAATTTTCTATACCTTCGAATGTCATTAATGATAGAATGAAAAGGGAAGCTATTTATTCTATTAATGTCGCAGCGCGAAAATCAAATAAGGATTCTCGTCCTTGATAGTTAACCCGGTCACTCAATTCTAAGAGCCCCATGCATTTCGATAAATGAAATCTAAAGCTCAAGGCTCAGATGGCATTCCTATCAGCTTCATTAATAAATTGATACATACTATTTTATCAATAATAACCAATATATTTAATTCCGCCCTCTCTCAAGAAAAATTTCAATTACAATGGAAATGTGCTTTCAAAAGGCCATTACCAAAGAAATCGAAATCGACTGAAACCAACAATTTTCGCCCAAACAGCTTTTTGCCTATCATATCAAGCGCCTTAGAAAAATGAGCACATGAACAACCCAGGCTTTCTCTTAACGAAGATAAATTCTTAAATCCCTTTCAATCTGGCTTTCGTTCATCTCACAGCACCACCACTACTCATGTAAAAATCGCCAATATCTTTCGTCGCGCAATGGAATAAAGGGAAGTTACAATCCTAGTACTACTGGATTTCAGTCAAGCTTTCGACTCGATAGACAAAGATGTTCTGCTGTCTAAACTGCTCGCAATGAATTTCTCGCCGTCATCCATAAATTGGATATCTTCTTATTTAAGTGACCGTTCCCAACAAGTGATTTCTATTAATTCTTCCTCTGATTAGCTTATCAACGCGAGAAAAGTCCCACAGGGTTCAATTTTGGGTTCTCTCTATGTAGATAAACTAGCATAATTGCCCGGGCTTTGCCCTGGGTTTAGAGTTTTGAATTTTTCATGCACATATAACTTGGTAACATTTTCATCCAAACTCAAGGTACTCTCAATGTAAGTGGCCAATATTCCCCTTTAATTGGTATGAACAAATTAAATATAGATTCAAATTTGATACCACCCCCCCCCCCAAGAAATCAAAGTTCTGACATCGAGGTGCATATATTTAACGTCTCTTTAATATGCATACCAAGATTTAAGTTTCTACGTTTCTTGGTCCAACACTGATATTGGTAGAGGATTCATCAAAATCGGTCAATTGGTTGCTGACATATCTTCAAACGGACTGCTTTTCGTCAAATTCGCCTTTGTATAATAGAATATTAATGTATTTACGTTGAAATCATAAAATTATTTTTCCTTATATTGTGATAGCTCTGCTTTTTAGATCCGTTCTAAACATGTTCATTTCTAACCTTGATATTGTGGTAGCCATGTTTAGTCGACCAGGTTGAAATATACTATTTGTGTTATTTATTTATATGAAGATTATATATAACATAATGTGTTAAAATCCATGCGAATAGCTCTCTAGAAATAGGTGTAAATGAAGTATTATTTTACCTTTAATTGTTGTAGCCGTGCTCTTAAGCTCGACTTTTAAAATCTTGCTTTCATTATGGTGTTTTGTAAAAATCATATATGTAAAATTTTGTTGACATCCTTTCAGCCAATTCCTTCCAAATTAATAGTTACTGAAAGAGTTTAATTTGTAGTTGTGGCACCCTTGTTTAGTTGATCCGGTCCAAATATGCCATTATGGTATTAAATATATGTGTACATAATAAATATTATAATATGGTTAAAATTGATGAGGACAGTTCAACACAAACCCTTGTAAAAAGAACTTTTTATTACTTTTATTGTGGCAGCCCTGCTTTCTATACCAATACTAAAAATCTTTATTTTGTTTTTTTTATGTTGCACAACTCTTCATACAAAATTTCGTTGAAGTCGGTTATGTCAATTCCTTCCAAATTCATAACTATCGAAAAGTTTAACTTTGCAATTGTGGCACCCCTACTTAGTTAATCGGGTAAACATATGTCATTTTGATCATGAATTGATGTGAAAATTCTGTTCGAAATTTGGTTGAATTCGGTTTTGCCAATTCCTTCCAAAAGCATAATTTTCGAAAAGATTTATTTGGCAATTATGGCACCCCTGCTTGGTCGATCCAGTCCAAATATGTCATTTTGGTCATGTATTTATGTGAAGATTCTATGTATGACGGGCGGACGGACATTGCCGAAATCTGGATCGACCGTTCCATGGGGACCCCTCGAAATCGTGAAATTTTGATCGGCCCTTACTTTACGATCCTTGACCCCGTAGACCAATTTATCCATTTTAGGCTCGAAAATGTGTCTCATCAAAACACTCATACTAATGGAGAATTCATTAAAATTGGTCAATTGGTTGCTGAGATATCTTAAAAAAAAACGACATTTGGACCAACAATGAGGACCCTCGGTCCCTAATGGGCCGATTTGAATTATTTTTGTCACTGGAAATCTCAGTCAATCTGAAGTGGCTGCCAAATTTTGAAATTCCTTTGTTTATTTTCTGAAAGTTATGACTGCCACAGACACACGGACAGCTTTTTTTTATTATTATAATAAATAATATAGATGACTGTTCCTTGTCCCTTAAATACTGAAAACCACCTTTATGCAAATGACTTGCAAATATACTTAAGTTCTACCGCAAACGATCCCGCGAATAACCTAAAATATATCAATGAGTCCTTAGATATGTTAGATAGCTGAAGTAAAAAATTTTCTTAGTGTCAATCAAGAAAAATCACAGGCCACCTTAATTGGTTGCCCCAAAATATTAAACGCTATTAATCATTCCCAAATAATCCCGATAAACATAACAAATTCAACTATATATATTTGTAAAGTTGTAAAGAATTTAGGATTGATTATAGATGAAACACTCTATTAGTACACACATATTTGAATGTATTTAGAACAGTAAACTTTTCTCTCCGCTTCTTTGGAATGTTAAGTAGCAGTACTCCGGTTTCTCAAAAAGCATCTGGTAACTTTCCTCATTATTCTGCATTTTGACTATGTTTATATAGCGTAACAAGATTTATACCAAGAGCTTTCGTTAAAGTTTCAGAGACCGCATAACGTGAGCGTGAAGAAATCAGACCATATATCTGAGTCACGCGTCAAACTAAACTTGCTAAATTTGGAGTCTCAGAGACGCCTCCACTTGCTTTCCTTGCATTACCAATTACATACTTCCACCAATCCGCATTATCGGGGTTAGAGTATCTGTCAACTGATACTAAGGCCGCGGGTTCGATTACCGCCTAGGACATGGATGTTTGTCTTTGTTGAGTTGAGAGATTTCACCGTGAACCGGCCCTTTGTGTGCTGTATGTGAAGTGTTCATGCATAAATCTCGCCGCTGAATTTAGAAGTATAGACACTCTGCAAAACCGTAATACTAAAGGGACCCATAAACTTCTCACTCCTCATCACAGAACAATAATCTCCAACAAGTACTTCGTTGTATCTGCTAGATGTCTATGGAACGAACTTCCCCAAACAATATAAAACTCGCATTCGCTCTTCTCATTCAAAGGACACTGCTTTAAATCCCTCCTATCTTTTCAAAGAATCAGTTAAACGCGCTTGATACTTCAATTTTTAATATTGTCGATTTTCACAAAGCAATACTTACTGTGTACGATTGATACGTTATTTTTTTATTCTCTCTTTTTACTTTCTCCATATACGAAGTATAGAGAAAGTATTGTTTTTATGAAAAAATCAAATTCGAGATTTTAACGGAAATACACATTTTAAGTTCCCCTGAACACGTTTTGATTATTCTCGATGATGCCTGTGTGTGTGTTTCTGTGTGTCTGTGGCCAGGTTTTTATGGATGCTTTAACTCAAAATCTATTTATCAGATCAGCGTGAAATTTATATTTAACATTTTTGTTAAAGAAGACTTGCTGATTAGTTTTTGGTAAAAATTGATTACACGAAAGTGGGTGTTAATTCTTGTTACCAATCCGTGTTTTTTTTAATATTTGCTTTAATATTTGCTAAATATAAAAAAGTACCTGAATAAAAGTTGTAGGAAATGTAATTTTCTATAACCTTTGTTCGAAACATTTTCCCATATAATGCATCGTTGAATAAATATTGTAAAAACTACATTTTTTAGCTGCCACCACCACACCACCTACCGGCTACTATTGTAAACACTTTACGCTCCTTTTTATTTTCTAAATTGTTGGAGCTTCGTGGCTATATCCAATATTAGAAGATTACTGTTTGAGTTTACTTCTGTTCTTTGTAATATCTTTAAATTTTTCTCGCAGTTCTTTCAAATATTTATTTCCATTTAACCTATTTGGAATTTTTAGAAATATTACCGGTATTGAAAAAGTCATGTGGTGGCCAAATCAGATTTTCTGTTTTGTCATAATAATGTTAATATCTATTCGTTTAATCATTTTTATGTGTATTTTATCAATGATCAATTCGTATTGTGCCAAATATTTCCTTATCTATAGCTTACTGTTTTTCATGTATTTATTTTTTTGTTTTCAACTTCATTTATTGATGTCTTTAGTGAATCTCAATATGTTTCACAGGTTTTTCACATCCTTCTTCTTGTGTGGATGTTTTCCTGCAGTGGGTGTTTTTTACGTTTTTCATTATTCAGTAGTCTTTATTTTCCCCCGCACAATTACATCTTTTCTTTTCCAATACATGTATTTTTATTGTTACTTGTATTTATATTGTAAATGTTCGGGCATTATTGTATATGTTTCACGACGAGAGGTTAGGTGGAAGATGGTAATTCTTAGACTCAATCTCACCCCAAATAAAAACCATAACAATCAATCTTCCTTTCATTTTCATTTGTACCCAACCACCGAAAAGAACCTTTCATCCAGATGAAAAGAAAGCGAAACATTTTATCTGTATGTTAATAAGTATGTATGTGCAAACATACACGTACATACATCTCTCTATTACATAAAAATGTAAACCGTGCGAGTGGTAGCGAATAGGGGCAGAGCCCCTTAGTATGAATAGGTGTATATATATACATACATACACATATATACATATATACACACACACAAACATTCATACTAAGAGGCTCTGCCCCTTATTCGCTACCAGTCGCACGGTTTACATTTTTATGTAATAGATATATATATATATATATATATATATATACATATATATATATATATATATATTAACTAAAGGAAAAGAAAAGGTAGTGATGAGGGTGGCAACAAGGTGTTGAGGGAAGCCCAGCGGACACTCACCAAGTTGAGGACCAAGCTGGCAGGCTGCTGGGGGCGTCGAAGAGACACGTAAAACACACGAACACAAAAACACACGCAAGCTTATCGGGCCTATGCCTATATATATGTGTGAAGGAAATATAAAATGAGTGAGAAGGGGAGATGTGTGGGAGAAAGGAATGAGGAACAGATTGAGTCTCCTCACGGGAGAAAAAGAATTGACTTTGTATGGCGTGAAGATGTATATATGTATACGGGCGAAGTTGCGCCAATAAAAAAGGACGATATCTGAAGGGCAAGTGATCAGAGAGTAAAAGGAGAGCGTGAAATGGAAGTGGGAGTAGGGCGAGAGGAAGAGAATGGAATGTGATGGTGGGAATGGAAGTGGGGGAAGGGGTTAATGGGAGAGGTTAAGGGGAGGGGGAGAGAGGGAGGGGGTAGTAGTTGAAGTAGTGTCACTGGCGGTAGTGGTGAGGTTGAAATGACTAAAGGGAGGAATTCGAGAGGAATATAAATCGTGGAGCCGTTGCTCTGATGCCGATCCGCATTCCAATCACCACAAAGAACGGACTGCTCTCCACCAAGCTATTTTACTATTGTTTTTCACTTTTTCCCGTAATTTTTCATTCTCTTTCACTCTCTTGCGTGTCCTACTTTCCCCTATTCCTTCCCTCCTTGTTCCCACCCCCTTTTCTTCCCCTCCCACGCATCCCTTTCTCCCTCCCCTTATTCCTCTCCCCTTATTCCCCTCCCCTTTCTTCCCCTCTCCCTCCCCCTCATCCTTCTCTCCCACTCATCCCTCTTCCCTTTCTTCCCCTCCTCCGCCCGACTCCCGCTCTTATTGATGAGGCCGTTCAGACGTGCGGGCGCCTACGTCGAAGATTGGCCTCTGAATAATTGATCTGCACTCCGCACCAGTCCGGCAGCATCGCTCCCCCTTTCCTCCCCATCCTCCTTTTCATCTCCCTCCCACCTCCCTCTCTTCCTCCTCTTTGCACGTCCACCCCCTCACCTTTAGCCGAGCATCCTCTCCCTCTGCCCGCAATCCCTAGTAGATCTCACAGTTACAAACCGGTACAATTCCACTCATCCATTTCCCCTCCCAATCGCTCCCTTATCCGCTGCCAATCCGCGATATCTTTTGGGGCTGCTGAAGCAAACGGCTTGTTATGGGCCTCCTTCCGGTGACTTCGGAATGTAAATTCGGCATCGATTCTGTCTGGATATTTTTAATAAACTTTTCGCGTGGCTTTGTTTGCCTTTCGACAAACCGTTCTGAAAATCGAATCCACTGCTCTTCTTGTTCACAGTTCTAGTTCAGTTTTACATCAGAAGATCCTTTTTATATTCTGACTCTGAGGATGACTGAGCGCCTACGCATTCATCTTTTACCACCTTCAGCCACACCTTAATTTTACACTTATTTTAAATTCATGAGCCATTTTCTCGTAAATATTGGATAAAATTTAACTCTCTCTTTGAAGGTTTCACTCCTAGATATCATTGGCTCCGCTCTTCCACTTAACGACCATAAGACTTAAGAGTCTGATTAGTCCAAGGCCTTCAAAATTGCTAAAAATCGTTAGAAAATGTCTGCCGGGATAACCCAAAAAGATAAGAAGAACTAAAAACGAAGGGGAGTACTTGTTTGTGACATGAACGTAGCACATCAACGGTGATATCATAATCGCATTTTTCAAGAGACCTAGAAGCATGTTCAAAGGCAGATAGAACGAAATTATAGCTAAATAGTATGACTTGCCAGGAAGAGAAAGGCAACAACGAGGGAGAATTCAGGAATTTCGATATGCCTATTTGAAACACAGAGCGACTATTAATTTATAACTGCATATTTATTCATTAGAGGATTATTGAGTTCGTCTTATACAGAAATAAGCACTTAAGTATCAAAAATCGAAAAATAACAAAAATATAACTACTTAAAAAAAGTTTCATGTAACACATTTCTCATTTCAAACACGAGAAATTTTAAAAATCTAGCGTTCCAAAAATATCCGAGAAACAGGCCACTCAATCATTGTTAACGATTTGAAATTAATAATAACCGCTAATCTAAAATAAACGCAATAGAGAGCGCATGATTTATTAAAATCCATTCTCTCCACTACATTTCTGTTCGGAACACTACCGATTTCTTAGAAACATCCTCGAGGATATCCGAATCCACTCTCCCTTTCAACAAATCTCCCGTATTCTCTTTCAAAATTCGCATACCACAAACTCCCACGCTCAACCCCATCGGAAAAACATCTCAAAACCCCTTCTTCTAATGCACAATTACAGGAAAAAAACAAGGTGGTCCAAACAGAACTTACGATGCCTACTTTCCGCATAATTATTTATTTAAAACTTATATTGGCTTTAATAGCTTTAAAATCATCGCGAAGGAGTTTCTCTTTGTGTTCCAAAATTTCATGATTTACCGTTATAAAATATTACAAATACATTTGAATGGAAAACTAAATTGATCACGCGTATTTCTGTGGCAAAAATAACGCTTGTGTATACCCATTAGAATATGCCGAATGAGCGCTAAAACTACAAAAATGATAGTATTTACGCAAAATTCGGAGAAATGCAATCGACAAGCAAAATTCTACGATAAAAATTAGAATTGCTATTCTTTTCCCCAGAGAATAGTACAAATCCCTCTCCGATAGTACAATTCTAAGATATTTTAATGTACATGAGAATATTATCCTGCAGGATGGATTTTATATTTCCCATGTAAATCAAATGGGAAGGATAGTTCGTGGAATCGAACCCGGGACTTCAATCTTCGAAACAAAAACCATCCTCAAGAGATTTCCACAAAAGGACATGAAAATCGGTCCATTAATTAAAAAGTTAATAGGGGGACGGACAGGCAGACACAACGACCAAACCATAAGCCTATTTCCATTCTGAAACGTATGCTAACAAAAATATCGCCAAACGTGCTCCATTTTATAGTGTTTTATTTCATCTTATGTCTTCGCTCTCTCTCTCTCACCACACGCCTGTGTGAGACGGGTGGCTAGAACGTCTGGCTCACAATGCACCTTGGTCCTGGTTGTTTGTGATTGTCTTTGTTATTATTAGACACTGTTAATCGATCGGCTGTAATGGGCTGCTTAGTGCTAAGCCGATTTTTTACAAATAAATAAATAAAAATAGCAAGTAAAAGGTAAGAGATAGAAGATGTGGTCCATAACGACATTTATTACGCTGTCAAAGAATCATTTTGGAGAACTCGGTTGGTGGGTGCCTTCGAAATTCACAATTTTAGATTCTGAGCAAACGGTTATATAAATATGAAGTTCGAATTTTTGTGACCTGCAAAGTCATCTGCAACACTGCAGAAGAAATAAGTCCGCCACTGAATTTTGAGTGCGATCTATAGTGCGTCTGAAAAGCTTTGAAGACATTTGATCTCTCCGAATCTTTCTCCCTTTCCATTTTTACGTTCAAGTATTTCATCGTGCAGTAACATTTTATAGATATTTATCATTACACTTATTGAAGCTGTTATCAGTTTTGCTAGTTTATTGCATTTATTACAGGTGTGATTCCGTCAGATTCAAATTCTATCTATGAAATGTATACAGAGACGTAACTGTTTTTTTGGCTGATAATCTATTTGACGAGTTGGAAGTGATCCATCGTCCCAGTGCGATAACAGTCTGTATACAGTTACTACCGAATTGATTAGATGGTAGTTATTCTTTCTTACTTTGTTACCTTATCTTTCATTCACTAGAGAATCATAGAGTTTGTATTATGGTAGAAAACCAATGGAAGAATAAGCATTTCAAACTAATTAGTACTTTTCTTAAGTGTTTGTTATGGCTATTGGAGACACCTATCCTTGGAAATTACCTCTTCCATTTTTTGACCTCCCCATTGTCACGCATATCGTAGAAGAATATATGCAACTTATCCGGAAGTTTATTTCCTCTACGGGTTGTCAGTATTTGTTAAGTTTATTGCGGAGTTCCACCACCCGTTTTTAAATTATTCTCTAGAATTGCACCATTTTACAGAATATATACCCTTGTATAATGTTTATTTTTCATAACTTTGGTAGCTTAAAACATGTTTTATAGTTTCCTCGATCAATTCGTTTTCATGTACATCCTAGTACAGTAGAGCTTCTAATGTCTGAACTCCTAATCCGAAAATTTTAAATTATTCAAACATATCTGAAAAATATCTTTAGCCAAAATTTCAATTGTTTGGATTTTTAAAGTTTATTTTCTGTGCGTGGTGAATAGAATTTGTGGAGTAGTAAAAGATAATATACCAAACTACTGTACAAATCAAATAATGTTAAGATATCATTGTTCGAATATAGACGTTTATAGGCATTTAACCAATGCTCATTTATTTTACGCCATAGCGGAACTACAAATTTTAGGCCCTCGTAAAAATAATAATTTTAATACTATATATATAGAAATGCTTACGGAAGAGGAAAGGTAAATGGGATAAATGGATGGTAACCAGTTGTTGAGATAAGGAAGCTCAGTGAGCACTCACCAATAAGATGCCTTCAGGTTGCTGAGCTGCTGGGGGTGTCGAAGTGACACACGTAAAACAAAAACAAAAAACACGGAAGCTTCCGAGAGTGATCCCTTCGATGGCATAGGAGAGAGACAACATACTTTATATATATATACGTTTGTAACCAAATTCCCGGTATTAAAAAATTATTTAATTCGAAATATCCAATTACAGAAAATTGGACTCGATCGAAATTATACGTTAGGAAAGGGTATTTAGTCAAGAAACACTTAGAGCATCATAGTAAATTGGACCAGAGGATAAAATGCTTTCCTATCGTAGCTGTATCACCGTATGAGAGTTCTTCGCCTCTCTCTCTCTGCTCTTTCTCCAAATTCTCCTTGTCCGTTCCTTCGCTACCCCTTCAGCTAAACCAGGCGACGCTGACTTCACTACCGCAGGGGTCGGAAGGTGGGATTAGACAAATGTCCACTCCTGCACGACGCCGGACGGGAGTTCATGGACGAGGAAGGGCGCGGAGGAAAAATTACACCTCTCCCGCTCCGCGATTTTTCACCTCTTAAGAGAGGGCGTACCAACACTGGATTATGCGGCGGCGACCGCGCAACCAGAAAGGGATTGTGGCATCCAGGCGTGAAATACGAGTAATAAGAGGTTAGAAAAGCGAAGAAAACAAGGGGGAGAAAGAGGGAGAGGGAGGAGAGAGAGAGAGAGACGAGGAGGAATAGAGAGCGAATGGGAGCGAGCGGGAATGATGGAAGAGAGGCGTAGAGAAGGGAAGGGGTTGGAGAGTGAGCGCAGCAAAGGGAAAAAAACCTCTGAAAATATGACTGAATCTTTCATTCTCTATCTTCTATATTTTTTCACGTAAGTAACTAGCGCTATTCTCGTAATAGCGTTTCTGTTGGTTGTGACATATTCGGGTGTGATTAGTTGCAGAAAATTTGTCCGAATAAGTTAGAATTTTGAAAAAAACCATTGCTAGAGAAAATGTGATACTATTTAATGTAATATTTTTTTACATTCAAAATCCACTAAATTCCCGCAAGACAGCCATGCAGCTAAAAACAATTTAAGAGCGCATCTATTCGCTTCCCGGAGCAACAGCAAGCTAATTAATTGAACTCCATCAAGGAGACCACCCCTTAAAGCTGCCATTAATAAGGAAACCTAGATTGGGCGCCTTAGCAAAGTTTTTTTGTGTCCCTTTTGTCGGCATGGCAAATTCTGTGCTACACGAATTCATTAGCAAATTAAATCATTTCGAAAAACGATTATTGATCAAAAACGAATATTATTTCAGTACGTGTCAGAGTCAATACGCACATGCAAATATGTGAATGGGTAAGCTTAATCATTATCGAACGAGTAAAAATACGACTCCCTGCTGGAGCGCTATAATGGCTTTCGAATGCGCCCGTCGTGGTTTTCCTTCGTTTTCAAATGAAAATATGAGATGCATTTTTACTCACGCTGGTGATCCTAATATATGGACCCGAGATATAAATTAAACGACCGGACTCCAGGAGAAGATTTAAGTTGCATTTCCATTGGAACGAGAACATGAGATTTATGGTTTACGTTTAGAAGTGGTAAAAATCGAGGTAGGTATCTAGCACGTAAACGCCCGAGATAGAAAGTTAATATTTTTTTCCTCCAAAAGAGTACTATTTTCAAAAATGCACTCTCTTGACGAAATATCCGAAATTTCCAACTCTAAGTTTGAAAGAAATATATATAATGTGAAGACTTCTAAAAAAATTGTTGAGCTCACCTTATTGAAGAATATTTTTTCTTCAACTGTGACTTTTTGTAGCAAGATCTGATTAAATTTAAACCTTACTTATTAACAAATGTAACAATCATTAATATGGGGTTGAATAAAACACCCTAATTCAGTATATATTAGGTGAAGTTAGCATATATTTACAACTTTTATAAATCAGGAAATATTCAGAACATGTAGGTGGATTAGTAAATTATTAAAGTAATACTTTTAGTGAAATTTATGTGACCAAACCTAGAAAGGAGCTCAAAAACTCAACTAAAACCTAATAACCACTTGTCAAAATCCACTCGTTCATAATTCATTTCGTGGTGGGTAAGGCTAAAAATCGTCTCTCTACTGCCCTTTATCTCGCCCGTGGCCTGGGAAGGCGTATTTATGGGTCCCTGCTCAAGAGGCATTTAAGAATATTTTTTTAAAATAAAAACAATAGTTATTTTATGGTGAAAATATTTTATTTTTTCTGTTTTAAAGAATTCTGACCCATTATACCAGAGTAACTGTTTTTAACTAGAAGATTTATGATCAGTGTTGAATCCAAGGGGAGGCTCTGGGGATATTTTCACTTCCTGTGGAATAAATTTTTTCTCCGGGGGAAATTATTAAAATTTTAATTTATTTATTTAAAATTATGAAATGTTATTGAACCTTTCAATAGAGAATATGATGACAATTGGTCGAAAGTGATGTCAGGTGTTAATTTTGAACACTCACAAAACCAATATCTATTATAGATTGGGAACTTAGCGGACCATGCTCATGCCGACAAAATCAAAAATACATTCAGTTACGACAAAAAAGTCTATCCTGGCATTTTTCCATTAGAGACAGATGCTAAACACCATGTCGTAAACCAATGATGGAACGAACAAAGAAGGTAACAATTCCAAAGAAAATGAAGAAATTGGAGACACCGTGGCAGCAGTAGCGGAAAAAAGGTAAACGAAGTAAACGAGGAAAGTGCTACCAAAGAATACGAAGAGGCCGAAGAGACGGCGACAGCGGAGGCTGTAACTACTAAAACTGAAGAAGGTGACAAAGTGTGTGATAGCAGAAAAAACACAAAATACCTATATATAAAATTCGTAGTCAAAATGATTGACCAGATGAGGAATCGATGAAACGACAGAGCGATGTTGCTCATGCACATAAGCGCAAAGTTCCAGTCAGTAGAATCATTCCGCAATATTACAGAAGAGGAAGTAAACAAAAGTGAAAGACGCACACATCATGCGTGCATACATGAAAGGCGGAGGCGTTCTTTACGATTTATGTAATCATGTCAAAAAAGATTAATATTATTGTCTTAGTATATAGTCTAAGGATTGGTATGCCAAAGAAATATCGAATTTTATTCAGCGATTTATTTCCTAATCGGTTGTACTAAATAAAAGAATCGACCATTATTTAAAACTTATATTACTAGAATAGTACTAATATAATCTTTATGTTACATTACGTTACATTGTACTTGAAAATCATCCGAGGCGAGAATAGATCGAGTTCAATCGGCGGCTGAACCCCTCGATAGTCATTGAATTGAAGCTATAAATGCGTCGGCGTATTCATTGTAACTACCTTAGCGAGTTTTCAGCCATCCGTTATTTTAACAATGGTGACAAAAAGTGTGCTGATCATGTTGACAAAAAAGGTACTTCCAAATCTCAGGTTGACAGAGGAATCCGACGAAGTTATTACATGAATTTTAAAATAGTCGTAGCTAAATCGTTGTTGTTAAAATCCACCGGAAATGAGAAATCAAGGATAACAGTTACGCTTGCAGTCACGACGGACTGGCGAAAACTGACTCCCTACGCAATTTTAAATCGTAAAAGGAAGCCAAAGGAAAAGTTAGCGTCAGGTGTAATCTTTCACGCGCAGAAGGCATGAATGAACGAGGAACTTGTGTTTGATTGGCTGAAGGTTGTTTGGGGTCGCGTTATATTCGAGGTTTAGTTATTTCTTGAAAAACTTTCCAAAAAATCTTAGGGTGGCGTTATATTCGAGGTCGCTTTATATTTACGTTCATTTCTTCCTCTTGTATAATCCATGTCCCTTCATTAACTAAATGTTGCATGCACACGAAAGAAAATTAAATTAGTTAGTTATTTATAGCTGATATTGTTTACTTCAGCTACCACGAAGATTGTGTTTGTTGACAACAACTAAATACCAAGGGTAAGTTGTTCTATGTTTGATTTTCATGAAATCTGCTACTCCTTCAATGAAAATGTACTGAACAAAACATATGCTATTTGACTAGTTCTACAAATTTAGTTTGAAATGTTTTGTTATAAGTGATATTTTAAGAGATATAAAGAAAAATTCATTTTTTGTCAACAGTAAAGTGGCACTCCCGATTAGGCTATGTTAACCACTTATACCGTTATATTATTTTCTCTCTCTCTTAGGTTTGGTAATTGCTTAATACCACATATGTCGGCCGTCCCTCGTGGTAACAAGTTCACAGCCGGTCTGAATAATCCTCATTGACATTGTTTTTTTTTTAATTTAACATGATTTTAAAACCTTACGTTGTTCATGATTTTCTTAAAAACTAAGACTAAATTTAAACTACATAATAATACAATAGAAAAGAAAGACTAGAGATTGGTATCATTATGTACATGAAAAATATAATTAAGACAAGAAGATATCAAACTAACTACTGCAAATTCTTTTTTGTATTTATGTTTCTTTATTATTATTATTATTTTATTGTTTTGTTGTTATTTTATTTATTTATTATTTATTTATTTATTTTTATTTATTTATATAATTGTTTATATATATATATTAATTTTTTATTTATAATACTTGTATATTTTTTTCTCTACAGATAGCTTTTGTTTGAATACGATAGAACTTTTTTACAATATAAGAAAATAGCTGTATTATTTTCTAGGACTAAACTAAATATAATGTGAAATTAACTAATTACCTAATAAAAAAAATCTGATGTGGCCACCACATGACTTTCTTCTCATCTGTAATATTTCTAAAAATTACAAATAGGTTACATAATAAAAAATAATGTAAGAATCTGCGAGAAAATATTAGACTTTACAAAGAACAGAAATAAACTGAAACCATAGCTTTCTGATATTGGATATACTCACAAAGCTCCAACAATTTCGAAAAGAAAAATGAGCGTTACTAAGATGTAACTAAGCGTTAATAGTTAACAATAGTCGACGGTAGGTGGCGTGGTGGTGACAGCTAAAAATATAAGATATCTCATAAACAATACATTATATGGAAAAATGTATAAAACAAAGGTTGTAGAAAATAAAATTTCCTACAACTTTTATACAAATACATTTTTACATTTATCAAATATTAAAGTAAATATTTCCAAATAAATGATATGACAAGAGTAAACACCTACTTCCGGTTGACCGATTTTTACCAAAAACTAATTATTCTGACTTTTATAAAAATGTTAAATATAATATTTCGCGTTGACCTGATTAATAGTTTTTGAGTTAGAGCGTCCACAAAAAGCTATCATATACAAACAAACACACACACACAGACATCATCGAGAAAATGGTCAAAACGTGTTCAGGAGACCTACAAAACGTGTATTTCCGTTGAAATCCCGAAATCGATTTTTTTCATGAATACAATACTTTCCCTTATACTATATGGAGAAAGTAATAAACTAAAATAATGTTAAATACATGGGGGTGCTAAAAAAAAGAGACTAGAGAATAGAGAGCATCGTTACGGAAAACACCACAAAACGACCCCTTTCAAGTAGATATTTACACTGATTGTGATATTTACAATGGCGGAGAAATTAAGTTATTACATACATAATTATGCATATAATTAGAGAGAGCAAAATTTTTGAAAAGGCTTGGCGGCGATAATCTTCGCATGGGGGTAATTTGGCATTAGGAACTTTTTGGGGCCATAAAAAAAAATAATTTTATGATAGGGTAATGTACGAAAGGAGAGTAAGTTGGTAGGTGAAAGGTATTTTGGGGGTTTATAGAGGTAGGTAGGAGGTTAATATTGAAGAATATCTTTCGTCATCCGATATTTGTGGCGTTTGCTGGTGTGGTAGTTTCATATGGTTTGGAGGAGTGGGTTATTTGTGAGTTTGAGCAGGCGATTAAATTTATGCGCTTGCAGTTATCAGAAATCCAAAAGTGGTGGAATATTGCGAGCAAGTTGTATTTCTCTATTGGTACCAATTTGGATTGTTGGACAATGAAGCGGTGGGTGGATGATTGGATGACTTCGATTCTGGATCGGTTTGTTTTTGCTGTTTTGCCTTTATGTCTTACATGCCAAATTTCATCAACATCCGCTCAGTAGATTTGCATAAGAAACATTCGGACGGACAGACGGACGGGCACGACGGGATCATAAAGCGTTATTTGTTTACTTTTTGTAAGGAACGCCTAATAACTTGTCTGCATGCGCGAATTTAAACTTCAATGCATTATGGAACGACATTCGTTTATTTAAGTACGTCACCAATGCCGATCTTGAAGAAAATAAGAAGAACCTTTTGAAGGACTTCATGATAATTGCCAACGAGGGACCAAATGAGTTAGAAGAGGTTATCGACACATACGCTAAGAAAAAACAAAGAGAATTCAAATCAGTTTAAATCCTTTACTTATAAAAACATATATTCACTTCTGTGATTTATACTATAGTAATTACAGGTGAAATAATAATTTGTGTGATATTCACGTGAAATTGATGGATTAAAGCGATCCGAAGATCTTATAAAGACAGGCATAATCTGTAAAGTTGTGAATAATTTTGAAACGAGAAAAAAGTCTACTATGACCGGGAATCGAATCCGGGTCTGCCATTTGCCGGGCGGATATTCTACCGCTGAACTATCGTAGCAGAACAATTTTCTCGTTTCTGAACGCGGATGTTTTATTGGTTGGGACTTAACTAGCCAAGCTAGTATCAAACTGTCCCAACGGATGTCCTCAAAGAGATACACCGAAGAAAACTCCTCCCTCTCAAATAGTGAGATTGCCAAAGCAAGAAATTGATGGTATAAAGCGATCCGAAGATCCTATGCAGACAGGCATAAGCTGTAAAGTTGGGAATAATTTATTAATTCGGATATTCACGTATTACGTATTCCGAAGGCTTTTCCAAAGGCTGTTGAAATGTCATGTAAGATATATATTTATATAATACTTGCTATAGAATATAACATAACGTAATTTTATATAATATCTCTATTAATATAGTCCTTACTCTGTGCCTAACGCTGACGTCATCAATTGCACATTTTAACGCGTTTTTAACATACTTTCCGATTAGGTAGAAGATTGAAATTTCGCAGGAATATAAATAAATTAAATGAAATAAATAGAAAAACATGGGTTCTACTCCAGGGGGGCGATTTCCATTTCCCGTACGATAACCCGAAAAGCGACTTTTTAAAGTTTGGGATTTTATTCTTTTGGAAATTAAAATTATAAAAAATTGACGCACGATCTTAGAATTTAAACTATGTTTTAGGAAAATTAATGACGTTTCTTACTCTATTCATCTGTTTTCGCCTACTGCTCGAAATCTCTCATATAACTCATTAAAATCACATATTTTGGGAAAATATCGGCTTATAAAACTGATGTTACCTTGCCGACCACGTCATTGTTAAAATTCGAGAATCAATTGTGTCTCAACTCGCATACGAGTAATATATACGAGTGCATACATTGCCTCTAATTATCGCAGGATTTTTCGCCAAAATACGTAACCCTTATGTGCCTGGGATGCAGATATAAACATGAAATTTCTCAGAGATAATCTATTTGGGTATGAAAACTCCGTAAAGAGGGAAAATTTTACGAAAAATGTCCGGGGTCCGACTCTAGGAGATGATTTGCATTCCCCATAAGATAACACGTAAAAGTCAACTTATTGACGTGCTGGCTATTTTTTTTAGATTGAATTAGAAAAAAAGACACGACTTTTTGATCTTAAACATTTTAAAGGAAGCATTAAAAAGTTTTTATTCTGTTTTTTTGCCTAAAGTTCGAATTCTTTCATGTTAAACGTTTAATTTTGTATATTTTGTGGAAATCTTGCCATTTGAATGGGATGTTGCCTTGCCTACCAATTACATTATTAAACCTCGAACACCTATTGTTATTTCAATTCGTATAGGCTTAAGGTTACTTCGAAGTCTTTCAATAGGAGAAGGAGAGAAAGACGGATGAAGAGGGAAATGACATTCATAGTTCGTTTCGTTATTTGCGAGAAGGAATACCTAAAGAGCTGAAATACAGTATGTTGTCCATTGGTCTGAGTGTAAAGTTATTAAATCGCTATTAACGCGATCAAGAATATTATTATATTATATTATAAAACATTTTCTACAATCGAATCATGCCCCATTGCCAAATCGCGATATTTGATATAACTAAACATAACACTATTTTAATTGGATTTCTTTAAATGAAAATACAGGAAATATTTCTAAACGAACTTTTAATAGGATTAAAAAATAACATTTTATGACTTTTATTTAAATAAAGACAATTTTCAGGAAAAAAAATAAAAACTACTATATGTAGTTAAAAAATTGCGATCTTAAAATATAGTTAAACTCATTGCAGTTCATGAAGGTAATTAGTTCGCTGTAAATTACTACACATTTTTCCTTTGATGGTAAATTGAATGTTCATTCACATTTCATTCTGTTTTATGCGTAAAAGAAAAACGAATAAATTGTTTAGTTAAATTCCATACGTTTTAAATAACTTGTAATTTTCTCAAATATTTCAAGTAAATTTCCCTAGATTCCTTGTACATTATATTTTATTATTTAAATTTTTAATCTTATTTTCAGCAAATACATGAATAGGAATTTGGCCTCTCTGATAATAATTTTTAAACAATATGTATAATTAAAACAAATATAACTTTCAAAAACACTGATCTGATTGTCCATGAAAGCCAAACCAGATCATAGTAAATTTTACCGATTTCTCATAAAAATCAAATATCTTTGGAATTATTTTATAATAGAGAGAGAAAGAAAGACAGGAGAGAGACAGAGAGTGAGAGAGAAGGAGTGAGAGACAAAATTAAATGTTCAATAAATTAAAAATATTTTTAGGCATACAAGAATTATATAGCGTAATATATTTTATGAACCATATATTAGTCACAACAAAGTCATTAATGATGCAATATTAATATATGGAGGAGAAAGAATGAGATGCCAAATAGATTACATCCTAGAAAAACTGATGTTCGCAACACATGACTTTCTCCATATTTATATGGCAAATTACATGTTGTTAGCTCTGGGATCGTTGTCAATATTTACTTCCGGTTAGAAATTAAGAAAATAAAAAGGAGCGTTACTAAGACGTAACTAAGCGTCAATTGTTAGCAATAGTCTTCGGTAGGTGGCGTGGTGGTGACAGCTAAAAATATAAGATATCTCTTCAACAATGCACTATATGGAAAAATGTATAAAACAAAGGTTGTAGAAAATAAAATTTCCTACAACTTTTATACAAATACATTTTTACATTTATCAAATACTAAAGCAAATATTTCAAAATAACTGATATGTGACAAGAGTAAACACCCACTTTCGGTAGACCGACTTTTACCAAAAACTAATTAAATCTTCTAACTTTTATAAAAATGTTAAATATAAAATTTCGCGTTGACCTGATTAATAGTTTTTGAGTTAGAGCGCCCACAAAAATCTATCATATACAGACAGACACACAGACATCATCGAATAAATAGTCAAAATGTGTGCAGGGGACCTTAAAACATGTATTTCCGTTGAAATCTCGAATTCGATTTTTTTCATGAAAACAATACTTTCTCTATACTTCGTATATGGAGAAAGTAAAAACCAAGATTTAGGAACAGCATGAAGACCGCCAAAGCATTACCAGAAGCAGATATTGATTTAGATCACAGAATTTTAAAGTTGAAGTAAGTACAATGCTCAAAGAAATAAGAAAACGAGAAGAGAAAGACAGTCTTGGGACCTATAAAAACTGAAAGAAAGGCGGGATGTAGTCAGTATGAAGTTGGAAGATCGCCTAAAATATTTGGAAAACAAACCTAAGAACGTGGATATAGAATGGGAAGAAATTAAATCCAGTATCAAGGATACCTTGGATAAAGAGATTGGAAAACAAGAAAAGAAAATCAGAAAACCATGGGTCACTAAGGAAATACTGGAGAAAATGGATGAGAGACGAAAATGGAAAAACGTTAACAATGAAGAAGGCAGAGCCAACTATAGACGTATAAACAATAAGTTTAGAAGGGTAACAGATAAAGCTAGAGAAAATCTGATAAAAGAAAAATGTGATGAAATACAACAAATGGGAAAGTTAGGACGGTACGATATGATGTACGTTAGGGCACTGGAATTATAATACAAGAAGTCTAATGGAATTCGTGGTAAAGGAATTTTGAATACGGATCGGAAAATAGTCTCAGAAACAAAGGATGTAGCACAGGTATGGGAAGAATACATTAAGGAACTATACAGCAAGCAGGCTGGATCGGAAAAAATAGAACTGGATGATAAGGAATATACTGAAGAAGACAACTTAGGACCAAGTATTAAAGAGAGCGAAGTAGAAAAAGCGATGGTGGAACTAAAGAAAGGGAAAGCCACAGGTAGCGATGGAATACCGGCTGAGGTACTTAAAGTAATGGGATCAGAAGGACTAAAATAATTAATAAGATTTACGACACGGGTGAGTGGCCTCGGGATTTGGTAGACGTAACTAAGATCCCTCTTAAGAAGAAGTAATAGCAATGCAGTGTAAATACTAAAGAACGATAAGCCTTCTGTCACACACTTCGAAGATCATCACGAGGATTCTTCATAAAAGGATGGACAAAAAGGCAGAAGAAATGCTAGGGGAAGATCAATTCGGTTTCAGAAAAGGACGAGGAACTAGAGATGCTATAAGGATAGTAAGAATCATATCAGAAAGGGCAATAGAGTACAGTCATGATATCTGCGTATGTTTCGTAGACTGGCAGAAAGCTTTCTAAAGAAGAATCCAAATGCAATGGAGAGTAAAGACTGCAGAATGCTAAGCCTTTTGTCACACACTTCGAAGATCATTACGAAGCTTCTTAACCTTTAAACGGGCAAGCGGGGTCATATTTGACCCCACTCAGTTGTTTTGCTTATTATTGTAAAAATTTTTACTTTATGCAACTTCTCGATTTTTGTATGTGTTTATTTACTACTAAGTTCATTCTATGTGAATGAAAATTATTATAATTTGTTTCATATAACAAGACAAATAATAAATGTAGGATTGGGGCCATTATTGACCCCACTTGCCTGGTAATGTTACCAAAAACCCACATGAGTTCTTTGTAATTTATTATGTATTTTTCATGCAAGTGCATGTAATTAATACTCCTATTCATAGGATAAATAATAATATTGAGATATTCTATTTTTTAGCGATTGCGTGAATACAATTGTGTATTCGAAATATGCAATACTAAATCTTCATCTATCCATTAGAACAGCAATGGAAACGTGTGGTGTTAAAATAGCACCAAATGAGATATACAGTGTGAGAGCAACCAAGAGGGGAAGATGCAAGATGTGTGACAGGAAAAGAGATAGGAAAGTGGAGGTAAAAAATGTTACACAAAAATTGTAATTGTATTTTGTAGTTATTTTCATACTATTATATTCAAATTGAAAAAAGAACTTTGTTATTTCCACAAATTTAATTAAAAAACGACCGTTTTCACTACGATCGTAGCATCATCAGGTGATTTTTAAATTAAATATTTGGAAATAACAAAGTTCTTTTTTCAATATGAGTAATCCCACAGAGTTGAGCCTGACCTCATTATTGATATTTATTACATTCAAATTTGCCTCTTTGTATAGATATAAACGAATTATCAAAATCAACAAGAAACAAATATATTATTTAAAATTTTATGCAACAGTAATATTTCTAGTTTCTAGTTAATAAAAGGCTGGAGAAATAGGCAGAAGAAATGCTAGTGGAAGATCAATTCGGTTTCAAAAAAGGAGAGGAAACTGAGATGCTATTGGGGTAGTTAGAATCATATCAGAAAGGGCAATAAAGTACAGTCAATATATCTGCGCATGTTTCGTAGACTGGCAGAAGGCATTTGATAGAGTAAATTGGGTAATGTTGATGGAGATATTAAAGGATATAGGTGTAGACTGGAAAGACAGGAGACTGATCAGAAATCTATACGTGAATCAAGTTGTCAAGGTCAGGTTGGAGAATGCAGACACCTGCGGAGTAAATATCGGTAGAAGAGTAAGGCAGGGCTGCTGCCTGTCGCCGACCTATATGTACCTATATGTATATGGAGAAAGTGTAACGCAAAGAAGGCACAAGAGATTTCAAAATTGGAGGAAGGATTTTAATAACAGTAAAATACGCGGATGATCAAGTACTTCTAGGGAAGATATCCGCAAGAAGTTGATAAAATGCTACGTATGGAGTATAGCATTGTATGGGGCAGAAACATGGACGCTAAGGAAAAATGACATCAAATACTTGGAAAGCTTTAAAATGTGGACTTGGAGGAGAATGCTGAAGATAAAATGGACAGATAGGATGAAAAACGATGAAGTGCTGTGGCGATTTTTTCCTCCCCCCCTTTACTCCCGCACTTATACGATAGCGATATTCGTGATATCGCCGGACTGAACACCACACCCACGGACGCCACGCCACGGTCGACACGCCCTCCCGTGGTGCCTCTCTGCTTTATATACCCTAATTACCCCTCGCCTCTTTAACCTTCCCTCTTTCCCATGGTTATGCAAGAACAGTGGAAAAGCGACCAATTACCGGGAATAATTCGACCATTTCGAATTACCCGCCTGACGTCATTACCTCCCTCCTTCACCACCGGCGTCACGTGACAGTCCATTCCGATAGTGGCCTTCCGAGCGACGAGGCGCACAGGGGAGCAACGAGTGAAGTCGACGCAGGTGTCCCACTCTCGTTCCCATCCTTTCCGGCAGAAAACATTGTGTGGAGTGGACATTGACCTACCGGGAGCCGGAAGTGTGACAGTAACTATTGGATGTGATTTAACTGACATTAACTAAGTTTCGTTTCGAATCGCCTTCACCTGCGAGGTGTATTTTGTTTTGTGGTATTACTTAAATCTATTCAAATTCAACTGTTGGATTGTTATATGTCTATATTTCTATGTTCTATTTATAGTTTGTCATTAGCACTTAGCACATCAGTGGATGTTTTTGCACCGAAAATTTTAGTTCGCTGCAAAATTGGAGGCACCGGAGAGATATTAAATATTTGGTTGTTAATTGTCTAAACTGATTGTTGCTATGCTTTCTGGTTCTTTTGTGGTATAGTTCTTGGATTTTGTCCTATTCCTCGTTTACTCGATCTCTTTTAGTCCTATTGCTCTCTTTCACTTTTCACTCGTCCGCCCCATTACATCAGCCACGTAATTCCCCTGTTATTTGTTACTCCTTGATTCTCTCTCTCAAACATGTCGAAGGAACGAGGTAAAACGGAGGCTACCGTGCGCGCCGAAGGCACACAGTACGATGAAACCGAGATGGTTCCCCAGTTTTCCGATTGCGTAAGAGTTGCTAACCAGCTGTTACTCGAAATTCGGAAAATACACACACACATAAAGACTAAAACTAATTACCGCAACATGAATGATTACCAAATGAGCATTGCAACAACCTGCCACATTGCCTAAACAATGAATGAAATAAAAAATACAATTACTCGAAAAATATATTGGTGTAAATTGAGCAATAACCACAAACTACTTATTCTTGTGCGCATGCGTCGCAGAAATAATAGTCCTCATCAATAAATTCGGCACAGTTTTCATGCGATCATTTTTTACGCTTATCGCACCGAATCCGGTCTCCATCGTCCGTTTAACGGTAATTTTTTGTTCATCTACGTCATTCTCCAGGACATCAAAAATCTTATCCACCAAGACTTTGTTGCTCTAGGCAATGATGTAAATTCTGGCTGCCGCAAACTAAGTTGGGAATGACGCTTCATAAAGCCTGCGAACCACACTTTCCCTGTTGATTTGGTGTTTTGGTTGAACCGAATTTTCAGTTTGTTATGCTCAGGAATCTCGAAGGCAAATTTCATTGCTCCCCTTCGGGTCAACCCGAAAAAAAATTTAAATCTTCCTCTTTCCATTTCCCATAGATTCCTTTTAATTTCATTGCTTCCATTGTTGTCACCTGGAAAAATATATCAATCGTAATACTCTTCTATTCGTAATTCTATTCTTAATACTTATTCTTACCACTGGATCAAATTACACACCCTTCGCTGGTCCAAACTACACAACAACGCACAACGGCAGACATGATGAAATACCATAAAAGGATTTTAAAACTCAAGTACAACGATCTAACATAATTTACCTTGATGTATCGTAAATATTTTCTCTTAATATTTACTTAAACATGTGTAAACATGCTTTTTCGTCACACGGAAAAATTTAAAAGAAAATTAAGAAAATGTGTTGTCCTTCTTTCTGCCACAACCACATGCATCAGAATGACGAAAATTGGAGGGAATATGTTTCCATCAGAGGCGCCGTTAAGACAGCCTAAAGAGTATTGCCATCTGTCATAGTATTCTATTCATTTCGCTCTAAAACACGTCGAATGATCAATCTCATGCGAATTCACTCATATTTTGAATTTATACTTTTTGGTTTTGGTCAATTTTAGTCTATTTCAAGATTTAAACGGAAATACACGTTTTGAGGCCCCTGAACACGTTTTGACCAATTTTTCGATGATGTCTGAGTGTGTGTGACAGTTTTTTGTGGGTGATTTAACTCAAAAACTATTAATCAGATCAACACAAAATTTCATATTTAACATTCTTACAAAAGTCACAAGAATGAATAGTTTTGGGTAAAAATCGGTCAAACGGAAGTGGGTGTTTACTCTTGTCACTTATCCGTTATTTTGAAATATTTGCTATAATATTTATATATGAAAAACACATTAAAATTAAAGTAGTAGGAAATTTAATTTTCTACAACCTTTGCTTGAGACATTTTTCCATATAATACATTGTTTAAGAGATATCTTAAAAACTTAATATTTTAGCTGCCACCCCCACGCCACCTACCGAAGACTATTGTTAACAATTGACGCATAGTTACGTCTTAGTAACGCTCCTTTATAGTTTCTTAATTGTTAGAGCTTAGTGGCTATATCCAATATCAGAAGGCTATGGTTTGAGTTTATTTCTGTTCTTTTTAAAGTCTTTAAGTTTTTCTCTCAGTTCCTTAAAATATTTATTATCATGTAACCTATTTGTAATTTTTAGAAATATTACAGATATGGAGAAAGCCATGCGGTGTCCACAACAAAAGTAAAGCCTTAAAGATCGAAAATAATATTAAAACTTGCTCGAAATGACCGAATATATGAACTAAATGCAAATAAATCGGCCGCCATATTCCTGTAATTTGTATTTTTTATCTCCTTTACTAAAACCCTATTTCTGGTTTTCTCTCTCTCCCCCTCTATCTCAACCTCTCTTTCACCCTCTCTATCACCGTCTCTCTCACCCTCTCCCTCCCTCCCTCCCTCTCTCTCTCTCTCTCTCACACGCTCTATATCCCGGCCATTAAAATTTTAATAAAAATGAGAATTTATGTATGATAAAGTGATCAAGCATTTGGATAAAATTAAACAGGTTTTTTAATTGTCATTAATTTAATCATTTTTCGATAAAATGTTAATGATAGTATGTACTTGGACCTCTGACAATTAGTTTTCAGTGAAGCTTTTTCTATATCCATATTATGCCCTTTCACGCAAAAAATTGCTTTGAAAAAAATCAAAGTTCCATACACTTCTCTCCTAACACAACCAAATCCACTCCTCTGTCTAATGTTCTCCTTTAATCTCCGGGATTTCAGCTCTCTTTTTTATTGAGTTACTCAACTAATTTTCTTAATTTGTTATTTAAAACCAAATATAAATCCCTAAAAAATATATTTAATAAACTAACATCACGTTAGGGTGTGAAAATACAAATAACTGGAAATAATAATAGAGCACAAAATCAAATAATTAAAAATGTAGTTTATAATGAAGTGTAAAATTAAATTTTATTTAAATTTATCATTTTTGTAAATTTCTTATTAAAACCAAATGTAATACATATAAAATACATTCATTTATCCAATATTCATAACATATTCCCGTTAAATTAATCTAAATCCAATAGGTACATGGTAGGAACGAAGAAACAACGAGCAAAGGGAATGGGGGTTGGCGAGCGTCAGCGAGTATTAAAAATTCTCATCTTCTCGCATTTAGAAGGATATGAAACAGCGATTATATCAGTCAAAGGGCTAAATACTAAAGAGCAACGAGAGTTCCGCTGTTATGTATGAAATCGCCAATCTCTGCGCCTGTCCGCATTTCTGTGAGTGGAATTAAGCGGGAATTACATGCTATGGAAATATTTTCATTTGTTTACGTTTCTCAAAAGTAAAATAATTTCAAGTTTCAAAGCACATTTTCAATGTGTAGGAGCGTACGTCAAAAGAGGACATAAAAATTAGTAATTTGGTAATTAGCTCTCCTAGGATATAAACTTTTCGTTTGAAATTCATACGAATAAAATTAAATCACGAGCTTGTGGAATACAGAGGATGATGATAATTAACATCGTTGGCAAAAAATTATTTTTAAATTAACAGATATGCTAATGCAACAAAAATTATAAATTCTTCACAAACCTTTGCCAAATAAATAAAGGGAAAGAGAAAATAGAAGAATTACTTTCATTATATAAAATATTTTCTTTTTTGCCGAGAATAAATATAGCTTAGCGTACACTGGCTTTTTCATAATAAAACAAAATGCCAGTACAGTGGTAGTTGTAAAAACAGATTGATTGGTTACGCTTAATCAAATAACTGAGCCTTAATTAATTCGCGTATCAATTTATACATGCATTTAACCGGAATTGGGACAAAAATTGGCATAATTAATGATATAACTCAAAAATGTTTACTTTTAAGGAAGTCAAACAAATGGAAATGTCACATTAGCTACAGGCGAATCTTTAACGCAAAAGTTAGCCCTTGCGCGTGATCTATGTAAATTCTTCAATTAACCGCAATACTGTTTCTGTGTTAATCTGACACTGTAATGATTAATATATTAATTGGAAAAATATTATATAGAAAGTTTAAATGACAATGATTGAGTGGATCTGTCGAATGGGCTCTGAAACCCAATTTTATCGATGGCCGCTCAATACAAAGGGTATAGTTTCGCCATTTCAGTTAAGTAGCGAAATTACTCTCTCGATCAGTGTGGACCAAATAGAAATTACAAAAAATATATATATATATAAGAAGACGACATAACAGCTTGCAAGATTTCCTGTGACACAAAAACTTGCTCCTGGAGATTTTATAATATAAATTGCCAGCTCGAAAAAGACAACGGTTCATTGGTGATTGCTTGAGTCGGCTATAAACAATATCTTCCTCAAATGTTAGAAACATGCTGATTGGAGATTTTTAGATTGTCAGTATACCTAAATTTTATGAATAAATTTCATATTTTCTAACATTTAATTTATGAAATCTTCTCTGCAAAACGTGACCTTTCATTTTAATCACCCAAGAATAGGTAACCGAAATATTTTCACGATCTCACGATGTGACGTGCGGACTCCTACTATCGATTTAAACTATTTAAATTCACGTCAAAAATTTTGAAAGGTATGTATAAAGAGGCATTAAATTAAAGATCATTATCAAAAGATTACACTGAGGGACAAGGTTTTTGGTTCCGAAAAAAAATAGATGATCCTGATGTAGTTTATAACGCAGATTTCGAAACTATTTTTAAAATTTTCCTATAACGTATATATTTTGAGATATGGCACATCAAATTATAACGAACAAACGCCAGAAAGAACATATACTATACACAAGAAGACTATAGTATAGAAGTAGAGTAAGAAAGAGGGGAATGTGGGGAGGGAGATAGCAAGAAGGAGAGAGGAGTGCAAATAGAGAGAAAGGGAGGGACAAAATTAGAAAAGGACAGGGGGAAAGGCATAAAAAAGGGGAAGTGCTATGGATTGTTACAGGAGGGAATGAGAGAGGGGGAGGTGGGAGAAAATAGAGGCAGAGAGGAAGGGATGGAGACAGAGAGAGGAAGAGTAAGAGACGGAGGGAGGGAATATTATTATTTATTTATTATTACTATTACTACATTTTTGACAAGGGGCTCATCATTGGAGAAAACAAGAATGTAAAAAAAATTCTCCCGAATCTCTATTTTGGAAATTTTTATATAGGTTCTTACACAATAATCACAGCTGTTATTATTTATTTCTGAGTTCTCTGTTGAATTTCAAAAAACTACTACTTTATAAAAATAAACTAATTTTGTGATTACACTGAGGAACAAGGTTTTTGGTTCCGAAGAAATAATAGGTGGTCCTGTTGTAGTTTATAACGCAGATTTCGAATATGTTTTTAAAATTTTCCTATCACGTATACATTTTAAGATATGGCACATAAAATTATAGCGAACAAACACCGGAAAGAACATATTCTATACAAAAGAAGATTCAATAAAAAACAAACAAACTGATTTTGCTACCTTTTCTTTGTTTTCACAGCACATCTTGAAGAGTTTCATTCTGTGTTTTTCAGTAGCAGCTGAAGGTGGTAATGAAGTATGCCAAACAGCATGTCTCCTAAACGTGTTAATGCGGCTGACATTTTTTTTATCTACTAAAATGCTTCTCTGCAAAAACAAAAAAACATATTCCTTATCCTAATGTGCCATCAGCAATAAACCCTGTCACACATGATCCAGATCTTCCTGTTCTCAGCACTACATTGTTCGCGATTGGCCAACTAGACAATTAGTTGAAGGTCAAAAAACGTACATAAAAGCCTTGTTGCACCACAAAATATTTATTTACCCCCTTTACATATCAAATTAGGACTCGTGAAGACTTTTGTGAAAGGTATGGATCAAAAAAGGAGAGTATTTCTACATCTTAAGGAAAATTTTATAAAAATCGCCAAAACAAAGATTAATGAAGGAATATTACTGGGTCTCTAAATACGTGAACTCATGAGCGATGATGGATTCGATACAGTGTTAGAAGGAAAAGAAAAAAAGGCACGTGCATGTTTAAAAGCAGTTGTCATGAACATTTTAGGAAACAACAAAACACCAAACTATGAAGCTTGGTCAGTAAAATGCTGGAAGCAAACCATGTCATGGGGTGTAAAATGTCTTTTAATATTCATTTCCATCACTCTCATATGGACTTCTTTCCTGAGAATTTGGGAGCTGTGAGTGACGAGCACGGCGAGCAGTTCCATCTGGACATTCCAACGGAAAAACGATACCAAGTCAGATGAAACACTAATATGCTTGCTGATTATTGTTGATTATGAATTGAGATAGCTCCTGGTTCATCATACAAAGAAAATTGTCTGATAAATCTTTAACCTGGTATGTATTTACATGTTTTTTGCAGAGTTTGTATCACTAAAAACAATATGTTCTTCTAATATATAGAAATATGTTTTTCTCCATATCTCGACATGCTACAGAAATTGTGACAACACATTCAAACTCAGCTGGCCAAAATCATTTAGGATAATGTTATTTTATTCAAAAACCAGATACAGTGTTATCCATAATATTGAGTTACGATTACTTAATATGTATGGTTTTAGTAAGATTACCAGTCTTATGACAGGTTTTTCAACCATATATTAACAGACACTCGTCATATGAGGGGCAATACGCTAGTTATATAATAACAACTGTTATCCCCCCTTATTATAAAGGTCTATGTTGGTTGGCTTGCCCATGTCACGCTCTTAAAACGCGAATAAGTTGATCAAATATGCAGATATAAACATGAAATTTCTCAGAGATAATCTATTTGGGTATGAAAACTCCGTAAAGAGGGAAAATTTTACGAAAAATGTCCGGGGTCCGACTCTAGGAGATGATTTGCATTCCCCATAAGATAACACGTAAAAGTCAACTTATTGACGTGCTGGCTATTTTTTTTAGATTGAATTAGAAAAAAAGACACGACTTTTTAATCTTAAACATTTTAAAGGAAGCATTAAAAAGTTTTTATTCTGTTTTTTTGCCTAAAGTTCGAATTCTTTCATGTTAAACGTTTAATTTTGTATATTTTGTGGAAATCTTGCCATTTGAATGGGATGTTGCCTTGCCTACCAATTACATTATTAAACCTCGAACACCTATTGTTATTTCAATTCGTATAGGCTTAAGGTTACTTCGAAGTCTTTCAATAGGAGAAGGAGAGAAAGACGGATGAAGAGGGAAATGACATTCATAGTTCGTTTCGTTATTTGCGAGAAGGAATACCTAAAGTGCTGAAATATAGTATGTTGTCCATTGCTCTGAGTGTAAAGTTATTAAATCGCTAATAACGCGATCAAGAATATTGATAGAAAATTAAAATTTGGCAGAAATTTATATAATGAGCTTATTAGAGTTTATATTTTATAAATGGTTGGCATGGTAATTAAAGAAATAAATGTCCGTTTCTGGCGCTATCCTGAAAGGGGATATACTGCATTTCCTTCGAATAAAACTAATAAATTTTAAATTAATGGAACAATATTTTATGTGGACTAAAAAATAAAAAAATATATAATTCACATTATAGTATGAATCGATTAAATAGTTAGAAGGAGGGAGGAAAAGGGAATAGAAATGAGCAGAAATAGAGGAAGAGCATTTGCATAGCATTAAAAAGAGCGGTTTAAAAATAACAATAATAAATTATAATTCATTATAAAACATTTTCTACAATCGAATCATGCCCCATTGCCAAATCGCGATATTTCATATAACTAAACATAACGCTATTTTCATTGGATTTCTTCAAATTAAAATACAAGAAATATTTCAAAACGAATTTTTAATAGGATTAAAAAATAACATTTTATGACTTTTATTTAAATAAAGCCAATTTTTGGAAAAAAAATAAAAACTACTATATGTAGTTAAAAAATTGCGATCTTAAAATATAGTTAAACCCATTGCAGTTCATGAAGGTAATTAGTTCACTGTAAATTACTACACATTTTTCCTTTGACGGTAAATTGAATGTTCATTCACATTTCATTCTGTTTTACGCGTAAAAGTAAAACAAATAAATTGTTTAGTTAAATTCCATACGTTTTAAATAACTTGTAATTTTCTCAAATATTTCAAGTAAATTTCCCTAGATTCCTTGTGCATTATATTTTATTATTTCGATTTTTATTCTTATTTTCAGCAAATACTTGAATAGGAATTTGGCCTCTCTGATAATAATTTTTAAACAATATGTATAATTAAAACAAATATAACTTTCAAAAACACAAACAAATATGTTTTTCTCCATATCTCGACATGCTACAGAAATTGTGACAACACATTCAAACTCAGCTGGCCAAAATCATTTAGCATAAGATCATTTTATGCAAGAACTAGACAAAAAGTTTCAATTTGTTCTCCAGTGTTATTTATGAGATATTGACACAAATGTTAGCGTTCATGAAATGCCAGGGAGCAAAAATAAACACCGAAATTATCCTGCTTACCAAATGTGTTAATTCCCAGTTTAGTTTGCGTGTTTTAAAACCTAATAATTCTCTCTATAGATTTGAGATTTGCACTTATTTTGACGAACATTTGACGGCCAATGCACAAAAAGAGTTTTGTCGGCGATTTCTGTTGGGGAAATTATGAATGTACAGTTATTGAAATTGTTATTTCCCCAGTATAAAAGCGCTCACCGTCTGAATAAGATATCCAGGAAATCCCATGTCGTTCTGTTGAAATGTGAGAAGAGGTACAGGAAAAAAGTCGACCATTTGGCCGGTTTCCACGACCACGAAGTAATAATTTCTGGCTTACCAAAGAAGCGAGTAACTATCATGAACAGTCTGACAGCTATATCTATCCCGCTTAAGTACTAAATTTTATCGAATACCTATCGGGGATGTGAGATCTTTACGCCATGCAAGCTTTATGCAAAATGGAACGCGGAATGTACAATTTTTTCTGAGATTAAATGTTACTTCTTTTTACTCCTTTCAACATATAGCTTTTGTTTTATTTGGTCTTCTATCCTAATAGCACCTTTTTGCACAATCACTGAATAGAATGTCCAACTCAGAAAAAAAAATATTTATAAATTTTCTTTCCGTAATACGATATACATAAAATCAATGTTATAATAATTATCATTCAAAATGTAAAATATCTGCATTCAACCATAGCAAAATAAGATAATTTTTATTACAGGCTTGCGCGATTTTCTTCATTATTGCATCAAGAGACTACACCCAAATATAATTTAGTAGTGCATCTAGCCTATTTTTACAATAATTTAGTATTTCACTAATAGAAATTTCATGTTTATAAATAAAAATTTTAATTTCAAGACCCAAATCCTCCAATCTTAGAAGTGATATTAGTATATCAAATAATACTAATGAAATATGAAAAGTAAGCGTCTCGAATTTTTCCTAATGTAAGAGATTCCATTTCTCTAAGAAGATTGCTTTTTGAATTGTGATTTTTGCTATATGCGGTTTTTAAGTTATCCTTTCTTATTTGAAATAAAAATTTGAGGTTCTTAATCCATTAATTGTCATTTGCATTTGATCAATGGTTTTATAAGAAAAATCGTATGATTTCCTATATGTATCTAGAAAACATTTACGCTGAAAATTCCCTATTAAAATTATTATTCACTGCCTAATAACTGCAAATTCTTCCAGAAAAACCAATTTTCCTATTTTAACCTAAGCTTTGAAGTTTTCCATTTTATACTGAAATTTTAAGAAAATTGACAGTATGACAAAGAAACGATTTTACAATAAACTTTTAATAAATATAGGATTTGGATACCATAAACAATAATACATAGATTGAAAATTATCAAAAATATATACTATAGCGTCCAGTGACGTCACTTTAGATGGGAATTTTCGCTGTTCTCTCTCCTGAAGCATCCTCCTTCCTCCCTCCCTAATCCTCCCCCTCTCGCTCTCTCTAAGTCGTTTAGAGACCACCTAAGGGGCAGCACTGTTCCTACCTGACAAATTAATTTCTTCCCGTAAATACTCTTTACTTCAACATATGAGATAATCGAACTTGTTGTTTTGTTATGCCTTGTACACCAACTATAATACTGATCGGTGGAACAGCATGTGCGCTGGATCAACTTTGATTAAGTAACAATGGTGTATAGATTAGAAGTGTACGGCTATGAGAGAATTTGCGCGAGATGTCTTTTATCTATTTTTGTAAGAGAAACACCTAAAACATTTTACAGAGTATATGCCTATTATATATGCATAGTTCTTCAACCGATAAAAAATCAAAACTGTAGGGAAGTTATAAAAGAATCGAGAAATAATATTTGTACGAAAACACACCAATTATAAAGCGATGTCTCTTCCATTCAATTTTCTCAAGGTCAATTTAAAGTCACGTAATACAGCAGTAACGACTAAGTGGAGAGGCATCTCGGACGTTACCATGGCTACGCTAATATTAAATCCATCAACGAATTGTTGGATCTTGTAGACGCCTTGGAGGATTGAATAAAAGGGTCATTACCTTCCATGGCTCTGTGCTGCGTCACAAACCCTACGCTACATGTATTACAAATTTACCAATGTGTGGTGCGTATTTCAGATTTATCCATCTGTGTACCTTCAATTGAACCCTGCTACAGGACACCACCGTAGGAGATATTAGTTCGCTATAAACTATTGAATACTTAAGTTTTTACTCATGTCACCTGGTGTGTCATAAAACTTGCTGAGCAGAATACGAGTGATTTTCATATTCTAAGGTATAGTTCGTTGTTTGAGTACGTTTATTTTTATTTATCATTTTATTTAATTATTTCCTCCCTAAATGATGACGGATACAGCAACCCATCAGCCGATATAACAGATTATTTTCACTCAGATGGATAAAGAGCTCAAGCTGGTGCACACGAAGGAAGAGTAAAGTGTAAAATAAATGACGTGGACGGTAACGAATGACCTCATCATCTTAGCGAAAGAGTCCACTTTACAGATTCACGTGAAGAGGTCGTTGAACTAGCTTTATAAATGGAGGAGGAGGATGTGTTAGAGTAAAAAGTTTCTAATACTAGTTTACCCTTGATGCAAAGATTGATGAAAGTACTACAGTTAATTAAAATCTCGAGATAGTACAAAAGGAGATATGTTCTGACGTAGTGCATCAAACGTGAGCGAGTTATGGCATTTCCCGTGACAGGAGGCAATATCCTCCAACAATTTATTCGCTAATTAATTTTGCAAAGATAAATTCTCAGGTGATTCAAATAACTCGATATTTACCGCGCGGTGAATCGTGAACCCCTTGGGGGATCGTGGAACGCTTCACGGGGTTTCCAAAACATTATCCGCAACGATGGATACATTATATATTCATGTAGTTCTATTTTATAGGAATATAGTTGTGTATAAAATATCATTCAACTTGCTGCGAACAAAATAGAAACTGTGCCCATGCATCTTCAAATCAACTATAATATTTGCAATATAATTATTATTCTGTTAATTGCAACGTTGCTTGAGATTTGTACGATATGTAACGATGAATGGAAACAGCCAAATGACGAAAATAAATTCTTTTTCGGGTAATATGTGTCCTCTCTCTCTGTACCACAAGCTAAAATAGACGCTAGCGCTCGGTAGCCGCGCGAACTACAGTTCTATTCTCTCAAATTGATAAATAAATCGCGGTATGTCAGTCTGATTTCGACGAAACTTTATTTATTATACTTTGCGTGACTTTCCGCATATGATAGACTAGCTAAATTACCCGGTGTTGCTAGAGTTTTAAGTCAAGACAAAAAATATTGAGGTAGATATGAGAATAAAACTAAATAATGAAACCTATTTAATCTTTATTGTAGTGCTTAATGGTATGCAATATTTCTTGTCTTCCCATCTTTTCCCCAAATAAATAAATTTTTCATGCATCCTTTATCGATAAAATTGGCTACTGTATTTTTATCAAAAAATCATAATAAACAATCGATAGAATCACTTTTAAAATATAATTATTTTACTCGAATTAAGTTCCAGTGGAAGAAACTGCATGATATTATGTAGTCATGAATGAATCTTGAGCAGAAATTGTAAGATATAGGGATACAACCGGTGGAAACACGTTTGAAGATATACCTATTCAAATTTAGCTTACCCATACGTTACCCCATGCAAAGGCTGATTGTGTGGGTCTAAATGAGTTCCCGGACTTTGAAACCAAATTTGGCGATAAAAAGTGTGATGGTATAACATGGAAAGTGTTATTATAATCTAACAAGTATAATTGGCTTAATTGATGCATATATTTGTTCAGTTGAAAGGAAAGCAAAATGTACATATAGATGTTCGAGGGAGGAAGAGTTAACGATTATAAATTTCGGTCTAAATTAATGAATTGTTATAGAAGTTCTCTTATTTTACCTTCTGAGATATCTTGAATCATTTTAAATGTTAATGAAAAACATATTTCGCTGTCCACTACATTTAGCTTTTAATTAGCCAGATTTATAGTTTTTTGGTGATTGTCCTTCTTAGAATAACCTTATTGTCTATTTCCTCCTACATTAGTTTATATTAAGCATATATTATTTCTTTTAGTTAATATTAGGTATTACATATTGTTTATAACGCCTGTCACGTAGATTGCTAATCCAAAAATACTCATTCCCGTATTATTTAAGTGGTAAAAATTAAAAGAGAATAACATTTTAAAAATAAAAAATGTAGTTCAAATCGCTTTAAAAAATTTTCCATTTTACTAAACTTTTTATTGCGGTTATCATGGCTTCTTCTTGCTTCTACGTTATTTACAGAGAATACGATTCGAATTGGCTTATAAAACCATTTTGAATAAAAAAATTTTCATTTTTTGTTGATTAAATATTTTGTTGCCAAGAATAACCAACATTGTTGCCGCATTCATAAAATTATATAAGACCATATATGGATAACGGAGGAAGATGGAAGTACGGGAGAAAGAGGAATTGAAAGAGAGAAGTAAGGGGAGAGAAAGAGATGAAAAAGAGGGAAAGGGGGAGGGAGAGAGGGAAGGAGAGAGTGAGTGAAAGCGGAAGTTTGGGAGAGCGGGAGGTTTGGTGGGAGGGAGGGGGGACATATAAATGGTTATAAGGAGGTAGAGAGGGAAGAAGAGAAAGGGGAGAGAGAGGGAGGTTGAGAGGGAGGAAGAGAGGGAGGAAGAGAGGGAGGTAGAGAGGGAGGTAGAGAGGGAGGTAGAGAGGGAGGTAGAGAGGGAGGTTGAGAGGGAGGTTGAGAGGGAGGTAGAGAGGGAGGTTGAGAGGGAGGTAGAGAGGGAGGAAGAGAATGGGGAGAGAAAGGGACGAAGATAAAGTGGAGAGAGAGGGGAAGTGAGAGAGGGCGAGTGAGAGGAAGGGAGAGAAAATCCCAATATTGGGATAGACATAATTTTCTACCGTAAATATATGCCGAAAGGAGGAAGTTCAGTGTTGCCCAGGAACAGCAAACGAATTCGCCTCGTGGAGAGAAGGAACGGGATTGATGCGGGTAGCGCGTAGAGGTGAAGCCTCTAGTAAAAAGTAAACTTATAATAACCTTATTTTTGTTTTCCATATTAAAATAATAAAATTGTAATAAAATCGAAATTAATATTACTCTGCATGTTTCTTCTCATTTCTTCATTTCACGGTATAAACAACGACTTTTATATTCTCTCTTTATCTCCCCTCCCATTTCCCATTTATAAGTATTCTACCTGTTTCCACTGGTAGACGAATTTGTCGTTGTTAAAATCTTGAGAGTTTCTACTTTTCTCTCATCAAACGAATTTTTAAGTTAATTCAACATTATGTTCTCTTAGAGAAAGGCTTACTTCTTTCGGCTCTACAAATGTTAGTCTCAATTATGTAATTTAATTCCAACTAATTTAATAAAGCAATGTTAATGGCGACGCAATGTATTATTATTTAAAAAAATTATTTTAAAAAATTATGAATTCGTGTTTTACATGTTTTCAGATATTCCCTGATGATGCCACACGCACGAATATCTACATACCTGGTTACCTCACCTATTCCGAATCTACCACTTCCACACAGGTCGGCAGCATGCACCCACGCAAGTAGCTAAGCTAAAAAAATCTAATGCATGGTATGAACGTTTAAAATTACTTCATAAAAATTAAATAAAAGGACCGCTAGAATAACTCCTTTCCTGTGTCATCTAATTTACATATTTCATCGTTGGATTCAAGCTTTAATGCGATGAATCACTGGGAGAACATCTTTTGAGCGGGTGTTCCCCATGTGTGTACCCGTATGTGTGGTTCCCCCAGTGACGAGTTCATTTAGCATAGGTCTCTCCGAAATACGAATTGTTTACGACAGTGGTCGGAAAACCTTTCTGCATGGTGGGCAACATCTATATTAATGAAACTGAAATTCTGTGTATTGGTTTGTTACCGCATCACGTAAAAACGGCTCAACGGATTTTCATGAAACTTGCAGGGTATCATTAGGATGGTCCAACTTAAAATATAAGCTATGTAGCGTAGCCAAAAGGTTTTTGGTAGGGGGGTTTGGGGGAAGTACACACTTTTTTAAGGAAACCGTGGTTTTTGATACATAATTTTAACGGTTTTTGAAGAGCTGAATCCAAAAATGTAACTTTCTTATACTCTTCGTTGCTTTGTCTGACCGATGTGTGTGATCAAGACTCGGGCAGAAGTGATGGCCAGGCAGTGGAGGGGGGAAGACGGTGGAGTGGAGGGTGGCGGCGGAGTGGGGAGTGGCTGCGGAGTGGGGTTTGACGGCGGAGTGAGGGGTGACCACGCGCTAGCTTGCTGTAGCTCAGGGCTCAGTCTTCATCCAACCTCCCTATTGGTCCAACTGTCGCTCTTTTAACTGATACTGGGTTTTGAATTGATGAATTGACTCATTCCTTTTGTTTACGGTCGGAGTCAAATGATCAATTCATAGTTTTACTCGCCGTAATCTCCTGTTCTATTTATGATACTGGATTGTTTTATTGATTTACGTCCCGGGCAACGCCGGGTAATGCGGCTAGTTCGCAATTAGAATGCTTCGGAGGGCCGCATTGAAAGTCATGAGAGCTTCGGCGGGCTGCATGAGTGTTTACACCCGAAGTAATCAGGAGATTCTGTGGTATCATATTAGTAAAAATAATACCCAGAAATTTACTAGCGATAAATATTCATCAGAAAAGGTTTTATGGGCAAAATGTTTCTGAAAAAATACAAAATTCTGTTAAATTGTAACGATCACTTTTTCATTATGGCTTCGCGGGCCGCATATAGCGCTCTCGGGAGCCGCATCGGGCCAGCGGGCCGTATGTTGCCGATCCCCTGGTTCACGGCGTAAGGACGCTTCGTGAAGAAGATATCCCGGGGACGCCTTGCTTATGAGGCCGACTGAGTCCATGAGGAGTCCCGTACCAACTTGTGCCCGAGCATTTTTCAGGACGGTTTGCCGGAATTGATGCCTGGGAGAGCGGCAAAAGCATACGCAGTAGATCTTCTGCAGGACCTTCATAATTTGCTCTTAGATTCAAATAACATACGATGCTACGGATAGCATATGCCAGGATGTTGATCCTTCTTCGGTTGTATAACAATATTTCATGATTCGAATATTAATAATCATGGAAAAATTTAGAAACGAAAGTTTTTTGCAATGAACGGGAATCGAATTGGGGTCTTCGGCTTTCCGGGCGGATATTCCACCACTGAACTACCGTAGCAGATAATTTTCCCCGTGTACCCTTGGGATCTTATCATTTTATTCCATCAATTTCTAGCTTGGCAATCTCACCCTTAGAGAGGGAGGGGTTTTCTTCGAAGTATCTCTTGGAGTACGTCCGTTGGGGTTGGTTGATACGGTATCTGGGCAGCTCACCACCAGCAATTCATCGCTATCAATTCATCGCCATCAATTCATCGCCAGAAATTCAACGCCGCGGGAAATTCTCCTACAGCAATTCATCGCAACGGAAAATTCACCGGCAGCAATTCATCGCCACGGAAAATTCGTAGCCATGGGAAATTTGTCGCCTTGTATGGATCATGTTAGCAAAGGCTACATTAATATACGTGTGTGGGCTCTACGTCGACAGAAGAATATAATGGCAAATAATAATCCTCCTCCAGCGATTTTAATAAACATGATAATGTTTCATTTTTTGATCGCGAACGAAATGGAAGTAATCCACATTTTTAAGTAATACGCCGATTACTTATGACAACCGAATGAGAATTTTTAAAATAATGATATGCAGAAATGGTTAACAAATAGTAAGGGAGAGGAGAACGGGAGGAGGATTTAATAAAAAAATGGAGAAGTGTAAAGGGGGAGGGACGTGTAAGAAATTATAATGACACATAGGTATTATTGATATCAATCTACTAGGAATTTAACAAAAATTAAGAGTATGGACCGAAAAAAAGATGGTATGATCAAGTACAGGCAATAATGATATCTATCAACTAGGAATTTAGCAACAATTAAGAGTCTGCAGGAAAAGAAGGAAATAAAAGTGATGTAGGGGATAGAGAGAAAAGGAAGTGGAATGTAATGAAGGACTTTATTTTTGTAGACTCAATTGTAAATAAACAACATTAGGAAATCTATATTTTGCTTTCAATGACCCTTATTTGAAAAATTTCAGAGGAACTGGCATTATAAATTGTCTAGATCTTCTTGTATTTAAATATAAAAAAATAATATTTTTAACTTTTCCCGAATAAAATTTCGAGCACTTCCATTTGCTCATTTACAAATCGAGAATTGCGAATACCATTTCAAGATTTTTTATCTTTTTACTTTCTCCAGACGGAGTACATAGAATGTATTCTTTCATGAAAAAATCGACTTAGAGATTTCAACGGAAATACACGTTTTAGTATTTTTTGCGCACGAACAACGTTAGCTTAAAATAGTTTATAGTTTTGGCTGAATTTCATAACTTAAATATTAATTATGCTTTAAATTTACAATTTGTTCAAAAACAAAATAAATTATATAATGGAAGATAATGAAGAAATAAATAACGATTTAAGAATTCATCAAATATTATATTTCCTTAAGAATTGTATAAAACTTTTTTCTACACACATACACAGAACACATATTATTGAAAATATTATGGTCAATGATGCCATTGTTTAACGTAAACTTTTACGAAAAGTACAAATACTGATGGTCTCAGTTATGTTGGGATAAAAATTTCGTTCTCCTTATCGTATTTATTAAAACCGCTATAGTTGGATCATTTGCCCTACTCTTCTTTCGCCGTAGAATCCACACCGTATTTTTAATACAGCCATTGTTAACAACCTGATTCATACAAGGCGATAAATTTCCCATGGCGATGAATCTTCCGTGGCGGCGAATTATCCTTGGCGATGAAATGCTGGCGGTGAATTTTCCTGGACCCGGTTGATATTAGCTTGGCTAGTCCGAACCCAACTAAGAAAAACACACTAATTCAGAAACGAAAAAAATTATCTGCTACGGTAATTAAGTGGTAGAATATGCGCCCGACAAGTGGAAGAGCAGGGTTGGATTCCCGGTAATAGCAGAATTCTTTCTCGTTTCAAAATTATTCCCAACTTTACAGCTAATGCCTGTCTGCTTAGGATATTACGATCATCTCATTTCATCAATTAATAATCACGACAATTTTACATCGAATTGCGTATATTGTTTCTGTATCGGAGACTAAACGTTTTGTTGCGTGCCACGGTAAAAAATATCTGCAAATTGTAAACTGACAGCGCTAAGCAAATTTAAAAAGAAAATTTGTATTGTTATTTGAAATAAAGTGTAGAGTTTGCCTCAAGTCGGGAAAGTCCAAGACCGAGTTTCTACCATGTCGTCTCTAAGAATGAAAGCACTTATGAGAGTATGAAGTTGACTTATTGAGTGAACGATATTAGAAAGCCTTAGAGACAGAAAATTCAATGTCTGAGTGACTCGTATCTGCGCGAAAGAAGGACTGGATTGACGACTAGTGCCGTAATGGAGAGATAACGCTAAAAGATTCAATCAATGAAGACAAACAAAGCTCCTGGTTCAGCACAAGCATTAAAAGTAATAGCCTTAAAAATCGCGCTATTCCTGAAAATAATTCCATAAATTTAACTCATAAACTCGCTCACTTAAACGCCATAACATACAGTTGGCAACAACGAGAACATTGAAAATTTTAAGTCAAATTAATCGATGTCAGTGTTTTGTAAGTTAATGGAGAGCATTTTCATCACTGAAATTAGCTTATTAAATATTCGACCTTTGATAAACAACTATCAACACAGATTAAGGAGGATAAATTTTAAAGCAGGAAATTCGTTAAATACACTTGTTTCGTAATGTCTATTGCTTCGTTGGAAAATTTATCACGTCCACTGCATACCGACGGCAAAATTACAACAAAATATAATGTTATAGCGATTCAATATTCTGAAGCCCTCATGGTTAATGTCATAAAGACACTCCAATATCCCTAAAAATATCAAGAATAATTTAACCATATGTTAATTGTAAAAATAAAGAACATACGATACTTCACAACTCGTTTTTTTACATCCATTTAAGAAAGAACTGATGTTAATTGGTAGTTAGCGTTCGTGTTAGCACGGTTTCAGAAAAGGTACAATCCATCAGAAATCTCAGCAGAAAGATCTTGAATAGTTCTCTGAGTGGTGCCAGAAATGGCAGCTGGAAATAAACCTCACAAAGTGCTCCGTTATGAATTACTGGTAAAGCATGAATCAATGAATCACTGTTTCATATGAACTAGATAGAATATAAATACTTTCTGTCAAATCTGTAAAGTATATTTGAACAACTCCATCTCGGAATCCGTCATGGGATACAAATACTCGTCTAGTGGTCGGTGCAGCCAACAGGAAGTGCTCCGAAATAGTACTGAAAAAGTTCGAGAAACATATTTCACGCTACGCATATCAAGTACTCGTGCAATTCTAGTGCATGAGATATATATTAGAAAGGCCATATTCTTGAGATGAAAAAAGTGCAGCGCAGGGCAAAAAGACTCGTGAAATCAGTTTGAAACAAAGTTTAGAGTTGCTGGCATTATTTTGTGGAATCTCTCCATATTCTAAAATGAGAAAATTTGTACATTTCCATTTAAAATATGGCAATATACAAATGGACATATTTGCACCCTATGCATTGCGTTATCTCATAATTAATGATTTTTAGTTGGCATCATCAGATTAACGTCGACTGATCGACAGGTGGAAACTTCTAGAAAAATAAAGATCTGATAGCTTAGCGAAGTAAATTCTAAGGAATAATTTAAGCACCCACTTATATAAGATGGCAAGGCCACAGTGATGAAATATGTGATATTGACCCTAGGATGAAGCGATATCAATGATTTTTTATTCTAGATAGGTAAGGAATCACAACAGGATATTCAAGCCTGCAAGTTGGAAAGTTGGATTTTTTAGCACTGCAATCTCTGCCCTCTCTGTAAATATATGGAGTTTGCACGATTAACTAATTGGTTTCTGCCATAAAAGACAATTGCCAAATTTTTAATAAAGACAAAAGAGCTTATTATCTTATTATCTAATGTTAACAGTTATATTTTATAATTTAAAAGTCAAATTTTACTTTAGCTAAAAACATAAAAGTACTTGACTGGAGATCCTTAAATATATATATATATATATATATATATATATATATATATATATATATATATATATATATATATATACTAGTATTAAATTTAATTTTTTATTTCACTAATTATGATAAAAAACTTAATTTCTCAAGAGGAATAACTGTTAAGTGAATTTCTTATTTCTGCCTTATATTGACATTGAACGGCAAAAAGCACACATCGAATCAAAGAGATTCTATAGCTTTACATCGTTATCCAGAGCATAGAAAAATATCAACAGATAAAATTTTCATTTTTACACTATGGCCGAATGGTTGTTACTCCGTCAATGTGTAAATGGCTTCTTTCCGGAGAATGAAAATAAACATTTGCGTTGGGAAGCTCGCACTAAAAGTTCTGTTGAACAACTGAATCTATTAGTGGGCGTCATTGGCGTACGAATGGTGAAAGGTTACAGGAAATATATGAGATTCCCAAGGACACCATCATCCCCAAATCGGCCTGATCAAAAAAATGAATATCGAAAAAGTGGATGCCTTTTGAAAAAATCCGTCGCTTTCGACGCAGGAGGAAGGGAGTAGGATAGAGGAGGAAGGAATGGGGGAGGGAGAGGACTCTCCATTCATTCGATAAAACACGGTTGTACAAGGACGCCCAAATATTGTTTGGTAGGCGCGTAGGAAAGGGGATTCAAACAATGCCCAAATTGCCGGCATCTACGCAGCATTTAATTCCAGGGTGACTCGACCGCAATATATACAGTTTAGGATGCGCACGCCGTAATATGCAACCGCGCGCGCACATCCGCACGAACGCATGCACGAGCGTAAATACGGAAACGTACATGTTCACACGAACAATCATACATGCGCGATTTTGGGCCCGAATAGCATTTAAATTACGCTTTCAATGAGATTTGTGATATTGGTCGAAATCAATTTCTATGAATATATTTATATATATATGGTATATGGTATCAAAAAGCTTATATTTTTGTATTAAGTAAACCCAATTTTCATTATGTAATTTGGGTATTACGCATTGAGTTGTGATGGGGACCCGCTGCCACCGGGACCTGCTCCCAATTGTAGCGTTTATGTGAATAATAATAATAATATATTCCAAAAAGTTTTCATCCGGAGTTTTTGTAACTCGTCTACACTTTTCTCTTGCTTAAACACCTTATTCCATATACTTGATTTCCTAAATTAGTGAAGGTCAAAAATATGGAATTGGGTATTAATTTTGAGTTTGCAATGTGCCAGTCTTACAAGTAATTAGTTAATAATTAATAATTATTTTATAAACTAGAGGAAAATGATGAACTTAGACTTATAATATTGTTAGATCATCGCTAGATTTGCAAATGTGGAATTGATATCCATTAAAGTTGTTTTATACTTTTCATTGCTTTCTGTTTATGATTTTTCGAAAAATATTGTACGAGTGAGGAAGTGCGGCGGTATTACTAATGCCATGAGTGGATGTGGTGCATTTAGAAAATGTTTCAATTTAACCATCGTAATCAGCTCACGTTTGAGTAAGCATTATATAAATTCATTGAAACGAGCTAAAAATGAATCCATTCTATATATATGCATTTTGCCTTCTGAGTAATTTGATATTCGAATAAAATTTCCCAGATATCATGTAGGATTGGTTAATAACATCACAAGTAGAACAACAAATATTATCCGAAAGTGGCGAGATATATGAAAATTAATAACCTGTGTGAATCAAGATTAATTATTGTAAGGTGATTCACTTGAAGTATAATTAGGAAAATTTTGCATTTTATTATATTTCGATTCTACTATATAGTATATACACTTGTAAAAATTAATGGATTAAAGCTATTTAAAGATCCTATGGAGACAGCAAATAGACATAAGCTCTTAAGTTGGAAATAATTTTGAAAAGAGAAAAAATCGACAATGACTGGGAATCGAACCAGAGTTTTCCACTTGCCAGGTAGATAGTCTTCCACTAAACTATCATAGCTCACTATAAGCGATAAATATGATATGGAACGTTAGATCAGTGGTACAAAATCCGGCATGGGAAGCCCAAAGTTTTATTTCCGCTCGTAGCTGGCAACATCCCGTTAAATGGCAAGATTTTTCCAAAATATTTCAATTAAACGTTTAACGTGAGGAATTTCGAACAGTAGGCGGAAAAAAATGGAATGGAATGGAATTTCACTCCCCACCACTTCTGGGACTGCTTTTACCCACCTCATTGCAATTTCTGTAATTTTCATCAGAGTAATATAAACAATTGGAAATCTCGGATTGCTAGATGATAAAGTATATATTCAATTGATCGGAGGTAATCGTTTTTACGTAAAGGGATAAAGGAGAAATTGATGTGATTTAGAAAGTGAGATGCGAAAAATGCCAAATATTTTTTTTTCGGTATGCAAATCTATGACAATTAAATATACAATAATAATAATTATTATTATATATTTTTTAAATAATTTTAATATTTATTGATTCCTATAGGTATAGTACATGACATGGAACACATCAGAAAAAAGTTATTTCAACATAATCAAAACAAAAAACAAACAAAAGGAATAAATATTATGACATTGCTATAAGAACAGTAATTACAATATTTCATTGATGTCATCATTAAAGAACTCATTAATGCTATAATAATTTTTATTTAATAACAAGTTTTTCAGTTTAAATTTGAATTTATTTGTATGTAGACGTTTGATAACTGAAGGAAGTTTATTATAAATAAGGGAGAGGGAGTTATGAGGTCCACATTGGGAAATAGCGAGAATGTAATCGTTGAGAAGAATACCCCCCCTAGTCCATGTGTAGTTGGCATGTATGGAGGAATTATGGGGAAACAATAAGAGGTTATTCTTTACAAAGACTGCACTACTTAATATATAGAGGCATGATAAAGTTAATATCTTAAGAGAGGAAAATATAGATGTACCGGGAGTTCTGTAAGATACATTTAGCATGGCTTTCACTGCTCTTTTTTATAATGAGAATGTTTTATAGGCAATATTTGAATTTCCCCAGAAAATTATACCATAGGCTATATGTGAGTGAATATGTGCATAGTAGCATATTTTTAGAGTGTCTAAAGAAATGATTTGAGCAAGCATTCATAAAATGTAGATTCCAGTAGCGACTCTTTTAACAATTGCTTCTACATGAGGAGACCAATCAAGTTCTCCCGAAATCTCAAGAACCTAAATATTGGAAAATGAGACACGAATGATGACCTTTTCATTTATTTTTAGCCAGAAGATGGAATTAGGAGATTTTTTTGTGTGAAACTAAAGATATGGTATTGTTCTTCATAAGTTGTAGATCGTTATCTTTACACCAGGAGGACGTTTGCATTTATGTTTTCAGTTTAGGTAATTAAATTTGGCAATTTGTCAGCAGAGGTTAATTTGGATGCATCATTGGCATAATGAATGGCTTTGGTGCTTGAGAGATCAATGGGAAGGTCATGTATGAAAATAATAAAAAGTAGCGGTCCAAGAATGGAGCCCTGAGGGACTACAGACTTGACAGCAAGTGGTAAAGACCAAGCAGAAGTAGTTCCAGTAGAATTGGTATGTCTACAAACAGAATCTGTTGACGGTTTGAAAGATAGGACTTTATCCAACAAAGTGCATTACCAGTTATGCATAAGTTAGAAAACTTTTGCAAAAGTATTAAATAGTTTACGCTGCCAAATACCTTGCTAATATCTAAAAATATTCTTGTACAAGAGATTCGCTTGTTGAGAGATAAGCAAATTAAGTTAATAAATGCAAAAATAGCTGTTGTTGTGGGCCTAGCCTCCCTAAGGACATGTTTAGATGGGTGTAATAAGTCAAAGCGGTTCAAATAATGGATAATACGGTTGTAGAAGGGTTTTTCATATATCTTGGAAAAAATTGAAAGAACAGATATTGCTATATAATCAGAGTGGGTAAGGGAACCTTTCATGTGGATTGGGGTGACAGACAGGGGTGGCTTCAGATATTTCGCCGCCATGAGGCGGGAAATTTTTGGCCGCCCCTTCCCCCTTCATGATTAATAATATATATGAGTTGTCTCTCTCCTGTGCTGAAGAAGGGATCACCCCCGAAAGCTTCCGTGTTCTTTGTTTTTATGCTTGTTTTACGTGAGTCACTTCGACACCCCCAGCAGCTCGCCAACCTGAAGTGAGTGTTCACTGGGCTTCCCTCTCTCAACAACTTGTTGCTATCCATTTATCCCATTTACCTTTCCTCTTCCATAAGCATTTATATCATCATCATCATAGGTAGACTCTCCGTATACAAGTCAGTGATTATTCGTGGTTAACCTGGTTCTCCATATACTCCCATTTTCCGCTGTCCTCTTAATATCTTGATAACTCTCTTTCCCTTTCAAAGCGTCTATCAGCTGAAACCTTTTCCTACCTCTTTCCATTTTTCCATCTAGTTTTACTTCTAACACGTCTTTAATTATTCTCTTATCAGATAATGCCCAAACCAGTTTCTAATAGTCTGCATAATCATTCGCATCTCAACTACTCTTCATAGCACTTCATCGTTTTTCATCCTGTCTGTCCATTTTATCTTCAACATTCCCCTCCAAGTCCACATTTCAAAGCTTTCCAAGTATTTGATGTCATTTTCTCTTATCGTCCATGTTTCTGCCCCGTAGAAAGTTATACTCTATACATGGCATTTTATGAACTTCTTGCGGATATCTTCCCTTATATTCCCCGTAAGTAGGTGTTTCTTTCTTCTATAAGGCGTTTTTGCTTTTCCTATTCCAGTCTTGATCTCATCCATACATTTTGCTTCTCTTGTTATGATGCTTCCAAGGTATTTATAATCTGAAACGTGTTCTAAACGCTTTCCTCCAATACTTATGTTCAGATTCTCTTCTTTGCCCGATATACGATTGACCTTGGATTTTTCTGAATTTATTTCCATACCGTATTTTCTACCTGTTATTACTAGTCTATTTATCATTTTCTGGAGTTGCTCTTCTTTTCTTGCTAGAAGTACTTGATCATCCGCGTATTTTACTGTTATTAAAATCCTTCCTCTAATTTTGAAATCTCCTGTGCCTTCTTTGCATTACACTTTCTCCATATATATTGAATAGGGCCGTGCAATAGGCAGCAGCCCTGCCTTACTCTTCTACCGATATTTACTTGGCAGGTGTCCGCATTCTCCAACCTGACACTATAAGTCATTATGACGGCATTAATTTCCATTAAAAGGATCTAAACGTCTTTAATTTACATTAAAAGCATTAAAGGTTCCTTTAAAAGTAATGAGGTCACCACATTTACCCAAACGGGATAATTCTGTCTGATTAAAATTATCGTTGTTACATGAACGGCATCGCGATATGTATATATTCGCCACCATAAGTGCACTTTCTGCCCTTTATATGAACTTATAACCACCAAAGATATACACGTTTATCACTTTCAGCATTTCGTTGCGTATCATTCTTGTTAAATTTTATTTTCCTATATTTCAACCTATCTACCTCGTAGATTTATCTTGGCAGAATTCTGTAGTTAAAATTTACAGATAGGATGATTAACGAGGGAACACTAACAAGATCTGAAAAAAGCGAATGATAATACAGACTTTAAGAAGAGGAATGGGAACTGGATCGTAAATTACCCGAGGAGAGAGAGAGAGAACTAGATGGAGAAAGAGAAAGGAAAATGTTCTAGCTGATGGATTATCTGAAAGGGAAAGATACCTAGAAAGGAAAGAAGAAGATAACACAAAAACCCTGTTCTGTTTGTTGAGAACAGATTTGTGAGGCGCCTCTGATTATTTTCTGTCTCTCGTAAGGAAAGTATTGAAAAATCCTTTCGATCTGCCGGGACTTTACCGAAGTTTGACATCGGAAGCTAAAAGTCGCAAATATGTTCTCCCGCGGGCTACTTTATGGCAAATGTTGTCCTCTATCCGATTGTTAGCTAGTTTTTAATCGATACCTTACAGATCATATAGGAGCCATGGAAATCAAAATAAGGTTTTTTAATAATATGGTAAGAAATAATTTTCATAGCAACTAATGTTAACAACAATCGTTGGGATTTGTTTGAGACAATGCTCATCTTTTATGTATTTAGTTTCCATCTCTTCCTCTTCGAGACTAGAAAGTAATTCAATTCCTCGCAAAAACTTCAAAACATTCACAGGCGGTGGCTTTTTCCTCTTCATTCGATTCCAAGCTCATCTTCTATCGCAGCCATTGAGGATTCAATATATTTATTTATTTTTACCATCTGCTGATTCGCTCTGGTCTACGCGCAATAGGTATCTGATAGGTAGTGCAATAAATAGCTGGTCAGTTAAAATTTTTAGGAAGAAAGGTGACTTCCCGTATTTATACATTAGGATTCCATAGTATATTTATTTATTTTTTAGACCTGCTGATTCCCTCTGGCTTACGTGCAATGGGTATCTGAGAGGTAGTGCAATGAATGGTTTGTCAGTTAAAAAATGTTATGGAGAAAGATAACTTCTCGTATTTTTTTATTCAATATACGATTAGCAAAAGGGAATATATCCATTTTATACGCTTATATTACCATTGTGGTTTTCCCCTCTTACTTTCTAACTCTCTACCCGAAATGAGAAATGGAGGACTCTTCCGTCTCTAACACTGCCCTCTACTGGCCAAACAAGGAAGTCTGCGAAAGGCTGCTTTAAAAGGCCTCCGAAGATTGAAGAGACAGAGAGAGAGGGAGATAGAGGGAGATAGAGGGAGATAGAGGGTGAGAGAGGGAGAGAGAGGGTGAGAGAGGGAGAGAGAGGGTGAGAGAGGGAGAGAGAGGGTGAGAGAGGGAGATAGAGGGAGATAGAGGGAGAGAGAGAGGGTGAGAGAGGGAGAGAGGGAGTAGCGTGTCGACGCCCGCGTCCTCTTTCGAGTGAGATCCGAGGGAAAGGCTACTTTGAGGGGTAAAGTGTGATGCGGTGGAAGAGGAAGGATCTCTCTCTCTCCTCCTTATCAATTCTATAGACTTTCGACACGTTTTCGGCAATGGGATCTGAATGCAAATGCATGAGAATACCAGGATGAGCGGGAGAACAGTGTTGATAAAAAGTGATGCTGGTTCTCGGAAAAGCAGCGGAAACTACGGTTAATACAATGTTATATGTGTTAAATACTTTTTTTAGGTATCAATTAACAATACTGATATTAGATATTATTTAGCATATAAGAAGGCTTGGTAGTTTTCGACGTTTATTTTTCTTACAAATCGACGTTTATTTTCTTACAAATCGACGACTTAAATCCTATAACTCGGCGACGAATGTCGAGGTTTATTTAAATAAGTTTTACTAGGTTTGGTAGTTTTCGATGTTAATATTTCTCAAAATGCGACTACTAATATCGTTTATTTTTCCTAAACATCGGCGACGAATATCGGCGTTTATTTTAATACATTTCATCGATTTTAATCAAGAAAAATTATATAAATCGATTACCTTCAAATTAAATTCAAGTAAAAATTTTTAAAAACTAGTAAGACTTTTTGTATGCTGGTTTGCTTACTGCAATCAAAATTTTGGTAAACGTGTTGTTGTTTACTTTGACTACCAACCAGGAACAATAAATTTCTCGGAATAAATCGTGAGCATTCGTGAAATATAATGTATGGTGAATATAATGTACAACCAAATGTGTGAATGAATATTTTTATGAAAAAATCTTACCTTGTTGAATAACAATTAATGCAGAATAAATCCCAGAGCGCGTATTCCGAACGATACTCCTTCGACAGCTATAAATACAAAAGGAACTAAGCACGGCGGACACTATCCCTGTCAGAGGTTGTATTATATAAATTTTATTACAGGGTGCCTTAAAAATGCCATAAGGACATACATATGACGTTCGGTACCCATTTTTCAGTTCGGAAAACCTTTCTTTCCCCCTCTTGAAGGAGGTCGGCAAGTCTTGTCGCACAGAAGATACAGTAAAAGTCTCACGACTTTACGGTAAATGGAATATGGCGTATGAATATATCATGAAAATTATCCAATAATCAAATTTAATCGACGTTAATGACAGAGTGCAATAAAGGGATTATTTTGTTTCATACAATACCCATGCCTTTGGACCTTGCGGCAGCTAAGTATGGGTCCTTAAAACATTGACATAAAGAACCTTATGAAAGCCAACGTAAGGAATATAGAATGAAGTGTTGCCGTTTGGTATGACAAATGTTGATTTTCTTATCCGTTTTTGATCTTTCGGACTAAAATACCTTGTGTACATGTGCTAGACAAAATTTTAAAATCATTTCGCATAATTTTCTGAAAAAATGAGTTAAATCTACACCTATCGACTCCAATTCGTTTTCTTCGTTTACGTAAATTTAACTTTTAAATCAGTGCTGGAAAACGTTGCGCGTAACGTAACGAAATAACGGATTTATTTTGGATTAACGTAAAGAAAAACGTCCACGAAATTTTTAAATAGCTGTAACGGAAAACGTAACTAAAACGAAAAAATAAATTTCGTTAACAGACGGTAAAGGGTAATGTTCTAGTGGCAATCGTCCCAGGCGGCAAGCGGCGTGTCTTGAGCAAGGGAAAGTGGCCTATGATCTCTTTCCCCGGTCTTGCTTGTCCTCCACTGCGCCAGTTTTGCTGCCTTGTCGCGAAAGAAACGCTATCCTGACCACTACCGGTTGTTCTTTTTGTTTTCCTACCATTCGTGAAAGGAATGGTTTCCTGGTGTTAAAACTTCTCCAAGAAGCACAGGATAAGGATCGTGGAGAATGAGAAAGGAAGCTTCAATAAATGTACCTCTACCACTCCCTATCCTCGCCCACAGTGCCTCGCACTTTGAAAACATTCTATTAGATGTTACACCGGAGTGGGTTTTTCCTCTTTAAAAGGTCGATGCTCTGCAAATTAAAATCCCATCATCCCCTATAATCTCGAATTCTATCCACTGTTCGTCATTCTAACATAAAAAGATATGTGAGAAAGACCGAAGTGAATCTACAACTCAAAGACCTACTACCTCATTCGCTAGTCCATCTGAGATAAATTTTTCCAGTAATTTAATATAGCCTGCAGCCTACATTTCTCTAACGATGTTCATTTCAGACTTTCAAATTACCGAAAACGGTCACAGACAGACTTTTTGACAGCCGTAAGAGAAACGAAATTCATTCAGGGTAGTAGAAATAAGTCCCATTTTCATACATGTTTCAAGTTAATACTTTGTTTAGTATTAATTAAAGTCAAGTAATTTAGTGTTGCGCCTTTCTTCGTCATTATATTAAAAATGCCGTTTTATATACCAATGGGTACTGGGTTCGATTCTGAAGACACCAATGTCCATCATCTGCATAGGAAAGCAGTATCTGATTTTATACTGAATTAGGATAAACTCAGCAGCGCCTACTGTGATGTTATTTTATTTCCTTATCCCTTATTTGAAAACTAGTGCTCATAAATTTTAATAATTTTTAAAATTTAATTCTATTTTATGGAACCTCATACAACGTCTAAAATTTTACGCTTCTGCTGGTTTTCCATTTCTCTCTAACTCACACGTCTTCCTCTTGCAGTCTTAAAACCGCTCACACTAGGGAGAAACGCGGCGAAGCGAAGAGAAGATAAATATGCTTAACAAAGAGTTGAATGGAACAAGACACGGGACATTTTTAAGGACAAGTTCTGAGGGCTAAGATTAGTAAACATTGCCATCAGACTAAGTCCAATGTTTACACTTCCTCTCTCGATTCCGATACTTCTCGCCCAGTTTCTGTTCTATCATGATGGAAGGAACCTCTTTTAGCGATCGTTTCTAGTGCTGGGGGCAAGCCAAAGAGCAAGTTCTGCGGCTTGTCACGTGATATTTTTTTATTCAAGTTTTCAAAATCCAGTCCCAGGGCAGAGTGCACGGTCCACCTTCGAGATGGTTGAACTCGGGACAGGAAACAAAGATTTTCTTAACTTCGCATGCGTCCTCTGCCTTGCTCTTCAATTCACCACGATTCACGCCAGAGCAGCTATCATTTGGGTGAATCCCATATTACCTAGTGTTTCGTTTGCTGCAACTACGAGAAAATTTTCAGGATGGTATGGTCGAAAGACGCCGCGTGCAATTTAATCGACGAATGGAAAAAAGGCTATCCTTGAGGAATGCCAACCCTTTAAAAATAAAAATTTTAAGGACTGTTTAGATGAAATAGCTACGGCATTTGGTGTTTCTTCTGAAAATATAAAACATTTTTTCTTATTCTGTACATTTATGATATTTACAACGCCATATTTACGCTTCTATTGAACAAAATGGGACAAAATTTTCTATGTAGCTTTTGCAATGATTATAAATGAAGGCTGTGTAAATTAAAATTTTATAAGATTTATGCAGTGTCTTTAAAAAAATAAGAAGTGTAACATTTAATTTCAAATTTTCAGTCGCGACATGAAAACGTTGACCTGCGATAGCCCTTTTCCCTATAAGGTTTAGAGGGGTGCATTCAGAAAATGAAATGTTTAGAAAAGTTAAAATATTTTTGAAGATGATTTAATATCATATCTTTAACAATTTTCACAATACCGAGAAATATATGAAAGCGTTGGCGCGCGCTCGAAAAATAAGCGATCGGTATGCTACGTAAAATATATATATATTTAAAAAAATGTCATGTTTTACGTAAATCCTCAAAAGAATTCATAAAATCACTATAAAGAAAGCAATATAAACGATCCCTAAAAGAGGTTTCTTCCATCACGATCGAACAGAAACTGGGCGAGAAGTCTCGGAATCGAAAGAGGAAGTGAAAATATTGGACTTAGACTGCGGAGTGTTTACCGACCTCAGCCTCCCCCTCCCCCCCCCCCTCCCCAGAACTTGGCCTTAAGCAAGTCCCGTGTCCTGTTCCGAGGCATAGTGGAAACGCTCCTTTAAGTGTGAGTCGGAGTATTCTTCAGTCTTCTTGTCGCCGCGCTTCTCCCTAGTGTGAGCGGGCCTTGACTCCTCCCTGAGTTTACATCACACTTGTCTGCTTCCCCCCGCATGCTCTCCCTTCCCCTCTCTCCTTTCCTATTCATTCCCTCTATCTTTCTTCCCATTCCTCCATCCCGTTTTTTTTCATATTTCTTGTTCTTGCAGTAAATAAGGGCAATTTTAGTCAGTATAGTTTTCAAAGTTAGCATCAAAATAACGCTCTGAAAAAGCATTGAATCGTGCATTTTACCGGACTTTGAAGAATGGAAAATAGTCTTATTGTTTCGTCGTTTTAGTTTTTCTTTACCCCTATTAAATTTTGAACCGATTGAGCCGCGACCTGTGGAAGTTTTCCCTGCGAGTCGAATACTTTTCGTATCATTTGTGATCCCTCCAAGTGGACACTTCTATTAAGTATCTTACTATATTTCTGCTTTGTATTATATCACTCCAACATAGTTGTTAGCATATTTCTTGTCATTTTGCCAGTGTATAATATTTGATTTCCTGTTAGCAGCAGCAGTGTCACCAAAGGGGTATCGTATCGTTTATCAATTTTCAAGTACTTTGAGGATCACGAGAGATTAATGTAAAATGAGACAGTTGCGTCTCACCGATTTTCATGGTATTTGGTGGATATCTTTGACCACTGAGGACGACCTGTCAAGGAAATTCTTTTCCGAGTTCGATTCCAGAAATTTTCCTCTCATTCAGTTTACATAAGAAATCCGAAATCCACCATGCAGTGCCTTTTTCGTTAAGTGTTAAAAGAAGAGAATCGTACTATTGGCGCGGAATTTGTACTATTTTCTGCGAAAAGAAATAAAGATTTCAATTTTTATAATAGAATTTTGCTTATCGAACGAATTTATTCAAATTCCACGTAAGCAAGCGCAAGTCGGAGCTAGTTATCTTAAGAGAAAATGTTTCAATTTTAACGTGTATTTCTATTTAAATGCAAAATAAAATAAGTATTAAAAACTAATATATAAAGTATGTTTACACGTGGCGTTGAGATTGGCGTTCGCGACATAATATTGAACGTCTTTTAGTTATAGCGGTAGCGAGAGAGAGTCCCGTTTCTTAAACGTGGTGAGTGATCAAGAGATCACGAGCGCGCTGCTAAAAGCGAAGAGAGATCGTTTTGGTATTAGCGATTTATGGTGAGGTTGCGATATCCTTTATCCTCATTTTATTAAATATTATGTATTTTCCGATCCTAAAAATTTTTATTCATTACTATAGAGCATAAGTCTTATCAAAATGATAAACCCTCTTATCAACTGAAATTAAAGAATTTTTTAAATTGGGTCTTCATTTTTAACAACTGCGTTGGAAATAGAACGTAGTCAGATTGCACTGAAAGCATTAAATTAAAGATTTCACAATAATTTTGCTATTCATTAAAATTTAATAGTATTCTTTTCGCCAGGACAGCAATTGAATTGAGTTGTTAAAGATTCCAAAATTTTCTATTTTATCCGAAAAATTACCTGCATTCATGTTAATTTGCAGTGGTTTCAAATTTCGTCTAAAAATAATTTACTCTATTCTTTCATATATATAGGTAATAAAGCTATTCTCGGGATAGAATCTCAAATCTAACTAATCTTGTAATGTAATATTGTAAATCCATCCATGATTTCCATGTATTTCTTCTGGGGGTATGAAAAGAAAGAACGACATCAAAAATGAGCCCTAAAGTGGAGAAATATAAGAATTTGGGTAACTCTCTTTAATTTTATCTGATGATCAATCATTCTACCAAATTTTAGGTCTGTAGCAGGAGCATGTTCTCCGAGTTACGATCGATGCAACCAACCACCGGTTCCTAATATTATCTTTAATTACTGGTCCCTTGGTTCTCTGTGTACTTTTTGTGTTACCTATTAAAAATTCTAATATAGGGCATAACCCTTAGAACACTAATATTTTAGTCTTAAATATGCGTTAAGCTTATTAACTTGAATATAAAATTTTGAATACGATAATCCGAATTTTCATACATGATCATCAAAAACGAAAAATGTGCCGAATATTTTGAAATCATAAAAATATTCCTGATCTGCAGCATACATTTAGAAATGCCTATAAATTAGTATTCTAAATGAGAAGTACATATTTAAGATGGATACGTAACCTCTAAAAAAAAGTAACTACACTTCATTATTTTTTACCGAATTATTTCGTTATAAGGTTAAAAGTAACGAAAAACGAAATCGCTGTTTTGCCTGTAACGAAAGAAGTAACCAATCGTATTTTTCGTTTTCCAGCATGGCTTTAAATACAATTCGAAGAACGAATAAAAATTAAAACGCTATAAAAAGGTTTCTTCAATATTCACTAACACTTGGAAGTTTTATTTCCTCTGCAATTGTGTATAAATACACAAACGAAACACAATTTTGAGATTAGTATTAATTATGAAACATTACGATTTCCAAAAATTATTTTTTTGAGAAGCAACTAATATAAATTTAAATATGATTATCTAATCCTTAAAAACAAAGTCATAATTATTGAAAAAGGCCAATTAAAAACGGCGAAACTTGCGAAATAATATCTATTGAGACTGTGTCAGACGTCATTTGGGCCAGCTTACTGCATCTGCGGACCTCAATTACCGTTCCTTCGTAAAGGCTCGAAAGTACTTCCTCTCGTGTTCTTCACACCGTGGGGAGCGAGAGATCAGAGATGGATGAGAGAGAGAGAGAGAGAGGGGGGAAGGAGGAGGGAAGGGTGGGGGAAGGAGGAGGGAAGGGTGGGGGAAGGAGGAGGATATGGAAGGAGGGGGAGAGGGAAGCAGGGGGAAAGGGGAAGAAGGGGGAGTGGGAAGGAGGAGGAGAGGGAAGGAGGCGAGAAGGAGGCAGGAAGGAGGCGGGAAGGAGGGGGAGTGGGGAGGAAGGGGAGGAGGAAGGAGGGGGAGAGAGAAGGAGGGGGAGACGGAAGGAGGGGAGAGGGATGGAGGGTGATAGGGAAGGAGGGGGAGAGGGAAAAAGGGGAAGAGGGAAGGAGGAGGAGAGGGGAAGGAGGAGGAGATGGGAAGTAGGGGGGAAGGAGGGAAGGGTGAGGGATTGGAAGGAGGAGGAGAGGGGAAGGAGGCGAGAAGGAGCGGGAGTGGGAAGGAGAGAAGGGTGGGGGATGGGTGGTGGAAGGAGAGGAGAGGGGGAATGAGGGAGAGAGGGGAAGGGAGGGAAGGGAGAGACAGGGAGAAGGGAAAGAATAAGGAGGAATGAGGGTGATAAGTGGGAAGGGGGGTAGCAGGAGTAGGATCGCTTGGTCATAAGGGTGGTGTCGGAGATTTTTGGGGGACGCTAGACACTCCCCAACGGAAGTCTTCAGCCCCTTTGGTCGAAGTGGCGAGAGAGAGAGGTTAATACGGCAAGGGTCACGGCTCTTTTACCTCCTCCAGCGTGAGTGCGGGGAAAAAGAGATCGTCTAATAGAGTTTCTGTTGAAAAAGAAACTAAAATGTTGGGGTCAGAAAGTTGAGGGTCAAGCTTTTTTGATAACTCAAATCATAGCGGTCATTCCATGCAAAAACTACTGGTTTTTTGAGGGAAAACGTAGCCGAAGGGAATGGAAGCAGAATATTAAATCAGCAAAATTTTCAACATAAATGAAAGTTAATTCATAATATAAATAAATAAATAAATAAATACAAACATTGCAATTTCCACTAAACACTAATTTAATCGACCGGTTTCGCCTGTGACAGCATCCTCATGGTTATTCAAAAATGTTCTTTGAGATTTAATTTTTTTAATTTTCAATCTGGTGTAACGCTTAACGTCCTGGCGTTCCTATGTTAATGATCGAAGCGCGAAAAATATTTTTATCAAATTATTATCATGATCGCAATTATAGTTTTACCTCTGAACACAAAATAAATTTCAAAATCTCTATGAACGTAATTTTGGAGGCTATATTATGTTCTTAAAAGTCAAAATTATTTCTTACATGAAAAACCTCTGCAAAATACAAGTAAGATATTTAGTAAACGGTTTATATATAGGAATTAACTTCCACTTCACTTCTATGAGGATTAAATGTTAACGAAGGTTATTTCGAAAACTAAAATAAAAGTCCGTCAATATGACGGGTATGCGTATATTAAGTATTAAATTTAAGGCACTTCCCATTCTTCATCCTTTTCTCTCCTCCTCTCTCCCATCCTCCTCCCTCTCACTCTCCTCCTCTATCCTTCTCTGGAAAACTATACTTCCTAATCTCAATCTCGCCGTAATAAAGACCATTATCTGTCTGTCTCTCTCTCTTTCTACTTCTCTGTCTCCCCCTCCCCCTCTTCCCCTTTATCTCTCTCTTCCTTACTATATCTCCCTCCCTTTCTCTCTCCTCTGGAAAATATACCTCCTAGACTCAAACTCGCCCTAATAAGGAACATTATCTATATATCTCTCCCTCTCCCTCCTCTGTCTCTCTCCCTTTCTCTCTCTTTTCTCGCACTTCCTCTCTCTCTCCTGCTTCTCTGCTTCATTTTTCTTCTTCTCTTTCTCTTATTAAAGCATTCAAAGTGTGCTTTATTTACGTACATAAAACTAGCTAAATACCCGGGCTTTGTCCCAGGTTCACAGTTTCGAATTTTTCATGATCACATCACTCGTTAATATTTTCATTCAAACTCAAGGCACTCTCGAGCTAAGTGACCATAAGCTTTCACATAAGTGGTCACACACTGGAGGTTCTTTCATTCGCTCCCACTTTTAGGCATAGAAAAGTCATGTGCTGGCCACATGAAAAACTCATATGTTTCCTGACGCGACTTAGGCTTTCAAATGGGCCGTCATATACCTCGGTAGGTTCTCCTGCTCACTCTCAATTGTAGCTATTGGAAACACATGTGCTGACAACAGGAAATACCAATATTATATCAATGTTCCACAGTTTTTTTAGTCAGTGTATCATTGTAAGTCTAAATCCGAACATTGGTTGAATATGAAGCTAAAATGGCGGTGTAATATCTGTTAAAGGAGCATTACATACGTACAGAAAAGTAAACTTGTGGTGTTTAAATTTCGTCTCTTTCTTTAAACGGCATAGATCCGAAGATCGTAGGTTAATTCTTTCTAATTTTTATTTGTTAATAAGAAAGTCTGTAAGTCCAAAAATCGATCTTTACGTGTTATCTTATGGTAACAGAAATTATCTACTGGATTCAAACCCGGATCTTATTTGGGGATTTTTTCGTAGATCTCTTTTACTATAATAATCAAATATTCCTAAAAAATTTCAATCTTCTATCTACTAGGATAGGTTGTTACAAATTTCATTACAATCAGTCATAAATAGTTCATATTAGTCGAGCGTGACCGGATTTATAAGCTCATTATTGAACCTGTAAACGCCGTCAGACGTACTATTACGTCCTGTGAAAACTGTCCAATCGGCCGTCAGATGTACTATTACGTCCTGGGTCAGCCCTAATTTCTTTTATCTTTTAACGCTAGAGACTTCTTTAAATCTAAATAACCTTTATATATTTTGAAAGAGGAAGCTTTGTATCTCCTGACTATGCTTGTCCTGTATTTTTTCCCGTTTTAAGAAATATATAATCAACGTTGAATTTTGCGATGGAATTTTCAATTTTGCTACAATATGACGGTGTTTTCCCGTATAAAAATCACTTTTCAATGCGGTAAGGAACCTTTACTTGGTGTTTGAAATGCAATATAGGAACGGAGTACCTTCTTAAAGGAGAGCATGATTTTCCTCCTATTTTTTCCTGGTGGAGCCATTTGGCTTATATCATGCGACAAAGGTCTTCGTCGGCTTGTAATAAAAGAAAGTAAAACGTCTTATTAGAAATTTTTATGATGCAATTCATGAAAAAATAGAATTAGGTCGAATAAAATCATTTAGGTAAACATTCGCTTCCATGACCGAGCGATCCTTCGTTCCTCGCTGCATAGGAGAGCGTCAATGCCAACCAATACCTGTTATTTCGCTCTCTTTGAGGTGGTTGGGATTACTAAAGTTTTTTGCAACCCCAAATCAAGTTAGTTAAGTAGGAGCCTTTGTTCTTTTCGGAAGGGAATTTTGAGGAATTGTGTGTATCTATTTATATGTATTTGTTTATATCTAATTGCATGTTTTTGTTTTTATCTATTTGTATGTATTTGTTTATATCTATTTGTATGTATTTGTTTGCGTATAATATACGTTTAGTGATAGAATTTTAGTTTTTACCACGGACCTACGGGCTTTCGGTTTCTTAAGTTGACACATAAATTCCTGAGAAAAGGGACCCCACAAAATTGGGTTTCTTTTCTTTGTCAATTGAAAGAAGATGTAGGGTCTGTTTTCCTCTTCAGATAAGGACTTTTTTCCCTGTTGTGCTATCTAATGGGGCCAAAGCAGCGATGAAGCGAGTGGGCAAGAAGGGGACACGCCAGCAAAAATCACGAACAGCGAAGCACTTCCATATATTTACTCATTAGATTACCAGAATTGTTTACTAAGTTATAAGGCATTTCTTACTAAATCCAATTACGTATGTGCAAATTTTCTAGAAATATTTGGAAAGGACTTATAAGCTAAAGTTTAACTTTTGCAAGTTTTCCGTGTGTTGCATCTAAATTCATTTCTGATGTATACATCGTCATATCTCTCTTTCCAATGAACGAAATGTAATCATTTCATCTATGTGATTTTTGTAATGACCATGAATGATGATCATAACTAAAACGTTTATATTATAAGTAAATCGTCTTCTAATAAATCAGTAATACTACATTTACTTAACAATTTCCAGACAAGACATGAAAAAGTTGAGATACGTAAACTTTTCTACTAATTGGTTTAGATGTGTACAGTCGTAGAATGAAATAGTTACTTATTTAAGTTATTATTTTTTTAAGATTGTACATCAATATCTTTCATAGATTTCCCGATGCCGAATGTTATATATAAAGCGCGAACGCGCGCCGGAAAATTAGCGTTTGGTGTACATTCTCTTCTACTGCAACAATGTTTGTGTGTAAAATATGATACGCAAAATGGATATTTACAAATTTCATGTTTTTCGTAATTCCGCAAAGAAATCAGAAAAATCGAGAGAAAACATATAAAGTTATGATTTTTTAATTTTCTCGAACGTTTTTGCAACGCAATCGAGAAAATTTAAAAACATCATCCGGCCGTATGGGTGGGATTTAATAAATCTCCTCCGGGCTTGAGGGGTTAAAGAGAGTGCGTAATTTAGATTTTTCTTAATTCTTAGATAGTTATATATTTTATTTAGAGCAATAGATTCCAATCGGTGTTGTACTGCAAGTAAATAACAAATTATGTATTTATTTCATAAAAGGAGATAATTTGAAAGTAACAATATAGCACAAGTTTAAATACATTCCACTAGCATATTAAAAGAAAATAACCGAATAAACTTTGAAAAAAAAAATTATTTTCCACATACGTTTTGAAATGGGAAATTTCTACTACAAAAAGGATGTGCTATCCATTACGCCAAGACCACTAGGCTACTAATAGACTAGATACTATATGTAGAGAGCCTATTACGAGTTTTGATAATATGATGTTTATGGAGTTTGAATCGAATATGAAGATCCGTGGATCAAAAAATCAATTTTTTTTTTCAAATTTTTATCGTGTTTACAGGTTTTATATTAACTTTAACCACTTTATAAAATAAAATGTAAATGTATCTATCTTCAAATATGCGTGTAACTGAAAATGTTGAGTACATACGTTGAAATTTGTGATACTATACCAGAATAGCTTTTCTTTAGTGGAGTTAAATAAATAAATCCTGAAAATGTAAATTATATGAAAAACAGATGAAATTTAAATACCCACATAAACACGAGGTTAAATTAATTTCAATTTATAAATTAATATAAATAAAAGTTTAAAAAATTAAGAAATTATATTTTCTAATTATCGGTATTGAACCTGAGAAATCTCTGGGAAACCGAATATACTCACCATTTTGCCTAGCTTCTGCTCCGTTTCAATTGCGAAAAGTGTACTTACGGTTCCGTTAGTGTTACGGTTAACGCATTGGAATTGAAAATTAAAGGACAGAGGATCGAGACCATAAATATTTTTTTTTCATTAGCATTATCTGAACACAGTAAATTTTGAAGGCACCGCCAATTAATTTAATTAGTAAATAAGTAATTTTCAGCAAACAGTATTCTAGTCTAGAAATTTAACAGTTTTAGGATAAAATGTAAAAGTTTCTATTTTCAAAAATTGAATAGTTTTAAAATTGCTAAATATGATACTATTGATCAGAATAGATTTTCAGCTGTGAGTAAATGCGAAAAAAATAAATTATTTGAAAATGATGGAACATTAAAACAACAAGTTAAATTAAACGATTTTTTTTATAAATTAACACTAATAACAATTAAGCAATTTTAAAATTTTTAAGGCATTATAAATAGCAATCTTAGGAATAGAACCCGTGAACTTAATCTTCGAAACTGAATACGCTTGCCATTACGCCAATCTTCTGTTCGCCGATATTTACGAGAAGTATTCTTTGAATTGTATTGGTGTTAACGCGCTCGAGTCGAGAGCCAGAAATCGAAAACCAAAATTACTTATATGAAAATATTATCATAACTACAAATAAGACATTGTCTCTGAACACCATAAATTTCGCCGGCACTCTCCAAGTACTTATTAAAAAATATTTAGTTCTAAAAGATTCTTACAATATTTTTCACATGAAATAGCTTTCGCAATATCCAGGAAATCACCGATTTGAGTATGAAAAACCAGTGAAAATAATTTCAGATGTGTCGTAGTTGTAAAAATGCTGAATAAATCGAAAATTGTGTGTTTCCTCCTGTGTCCGCTGTCGTGTGTGTGTGTGTGTGTGTGATATTATATTTTAACAAATACGCAATAAAGGTAAAATAATATCTGCAGCACAAATTTGTATGTATTTTGCTTTATACAAAATTAAAAAACTGCAAATAAAATTCTTTAAATTGAATTTTCGATGATCGGTATAGAACAGAGGTGTTAGGATTCCGCAACTAAATGCGTTTTCTATTGCGTCAACCTTCCATTCGCTTTTATCTACAAAAATATACATACCTCCAGTAGTGTTGGTGTAAAGGTTAACACGCTAGATTTAAAAAGTAAATTTTCATTGACCGAAACCCGAAATTAAAATGTAATCAAATAATTATAATGATTTCAGTTATAGTTTTATCTCTGAACACTTTGTAAATTTGAAGGCGACATCAAAGTAATTTTAGAACAATATATTTTTTAAATATTTTATAAATATTTATACAACTGAAATAGCTCCTTAAATACACTTGTGTTCTTCATTAAAAGATTACCGACTAGGAAAATACCATTTTGAGTTTAAAAGACAAACGAAAATATTTTCAAAAGTGGTGTATTTGTGAAAACAGCGACTAGTTTTCGTCGTCGTAATATAAATAAATCCGACAAAATTTATATTATAACAAATGCGTAGTACAAGTGAATAAATACCTAAAGTAAAAGATTGGATATATTTTCCTTTTTACAAATATTAAAATACATTGGCAAATAACGTTTTACAAATTGAATTTTCGATGATCGGTATCAACGGCGGGTACTTAAACTCCGCAACGGAATACGCCAAGCCTCTGCTCGCTCTAATTTAGAAAGGAGCACTTCCGGTTGTAATGGTGTAACGGGTAACGCTCTGATTTCAAATCTGAATGTTAGAGATGAGAACCCGAAAAGAAAATTTTTATGAAATAACTTTCATGATCACAATTATAGTTTTATCTCTAAATGCTTTGTAAATTTCGAAACCAGTATCAATGCAACTCAAAAAACAATATGTTGTTCTTAAATGTCTATAAATTTGCATTTCATGAAATACCTCTGAAAATACACGTAAAATCTTCAGCAAACGATGTGTATCTATAAATACACCTGTTTGAGGATTAAATACAAACGATTGTTATTTGCGCAATTAAAATTTTTCATAATGTATTGAAAATTGGGTGATTTGTTTAGAGCAATATCTTATCTTCTGTGATGTATTGTTAGTAAATAATAAATCATTTATTTGTTTCATAATAAATGATAATTTCTAAATACTAAATATTCTCATAATGCTCTCTTTTTCTCTTTTATGGTCACGTCTACGCTTTGTTTTTTCATCCGATTAACAGAATTTAAGTAAATACACACAAAGTAGTGGGAGGGTCGCCCCTTCTGAGCTGGCGAGCGGCATGCGACCTGCGGACCACGTGTTTGTGACCCTAGCTCTTGGGTGTAGTGATACGGAATTCAAAGAATGGTTACGCCTTCCGTTTATGAATCGGATCATATTATTAACAATTTATGCTCACGCTTATAAATGAGAGTTGGTTGGCCATAATTTATAAGCCGATAAAATTAAATACGCAAAAACGTATCGCTAACATCTCTCAGTTGTTATGTGCTAATTAAAACCTAACCCTCGGAAAAAGGGACTTTCAAGATTTATACGGAAATATCTCAAGAAAGAAGTGAATTTCACTTTACATCCCCCTAGAGGAAGCGAAATAACCCTTTCGAATAAAAATAGACCACTCCAAGGAAAACAAGATTCTTTCCATATACAAGTGACGGAAAGAGATCTCAACGGAGATACTGAAGAGTTTTGCCCCTTAAGAGTGCGAGAAGGGGTGGCTTCATTCAAACCTCCCCCTCCACCCCTTGTTTCACATTCCACGCCTCCTCCACTTCCACATTCTCCATCCCTCTTAACCCTTCATCCGTCGCGCAAGACACTGCTCGTAAATCATTTACGAGTTCTATCCCTTTCCTTCGTTCCCGCTGCGAACAACTAAAGTAGCACCTCGAATAGACCTCTTATGAGAGCGCCCCCATCCCACGGTGAAACAAACGCCTTAATATTCCCACTCCACAGTCGGAAAACTCATTCGGTTACCCCTCTCTCCCACATCTCTATTTCCCTCCTCATCGCTCGCTCCTTCAGCCTAATCCTCCGTCCCACCCCACGCCCTCCCCTGCCGGCGTCCCCCCTCCCCTAATCAACAAAGAACACCGGCACACCCACCGTTTTACCATCCACAAGCTACGCCGCAGTCGACCATTGTGGGTCCTCGTTTCCAGCATCTCTCTTTCTCTCTTCTCTTCTCCTCTTTTCCCACTTCACCTCACTTTTCCTTCCCATTTCTCTTCCCCTTTCTCCTCCACGGGACCTCCTTCCCTTATTTCCACTCCCCCTTCTCGCACTGTGTCTTTCGGTTCCGCACCTGAGTTTCTCGCATCGGAATTAGGAGCTAATAAATAAATTAGTCTTTCTCCTCTTGGTCGCAAAAAAAAAGCTTTCGAGGAAATCTTTCGTGGCGTTTTCGCTTATATGTATTTTTTAATCTTTTACGTTGGTATCGAGGAAAAGGAAAGAGGAAAGAGGAAAAGGATGATACGGGAGTAACATGACCTCTCTTCTCTATGTCTCTGTCCAGGAAAATAATAAACGGACGGAAAGGAAGAGAGAGAGAATGTTGTTTTTGTGAAAACCGATAACCGAAAAAATGTGCTTCATTTTTTTCTCGGATCGGTTAAAAAAGAGGAAGTTTGACCCCTGTTATTCCGTTATTCACAGTGGCATTAGCAAAGCAACAAAGGCTTTCCCTCTGCTTTTGGCTTATCGTTTGTTTTTTATTTCTTGATATTATTCTCCCTTTTGAACTCGCTGTGATTATTTTTTAAGGGGAATGGAAAAGAATTGCGCCGCATATTTACCTTAACTGAAAAATCCTCTTTTTAATTCCAGTGATATACATATTTCATCGATTCATTTTTTATGAGTCCCTCAATGTGAATGGATAACCGATCTTACTCCAGCGAAGGTAAAAGATTAACGCGTCATATATTATAAAACTGGAAGTAATTTCACACAACTCATTCAGATCATGAAGGCAAAATATAGCCATCGATTTTCTGACTCGTGAATTTTTTAGGCAAGTCTAAGAAATAGTTTATATCATTCAAAATATATACATTTCTACTTTGATTTTTAAGGCTCAAGTTTAATATAATAAATCTACGAATGGCAGCAAAATTCATCTAAAGTGCACTTAAATCTTAAAAATTCTTAACCTAGGGTAGCTTTCAGTCTTACAAATATAGTCTATTCCTGAAAACCAAATAATAAATAATTAATTAATGATTGCTAATAAGAGTTCTGACAAACCGGCATGTAAAAGTGCAAAAGAACCAATAAGATCACTTGGTATTTCAAGCCAAAACATTCCTCATGCTGCATCACTGCAGAAATATACTACATAAATGAATAATTTTAAAAGAATACGATTCGAATCCAACGGAAGACTTAAATTGTGTAACGTATTCAGAAAAAAGTAGCAACTTGAACAGTCCTGTGGAAGACTCGAGTTCGATTCCCGGTCATAGCATATTTTTTCTCCTGTTTCCATATTTCCAGGCTGAAAAGTCCTCATTCGAAAATTTTTAATCATTTATTTCTAGTTAACAAAACCTATAACCATTTAGCGTGGCGGAATTATCTTTTGTTGTTAAACTAACATACATTCCTATGCGAATCAGGGATCAGTGAATAACCAGCGAGGATAATTGCGTGAAATCTGAAGAGTATTCATAGCTAAATTAACATTTTTGTCAAATGAGTTTACTATATTGCATTGCAGTCATATGCTGACATCGACAGTTTATTTTTTTAACATTAAAATTGGAAAAAATAATCCCTTCCATTATGTTTAGGAGGCGGTTCTCATAGATAGCTTCCATGACAAGAGACGACCAAATAAATCCCTAGTGAGCTATGAGAAAGTAAAAGGGGTTCCGAAATCTGGACAGATTACGCTGTGGTTAGAAAGCCACTTCGGGTTTTAGGTTTTCGGATGGCCGGCAAGTCCAAGCGAGTTTATGAGAGAGCAGAAGGGTTTGGTTCGAGGTTGCGGTGGTCTAGAGGGAAGGGTTGAGTGCGTGTATGCGCTCGCTCGTGTGAGTGTGTGTGCACAAGGACCGAGGTCCTGCCATGAGAAACTAACGGTCAGATAAAGGGGAGCGACCAATACGATCGGATGCACGGCAATGAATAATAACATCGTACCGTTGCGCGATGGGAAAGCGTCTCTTTTGTTTTTCTCCTCTTTTAAGATTGCGCATGGCAACGATGTGCCGCATTTACGCTCGTAATTTACACAGTCCTGCTTCCATTATCTTGCCACCAAAACAGATGACCGTATATAAGGTCGGAGTGATTAAAAAGGTAGATGTATATACATAACTTGGGTTATTTTTAAGCAAAAGATGAAATACTGCAAGTTCTTTCAAACACGTTCGCAATTCCATGAACCATCTATACAGTTAATTGCCATTATTTTACATCAATCAATTTCATTCCTTTCAGAATGTTTTAAAGAGAATTAAATATAATAACTCCAAGTTTTAGAATCGTTCAAAAGAGGAAAGAGTTTCACACCTATAAGCAACGCCACTGAATATATTAAATGCCTTTGAAGGCCACATTCTCTGCTTAAAAACTTATGAGCAGTAAAATTTTATCTGTAACCGAAGCTATTCAAATGTTCCTTAGGCATTCACAACTCGTCTCAAGTTACACTACGTCGTTATATTCTGCAGTAAAAAACGTTGATACGCCTCTAAATAGTTACAATTTGAAAGAACCGCTTACTAAGTTAAAAAAGCCCCATGCGGCTCGGGAGCGGCGGTTTGACCCTCTCTGCTATATAAAACTCGTTTCACATATCTACGCTTAAGAACTCATGGATGAAAATAGATTAATATACTGTAAAATTTACAATAAGTAATGGCGTCTTATATTGTGAGAAACTTACAAAGCAAAATTACAAAAATGACAATGGGAATCGAGGTATGAGGTAACAAGCTTGATTGTGGATGAGAGAATAAAAAGGCGTCAAATCACTTTAGCAAACCAAAGGTAGCAAATTTACACGGAATCCACGACGCGAAGACGGGTAGTGTATACCCGTCACTCAGGGAGAAATATGCTCCGGTGAGGGGAGCCTTTAATGGAATCAGGCACTGAAGGCAGCCGCCCGTTACGCCAGAGGTGGAGAGGGAAAGTAAATTGGCCCTGTTTTGCGATGCGATAAAGGAAGAAGAGGAGCATGATAGGAAGGCGAGGGGGAGGGAAGGAAAAATGAAGGGGAAGGGTATGAGAAGATCTGATGGTACGAGTCACCGGCAAAGCGCACGTGTTCCGGTGATTTATGTGTCCCGGCGGGCTCCCAGTGATCGCTACCTTGCCGTCTACCCTCATCTTCCTCCCCCTCTTGTTCCTCGCCATCATGTTCGTCCCTCTCTTGTTCCTCCCCCTCTTGTTCCTCCCCCTCATCTTCCTCCCCCTCTTGTTCCTCACCCTCTAGTTCCTTCCCATCTTGTTCCTCCCATCTTGTTCCCCCAATCTTCTTCCTCCCCCACTTGTTCCTCCCCCTCTTCTTCCTCCCGCTCTTTTTCCTCCCATATTGTTCCTCCCCTCTTGTTCCTCCCCCTCTTGTTCCTCCCCCTCATCTTCCTCCCCCTCTTGTTCCTCACCCTCTAGTTCCTTCCCATCTTGTTCCTCCCATCTTGTTCCCCCAATCTTCTTCCTCCCCCACTTGTTCCTCCCCCTCTTCTTCCTCCCGCTCTTTTTCCTCCCATATTGTTCCTCCCCTCTTGTTCCTCCCCTTCTTGTTCCTCCCACTCTTGTTCCACCCCCTCTTATTCCTCCCCCTCCTCCTCCTCCCCTCTTGTTCCTCCCCCTCTTCTTCCTCCCCTCTTGTTCTTCCCTTCTTCTTCCTCCCCTCTTCTTCCTCCCCCTCTTGTTCCTCTCCCTCTTGTTCCTCGTCCTCTTTTCCTCCCCTCTTGTTCTTTCCCCTATTCGTCCTCCTGTCTCGTTCCTCCCCTCTTATTCCTCCCCAGTTTATTGTTTTTTTCTTTCTCCCTCCACCATTTCTTTCGCCTATATTTCTATCTCCCCATTTCTTCCACCCACCTTTCTCCCTCTCCCCTTTCTCCCCCTCCATCCTTTCTTCCTCCCTTCTTTATTTTCTCCTTCCCTCTTGTGCCCATCCGACCTTTAATATGCACTCCTTCATCCACCACTTTTGGCCGTTACATTTAAAATAAAAAGGGAATTGCATAGATGGATGACGTGATCTTCGGTTCGCGTGATCTCATATTTCCCTCCCTCGCCTCTCTCGATCCTCTCAACAGAAAGTGAAAGGTTCGCAAATGGAGGAAACGCGATTATCGGAGATTCGATCGCATTTAATATAGTTTCGCCGAAAGATATATTTTAAAATGACGCTCTCCATGTTCATTTGGTGTAGGTAAGTCACGATTTGAAGTCACCTTTTAAATGCAATAAAACAACTTTCCCTCCACCCCTCTATATACACTCACATATGTCCGTGATTGTATGTCAAACTGAATTCTTCACGTTATCATATACTCCGCAGCATTCTTTAATTCTTGATAACTCTTTTTCCCTACGAAGTCGTCTATCAGCTGGAAGATTTTCCTACGCATTTCGTGTTCAGGTTTTCCTTCAATCACGTCTTTAATCTTCAGAGAGCCTGTCCTCAGAGAATGGCCGGCCCAGCTCCACTCCCCATTTCTAATCAATTCTATTATAGGTCTCTTTTCTTCTCTTCGTCTTCATTTTTCATTTTCTACTCAATCTTTCAATTTTATTTTCCACATTCTTTTCCGTGTCCACATTTCGAAGCTTTTCAAATATCATCTATGATTTTTATTGAACTAACATTTTTTCCGCCTTATATATGGCGATACTCCACACAAAGAATTTCACCAGTTTCTTATTTATCTTATCGGTGATTTTACTTATAGCAGAAGTTTCTTTCTTCTGAAGGCAGCTATCGCCTTGACAACTCGAGACTTTTTGACCTCGGTTTTACCTCTATTTCGCTTGCCTAAGATAAGTACTTATTTTTTTTCGATTTTTGATAAATAATCAATTAGTTTTGAAACTGTTTTCGGCCATAAGGCGAGCATAAATGCCATAATAATACCGCATCAATACTTTATTTATGATATTTTATGCATTAATTTCCTCTCAAACAGACGCTGAAAACCACCAATTGCACAAATCTAATTTTGAGATTAAATTACATGTTGATGTTATGGGTGACTATTATAATAGAATTAAAAATGTGGTAAGGATTTAAAATCATTTAATGGTATTAATCTGTTATGAGACCTATAATCTTTTTAAAAAACCATGAAAAAAGTAAAAATACTTTGAACAGATATGAGCGCCTACTAAATATAACAATATCAGCTGTTGGTCTGGAATTGATTTGCAGAGTCAGATTTTTTAAATGCTAAAAAATATCTTTACGTATAAATAATTATAAATTAATCTGGATTACAGTTTACAGTATAATTAGTGTCAGTACCTCACTCTTTTATATTGCTATCCTCCAGTACTTACGCTAGAAGCACGGATATTGCAGCAGTGGCTCTAATATTCCTTGCTAGCTGCAGCAATACAATTCAATTCAAGGTGTACGCGTTCGATCGCTGACTCGTTTTAGCGATAAGAAATATATGGTAATTGGCTCAGAACACATTTAACTTATATTTACAAATACTATCTTTGGCGAATTAATTGCAAAATTTATTGGGTTTAATTTAATGCTAAAATTATCGAAAGAAATATAAAATAATCCCAATATTTTTTAGTAAATGAGAACAGACTAATATTCATGTCTTTATAAATAGTTTATTGGAAATAGGTCCCATTTCAATGAAAAGGAACAAAAAGCTTTTTATAATTCATGTGCTTTTCCTGGTAAAGCACTGCATATATACTGTCCTGATTAAATTATTTCATGATTGTCTAAATACCACATTCAATTAAATCCTCTCATAAGAACGAAGGGCTTTTTGAGTTATATTTCTGCTATTATGGTATTTCTAATTGAGTGTGTAATTTGGATCATTCATCTTTATGAATAATATTTTCCGATTCAACCGAAAGACCCAGATTCACCAGTTTTTCTTGTACTTCAAACAGTCTAAAATATAGCTATAAATACTAAAATGTATGCATCCATACGATACTGATAGAGCATTATTTCAAAAAACAAATAAATTTATTACAACTTTTAAACCTGCTATGATTTTTTTGCTCTACAGCTTCTGAAAATAAATTGTATGAAATTTTTTTGGCAAAAGAAAAATATTTATTTATTTCAGCACAAGAACTTGTTGTGTGATTTTACTAGAATTTATCTTCTAGTTTGATATTAAGCCGAAATAGCTCATTTCCTTGAAAATAGCCTAAACGATGCGCGGAGAACGACAAACGGACAGGCAGATGATACAAGGAATGCAACAAATACTGCTTCATTTACATCTAAAAATGTCCTCTTAATCCCCTTTAGAGTTTTTAAAATATAAGAATATCTATAAAAATCAAAGAATGAATTAAACAATCTCGCTATTAGGACCGTAGAAACAGAAGTTGGCGATAACGCCCCGATAGACAAAAATAGAACGCATGTCCAATTTAAATGATTAATATAGGAAAAGTAAAATAAGAAAGCGTCTTATGGAGTTTGGAAGCAATCGCATTTTTCTGAGTGATAATTGGCTTGGTAGGAATCGATTTAAATCAATGAATGTAGTTAAACATCGAATTCGTAAAAATTTCAAAATGAATGTTGGTTGATAAGTGTCGATTTTTCACAACTGAATTATCTAGAAAATTATGGATTTTTAAATTTGCTTTGTTACACTCAAATTTAATATATTTGAGCGCCAAACGTCCAAAACAAAAGAGAAAATCTGCATCTGTCGTACAGCCACACTTCATTCGGTATTGTATACCCTTTCTTAGATCCCTTATGTCTTAAGGATCCATACTGAGATGATGCGGGCACAGAACAAAGCAATATGACCGGTTTATTGCACTCTTTCTTTAATCTAGACCACATCTGATAATCTCCAGGCGCTTTCGGTCACTTACACGATAAGATCAGCCTTCATACCTATTCAATTTACTCTAAAGTCTTATGACTTCTGCCGACAACCTCCAATATGCAAAAAGAAAGATTTTCCCAAACTGAATTAATACCGATCGCCAAATATCCCTATAGCAGGTCTCGAAAGTATTACTAAATCCTACTTCCCGCTTGACAATATCCAATCGCCCATAACTCATTTCGTAGTTGGTTAGGTTAAAAACCCACTACTACGAGTATATATCTGGACTGTTTTCAAAAACAGCCATAAAATTTCTATTTTTGGTAGCCATGCCCAAAATTCATTCTCCGACTGAAAGAGTCCGATGCTAATTTTTTCTTGCGACGTAGCATTCAATTTTTGTACACTGGGCTTTTTTGTACACTCATCATCGTTTGTCACTGAACAAGATAAGATTTTTTCTTCAAAATATTCATATATGTATTTGGTTGTTCATAATATAATCGTCACATTAATTTTGTCATTGAATGCTCTCGATTTCGTGAATAAGAGACGCGAATTAACGAGTAAAGTTTACTTGGAATTTATTCCGAATAATTAGCTATTCCGGGTTGGCTGGCAAAGCCAACAACAACATATTCATCCAAGTTTAGAGAGCAACAAAAAATCCGGCATGCAAGAAGTCTTATGTTTATATATACAGTTTTAGTAAAACATAATTAGAGGAATCAAAATTATTTAATTTTTAATAACTTTAATATTAACTTCACTTATATATAGGGTGACCGTACGTCCCGGTTTAGCCGGGACATTCCCGGATTTTTGATGTTGTCCTGTCCGGTTTATATTTGTCCCGGTTAAAATTTATTATTTTTATTTCATAAATATGGAATAAATAAATCGCATCGCACCAGTTATATTATTACGCATGCAATCTAATTATTGGAAATTAAAATTTCATCTTTGAATGAACTACAATCCATAACGGGTGCCTATAGGTGCGAAGTGTGCAGCGCACTCCAACAGCAGTGCGCACGCAGGGCACATATAGCTATACGAATTTCGAAGCAATTATTTGTGTTTTAGATCATCCATTTTTACTTTAACGAAATAAGTTCATATAAAATGTTACATTTAACTATTAACACGCCATAATATGTTCTTGTGTTACAAGATACGGATTAAACCACGGCTAGAAATCATACACGACGTGTTTTGGTGAATCAAAGTACTTTTTTTTCCTGGATAATTTTCTAAAAACTTGAGGTGCGTTTCATAGCCCGAAAATACGGTAAATATGACTCTAAAATATTTGTTTTCATCGATTTTCTTACTAATTCTACAATAATTTTGTGCACATAATGTTAGAATTTGAAAAGAATTATGGGCTACTTTGTCAAGAAAATCATGTCCAAGTTACGCAGAATTTATCTATTTGGAATATAAGCGACAAAAAAACTAAAGAATTTATATTGTCCCGGTTATGTCCCGGATTTACTTCCCCAGAATCTGGTCATCCTATATATATATAGGGCATAGGCCCGATAAGCTTGCGTGTTTTTTGTCTTTTTGTGTTCGTGTGTTTCACGTGTCTCTTCGACGCCCCCAGCAGCCTGCCAGCTTGGTCCTCAACTTGGTAAGTGTCCGCTGGGCTTCCCTCAACGCCTTGTTGCCACCCTCATCACTACCTTTTCTTTTCCTTTAGTTAATATATATATATATATACACACACTAGTGTATTTCCCTTCATATGACGGCGGGGTGCCGGTGGTGTAGTGGTTAGGACGCTGGCTGCTACTCGCCCGATGCTTGAAAAAGTCATAGGGTACGAATCCTGCGCGAGTAGGATTTTTCTCAAGGTCACCCCCTGGTGTTCTTCGTAAGAGCGGGCAAATTCCGGTACCGGGTTTCCCTCCTCCCTTCCCGGTTATTCATTGCACTACCTCTGAGATACCCGTTTGTGCTGTAAGAGAGGCGAATTGACTGGGCATTCAAACAATCATATGACGGATAAATAATAATATTCCCTCCCTCCCTCTCGCACTCCCTCTCTCCCTCTGTCTCCCACCCTCTGTCTCCCTCCCTCTGTCTCCCTCCGTTCCTCTCTCCATTTTTTCCTCTCTCTCTCCCTCGGCCACTCTTATTTCCCACCTCCCCCTCTCTCAATCCCTCCTGTCTCAATCCATAGCTCTCCCTCTTTTTCTCCGTCTCCCTCTTATCTCTTTCCTCCCGTCCTATTTTAATTCTTACTCTCTATGTATCTTCCATTCTATAACCCTTCCTTCCTATCTCCCTCCCCACATTCCCCTCTTTCTTACTCTACTTCTATACTATAGTCGCTTAGATAAGCAAAAGAATCCAAACTAAATCCCAGCCCCATTAGGATTACATATTTTCTCGTAGCTAGTACAGATTAGTGTTTAGGATGGCTTCACCTAGGATTCCGGTTTCCTCCTTTCTATGCGACGCTGATTTCGAGGGAATGAGGTCTCGAATCACGGAGCTGGTAAGAGAGGTTACGGACCTCCGTCGGAGGGTGGCAAGAGCGGAGTCGGCCCTTGTTCGTGTTGGGAGAACGCATCCATCCCCGAGAACTCACCGCGCCATGATGGCGACTCGGGTGCGCTCGAGTGCGAAAGTCGGTGGTGTGATCAAGGGTGTTTGTGGGACCTCTTCGGGAGCTGGGGTCGCTCCAATCCTGAAACCCAACGATTGGAGAGTGGTCTCCAACCGGGGGGATCGTGGGGTGGTCCTGCGAAGGCTGGGAGCTGGGAATGCCTCGGCAGACCCTCTTCCAGTTTGCAATCGGTTCGCGGCGTTGTCGGAGGACGACACTTCGGCCGATGCTCTCGCATCCGCTCCCGTCTCTTTGGCGGAGGCTGGATCTATGGGAAGTCGGGGTGGGAAAGGAGGGCTCCTAGTAATAGGTAGTTCTAATGTCAGGCGTGTTATGGCTCTCTTGCTAACTCGGGCCCGCCGGGAGGGAGTGGCTGAGCGAGTGTTCTCCAGGTGCATACCAGGAAGAACGGTCCCCCAAGTGACGAGGGCAGTACGGGAGTCGGTGGAGTCAACGGGTTGCTCTAGGCTGCGGATGGTAGTCCATGTTGGGACTAATGACGCCTCGAAGCGCGGGTCCGAGGAGATTCTAAGTTCTTTTGAGGACTTGGTCGCCGAGGTCACTCGTGTCCGAGAGGAGTCGGGTTCTGATGTGCGGCTCACCATTTGTAGTATTGTCCCGCGGATTGACTGTGGTTCGGAGGTTTGGAGCCGCGTGGCGGGGCTAAACCAAAGGCTATGGAATTTCTGTGTGGGCATGGGAGTCGACTTTGTTGATCTCCGGCCGGTTCTCGGATCGTGTAGGGTACCCCTAAACGGCTCTGGAGTTCATTACACGACCGAGGCTTCACAGAGTGTAGCGTGTAGGATCTTCGACCATGGTAGGTCTTTTTTAGATTAGAGAGTAGGGTAGGGTGTAGACGTAATAGGAGATTTCATAGGGGCATCGAGTGTAATACAGTTTCTGGTCGCGAAGTCAGAGAGTCCACCTGCAAAAGCCGTAATAGAGCAGTTAATGCTTCGGGCGATAACGAGAAATTAAATATTATAGTTTTAAACTGCCGCAGCATTCGTAGGAAGTCTGCCGAACTCGAACACGTAATTCGCACGTTGCATGCGGATGTAGTTATAGGTACGGAAAGTTGGCTCACTGAAGTTATCTCTAGCCAAGAAATTTTTCCGAAAAGCTATAGAGTATACAGAAAAGACCGTGCCAACAGAATAGGTGGCGGAGTATTTTTGGCAATAAGTGAAAAGTACGATAGTTGTCAGATCCCTATTATCGATGAAACGGCCGAGAGCGTGTGGTGCCGCCTAGGTAAGGATAATTCGAAAAAGATATATTTATGCTCATTTTACATACCACCTAATGCCAAAGTTGATTATATTTTAAGTTTAGAGAGGCAATTAGCCGAGCTTAGATCTATTATGAACGACGGATATGTGATAATTGGAGGCGATTTTAACTTACCTTCAATCGATTGGGAAAACCTATGTTTCGTTACGGGAGGTAAAGAACGCGAATCGTGTGAAGCCTTAATTGACACGTTTCATGAATATTCCCTAACCCAGATGGTACGAAAAGCCACGCGTTCGGGCAATGTTCTCGACTTGTTTGCTTCTAACATCCCGCATAGGATAACTAAGGTATCCACAGAGGAGGGACTTAGCGACCACCGAGCTGTGTATGCGGAGTGCGAAATAAAGCTCAAAAGACATCCTAAGACTCTTCGGAATGTATACGCTTTCGCCAAGGCCGACTTTAAAAGTTCCAGCTTACATCTCAAAAGTACCTTTGTCAGTTATCGTGAAAAGACAGAACGATTAGGTATGGAGCCATCATGGTTATTATTTAAGGATATACTAGGAAAAGGTATCAATAGATTTATCCCCAGTAAGTTAAAATCTGATAAGAAAGAACCTCGTTGGTTTAATAAGGAAGTCAGGATTTCCTTAAGACGACAGAGGCGTAGACACGCAAAATTGAAAAACATACCTACCACCGCTTCCGATGAGTATCGCACAGCTATAGTCCATGAGTATAACAGTGCCCGCGTATTAGCGAGAAAAACCATGCGTGACGCATTTAACACCTTCCGGAATGAGGTATTAAATACAAAATTGAAGGAGGATCCAAAAGCGTTCTGGTCCTATGTAAGAGAAGTCAAGGAAGTGGGTCCTTCAATACCCTCCCTGCGATGTGATTCCGGAGACATCCTTCACGATGGGGAGGATAAAGCTAATCTACTAAACGTTTACTTCGCGAAGGCGTTCACGGCAGGTGGAAATAGACTTGAAGATAAACTTATTCCCGATGGATGTACTCGGATGGAGGCAGGAATAGCGAAGCAACTGAGTGCGATAAAGCCCAACAAAAACCAAGGACCTGAAGGAATTCCCGCGCGTGTATTAAAAGAACTAGCAGAAGAAATAGCTCCCTTCCTTCGGATAGTTTTCGAGAAATCTCTTACCCTCTGTGAGGTTCCTGATGATTGGAGACTAGCACACGTCACACCCATTCATAAGGGAGGTGACAAAGAAAACCACGAAAATTATAGGCCGATTTCTCTAACATCATTATCATGTAAGATTTTGGAGCACATTATTGTTAGCAACACAATGCGTTATCTTGAGAGTAGATCGCTCTTAGTCAGCTGTCAACATGGCTTCAGAAAAGGTAGATCCTGTGACACCCAACTCGGTCTGTTTGGGAATGATGTTTTATCATGCGGCGAAAATAATAAGCAGGTCGATGCAGTGTTCCTTGATTTTAGAAAAGCTTTTAACAAGATTCCCCACCGTAAGTTGTTATTAAAATTGGGAAATCTTGGCGTTAATGTTAAAGTCATTAACTGGGTTCGCGCTTTCCTTTGGAATAGAAAACAAAAAGTAGTCATCGATGGTAAGTCCTCGAGTGTGGCAGATGTAGTCTCTGGAGTGCCGCAGGGTAGTGTGATCGGACCTATGCTTTTCTTGCTTTATATAAACGACATCAGCTCAGTTGTGAAAAGTAATATCAGGCTTTTTGCGGATGACACCGTAGTCTATAGAGAAATTAGTGGTCCTAGCGACCATCGTCAGCTTCAGGATGATCTGGATGCGTTATCTGTTTGGTGCAAGGGATGGCAGCTAGAAATCAATCAGAAAAAGAGTAACGTTCTAAACTTTTGGAAATCTAGAAGCCCATCGTCCGTGTTTACCTACTCGATAGATGGTGAGAGCATTCCTGTTTCGGAATCCGTGAAATACCTCGGGGTAACCTTGAATCGGGACCTGTCTTGGGACACCCACATAAGACGAGTGATAGGTGCGGCAAATAAGAAGTTGGCTTTTGTGCGTAGGATAGTCAGGAAAAGCACGGAAAAGGTGAGAGAATCCTGTTATTTATCCTTGGTTAGACCTCAAATGGAATACGCAGCAGCGGTTTGGGATCCATATCAGAGGGGACTCATAAAGGATTTAGAAAAAATACAGCGGCGAGCAGCTAGATTCGTGAAAAAGAATTACGATAAAAAACAGAGCGTTACGTTACTCATTGATGAGTTGAGTTGGCCATCGTTGAAAGATCGTAGATTACAGGCGAGACTTAAACTTCTAGATAAATATAGGTCGGAGATATTCGTAAATGAAATGAAGGATAATATTCGACAACCAACGTATATCGGACAGAGGGATAATGAGGACAAGATTCGCGAAATATATAGTAGGACGGAGAGGTATAAGGAGTCCTTTTTCCCTAAGACAATACGTGACCACAATAGATAACTGAATAATAATTAGTTAGGAACTTGGTGCGAGGCACCCCCTGCCATCCACCGTCAAGGTGACTTGCAGGGTAATATGTAGATGTAGATGAAAAATCCTACGATAATTAGAGGCAATCTATGCACTCGTATATATTACACGTTTGCGGGTTGAGACAAGGAAACATCCCGTTTAAAAACCGATATTTTCCCAAAATATGTGATTTAAGTGTTTAATATGAGAGATTTTGAACGGTAGTCGGAAAAAGGTCAATAGAATAAAAACCTTCATTAATTTTCCTAAAACAAAGTTTAAATTTGAAGATCGTACGTCATTTTTTTCTAATTTTAATTTCCAAAAGAATAAAAGCCTACACTTTAGAAAGTCGCTTTTTACGTGTTATCTTACAGAAAATTGAATTGGAGTCGTACCCGGGTCTTTTTTCGTATTTTCTCATTTAATTTTTATACACGAATCAAACATTCCCGCGATATTTCAACCTTTTACCTAATCGGGAAGTTTGTTAAAAACGCATTAAAAAGTGCCATTGATGACGTCAGCGTTATACACAAATCCCACCATTTTGGATCTTATACTAGGTGCTCTGCTCCTACGCGCTACACACGTCAACCAGGTACCTCGCTCCGCGAGGTGAATTCGTCCGCTGCCAGTGTACAACCCTGAACCTCCTCATTTCGGCTTACGTTTATGATATAAAATTATATTTAGCCCTATTTTTGGGCTTCTCTCTCTCTCTTTCTCCCATTCACCTCCCTCTTTCCCACCCTCCCTTTCCCCCATTAAATGTAAGAATGGACCTTCTGGTCTAAATTTCGCCCGAATAAAGACGATTATCTATCTATCTATCTATCTATCTATCTATCTATCTATCTATCTATCTCTCTCTCTACTTCCCTATATCTCTTATCTCCCACCAAACCTCCCCCTTTCCCAAACTTTCGCTTCCCCTCATTCTCTCCCTCTCTCGCTCCCCCTTTCTCTCTCTTTCTCTCGTCTCTCTCTCTCCTTCCTTCTCTCATTCACTCTTTCTTTTCCCCACACTCCCGTCTTTCTCCGTTTTCCTAATAGGATCATATATAATTTTATGAGTACGGCAACAATACTGGCTGTTCTTGAAAAGGAAATATTTAATTCACGAACAACTTAAAATTGTTGTCTTCAAATAAATTTCCTGAGCCAATTCGAATCGTATTTGAAAATCTACGGTAGGAATATAAATTTGCGTTCTTTTCCGTGTACTATGGTTCAAGTTTCTCATTTATAGGACAATTATAAATAATTTAAAAAGCAAACGAAAGATGTCTTACACTCATTTTCGTCTTATGCTTTCAAAGCGGACATTATGGCAACAATCCTCTAATCTTAATCTTATGGGATTTTATAGAATAAAAATTTTTTTAGGGTCTCTTGAATTTAAAAACTTCCCGTTTTCGGAATTTCTCCTCTGTTTGTAAGTCATGAATAATCAGTCTGAATTTTGTCAACATTTTAACTCATACGGAAGTAAGAAATAATTTATGTAACCCACATAAGTGCGGTTATAATATAGAGAGATTACCGTAATCGTCGGCGAACTTTTTGGCAGGTTTTTATTGGTTGACTGGCCAGCCAATCAAAGATCGGGACGTTATTGTTTACATACCTGGGTTACATTATATGTTAACTAAAAAGAACGAATAATTTTAAGTGCTCTTCTTTGAATTATTAGTAATACAATACATTCATAACCCGCCAGAACTTTTATTGTAGCAACAACTATAAACTAATTATTATTGTCATTCGTAGCAACTAGTATAAACAGAGTACGATTTATTTAGTTAGCACGTTAGTATTATCATTAGTATGGACGATTATCTACATTCGTATTTATCAGAACCTCTATATCACGTATGTATTTTCTTTTAATGTTTCGTTTTCTCTTCTGTAATGTTTAGGGTTTCCCGGTTTTCGATGTTTTGTCCCTGTGTCCCGAATTGTTTTTTCGGGATGCCTAAATGTCCCGGTATTTTTTTATTTTAAACGTAATGATTTACCGAACAAATTTCATGTTCTTCTTTTGCATGAATTCATTTAAAATCTCATACTACATCTACCAATTACTACTTCAAAAAAGGCATTCACATTTCTAGTCATGGAAAACGACAGTTTCGTCCACCAAGAGCAGATTTAAAAAAAATAAAAATGGCTGCTGGGTCACATATTCCCCTCCTATTTTCTATTTAAAACTGGTCGTACTGGTTCAGATTTTGAGTCCTTACTATTCCGCGGGTCACCCTTTTGTGGACTAAAAGGCGGAAATTCTCGTACCCTACTTGTTCCTAGATAATTTGGAGTCCAGATTTATTTTTAGTTTTACGACCTCCAATACAATAGCCGCAACCTCCATTAGACTAGCTCGAGAATGGGATATTTTATCCTTTCGTTGAACTTCGTAATTAGTGTTTCCGATGAAATACCTCCCGAGATACCCGTTCTGCCCAGAAAAACATTGTTCGTCTTCGCTTACAGTTTCTTGAGAAAAATTCAAAAGCAGGATTTTTAAGCACCCCCGCCTTTTCAGCAACGGTTCTTCACCGTCTACATTGTCGTTTAAGAGTGACATCCTCATTACATTGTGGTCCTTCGTCCAGCTGTCATCGTGGTGTAGTCCTACCTTCTTCATTTTATTTCAAGAAAAGAAGATATAGAAGGAAAATTTCTTTTCCGGCTATAACGGGTGCAGAGATCTTCATTTCATTCAATATCTGCAGTTGGAATTTTTATTTCATAGGTAAGACGATTATTATTAACTCTTAAAGTGATTTATATCTACTGTACTGCAAGATTCTCCGAAAGATTGGCAAAGAATTTGAATACCTACTAATCCTTATATGATAATTCTCAAGTGTCCGTCTGTCTGTCCCGGTAATTTTGGACATTTCCCAATGGAATTAAGAGCTGAAACTTTCACAATTGTTAAACCCCCATGAGATGGTATCTAGAAAAATCTAATATCCCTGAAAAAGTCCCGGGTTCGACACCGGGAGACAATTATATTTCCCCATAAGTTTACACGGGATTTTCGATTTTTCAAGGTGCAAGGTTTATTCCTTCATTCATTAAAATATGTATATACCGACCGAATTTCTCCATTTTTATTTTATTCGACAGCTAACATTATAAAATATCTTATTCTTACAATTTTAGATGTTATACGGAGGAGTTTGTCAGAAACACATTTCTTTTCAAAAATTTATGGCTTTTTCGTACTCTTTCCAAGTGTTGCCAAGGCGACCCGCATTGTTGCCTCCGATTGAATTAGCGTCTATTAAGCCTTCAAATAGACGAAAGAATTGTGTTATTCGCTTGGCGCAATGTCAAACCTAATAGATTGCAACGTTAATAATTGAAGAATATTATTATTCAGTAAACATACGAAGAGGAAGAATAACAGAGCCAAAGAGTGGCAAATCAAGTCCTATATTGATGCCAGAATGTAATAAATTCCATGCGCTTCATTTTCTGGGAGAATTCAAATGATTGTCAGGAAATATTAATTAATCAAACAATTACATTTACTATATATATATATATATATATATATATATATATATATATATATATATATATATATATATATATATATATGGATGTCAACAAGGTGTTGGGATGAGGAAACCCAGTGAACACTCACCAATCAGACGACTTCAGGTTGTCGAGGCCCCGGGGATGTCGAAGCGACACACGTAAAAGAACACTAAAACACAGAAACATCACAAACGTAGAAGCTTTCGGAACTACTCCTTCGTCAGCTACAGATATATATATATATATATATATATATATATATATATATATATATATATATATATATATATATATAACAACTTACGGAAAAGGAAAGGTAAAATGAATATATGGATGTCAACAAGGTGTTGGGATGAGGAAACCCAGTGAGCACTCACCAATCAGACGACTTCAGGTTGGCGAGGCCCCGGGGATGTCGAAGCGACACACGTAAAATAACACAAAAACACAGAAACATCACAAACGTAAAGCTTTCGGAACTACTCCTTCTTCAGCTACAGAGAGAGATTTTACGTGTGTCGCTTCGACATCCCCGGGGCCTCGCCAACCTGAAGTCGTCTGATTGGTGAGTGCTCACTGGGTTTCCTCATCCCAACACCTTGTTGACATCCATATATATATATATATATATATATATATATATATATATATATATATATATATATATATATATATATATAAGTTTTTACACACACACACCTAAGAAGTTATATTTTAAAGTCCCGTTGATGTTCAACGGGTAATTCCGCTAGTAACTTCTAAATTTTCGTACTTCGTGCTACACACACCAGGAGTTATTATTACGGGTGCGACAGCGTAGCAATGCCCTAATTTTGTTTATACCTTAATTTAGCTATTAGCAAGTGTTATGTTTTGTTAAATGATGTAAGGATTCTAGTCGATGGTATCATTTATACAATAATGTTTTGTATGTTAAAGGTAATGTTTACTTTAATCTGTCAAATCACAAACAAAATTTAATATTATATTTTTTAACTTGAAGTTTGAATTAACTTAATCAAAGTCGTATTAATGTAAAGCACGAAAACTTTTGTGTTCTGTTAATAAGCGGTCGAATTTTTTAAGATGTTTTATACAAAATGTTCATAATTTTATAGGTCTTAGAACCCTCAGCAGAAATGCCAAAGAGAAAGTGCAAATTTAATGAAGAATATTTGAAAGAGTGGGATTTTATCAAGAAAGGAAGAAGTCATTACGAAGTGGAGTGTAGATTATGCACGACTTATATAAATATTAGTCACGATGGGAAATCTGACGTGAAAGAATACATTAATTCAAAAAAACATATAGTCAATGCAACCTGCTATGGCAATGACGGAATATCAGAAAGAATTACGAAGTGCATTCATGTGAAAAATGAAACTGAGGATGATCTTGTTGTAGGAAGTGAATTAGCAATAGCTTACCACATTATTAAACATTATCATTCCTTTCGTTCAGCTGACTGTGTCAATGATCTCTTTAAAGAAATTTTTAGTGGTTCTAAAATAGCCAGTAAATATTCCTCCGGACGGACCGCTCTAATTAAAAATGTTATTGGGTTATTTTGTATAAATGAATTACTGATAGAATTAAAAAAGTCAGTGTTTTGGAATATCCACAGATGCTAGCAATCACAAAACTGAAAAAGCTTTTCCTTTAGTTGTTCAATATTTTTGTAAGCAAAAAGGAATTCAGATTAAGATACTAAAAATTGTATCCTTAACTAACGATACCTCCGACAGAATTGTTGATTTTATTATTAGCACATTTTGTGTGTACGGTGTAGATACAAAAAAATGCGTTGCTTATGGTGCAGATAACGCTAATACAAACTTAGGGGGACTGTTGAGAAAAGGCAAAAACAATGTCTTTTATAAATTACGAGAAAAAATCAATCCTAATTTGCTAGACGTGGGATGCTCGGCACATATTCTGCATAACGCAATTCAGTTGGGAGACGAAAGATTGTTTTGTGATGTGGAAGTGGTCGTGGTGAAAACGTTGCCATACTTTGCCAACCACGCAGTACGCTCCGAGCGAGAGATTTGTTTTCTTTAGTAGATGTAACATATAACAAGCTGTTGACTCATTCCAGAACTCGCTGGTTAAGTTTATATCAAGTAACGAGTATCAAAAATGTTTGAAGCATTGGAGCAATTTTTTCATGCAGAAGAACAGCCGTCGAAATGTATTGTAAATTTTTTTGATTTGCCAGTAAATGAAGCGTACTTCCATGTTGTGCATGGTTTGCTTGTCATATTCAATAAGAAAATACTAAAAATAGAATGTTCCAAGAATTGTATAATAGAAGACATGAGTTACGTGGATGAGACGATTGAAATGCTGAAATTACGCATTGAAGAAAAATTTTGTTCCCTTAAATGCTTGTAAAATTTTCAGTGATCACCACAATATTCAGGGCGAAGAAATGAAAGCATTCAAAGATGAAATACTTGATATGTATAATACGACTTGTGAATACCTAGAAAAATGGGTTGAACCCTTCCATAAGTTCAAATTTATGAAATGGATGCTTTTAAAAGATATGCCAATTTGGGAGGAAGTACAAAATATGTGTAAAAACATTATTGATATGGGGGTTTTAAATTGACAAAATATTATTACTCATAAGAATAGGCTACGGACTGTAACTCACAGATTCGATTCATCTTCTACCAGCGGAGAGTTTACGTCAATATAAGAATACCTTTTCGGAATTTGCGGCCAATGGCTTTTAGTTTAAGAGAAATAATTAATCAAAAAGAACAAAATTGGTCCCAATTTTCTAAATATTTGTAGATTCACTATTATTCCCAATATAAGATTTAACATGTGAGGCTCATGTACCGTACTTTTGGCGTTCAAGACTCGCGATTGTCGATTTTTTTTCTCCTGCAAAATGTTGGTTTTTATGTACCAATCTTCAGGAAATAATTGTTCACCGCTAATTTTTTTACGTAGGAGAATTAAATAAATGCGAAGTTACAAGCATTTAAGAAAATGGGTCCATTTGTGTACTTTTTGATTAATTATTTCTCTTAAACTAAAAGCCATTGGCCGCAAATTCCGAAAAGGTATTCTTATATTGATCTAAACTCTTCACTGGTAGAAGATGAACCGAATCTGTGAGTTACATTTCGTAGCCTCTCCTTGTTAAAAATATTTATTACAGAAGAGCTTAATGAGAGGAATGATGATTGGCTAAAGCGATCTTGTTACGGTCGATGGTCATTGTTTTTTTCGAAGTTTGTATTTCAAGAGCAGACCTCAGAAATGGAAAAATTATGTAGCTTTTTGTTTGCCATTCCGGCACATAATGGAAATGTCGAGAGAATATTTTCAGAAATAAATGTTCAATGGTGGAATAAAAGAAACCGTCTGGATATAAGAACAATCAATTCCATTATGTTATGTAAATTTAACATAAATTTAACGTGTCAAGGTTTTTATAAGCTGATCAAAAATGATCAAAATCTTATTATGGCAGCAAGAAGTTCAATAAAATATGATTAAAAACATTGGATCCTGATTTAATTTATGCTACAATAATGCTTACTTATTCCTCAAATATATTAATTTAACAATTTTAAGTAGCATTATAACTTCCTTTCTCTTTTATAACGTTTATTTTTCATTTTTAGAGCACAGATTACCTGAAAATTGTGAGATTCGGATTGTCCCGGTTTTTTCCAAATTGTCCCGGATTTTAGGCTTTAAAATTTATTTTGTCCCGGTTGTGGCCATCAACATCTGGTCACTCTAGTAATGTTTAATTTTCCTAATATACGTCCGTTGATAATTTATCTCTTCTGGCATTTCTCGATAGATCTAAGAGCTCATCAAATCGGCAAACACATAAATAGTACCTTTTTAGATTAAATGTCAACTAAGGGGGACAATAAGACTTCATATTTGCAATTTATTACTCATTAGAATAGAGATAGATTGAATAGAATAGAACGAACTCGGACTTCACAGCACAGCGCCTTCATTAGTTTTAAACAATAAAAGTCTAAATTTGTTGAAGAGAAATTCTGGCCTAAGTTAAGAAGAGTTCCTTTTTAATTTATGAAATTATTATTATTATTATTAAAAACATTACATAATTATTCCTGCAAGATTCATTTCGAAAATTTCTTACTCCGTAAATGTTATTTAAAACATTATAAATTAGTTTGAGAATTTTAAATTACACAATTTTATGCCGTGTGTAAATTAAACTGAAATCTTTAAAAATCCAAATCGAGGTACTTTTAGACAGGGTGAAACGTCGATACTATTTCGTTATACGCCCCCAGGCAAATAATAGGTTCTTATAGGTAGCTTCTCTACAGAGATATGTAATTATTTCATTCTTATGGGTACTCTGCCCCCAAACCCCCATAATTTTGAATTTTTATTTAAATAAAAAATTACGTGGTTTTTGGAGCAGAGCCCTCATAAGAAAGAAAGAAATACAAACCATCTCAAGAACTATGATACTAAAGAATACCAAATAACCGAATTCGACATTAGCAGTGAAAAAATTAACTGAGAATTCGATTTAAAATATCATTTATTGATTTTTTATATTGGTGGTGAAAACAAAGAGAATCTCTCAAAATACTTTGAAAAGGACATTCATTTTTAATACTGGGTCGCCATAGACATTCAGCCAAATATGAGTATTATCAGGATTCTGTTTGTACCACATTGCCTCTTGTTCCATTCTTTTTAACGAATTTCCAGGTTCGTTCAATATTTTGAGTGTGAACTCCTGTTTTAGGGTCTACGAAATAGTACTTGTGATTGACACTTTGATGATGGAATCCTTCCTCTGATAGTTTGCAGTAAGCTTTCCATTTGTCTGACATGATAATAGAACCTTGATCAATTTTGTCATTGATGATCGAAATAAAAGTCGTAGCGCTTCACCAAGAAACATTCTTTTGTTTCTCGGCAAATACCACTGAATACCTACTGTTGAGGTTATATTATCCCAATATGGTTTTTTCGACGAGTAAACATTACGTTTGGTCGATTTCAACTGTCATTCGAACACCACCACAAATTTTTCCCGTCTGATGCGTTTACTTCAATCATAAACACTTCACTCATGTATGCACCAATCAACGGTAGTGCCATGACTCATTTCAAGCTCTCTTTAATAATATTTTATGTCGTCTCCATGGCCCATGAATAGATAAACAGTAACGCAATACGGAATTTTATGCGAGAAGTAGAGAACCATGTATCGACCCTTAAACCAGACTTCCTTCCGACATTTCTTCTTTCTGCATCTCCAACGCGTTCTTCCTGTGTTATTTAACTTCATTTCATGACGATTTTCGCAAAACCATTCCCTTTGTTTAAAAAAAACGAACTGCACTTTCCTCATCAGGAGTGCATTCAATCATTCGGATTAAATTTATACTCGTAAATATTTGAATGGATGAATAAACTTTATTTATCAGAATGTTCACTTAGTGTCTTGTAGGCAACGATAACCAAAAAAAGTTATCATTTGCGTGGGGCGTATAACGGAATAGTACCGAAACATCTAATAATAATATAAAGACAGATATACGTTTTAAAAGGGAGATTTTCCGTAATTTACGATTTTAATGGACGTGAAAATATATTTTAATTTATTTCAATAATTCTACCTTTAAGTTAATTTGCGTTAATCGATATGTTAATTTTGTTATCTTATTAAATAATTTATAGTTATATTTCTTAATCATTGTGAATTTAACCTTTAAATTTCATTTTGAATTATAGTTATCTAATGATTAATTGTAAAATATATGTTTTCAAAATATTTTGCTGACTTTACAATTTTAAAATTTAAAAGCTGATGAAGAACAAAATATTTTTTGTTATATTTGACAAAATTAAATTTGTTATACATGCGAATCATGTATCAGGCTTTCTAATTTTATTATAATAATATAGAGGTTTATCTATTATAAATAGCTGCTTCTGACGGAGGATATCTCTAGTATAAATTGCTGCTTCTTACGGAGAATATAGGATATGATATATATGTGTATATATACTACTAGAATTCCAGATGAGCTGGAGATTCAAAAAATTTTTCTTAGGTAGGATTTTGTGCAAAACCGACTAGAAGAATCGAAAATCCCGAAAAAGTTTTACAATGCGACCGCTAAAAATTCGCAAATGTTTACACAAATTTTCAAGGTTTATGTATTTCCGAATGTGCTACGGAGCTGAAATTTTTTTTAGAGGTAGGATTTGTAAAAAATCTAAGTAGGGATTACAGAAATTTTGTTTTTTTAATTCGTGTTGCCGTTAAAAATTCTTAAATTTTAAACAAATAGGTAAATGTTTAGGTACTACGGGATGAGCTAGGAAGCTGAAATTTTCAAGTTATTTACTGAATAGTGTATTTGCACAAATTAACATTTGAATCTCTCCATAAATATATTGCGACGGCCGTTAAAAATGTTTAAAGTTTAAACAATTAAATGAATATTATTTCACTTCAATAAGTGCTACAACTATGAAATTCGGCAGAAATGTGTAGCATTGGTACTCCATAATGGAGAAAGTATAAAATTCTTAAAATTGCAATGTTTGGGGATTGTTTTAATCTATTATTTTTACATAAGGGAAGAACGAAAATCGCTCTGGAGCTGAAATATTTAGAATTAAAAAAATATTTGTAATGATGAAATATGAAAAATGAATGTTTTTTTATGTTGAGATGATATGCTTGCAGAATGCAAGCACCAACTACTAGTATGTTATATCCTCCTCCTCTGTAAGGAACGTCTATATATAATGATATTGCAAGCATTGGGAGCGCCTGGATTCGAACCGAGGAAGCCTACAATAAGATGTCTGATATATCAGAAGGCCGACTCATGACAACTACAAACTCTGAAAATTTCAGCTCAATATTCCTCTTAGTATTGTCTGCGCACCCAAATATGTTTTCCCAATGGTTTTAAATGTCACGGTCTGAGAGTGACGTCATGACACTAAGTTACTTGTCAGTTCGAGGCACTAAGCTCTCGTTCAGTTTTATTAACAGGTAAAATAAATTCCTAAAGAAAAGCATTATCTCGTAGTCATGACAAAAATATTGGGCCATTGTTATAAATTGTATAAAATCACGTTTTTATGCAGTAAAAATCGAATAATTGGACTAATTCGGCCAAGATTTGTGGTTTATTTTCAGTAAAAATAATCTTCGTTCTTTTTCCCGTCCTCTAATTTAGATCCGGAATTTGTACCTTAAATAAAAGTAATTTAAAAATGCAATTGTAAATAGGCTTGTACGGATTTAAATGGTTTTCTAATGGGACTTGAAAATGAACGTTTTGGGGTGTAAAAGACCCCGTTGTAAGGGGAAATTTTGGAATTTTCGATTTTTCCTGATGGTGTTGGACCAACGCCAAGATTCCCTCCAAATTCCGTATTTCAGCTCTGTAGAATATCTAGAAGTACCTTAGGTTTTATATCATTATATATAATATCCTCCGTAAGAAGCAGCTATTTATTATAGATAAGATATAAAACCGAAGGTCTTCTAGATATGCCACACACCTGAAATTTGGCCGGATGATAGGTTATTTGGTAAAACCAACCGAATAAATCGAAAAATGTAAATTTTTATTTTTTTAGTGGGGTATTCATGACCCCAATATTCTATTTCGATACTCCATAAGAAAAACATATAAATCTGTGCAGAGATTTATAAATTTACATTTTTAAATTAGTTATAATTCAGATAGAAACTCGAAATGAAAACAATTCCATAGCTAAAGGAATGAGGTTTCTTATTTTTGAAGAATAAATTGAAATCGGTGCCGAAATGATGAAGAAATAGGTTTTTAATCGGCAAAAAGCAGATGCTCAACAATAAAGAACTTCAGTTACCATAGCAACCAGGGCAATGCTTTTCAATGGGAATTTGCAGTACGTATTATAATAGCATCGCTTTAATGCTTTTTAATAAGGAAATTCTTATTGTCTCGTTGATTTCAACAAAAGGCATATTCATATGATGACGTCATAATTTTAAAACGCTTTATATATTATAAAATAAAAGAACGTAACTCCTTTCAATTATTGGGGTTGGCGAACTGTGTATAATAATAGGTTTAATGTAGTGCTTCTAAAGAAAATCAGTGGATTGTATTATAATGCAAATGATTTACAACTACGGCATAAACTTATAACGACGTCAAAATTCAAAAACAGAAAATATTAGAGAATTTTGAAAAAGTACTATCGTGTTGGAGCTAAAATTTTTAAGTTAGAGCTTAGTGCACATTACCAAATATACACTTGAAAATCTCGATGGATATGTTGTTGCGGCCGGTAAAATATTTTAAAAATAAACAAATAGATATTACTTCACTTCTAGATAAGCTACAACAATAAAACTTGGCAGAAGTACCCTACTGTGGAAAAAGTAAAATATTCTTAAAATTGTAAATTTTTGGGATTGTTTCACTCTATTATTGTTGCATAAGGAAAGAACGAGAATCGGTGCAGGGGTGAAATCTTTAGAATCAAAAAAATATTTCCAATGATGAAATATCTCGGAAAAATGAATGTTTTTTTCAAAATGAGATGGAATGCTTGCAGAAAGCTCTTCGACATTTGTTGGTCAAGCACTATAAAACCGATAAATAATCGAAATAGAAGATCTAAACTTGGAAAGAATGCTTTATTCACATATTCAAAGTGATTGACGAAAAAATATTTGGATAAACGACCCGGGTTCCACTCTAAAGAAGACATTCACATTTTCCACAAACTATCACGTAAACATCGACTTTTAGACGTGCAGGCTTTTATTTTTTTGAGATTTAAATTAGAAAGAATGAAACTACGTTCTTCGAATCTGAACCGTTTTTAAGAAAAAATTATAAAGTTCCTTATTCTGTTCATCTTTTTCCGCCTACAGTTAAAAATCCCTCATGTTAAACGTTTAATTCACATATTTTGAGGAAATCTTGCCATTTTAACGGATGTTGCCTTGCCAACGAGTTACATAGTTAAACCTCGAAATCCTATTATTATTTCAATACTTATGAGTGATAGCGTGCTTTGAATGATTTTAATACGATAGCGAGAGAGAAGGAAGGAAAGGGAAATGAATAGTTCCGTTATATGCGAAAGGAATACATCAGAAATCATACGCATATTTAAATTACTTAGAATCATCGTAGGAGATAGAGACTTGAAGCATAAAACGCCTAAATGAAGGCAAGTATGTTTTCTTGCCATCGATTTTTGAATACGCGTCGAATCGATCAACAGATCAGTTTTTAACGCGAGAGTTTGACGCATTCTTAGTGATTTGAGGCGTTGCCGGTATCGTGTGATTGGGTACCATTATCTTCGGTAATCTATTCACGAAATTTTAATTAAACATTTTCTCGTAGAATTTCAACGGAAATCTCCCTAGTTAGTAAATTAAGTTCTTTCATAAGAATACATAAACATAATAATATATTTCACATCAAGATTAAAATAAAAAAATAAATACAAATAAAATTTTTAAGTTAACAACTTGTATAAAGCGCACAAAAAATGTAAAAATAAGATATAATAATTTTGTTATTAATAACTTATATAAAACGGACTGAATGAAAAAGTAATGTAAATTATTGAATTAATTGAGATATTGAATATATAAAAGTTATGTTGCATTCTTTAAGGGATCGGAACTAATTATTTGAATTGCAACATAACTTTTATATCTCTATAATTCAATAATTTAAATTACTTTTTTCTTTAAATTCGTTTTATATAAGTTATCAATAACAAAATTATTACATTTTTATTTTTACACTTATTGTGCTCTTTATAAAAGTTAATAACTAGAAATTTTTATTTATTATTGATTAAAATCGATAAAATATAATAAAAGAAACATTAATATTCATCCTCGACTTTTAGAAATATTAAACGATATTAATGGTCGATTTTTAAGAAATATAAACATCGAAAACTACCAATCCTAATAAAATGTATTAAAATAAACTTCGATATTGGACACCGATTAAAAAAAAAAAGCTATTTTAATCGCAGAATTTTAAGAAAAATAAATGTCGAAAATTACCAATCCTAGTGAAAATTGGCTACGTAACTACGTAACTATAACTGAGAATTCTTGATATAGAGAGGGAGAGAGATAGATGGAAGGACGGACAGACGCGGGAAATTATATATAGGATTTTTTATTTATTGTAAAAATGACATAAAATTCAATTAATTACTACTGTTTTGTAATACAGATTTTTGTCCATTATTTACGCAAATATGTACATATATCTAGACATTGTAATGAACTATAACTCTTAATATATGTATATAGTATATATATATATATATATATATATATATATATATATATATATATATATATTTGGCTAATAGTATATGCTGTTAAGTGTCATATAATGTCAGTATAGTTAATTGTATCAATAATTGAACTTCAATTAAGGTTTAATGGAAGATAACATTTTTAAAGTGACTGCCATGAACTCGAGAGATCTACGCATTCCTCAGACGAACCTAAGGCGTAATAAAGTTGAGCTTCTTTTCCTATTTAGACTTTTTAAGAATCTAATAGTTTCACCAGAATATGGATTGTAGTAAATTTCCATGTTCCTGCAACAAAACAGATATTCATCAAGCAGTATTATAAAAACAATTACACATATTTTAGTCCAATGGCTCTTCTGTTAAAGCTAGCAAACAATTTACCTAAAAATATTGACTTCGTCAACATGACTTTATATACTTCGAAGAATGAATGAACACAGGTTGATTATGAAAATCTAGAAATTAATAATAGTTTATAATTAGTATTTCTTTATACTTGCTGTAGGTTTGGATGGATTTTAAACGAAATCCTTAGAGCTATTTTTGAGTAAATCGAATTTTGTTTCAAAATTTCCAAATATAAAGTACGCCTAATTGTTGTGCAATATCGTTAATCTCACCACAATGTATTTTATGAATGATATTATCCATAAATATGAGATATCATTCGATTTAGTTTAACTGTAAGGCTGTAGTATTTTGTTGTATTTTACTCGATGTTGTTTATGTATTTCTTGCTCTATTTTTTTATCATTTTGTTGTTGTAGGGTAGTAAAATTTTCCATAATTTCCTTATGCAAATGTTATTGTTTAATTCACATGTGTGTATTTTTCCAATAATATGTTCCTATGTTTTCATTATATTATGAAATGTAATCTAGTCAAATTATTTGCAAATAGTACTAATGGTTTCCCTTTTGAAGATGTTTACGTAATGTATATGAGTGCAATATGGTTAGATAATGTATATGTTCCTATTGTTCATTTTATGATTGGTATTTTTAAGGCTGGACATAGAATTTGCGGAAGTTGTAATTTAACATGCAAATAATATTTTTATCTAAAAGTGTTCGTTGCCCGTGTCAAATAAAATAAGGCAGGACCTTAATGGACTTATGTGGTCTTAAGATCTTATTCTGTCAGGCGTTCAGAAACAGGAAAATTAATCTGCTATGATAGTTCAGTGGTAGAAAATCCGTCCGGAAAGTGGAAGAACAGAGTTCGTTTCCCGGTCATGGCAGACTTTTTCGCGTTTCAATAATATTCCCAAGGCAGGACCTTAGTGACTCTCTCCTATGGTTTAAGGATAGAGTGAGGATTGGTTGCGGTAACCAGCCCTTTATGTTGGGTTCCTACGTCTGCGATTCTCTGTCCAATCTCGCCCAAATAAAGACGGATATCTATCTCCTTCCACATAAACGAATACTTCAAACAAATTTGGTTACAAACGCATAAGACGTTTAAGATGTATAAATGTGACATTTAGGTACATAATTTCAAATAAAGAACAATAAATTTTAAAAGTTTCTAACAGGATTTCATTAGTCACTAGCAGCTGGGATTAATTGCTGAAATTTTATGCGTGCATACTTAATTTTATTGCGGCAATAGGTATATTCATTTGATGCTTTAAATTTTCAAAATCTTCATTAATTATGTTATTTGAGTAAAATAGTCAATTCAGAAAAATTTGAAGAAAAAAGTATTTTCTCAATGGGCAATTATTTGTACTCCGATGTGTTTTTGGATAATGAACCTCATTGATTATTATAGTATTTGTGCCCCGTTAGCAAAAACTTATACGAAAAGACCAAGAGTAAAAGTACATTTTTTAATATGATAACAATTAAATAAGTATTGGAATGTAGATGGCGGCTGCAAAGAACTACTCTTTGTATAGGCTACCGCATAACAGACGGACGTTTACATAAGTGTCCAATAAAGTTTTTGAAGAAGGAAATGTTAACAAGAGATTTGATGTGATTCCGTAGGAAGTTAATGTCGTTCTTTATCAAACCGATTATCCATATTAACTGAAAATTTCCAGCCTGCCACCACGAAAAATGATTTTTTAAATATGCCCACCAGTAATTTTGAGAGCCCATTTCGATGGATCAACTCGATCCGTATATAATCACATTTAAATAGCTTCCACAATGGAAACAAGAAATGGATCGATTGTTTTCATCCTGAAGATTTTGCTGATCCTCCATGCAGAGAAAATAATCTCCGGTTATACGAAAGACAATATTAAAAAAAACTGAATATACAATCAACAGATCCGAAGGCTTACGATGAAAAATCAATTTTGAAGAATTATTCGTTAACTATGGTGAGAGATATAGAAATTATGAAAGTCATTTTGTTGATTAGAAAATGGTTGATCAGTTAAGTTCTGTGTTAACTTTGTTGAATTTTCACTTGATAAGCTTTTTATAAAGTTATACCTACGGTTGTTTACAGTTTGGAAGAATGTAAATAAGGATAATATGCATACATATATATATATAATCGTTTTTCTTGTATTTTTTTTTATATTTGTGTCATTATTTACAGTCAGCTGTTTGTACAAAGGTCTTCTGTATCAGTAAATTATAACAAAAAATTCAAATGAGCAAAAAGACCCTAATATACATTATTTTTAAAAACGATATCAATAATCGTAAATTATCCAAACTGAACAACAAATTAAAATGAAATGCTGTGGATGGAAGGTAGAGAAGCTGAATGCATAGAGAATTGGTTCCGAACCTTTTGCTTTTGGAGATTTTTTCAGTGCTCTTCTAAGATGCTCAAATTTCTAACTCAAAGAATTTAATTTATTTCTGAATGTATTTTAAATACTACTACTACTACCACTTATTTTTACGAAAGCGTTGTTGTGGTCACATGACGTCCTATAAAACATTTTCGTTCTCTTCCCAGTAAATGGTTGGCCGTCTCTAAATAATAGACTTTGGTATAGCAATGCTTGGCAGATGAATAAAAATGGACACTTGCGCTGAGGCCTGCGATTGGCAGGACATCTATAAGTGTGCGGAAGAAAGATAAGCGGAGATCGTGGTCCAACTGTGAAGTGATTGGTGATGATAATGCACTTAAATATACATTGCATTCATTTTCGTCCTAGTTATGCGTAAACAGGTTCGTATATTTTGAAATTCCGCCATGCTGAAGAGCTCAAATCCTTCATTTAGTTTAATGGGATACCCCATTAAGTGAATTATTTCACGAGAAGGATTAAATCACCATGTTTACTTTCTTTCGGTACTCCATCCAGAAATTCAATTACCTAATCACATATAAATTAACTTCAGCTCATAACTCAAAAATAGTTGATATTAAAAATTCATTCGGTGGAGAGAGGTATAAAGAGGAATTCCGAGTAAACATTCAAACAGCCAATCAAAAAGCGCCATTTGTATGCTAATAACCCTCGCGTTATGAAACCGAATGACATTGTTGGAGAGATCAAGGCGGAATACCCGCGATTAACGGCGAGGAATAAGAGCTTTGGGTCTTTCATTTCAAAAGCAAAAAGAATTTGAGAGATTTTCTGCTCCTCGACAGTGCTAGGCTAACTTTTGATATTAAAGCAGGCGCACTATTTATCGAAAAAATGAATTATTTATTATTGGAAAAGTAAGAAATTTAAATGACATATGAATGTGAGAACATCAAGACATTTTAATACTATTCAAACGATTATTAAGAGTAAAAACGAATTGTGCAGGTGTAAATTCGCCACTGGATGTCGAAAAGTTATTTTTTCAAGTTCCATTGTTCTGGAAATTCCCATTCCTTTTCGTTGCTCCCCATAAAAATGTGCTAATTATTCACGCACTCACCTTCCGGAGAAGTGTGTTACAAGGAAAACTCATTCATTCGACTCATAAATTTACAAAATTGTTTTCCGAGTCTAAAAGGAAATACAATTAAGAGTGTTTGTGGCCGCTTGATCCGCATTTATCATCGGTATATGGAAATTTTCGGCGAAAAAGAAGTAATTTTCCACAAACTTTAGCGAGTTGAAATTTTTAACAAATTCTGATTGCTGAATTTGTGTTGTTGAGCTTCATTTTCCCCTCCAATAATAAAATTCACTCTACCTAATATTTTGAAAAATCTTTTCTCGTTCGTAGGATCTACTTCTCGTTTGCGGCGTTTTAAAGGAAATGTTCTATTGTCATTCCGCAAAAAACAGATTTTTATTTCAAATTATGCCATTTAAATTTACAATTTCCTACGTTACCATTTTGCGTTTTAAATCGACTCTCATTTAAGAACTTTTATCAGTAGCACTAATTGTAAGACACACGGAAAACTATTATAGGAGATGATTGTATTGGATGGGTTAAAAGCTCCTATAATATGCTTTAAAATTACATTATACTCATATATTTAGTCAAACACACACACACACATATACATGCTTACGGAGTAGGAAAGGTAACTGGGATAAATGGATGGTAACAAGTTGTTGGGATAAGGAAACCCAGTGAGCACTCACAAATAAGATGACTTCAGGTTGCCGAGCTGCTGGGGGTGTCCAAATGACACACGTAAAACAAAAACAAAAAACACGTAAGCTTTCGGGAGTGATCCCTTCGATAGCACAGGAGAGAGACAAATGCATATATATATATATACACACACACACACGATATATATATATATATATAACAGTGAAGAAGGTAGAGCCAACTATAGAGGCATAAACATTGAGTTGAGAATGGTAACAGATAAAGCAAGAGAAACTTGGATAAAAGAAAAATGTGATGAAATACAACAAATGGAGAAGTAAGGACGGTACGATATGATGTATGGTAGGGCACTGGAATTAGAAGACAAGAAGTCTAATGGAATTCGTTGTAAAGGAATTATGAATACGAATGGGAAGATAGTCTCAGAAAAAAGGATGTAGCACAGGTATAGGAAGAATACATTAAGGAACTATGCAGCAAGATGCAGAATCGGCAAAAATAGAACTGGAAGATGAGGAAAATATTGAAGACGACAACTTAGGACCAAGTATTATGGATAGCGAAGTAGAAAAAGCGATAGTGGAACTAAGAGGAAAGCCACAGGCAGCGTGGAATACCGGCTGAGGTACTTAAAGCCATGGGATCAGAAGGACAAAAAGCGATCACGAAATTAATTAATAAGATTTACGACACGGGAGAGTGGCCTCGTGATTTTCTAGAAGTAACAATGATCCCTCTAAAGAAGAAGCCAGAGGCAATGCAGTGTAAAGATTACAGAACGATAAGCCTTCTGTCAAACACTTCGAAGATCATCACGAGGATTATTAATAAAAGGCTGGAGAAAAAGGCAGAAGAAATGCTAGGGGAATATCAATTCGGTTTCAAAAAAGGACGAGGAACTAGGGATACTTAGAATCATATCAGAAAGGGCAATAGATTATGGTCAAGATATATGTGTAGGTTTCGTAGACTGGCAGAAGGCCTTTGTTATAATTGGGTAATGTTGATGAAGATATTAAAGAATATAGGTGTAGACTGGAAATTCAGGAGACTGATCAGGAATCTATGTGTAAATCAAGTTGTAAATGTCAGGTTGGAGAATGCGGACACCTGCAGAGTAAATATCGGTATAGGAGTAAGATAGGGCTGCTGCCTGTCGCAGACCATATTCAATATATATGAAGAAAGTGTAATGCAAAGAAGGCACAGGAGATTTCAAAATTGGGGAAAGGATTATAAGAACAGTGAAATACGCGTATGATCAAGTACTTATAGCAAGAAAGGAAGAGGAACTCCATTAAATGATAAATAGACAAGTATTAACATGTAGAAAATACAGTATGGAAGTAAATACACAAAAGTCAAGGTCATTCGAATATCGGGCAAAGAAGAGAATCTGAACATAAGTATTGGAGGAAAGCCTTTAGAACAAGTTTCAGATTATAAATACTTTGGAAGCATCATAACAAGAAAAGCAAAATGTACGGATGAAATCAGGACTAGAATAGGAAAAGCATAATCTGCTTTCAGAAGAAAGAAACACCTACTTACGGGGAATACAAGGGAAGATATCAGCAAGAAGTTCATAAAATGCTATGTATGGAATATAGCTTTGTACTGGGCAGAAACATGGACAATAAGGAAAAATGACATGAAATACTTGGAAATTTTGAAATGTTGGGCATTACCTGAGGAGAGAGAGTATGATTGAAGACGTGTTAGAAGGAAAACTAGACGGAAAAAGGGAAAGAGGTAGGAAATGTAAATATATATATATTTATATATAATATTCATACACACGTTCTATTTTTTACGGCTAATGCCTGGCACCTTTAAAGAAATTTACCTCTAAATACAGCACGGCATTAATGCCATTTTTGCATACAGTATGATATATATCGCATTTGCTTCAATTTAATTCTTATGATTCAGATAGATATTATAAATTAATGGGGCATACAGTACTGTGATCCCTGATTAAGGTTAGTTAAATCAAACTTGAAATATCATTCGAAACAAAGAACATTGAAACACATTTAAACGCTTTCACAGTATTCATATTTCGAAAAAATCGCAAACGGAAACTTTATTATATCCCTTCAGCGTTTTCAGGTCGTGAAATCCGTAATTAAGTAAAGTAGAAGACGTGTGCACGCTGCGTGGAGAAATGAAACACGCAACCCTCCAGGATTCATCTGACACGGGTTTTGTATCCAATTGCCATCTCTGTGTTTCGAACAAGTTATTTTATTTTAATGCCCCGAGAGCTCCGTATAAATTAAAATCATCTCATTTTCCTCCTCGGATCGATATGATTTGTGAGAAGGAATTCACCGAACGAATGGACCGTGAGACACTTTTGCGACAAAATTTAGTATAGCATCGGAATGGCGTTCTTTTCCGATGCTCGTTAATACTAACGACCTTTTTCGCATCGGTTCATTCACGCATTAAGAATCGCCGAATGTTTGCCTTTATTTATCGGACCAATTAACAAAAACCTCACATTATGCCGTACTTGGCTTTTTTCGCATTTTTCGAGTTCATTTCCGCCTTCGAGAAAACGTTTTCTCGCGATCCATTAGCCCATAATAAACCGCGCGTACATCAGTATATCAAAAGCATGCAACTCGACGGATTTATTTTCAGATTCTCCGACCGAGGAAAAACATCCGACTCCTTAGTCGTCCGCACCCCGAAATATCTCCCAAAATACCCGCGATAAACCAATACCGCGTTCGCCTCAATGTTTGCCAAACGATCCTAGGCTCAAATTGGGTTCGCCTTCCCCCGGTCACATTTCCGCCATCGCAGCCAGTCCTGCCGATCCCTTTCACGGGATTCTCTCTCTCTCCTTAAACCCTTTGCTCCAAAAAGCCGTACTTGTGCTGTTTTTTCAGAGACCGGAGCAGAAGTCAATTTCCGCCACCCCAAACGCCTTTGCCTCATCCCTATGCAACCCCCGATCCCTTGCCTCACCCCCTTACTCCTCCCTTCCCCCTTCAAACTCCTCCCCCTTATTTAAGCTCCCTCTGCAAACAGCCCCACACAAAATTGCTACAGCCTTTTGCTTAAACCTCATTCTTCCCCTCCTTCTTCTCCCATACATCCATTACTCTCCCAAATGCTTCCCTTCCTCTTTCTCAATATTCTCGGATCTCCCTTCCCGTCCTCCTTCCTCTTTATCTCGCCCTTCCCCTTCCTTTATCCTTTCCTTCTGTTCCCCTCTTAATCCCTCTGACGAGACGCCTGGATACCTCTTCTCCAACCCCCCTTCCGCCTCCGACCACCATCAAGCCAGGCTCTTTTATTTTCGCCCAATCGTTGCCCTCCGTCCGACTATCTCCCCTCCTACCTATCTCCCACTCCTCTCCCCCTCCTCTCCCCCCCTCCCCCCCCTCCTCCCCCTCCTCTTCCCCCTCCTCACCTCCTGCCCCCCTCCTCATCATCTCCTCACCTCCTTATTTACATAAAGTGCTACGTATTATTGTATATGTTTCATGACGAGGGGTTAGGTGGAAGATGGGACTTTTAGCCTCAATATCACCCCAAATAAAGACCACATCAATCAATCAATCCTCTCCCCCCTCCTCTCCTCTCCCCCTCCATTCCCACCGCCTCTCTCCCCCGCGGGGCCACGTTCGGGTGACCTCTTCTTCTCTCTCTCTCTCTTTCCCCATCCCTCTTTATGTACTCCCACGTGCCTCTCTAGTCCTCTTCTTCCGAGCAAGAGCTCTTCCATTTCTGTTTGTGGTGGTATAAAAGCGGCTTCCTCGCATCCAAAGCCAATAAGGATTTCTTCCTCGGCACATCCGAGGAAAATATCCAATAAACAAATATACTAATGAACATAAATGAAAGTTTCGCTAAGCGGAACTTAAGTCGGCTATTCCTCCGCCTTGGATACTTTTTACGCAATTGCAAGTATTTCACTTTCGCAAAATCTTTGCTGCCACAGTAGTTGCCTGTAACCAGTCAAAGTAAAACTGAATACAAACGGCCAAAAGCTGGACGATCTGACGAATTGGATTTGCTATGCGTCCGAGTGATATCGATCTTGAATCGCCATCTGGCGGCGACGAAATATCGTCTAGCCTTTTGTCGCGTCAGCAATTAAATTTTCTTTCGCAGAGTTGAATTCTAGGTCTGATGCCCCAATCCTTATCCTCGCTGACTTTTGACTTTTTCGCAATGCAAACATTATTAAGGCTTGTTTTTTTCTCTATATTATTTAAATCAGTGGTTAAAAAATATTACCTATCGCCAACAATTCCAATGAACAGCCACAGATACAGAAAAGGTAAATTCCGAAAAATTTCGCCAATTTATCCACTCAAAGTTAAAGAAATTTTAAATTATTATTTTAAATTTAAACAAGCTTTATAAAATAGCTCTTACGTTGGTAACAATTATCATTAAATCGATTACAAGATATTGAAGAATTATTTAATTTTTTCTTTGCTAATGATGTCATGATATAATGTTTAACTCAATATAATGCAGGGTACATCTTACAAACCAGTTCATGGAAGCATTCTTAATTGTAAACTAAAGATATAAAATGAAACATTGGCACTCCCTCTATTATTTTTGTCAATTAAAAGATTTGTGCATTATTAAGAGAAAGATTACATTTCTAAAGCTTTTGAAACATTTCCATTAATCAACTCAGTAAACTAGAGCTCAATTTAATAACATTCAGTAATTGAAGCACGCCAACACTTTTCCATTCCTAACTAGGAAAAGTAAATCATAAATAAAACTAATATAATATTAACCCCACGTTTGCGCTGAAAAAATATCAACTTAATAATAATACACAATAACATTTTGTTAAATTAAATCATTGTTGGTGCGTTTAACGATGTCAGAAACGGGAATTTTGATCTCGTAAACCGTTTCCAAGTGTCACCTACTTTTTAGGGAGTTAACCCGTACGGACACGGACGGCGAAGTATAGGAGTCAATAGGCATTCACAAAGCGAAGGTCTCGTTATCCCTCGAGCCCTTCAACGCCTCCTCCCCCTCCCCCAACCTCCCCCTCCCCTCCAATCCCCTCTCCCCGACTCCAACAGCCGACGTTCTCATGTTCTCACACACACTCACACACACACCTTTGCCCCTTCGTCGACACATTCCACACCCTCTCTCGCCCCACTCCCTTCTTAACAGGAATATAGCAGCCCACGCGATTAGGACGAACTATCTCTCCCTCATCCTTACTCTCCCTTTCCCACTCCCTCTCACCCTTCCCAACTCTCTCTCTCTCTCTCCCTCCCTTTTCTACTCCCTCTCTCTCCCTTCCCAACTCCCTCTCTCTTCCTTACGACCTCACTCATTCACGGAATTAAAAAAAGAAGAGAGAGCCCAAGCGCCCGCCATGCGAGTGCCTCCAGGTCTGAAAGAAGCCACCTATAACAGTGCACCTGCCCGTAATAAGTTATGGATAAGCTCTCGTAGTGCAGACGGAAAATTGGAGTAGGTTTCCCTTCCAAGGTAGACTCTGGTTTCTGCATCGCGTTTATTTCTACCTTTTTTTACCTCCCACTAATTTATTGACCCCTTATCTCCAGACTTTCATTTTTATCATTTGTTTTTCTCCCATTTCGCTACGTTCTCTTTCGCATTGCCAAATTCGTTAATGAGATAAGGGTAGTTAATACAACGAGAGGGGCGAGAGAGAGTAAGATAAAGGAGAATTAATTCTGTCGGAGTTGGAAAGTCAAACGCAGATGAAAAATAAAGAGAGGCCGTTCTTCCTTTTCTGTTGATGAAACGGACGTTTTCTGAACTAAAGACATTTAAATTGGGGTTTGAAAATTTTCTAGGAGAGATTTGAGAGTTTAGATTGATAATTGGAGAATGGCGGATTTTATCGTACGAGTAAAATTAGAATAACGATTCTATCGGACGTTTTTGTATTTTTAGGCAATCGTTAAAACCATTTCTTATGTTAAGTGAGTGTTTTTATTATGAAAACAAATTCAGAGTAGATAAGTTCTGGATACTTATATTACAATCAAAAGATTTTAACACGTGTAATATGGCGAATTATGATAGAATAATATGCATGTGCAATTTTGTAAGGAACTTTAAGTCTGCTCTTACTTCACAAACGTTATTTTTAAGAACATGCTACACACACCCACATACACACAAATATTTATGCTCCAAGATTTGCCATTTTTCTTATCCACAGATCGTCACTGTATGCCGCCCGCCATTTCAAATTCAACCAACAATCAAATTCCTTCACTCCTCAAAAATTTTCTCTTCAGAACTTGGGGAAATAACTCACCTTCCTTCCTTTGCTCCTTCATAGACGGCCGCTGGAGCTCTAATGCTATTTTATCCTAATTCTCCAGAACCATACTTACCTCTTCGCCCTGCTCGCTATTCAAAACTTCTCCAGCCCGAGTTACGTCTCTTCGCATCTCAAAGATCCCGTGTTCCTTTAAACTCTGAAATTTCCACAGTACTCGTATATCGTATTTAGACTCCATTTATATTTCTCTCCGGTGTTTCATTGTTAAACATATATTGCTTATCTTATTTACTCTTCCAGTTTTTGTTATTCTTGTTACTTAAACCATTGAAACAGACCAGAGTTATAGACTGTTTATGAATCATTCTTAAATAAATGGATGAATGAGTAAAGCAACTGAGTTATAACCGGATGCGCATTTCACACGAAACGTAGGATCTTTCAGTAATTTTGAAATTAACCAAATACTACTTGATATTACTTACCCTGGGAGCAGGGGAAAAAACGTTCCCTTACATAGGGAACACTGGCGCCTCTTTGGGGAAAAATAACACGCTTCCCCAATTTTTGAGACCATTCAATCCGGTGCACATTTTTTCAAGTCAGCCTGGAACCTCACTTCAAAATAACGTAGCGCGAGCGAAAGGGCAGGAAATGCATTAAGAATAACAGCGGGGCGAAGATTTAAGCGGCAAGAGGCAGTTTAGATTTCGTTATTCCTCCAGTCGGAAACTCTCGCCTGAAGGGATGAAAATAGAGAGAGAGAGGAATATGGGAGGAAGGGAGGAGAGGGGATGGCGGAGAGAGAGAGAGAGAGAGAGGTGGGAATAGAGGAAGAAATAACGGCCGGAGAAAGACTTGGATAGGAATAGTACAGAAGATGGAGGGAGAGAAGTGGCAACACCACCAACCGCTTCCCATAAACTACGACCGAGAGAGAGAGGGGGGGAGGGAAAGATACTCCCGTTCTTCATCTTCTCACTCCTCCCCCGCTCTCCTCCCCTCCCACCTCCCTCCGCCACCCTTCCAGACCCTCTCAACACCTCGGAGAGGGAGCGATGGAGCATCTTTTCCACTATTTAAGAGCTTCCACCACTCGACGGCGAAGGAGCACCTGCCCTTTAATTCGATCTCTTTGTACGATCCATTGTTTTCTTCTCCTCCCCTTTCCTCCCTTCGCTGTATATTTTAATTTACACCGTCGGCGCTTTTATTTTTATTCCTCCATTTATTTCATATCTCCCCCCTCCGCCGCCCCAAATGCATTTTCCGCTTTTCTCATTCTTTTGTCACATTCTTCTGGTGTTTTCCTTCTCCGCTCCTCTTTCATTTCAGCATTCTTTTCACTCCCTCCTCCGTTTTCGACATTTTCTCTCTCGTTCATCCTTATTCCAATCTCTCTTCTCGATTTTTCTTAAATTTCTCTTTTCCATATCTATTCTATTGTGGTCTATCTTTATAGTTCACCTTGTTCAATTTCTCTGTATACGAAAGAACGAATAGAGGTCAGTTCAGTATCGCATCGCTACTTTCGTTCTTTTACAAGCCTTTTCTCTCATATATCTCTCATATGCGCCTTTAAAAATTAACTTGCATGCTTATCAATTTCATTTTTGTAAGCGTTTTGCATTACTTCAATTGTGACAAGATGCAGATTTGTATAAATGAAGCATTAACAAAAACAGTTCATAATGGCAAGCACAGGTTAATTGATTGCATATGTTGGAAAAGCTATTTTTGCAAATTGAATGTGTGTTACCTCATTAATTCTTCAATTCTCCTTTTAGATATAAATTTTCCTTTTTGCAAAAATAACACCGTTTAAAATTTATCAAAACTCACACTTCCCGTTATTTTTCTCAATAAAATTCCGCTATCCGCCAACTTCGTAACATTCGCCTCTCCATAACTAATTTAAAGTAGGAAAGTAAAAATATTAATCATATTTACTTTAAAACATTTATATGGGCTAACTGATTGATAAACTTTTCCCTAAAATATTCATTGCGTTCCGAGTATTGTTGCCCTCCTTCAAAACAATTTTCGACCTCTCATTTGTAGGTCATATGCCTCATATTCCTGTTCTGTTCTTTTAAAACATTTATAAATGCTTGAAACCACCGACCATTTATCAAGAAATGTCGGTCAGAATTCTTCATGTGATTGTTGCGGATTTTGCCGATAACTTCAATGAGATGAACGAAAAGGATTAACGAGCACTAGCATCACATTTATTTAAGCACTTTCATTTCTTGAACCAAAATTTATAAAATAGTTATATAAGCTCCTTGAACCGTCCGATTTTCCATTTAACAAAAGATTTTATAGAACGGTTGTATTAAAAAAAGTCCTGAATTCAGTAATGAAAAAATCTTTGATTATTAACAAACTAGATGAAATAGCCCGTTTAAAACGGGATTTGTAATCAAACAAACGGCTGAGATATTGATTGTCTTATGGGAGATTGAAATCACCCTCTGGAGTCGAACCCGGGACCTTTTTTACTTTCTCCATATACGTAGTAGTGTGCGCGTGCGTGCGTATGCGATAGCTTTTTGTGTATGTTCTGACTCAAAAACTATTAATCAGGTCAACACGAAATTTTACATGTAACATTTTTATAAAAGTCAGAAGAACTGATTTGATTTGGATAAAAATCAGCCAAACAGAAGTGGGTGTTTACTCTAGGCACTTATCCGTTATTTCAAAGTATTTGCTTTAATATTTGATAAATATAAAAATGTAGTGGGATAAAAGTTGTGGGAAATGTTATTTTCTACAATCTTTGTTTGAAACATTTTTCCATATAATGCAGTGTTTAAGAGATATCTTATATGTTTGCTGCCACCACCACGTCACCTACCGACGACTATTGTTAACAATTGGCGCTTAGTTACGTCTTAGTAACGCTCCTTTTTCTTTTCTTACTTTCTGGAGCTTTGTGGCTATCATTATATATCGACGACTCTTACAGAGGAGGATATAACATATATACATATATATAGCATATAACAGGAGGATACTAATGTTTAGGCACTTCCAGATTTTTTTCTTAGGTAGGATTTTGTGCAAAACCGACTAGAAAAAACGAAAATCTTGAAAAAGTGCAACAATGCGGCCGCTAAAAATTCGCGATTGTTTAAACAAAATTTCAAGGTTTATATATTTCCGAATGTGCCACGGAGTTGAAATTTTTTTTATAAGTAGAATTCTTAAAAAAACGAAATAGGGATTATACAAATTTTGATAATTTAATTTGTTTGGCAGTTAAAAATTCTTAAAGTTTAAACAAATAGATAGCTGTTTAGGTACTATGGGATGAGCTAGGAAACTGAAATTTTCTAATTATTTACAATATAGTAAATTTGCACAAATAAACATTTCAATTTTACCATATATGTAATGTGGCGGCCGTTAAAAATTATTTAAATTTAAACAATTAGAAAAATATTATTTTATTTCTAGAACTGCTACAACTTTAAAATTTGGCTAAAATGTGAAGCATTAGAACCTTATAATGAAGAAAGTGTAAAACTTTTAAAATTGCGACAATTGGAGATTGTTTTAAAATATTATTCTTACATGTGGGAAAAACGAAAATCGCTGCAGAAATGAAATCTTTAGAATTAAAAGACTATTTGTAATGTTGAAATTTGTCTGAAAAATGAATGTTCTTTTAATGTGAGATGAAATGCTTGCAGTATGCAAGCACCAACTACTAGTATCCAATATTAGAAGGCTATGGTTTGAGTTTATTTCTGTTCTTTAAGTCCAAAATTTTCTCGCAGTTTATTAAAATATTTATTATTATCTATCTAACGTATTTGGTGCTGACATGGAACTACAGGTGACTTCATAGATCTAGCCAGCAAGGACCACGTTTTTAAAACGGGAGTTCCACGAACCAAGGGGGGAGAAGAAATGTTTAATAATAATAATTCTTAGTGTGTTGTTGTTTGGTTTATATAGGAGGATGAGTAAAGAATGCGTGCATTGAATGCTTTAATACGAGAGAGAGATAAGGAGAGAGACAGAGGGAGAGAGAGATAAAATTAAATGTTACTATAATTAAAAATAATTGCTGGCGTATAAGAATAGTATAGCGTAATGTATTTCTTTGTCAATAAATTTCTATTCTCCCAAAACTATTTTAACTCTCTGGAACATACAATTATGTGAACTTTATATTTATTGCTCACTTTTTAGTGCATATTAAATTTGGTTTCATTAATTATTATTTCAATGTTAACTTAACACATAATTCACGCATACCCGTCATATATAACGGGCAATTACGTTAGTATAGTATAAGAGTTGAGACGACAATACAATCTCGAGGTTTAACAATAACACTGTCGGCAAGGTAACATCGTTAAAATGTTTGTTTTTCCAATAAATGTGATTTTAAAAAATAACTTGAGCGATATTGAATAGTAGGCGATGAGAATAAGAAACGTTACAGTTACACTACAGGTCCAAAGATCGTAGGTAAATTATTTCTAATTTTAATTTGCAAAAGAGTAAAAGCTTTTATTTATTTATTTATTTATTTACTGTTTATTTACTAAAATAGACTCACATACAGCGTTAACGCCAATTTACAATGAACATGGTAACAATAAAATATATATAGGTACTAACAACCAGGACAATAAACAATGAACACCAATTAATTACAAGCAATGTACAAAAAAAATATAAAAACATTAATTAGGGTAAGTGCGCCGAATATGAGACCCGTGCCTAATATGAGACCCTTAGGTTTCTCTATTGGTAAGTTCTGAAACCTCTCGGAACTGCACGGGACTAATAGAGCGCGCTGAAAAACTATACCAGAGATGCTTCTAGAATTCTGCGAGGCACGTGTGTTGTTCCATGCAAGCTCATTCATTTTCTTTTAATTTAAAAATTTTCTAGTGGTTGTTTCAACTTCTTATTTCGATATTCAAGGTAAGTTATTCCTAAATTTCATTACTACACATGGATTCTGCATAAAATTTCCTATCATATTCGTTATAGAGTTAAATATTTCAAGTCATTGTTCCTGGCCTAACCTTAAATTTTCTATGTTCCTAATATGAGATACGGTGAATAAGGGTATCATATTAGAAACACTTCATGGAATTGATGGATGGAACACCGGTAGGATGTTTTTCTGCGTGTCATGTTTCTGGTTGGATTCAGAGCGATATCTTCTGCATGTGGTTTGATCATTTTGTTGAATTTACCAAACCTACGGAAAATGACCCTGTTCTACTTGTCCTTGACGGTCATTATTCTCATGTCAGAAATATTGGCATCATTAACAAAGCTAGAGAAAAGCATGTGATTATCATTTGCCTGCCCCCCCCCCCCCCCACAGCACCCATAAAATGCAACCGCTTGATGTAGCATTCATGAAACTATTAAAGAGCTACTATGCTACTGAAATAGAGACATGGTTGCACAACAATCCCTTGCGAACCATGACACCTTATGTTGTTGATAAACTGTTTGGCAACGCCTACAACAAAGCTTCTACAATGCAGATCTCAATTAACGGCTTTAGAAAAACTGGGCTTGTTCCGTTTAATAATAACATTTTTGAAGATTATGAATTTGCAATTCACGATCAAGAACAAAATCAGCCTGCTGACGAAGGCGCTCCAAATGATAATGCAGTTTTTCCAGTTGACATCAGACCTCTCCCTCAGTTTCATAAGAAAAGAGATGAAACAAGTAAAGGAAAAGGAGGCAAGGCTTGCATCATAACAGAATCGCCTTATAAAGCAGAACTTGAGAAGAGTTTGAAGAGAATTGAAGACAAAAAGAAAAAAAGACAACCGGAAAGAAGAAAGAAAACGTTGCTAAGAAGTTGTTTGGAAAAAAGAAGAAAGCGGGTACATCAAAGAAATTAGACGAAGAATTGGAAGAGGAAGAAGAAGATGTTGACGAAGATGAAGAAATGGCAAAACCAATAACTTGCGACAGCTCAGACATGGAGTTTAACGACAATGATGCCGAATGTTTATTCTGCTACTGCCTCTATTCTGAAGATAACGGGGGAGAAGAGTGGGTACAGTGCACGAAATGTTACCGGTGGGCTCATGAGTACTGTGGGGCGACTGATATTAACTTTGTGTGCCCTCCTTGCCTTAGAAAAAAACAAAAAATATATTAAAAATCAAAACAATTAAGGGGTCTCATATTAGGATCACTTTTTTCAAACCCCGATTTTCACTATTTTTAGTTTTTGTAATTTTTCATATATTAAATTTTATTTTTTCAAAAAACCAAATATTGCACCTTAAAGCTGAATACATTTCTGACAATTTCGTTTTTGGTAATTTATTTTTTCATTCTTCTATCCCAAGAGTTGACTAATTCAGGACTGTCAGTAATAGAGTTTAAAGTATTATAGATAAGAGAGAGAGATCGGATTTAATCAGGGTAGCTTTAAGGTGATTAAGGGAGAGGGAGTACAGTATAGCATCAGTACAGACATGGCGAAGAGAGGGCACACGGGTTTTTACAATTTTTAAAAAGAAATTAAAAACTTGATTAAGAGAAGAAGCATTGGAAAAGGCAGACATGGACTACATTGGAGAGCAATAGGAAATAACTGGAAGGGCAATTGTGGTAAGATACAGTTTAAGTGATGCAGGATCTCTAATGTCAGTAAAACGGTATATAATGCCTAGGAGAGACATGGCCTTCTTTTTAATTTTAATAATATGCTCACCATAATACAATTTACTGTCAATAATAACGCCAAAGAAACTCTTGTCAATGGGAAAGAATTAATTGTATAATTGTAAATAACAGGAAATTTGCGGAGAGAAATAGACATCACATTACATTTAGAAAGATTTAGTTTTAACTTCCAAAGATTACACCATTTCGTGATCTGATTTATAGCCTGCTGGAAAACCAAGCAGTCATTTATTGTGTCAATTCGTGTAAATAATTTGCAGTCATCAGCAAAGAGTAGAGAATGGATAGGAGAAGAGTGAAATAGAGCAGCCAAGTCATCAACATAGAGTGTAAAAGGGTAAGGACCAAAAACACTACCTTGGGGAACACCAGATAGAACAGCAGACCATTTAGAATATGACCCAGATAAAACAACACGTTGGATCCGATTTTTAAGATAACTATCAAGTAGTTTAAGGAAATTACCATGGGTACCAAACCAATGTTTAAGCTTATGGAGAAGAAGGGTATGGTCTATGTAGTCGAACGCTTTTGAAAAATCTAAGAATACCGAATCTAATTGTGATTTGTTAATTAGAGCATTTACTAAATGGTTTTGGAAAATGTCTAAGTTAGTTAAACAAGAACGATTTGGTAAGAATCCATGTTGGTTAGTGGACAAGTACGGGGAAGAAAAACAATACAAACGGTTTAAAATTATTCTCACAAACCGAAGAAAATATGGGAAGTAGAGAGATGGGACGGTAGTTGCAGACATCAGACTTAGAACCAGATTTATGTATTGGAGTTACATTTGCGGATTTCCATTGAGTTGGGAAAATGCCTAGTGAGAAACAACGGTTAAATGTGATTGATAAAGGAATAAAAAGAGAAGGAGCACAATTTTTAATGAAAATAGGACTTATACCATCAGGACCGGATGATCGATGAGGGGATATCTTACACAAAAACTCGAAGACTTCATTGGGGGTAGTTTGAAGAAAAGAAAGGGAAAAATTACTGATTGGAGAGAGACAGAAATTCTTAGTTAAATTGGTAGAAATAGGATCAATAGATTGCGTCATGAATTCAGAGAAAAAAATTAAGGAATAAATTTGGTCTTTCCTATCCCGTTTTACGTCGAAAAATCGATTTTTACGTATTATCTCATGAAAAATTGAAATCGACCTCAGGAGTCGAACCGAGGACCTATTTGGAAATTTTTATGTCATTCGCGACTGGTATGTGATCAATACAATCCTAACAAATATGGTTGAACTTGCTGAAGAAATAAATGAGATATTGAGTGTAATGAACATAATGACCAAGAGAATTAGCATTTTATAGTTACTAGATTTCTTTTCCACAACTACTCCCCATACTAAAATTAACCTACAATCCTCTTTATTAGTTTTCTTAATTATTGCAGCAGATGATTGACTACATGAGAGAAACGTTCCATCACCTGCAGAGCCGGCTAGGAAAATCGCGGGGCCCAGTGCAAAGTGTGCGTTGGACATAAAAAAACAGTAAATTCAAATAAATAAAGCGTCACCTCTTTCACTTTGACAGTTTTCGATATTTTTTGGACTTATTACAGAAAGCGGGGCCTCTGTGAGAGCTAAGCCTGAAGTCACACCGTTGGCACCGCCACCAATCCGGCACTAATCATCTGCTATCAATTATTCAGTTCTTAGATCCATGAGAAACAGGTCATGAATAACCAGAGGCGTAATTATCATGACGCAAAGACGCCCCAACGGCCGGGTCCTGAGCCTAAAGGAGTCCTACCCAATGGACCATACTATCGGTGCTAATATGCTATCATTATGAGGCAAAAGACTGTTATTCCTTATTTAAGTATAACATCTAAAAATAAAGTTACTTAACGACGCAAATAAAAACTCCAAAACCGTTGAAAATAAAATAATACTTCGGTGTTAGCCTAAAATCTCCGTCTCTCAGCTCTCTGCCTTTAATATCAACTCTCTCGCCAAGCTTCGCTTGGTTCTCGCGTTGTCTCTACGGTACAAAATAGATTGGTGACACCGGTTACCTAACTAGCAACAACAAAAATCCCTCTCTAAGGGTACTGCCACACGAACAATTTTTCCAGTCGCAACTCGTACAGGAAAAAGAAGCTCCTTAGGGAGACTTCCCGCTAAGGGAGGAGGAAGGGACGCCTATGAGCCTCCGCACTCTCAGTGGAAAGACGTAACGTGCATAGAACATGAAAAAATGGCTCTAGTTTAGTGTTATAAGCAAGATAGAATTGGATGACAGTCTGATTTTATTGTTGATTAAGTCTTCAATCGGATAACAAACAGAGCCCCTGTATATGAGAAGGTGTTGCGTCAATAGGGCGAAACAATGAAAGACAGCGTTAAAAGGGCGAGCTTTAAAAAGGCGAAAACAAAAATGGCGACAGTAAAAAACGTAACTATTAAAAGAAGAAAATTAAGTGGTTTGATACGCATGTTGTATCTTTGGCTAATGATGAAGATGGGATAAGTGGTTGGGGGTTGGATTGGTGCTATTTCCTCCTCCCGGATTAGGTTAAGTGGTTGGGGTTGGATTCTTATCATTTTCTAAATAAATGTGGCGGTCACATAAGATTTATTGAATTTAATAATAATTATTAATAATTTGAATAATACCTGATTATAGCTAGGCCCAGAGATATATACTCGTATATGGGAAAATTCAGTTACTGGTATCCATATTTGATACAAGAAACCAGCATTGCTCACAAAGAATCAATTCCTTGATAGAAGATATGCTGTGGATATCATTTGATGGAAAGCAATTCCAGCCACACACCAATTTATGTTACCTTCTATTCCTTCCACTTTCGCTCATTTTGTATACGCCTTTTTGACGCTCGCTCTTTTGACGCTCATCCTTATTGTTTCGCCCTTTTGATGTGTAACCATATGAGATTGCTTATCGTTCTATGCCCTTCGTCTCTATTCTCTTACTCATAACGCCAACATACACAGATCCCTTGAATTAATTTTCTGGCATTTGGTGATCTGTATTTAAGCTTAGGACTCTGGTCGTTGGCGAAATATTGATATGTATGGCAGCAGAAAATAGGGAGTTCTTATTATTTGATGAAATAATTTTTACAGTGAAATGATTTTTATTTTAAAGTCATCTGGCCAATAGATCGTTAGTTTTGTAAATTTACAATGGTACAAACGGTTTGGTATCACTGTTCCTAGTCTCACTTAACCGAATATCATAATCCTCAATATCATTTTCCCGAATATAATAATCCTGAATATCATTTTCCCGAATATAATAATCCCGAATATCATTTTCCAGAATTTCTCAAGTATTATTTTCTCGAATATCATTTATGCATAACATAACATTGTTCTGAGGTAACCCAGCTTATTTAGACTTAAAAAATAAGTTAATGAATGCATTTTTACTCCACTCCCACCCTCCCCCAACTTGGCTACTCACGGAAATGTCATTATCTCCTATTTTCCCTAAATGCACCCAACCCAACCCCGTAGGCAGCACCGCTCACGTCATTCCTTACTCCCACATCACAACAACCACTCTCTCATGCAGATTGACCCCTCATCCCCATTATCTCTTACTCTCTCATCGCAAAAACAACCTGGGGCGACCCCTACCTTTCACATTACCCTCAGGACCAATCAATTCTTAAACCTCCCCCATTTAATACCTTACTAACACCCATCCCACATTAGCTATTGGTTAATACGTGACTTATGCTAGGCTATTGCTTTAGAACTTTAGCTTTTGGTAAGCAAAAAACTATTTAAGGTAATGTGCTTCGTAATGGTTTTCCGCTCCTACCCCTCACTACCTCTCTTTAGAGATTACTGAAGGAAGAGACGTTTACTCTGACCCAATGTTCAAACCATCACTTCGGTCTGAATGAAAACATAGAAAATGGAATTCCTCTATCTCAAAATAATTTTGAAGGCTGGCATAGGCGGTGGCTGGAGTTGTTGTCAGGTAAAAGTCACATCGGCTTGTATAGATTTATCAGGGGCTTACAAGAAGAATAGTACAGCAGCCGGATACTTGAAGATATAAATGGAGGCGAAAAACTGGCAATTCTCAGAGGAGTCAGGGTGAGTGAAGAGAAAATTTTAACACCCGAGATGGGCGGACGACCGAAAGCCTCCTCACTGTTTTCACACGCAACACACGATATACTGTGTATTAATCGACAAACTGATGTCGATAAGGTAAGCTTATATCCGATCTCTATGAATTATCTTTTCTCCTACTTGGTCAATATTAAATGTACAGCATAATCTCACAATTTCTCTTGTTTCCAAATAGGACATTATCATCTGCCAAGTGAATTTTGCCAGTACTTTTACTGCTTCGGCTAAGCTGATAAACAGACACTGTGTGTGAATGTAAAGAAGCTTGACGTTGTTATTAATATGTATTATTGCCTGGTGATAAGCTGATAAAGATACACTCTGTGGGAATGTAAATAAATTTTACATTATTATTAATGTGTCTAAACATGGTGATATGGAAAATTGTATTCGGTTAAGTGATATTCGGAAAGTGACATTATGTCTATAAAAGTAATGAGGTCAGGCTCAACACGGTGGAATTTACTCATAATGAAAATAACTTTGTAATTTCCACAATTTTTTTGTGGAAACTACAAAGTTATTTTTTCATTATGACATTATGTCAATTGGCAAACGGGATTAAGTATTCGGGAAAATGATTTTCGGGAAAATGATATTCGGAAAAATTATATCCGAGATTATGATATTCGGGAAAGTGACAGTCGGGCAATTGGCATTCGGAATTATGATGTTCGGGCAAGTGAGATTCGGGACAGTGAACGTAAGCCGGTGCCATACGTGTACCATTGAAATACCCAAACTAAATCCAGCTGCGGAACCTACGGTGGGTAACAGTTACATAAAGGATATACCAAATACCTAGTCAAGTGGTTAAGAAAAAGGAATGGAAAAGCAGTCAACATCCGTAAGCACATTTTCCAAAATTTCGAGTAATAACAATTCTCTGCAAAAAGTATTTATTCGGCCTCACAAAAAAACCGCAACACTATTATGTGTCAAAATAGACACCGTGGCATATTACTGACACATGGGTTTGAAATAATAATAAACTCGCTAAAATATCTTCAAAGATGAAAATAAGGTCATTCAATAATGCTTTTATATTTAATTACTGATTGACCGTCCGTCCGTTTGTCCGCCCCCCCCTCTTAACTTCTGAAAAGTTTGTCATAGAGACATTCTCTATACGCCATTTTGTTTCTGGAAACTAGGAGACCTCAAACAAAACTATTGTCGTTTACATAAGTGTCCCAGGTTTGAATCCAGGAGACAATTATACTTTCCCATATGCAGGGCCGTGCAAAGGTACTTGGGGGCCCGGATGGAAAAGGGGGTTTAGGGGCCTCGTTTATTTATGTTGAGACAAAAAATATTAAGTGGAGCATTTATTTATTGAGTATTAATTATTACAATTATTTTAATATTATTAAAATGTAATTATTACAATATGGTTATGTTTTGATAAAGTGTCAAATCAAAACAATCACCTATAATAGACATTATTAAATTCTATCATGAACTTGACACAGAGAGAATTTACACAAATATGTTTTATGTATTTTAATATTATTATATTTTGATAAATAGTAAAAATAAACAATTTTTTAAAAACATTTCAAATTCTATGCCCCCTTGATTGGGGCCCGCTAGATCGGGGGCCCTGGTGCGGCGCATCCAATGCACCCCCCATTTGCACGGCCCTGCCCATATGTTTACACTGGAGTTTCGATTTTTCAAGGTGCAAGGTTTGTTTTCCTTCATTCATTAAAATACGTGAATATTGACCGAATTTCTCCATTTTTGTTTTATTCGACGGTTAAAACTACAAACTATCATTTTCTTTTAATTTTAAGAGGTAACACGGAAGAATTTGCCAGAAATACGCATTTATCTTCGAAACTTTATGACTTTTTCGTACTCTTTCTGGGTGTTGCCAAGGCGACCAGCATTGTTGCCTCCGAATGATCTAATGTCTATTATGTCTTAAAATAGACAAAAGAATTAAAGTATTCGCTTCGCGCTTCTTATGAAGCATCGAAATTATAGTTGTAGAAAGATCACACGTGATACATTGCAACGTTAATAATTGCAGATAATTATTATTCAGTAAACTGCGTGTGGACTGTGAGCATTTTTAACGATCGACAAAAAGAAAAAAATCATCTTCTTTTATTTCAATGCTGGAATTTTACCTTTTTTGTAAGGGAGAAGCAATTAAAATTGCACATAAAAATTATAAAAACAAACATCACAATCAAAATGTTATATAATTTTATAAGGAGAATGTGGAATATTATTAATAAATGAAAAATAAACGCCTGAAGTACAAAAAAAAATTGTCGGTAGTAATTTATGAGTATAAAATTAAATAAATGGTTGAATTAATTGTATGTGAAAAAATTGCATATATTTCGATAATATAATGGAACAATATTAAAGCATCAATAACATAAAACTTTGAAAATAATTGATGCATACCATTTTCCTCTCTAAGATAATTTTTAAACATGCAGATTTCTGACCGACTTCGCAAAAGATTTTGCGGGTACTACTAATAATAAAATAATACCTTAATTATTCAAAACTCTTCTAGTAATGTTTCCTTTGTATTTTAAATTCCCTTCATTAGATTTACATGGTTTTTCGTGTTGGCAGCGATATTTTTAATGTAAAAGTAAACTATTATACATAGTTTCTTTTACTAAAGCTTGAAAAGTAAAGTTTTAAAAATGTCATTGATTAGACCTGTTTCTCACAGCAAGCGAAATTGTGAGGTTAAAGTAATTGAGCGGTGTGTGCGGGAGGGTGGGTGTGTGAGGGAACCTTTTATCAAGGCGGCGCTCGGGGAAGGGACCCTCACTGAACTGCGTCCGGGTCACGAGAGACGCAGTAACGCCCCCGTATGACACTTGTGATACTCATAATGGTCATTTTTTGGGACAGGCGTGAATTATGGACAAGCATCGCTAACTTATGGCAAAAAACATAAGGTGCATCAAAAGTAAGAAAATTCATGACCACTATGTAAAAAACATCCTAAATGGATTCGTTGCATTGTTCTCAAAACATATATTGAAGAAAACCTTGTGTTTAGTTAAAACGTCTAAATAATATTATGTCATCATTGGCACTACTCCAGACATCTACATATACATGTTACTCTGCACCACTACCTAATTGGTGGGTCGCAGACGGTACAATGCACCATAGCCTACCTAAAGACTGTCTATCGCACGTTGAAATTTTCTATTGTAATTTCCTAGGAAAGAACGAGCCTAGATAACGCCCCGTCCTACAATCGATCTCACCTATCTCATCGTCACGGTCATTATACGTTAGTGCTTCAATTATTCCTTCAACCTCGTCTTCCGATCTATATTTCTCCAGAAGCCGCAACCTTGAGTGCAATCTACGATCCTCCAGTGATACCCAGTTCAAATCCCTCAATAATGATGTTCGTGCTTTTGTTTTACGATTCTGGCTGCTCTGCGCTGCACTTTTTCTAATAAGTTTCCAACAACAAATGGCACTTATTCTTAGAATAGCAAATGTTGGATAGCGATCCTGTGATCGAAGAACATTTTGTAGGATATATAAATGTCAATGACTCTAGTGCAGCTGGAATTTCAGTGTCTTCTCTAAAAAAATTTAAGATTTCAACTTATTATTTGGAAACTGTAGAAGTAAAGGGTATGGTAACAGTACCAAATGAGGAGGAGACATGCTGGTGTCCAAAAGAGACATTTATAGACTTTTTAACTCTAAATCCATTTACATGTGCGCGTGTATTAAAAAAACTAGCAGAAAAAATAGCTCCCTTCCTTCGGATAGTATTCGAAAAATCCCTTACCCTCTGTGAGGTTCCTGATGATTGGAGACTAGCACACGTCACACCCATTCATAAGGGAGGTGACAAAGAAAACCCCGAAAATTATAGGCCGATTTCTATAACATCATTATCATGTAAGATTTTGGAGCACATTATTGTTAGCAACACAATGCGTTATCTTGAGAGTAGATCGCTCATAGTCAGCTGTCAACATGGCTTCAGAAAAGGTAGATCCTGTGACACCCAACTAGGTCTGTTTGGGAATGATGTTTTATCATGCGGCGAAAATAATAAGCAGGTCGATGCAGTGTTCCTTGATTTTAGAAAAGCTTTTAACAAGATTCCCCACCGTAAGTTGTTATTAAAATTGGGAAATCTTGGCGTTAATGTTAAAGTCATTAACTGGGTTCGCGCTTTCCTTTGGAATAGAAAACAAAAAGTAGTCATCGATGGTAAGTCCTCGAGTGTGGCAGATGTAGTCTCTGGAGTGCCGCAGGGTAGTGTGATCGGACCTATGCTTTTCTTGCTTTATATAAACGACATCAGCTCAGTTGTGAAAAGTAATATCAGGCTTTTTGCGGATGACACCGTAGTCTATAGAGAAATTAGTGGTCCTAGCGACCATCGTCAGCTTCAGGATGATCTGGATGCGTTATCTGTTTGGTGCAAGTAATGGCAGCTTTTGGAAATCTAGATGCTCATCGTCCGTGTTTACCTACTCGATAGATGGTGAGAGCATTCCTGTTTCGGAATCCGTGAAATACCTCGGGGTAACCTTGAATCGTGACCTGTCTTGGGACACCCACATAAGACGGGTGATAGGTGCGGCAAATAAGAAGTTGGCTTTTGTGCGTAGAATAGTCAGGAAAATCACGGAAGAGGTGAGAGAATCCTGTTATTTATCATTGGTTAGACCTCAAATGGAATACGCAGCAGCGGTTTGGGATCCATATCAGAGGGGACTCATCTACATCTACATTATACCCTGCAAGTCACCTTTTTGGTGGATGGGAGGGGGTGCAGTGCACCAAGTGTCCATAGTTTTCCTACGTTATCTTTTTCTATTATGGTTTCTTATCGTCCTAGGGAAAAACGATCCTCTATATCGCTCCGTTCTACAGTCGATCTCGCGAATCTTATCCTCACTGTCCTGCCTTCCGAGATACGTCGGGTTTCTGATAAGTCCTACTACCTCATTCGCTAGTCCCTCCGACATAAATTTTTCCAGTAGTTTAATTCTAGCCTGCAGCCTACGTTCCTCCAACGATGTCCATTTCAGATTTTCTATTAATGATGTTACGCTTTGTTTACTATCGCAATTCCTCTTTACAAATCTAGCTGCCCTGCGCTGAACCTTTTCTATCTCGTTAGTGAGTCCCTTTTCGTAAGGATCCCACACAGCTGAAGCATATTCGACCTGCGGTCGAACCAAGGATAAATAGCATAATTCTTTCACTTTTTCGGAGCTATTTCGAACTATTCTCCCTATAAAGGCCAGCTTTTTGTGAGCGGCACCTATCAATCGGCGAATGTGGGTGTCCCACGAGAGATCTCGATGGATCGTGACTCCGAGGTATTTAATCGAGTCTGAAACTGGAATCTCTACTCCGTCCAACGAATAATTATTATTCAACGAGATACTCTTGGTTCTCCAGAAGTTGATGACGCAGCTTTTTTTTTGGTTTATCTCTAACTGCCATTCCTTACACCATGCAGAAATAGCTTCTAGGTCATTTTGGAGATACTGGTGGTCTTCCGGATTGCTTATATCTCTATAGATGACGGTGTCGTCCGCGAAAAGCCTAATTTTACTTCTGACTACTGAGCTGATATCGTTTATATAAATTAGAAATAATAACGGGCCAATTACACTACTCTGTGGAACGCCAGAGACAACCTCCACTAAGTTCGAAGATTTCCCATCTATAACAATCATCTGCTTACTGTGATTTAAAAATTCACGGATCCAACTAACGATTTTAGAATTAACGCCTAAGGTTTCTAATTTCGTTATTTACTTCCTGTGAGGTACCTTATCAAAGGTTTTCCTAAAATCGAAGAAGATGGCATCGACCTGCGTATTCTTTTCTCCGCTTCTCAGTAAACAATTAACAAAAAGACCGAGCTGAGTATCACATGACCTACCTTTCCTGAAGCCGTGTTGATAATCATCTAACAATAATTTACTATCAAGAAATCGCATTATGTTGCTAACGAGTATATGCTCGAGAATCTTACACGATATCGAAGTTAAAGAAATCGGCCTGTAATTTTCTGGGTTCTCCTTGTCTCCGCCCTTATGAATTGGGGGTAACGTGCGCTAACCTCCAGTCGCTAGGGACCTCTGCGCGAGAAATGGATTTCTCGAAGATTATCAGAATAAATGTGCTATTTCTTCAGCTAATTCTTTTAAAACGCGAGCAGGAATTTCTTCGGGGTCAGTGGCTTTGTTATGTCTGATGGAACTCAATTGCTTTGCTATTCCCACCTCATAAAATACTATATCGTCCATCAGGTCCCCCCTTATTGCGGGTGCATAATGTACGCAATGGTCGCTGACGGCTGTGAATGCTTTTACAAAATGACCGTTTAACAGGTTGGCTTTATCTACGCTATCATGAATAACGGCACCCGAGTCATTACGCAGGGAAGGTATTGTAGGGCCTCTACCTTGGACCTCTCTCACATAGGACAAAAACGCTTCAAATAATTATTTAATACCTTATTCCGGAAGTAAGTAAAACCCTCGCGCATAGTAGTTCTCGCTTTAGCGCGGGATTCCTTATGCGTCTTAACTTTAGTTGCTCTATATTCATCGGATGATGTAGACGGCATATTTTTTATTTTCGCGTGGCTTATTCTCTGACGCCTAAGCGCACTCCTAACTTGCTTATTGTACCAACGTGGCTCTTTATTGTCGACCTTCAATTTAATTGGAATGTACTTATCGATGCTCTCTAGCATTATATCCTTGAATAGTTTCCATGACGACTCAGCACCTGATCGTTCGGTCATATCACGGAAGCCAAGTAGTATTTCTCGTAGGCGCGACCTGAAGCTTGAAAAGTTTGCCCTAGCAAATATATAAAACTTTCTTTGAGGCTTAGGGTGCCTATCGATTTTCAACTTACACTCTGCATATACGGCCTGATGATCACTTATCCCATCTTCAATGGTGAATTTGTTTATTCTTTCTGGGACGTTAGTTGCTAATAAATCTAATATGTTTCCCGATCGCGTTGGCTTTCTGACTAATTGAAGGAGAGAGTGCTCGCAGAATGTTTCGATTAATGCCTCACAGGATTCGCGTTCTTTACCTCTAGATTCGAAACATAGATTTTCCCAATCATAAAGGATTTAGAAAAAATACAGCGGCGAGCAGCTAGATTCATGAAAAAGAATTACGATAAAAAACAGAGCGTTACGTTACTCATTGATGAGTTGAGTTGGCCATCGTTGAAAGATCGTAGATTACAGGCGATACTTAAACTTCTAGATAAATATATGTCGGAGATATTCGTAATTGAAATGAAGGATATTATTCGACAACCAACGTATATCGGACGGAGGGATAACGAGGACAAGATTCGCGAAATAGATAGTAGGACGGAGAGGTATAAGGAGTCCTTTTTCCCTAGGACAATACGTGACCACAATAGATAACTGAATAATAATTAGTTAGGAACTTGGTGCGAGGCACCCCCTGCCATCCACCGTCAAGGTGACTTGCAGGGTAATATGTAGATATAGATGTACATTCTCTGTGAGTGTCATAGTTTGAACCTAGCTCTTTGTTGAACAGACAATAGCATAAATTATGTAACAATTCCACTATATTCAATATTCACAATGTAGGGTAATAGTTACATAGTTTGTTGTGTTATTTATTTGAAATTATGGAATATCATAAAAATTAAGGCCTTTATGTTGAGCAGCTAACTCTTGCAAATTATCTTTAACTTATTTTGCACCCTCAACAAAAAGATGGATAATTCTAACATGATTTGTGACGCATACAGTGAAAATATCCTCTGAAACTCGATGGATAAGTTTCATTACTAGAGTAAAAGTCATACTTTTCTGGAATTTGTAAACAATTATTGAATTATTGAAAATCTCTGCCATTAATGATACTTGGGCTAAAGCTAATTCTCTTTTGTTTAATCACATTTATTCTTAGCAAAGCTATCTGGTGATATCCTTTTGCAATTAAATAAAGTAAGCATGCAGATGTAAAATAAAAATATGCCGCTAGATGCCGCATTGGCATTATTGATAGGTATCCATAAATATATGAATGCGTATAAAGATCATTGTTTTCGGAAAGCAGTAGAAGTTGCCGAAAACTTTGCTGAAATATTTTATTTTCCTATTGAGATAAAATATTCAGAGCAGTGTGTGAGAAATAGGCAGAGAATTTTCACAGACGAGTCCACACTACACCCAAAAGACAAATGTCCCATTGAATTTTTTTATGTTGTGGTGGTTGAAAGAATTCCTCGACTAGATGACAGATTTAAACAAATTGGGCAGTTCATGAACAGGTACGGATTCATATTTGATGTAAAATCTTGGCTGAAATGGGTGATTATAACCTTGAAAAGGCATGCAAAGATGCATCTTCACACCTTGAGCAAGACAAATTCTACGGAGGTGATGGTTGAAATCAAGGATTTTTTAGGATGTACAAACTCAAGAGAAATGCACAGCTATGGCATCCCTTAATTTTATTCAAAACTCTAACATTCAAAATATTAAACCAAATTTATGTGTAGTACTTCGCATTATTCTCACTGTACTTGCAACATTTGCGTCTTTACAATGGTGAAAATTATAAAAAATTATATACGCTCTTCTATGTCACAAGAACGCCTAGATGGAGTAGTATTGATTTCAATGGAATGTAAAATTGGCAGACCTGCCTACCTTTTCTTCTTTTTCTTATTTAAAATCTGGTTCCCACTAGCTGGTTCGCTTTGTCGTCCCATGATGAAATAGGATTTTAGTAAAACCAATCGAAATAGAATTTTTTTGCGGAAACTTTTTCATTTTTGCCTATGAATAACCAATTCCACGAATTTGAGCTTAAGTTAGTTGATAGTATTTATGAGTAAATGTTTTGACTTAAAGGGTAGAATTCTACTCTTCTGAATACTGGAGACATGAAGATAGAAAGTATTAAGAATTCCACTGCCACTCTTTCCAATATTTAACCAAAACCTGCAATCCTAACCTAACGACCATTAATTACAAAACTGATCCAATTGAAAATAAATTTCATTTTAACGCATGTCAATATTTAAGTTTAGTTACCAATCCTTATATCACTTCGCAGTTGCCCAGATGTCTCCGTGGATTTTAGCCTATTATCTAATTCATGGAATAAAGTTATCCGAAGATCCTATGGAGACAGGCATAAGCTGTAAAGTTGGGAATAATTTTGAAATGAGAAAAAAGTCTGTTATGAACGGGAATCAAACCCGGGTCTTCAACTTGCCGGGCGGATATTCTACCACTGAACTATCGTAGCAGAACAATTTTCTCGTTTCTGAATGCGGATGTTTTCTTCTCTTTCCAAAATTATTCCCAACTTTACAGCTTATGCCTGTCTGCATAGGATCTTCGGATCACTTTATTCCATCAATTTCTTGCTTGGCAATCTCACCATTTGAGAGGGAGGAGTTTTCTTCGATGTATCTCTTCGAGGACATCCGTTGGGGCAGTTTGATACTAGCTTGGCTAGTTCCGTCCCAACCAAGAAAACATTCGCATTCAGAAACGAGAAAAGATCATAGCATATCTTAATGATTTTTCATATCAAAATCCTATAAATTTGGAATACTTTAATGATAATTATATTATATTATTTGACGGGCAATTACGCTAGTAATTATATTATGGTTTTAATGGAAATTGCTATTTATTAAATTATAAATGGAACTAGTCTTAACTAATTCCAGAATTTCTCTTCAATAAACGTACACTTTTAATGTTTAAAACTTATTTTTGAACGAATGGAAGTGCTGTACTGTGAAGTCCGAGTTCTTTTTATTCTATTCAATCCATCTCTACTCTAATGAATACTAAATGGCAAATATGAAACGTCTTCTTACACCCATTAGTTGGCATTTACTCTAAAAAGATTCTGTTTATGTGTTTGCCAATTTAGTTATATCGGGAAATGCCAGAAGAGATGAATTAGCAACGGACAAATATTACATAAATTAAACATTACGGAAGTGTAAAAGAAAATACATACGTAATATAGAAGTTCTCATAAATACGAATGTAGATAATCGTTCATACTAATGCCCACTAAATAAATCGTACTTTGTTTATACTCGTTGCTACGAATGCCAATAATAGTTTGTTTATAGTTGTCGCTACAATAAAAGATCTAGCGGGTTATAAATGTATTGTATTATTAATCTTTCAAATGTTACGTTTCCATTATTAAAAAAGTCGCCAACATGTGTGTTTCCATTGATACTTTCATCTTGGTAAAGCAGTGATCGATGGACGAAGTGGCATTAGTTGCGTCTTCTGCTTTTGTAATTTACGCTGGAAAATACTTACTTATGAATCGAGAACGCAAACGGAAACGGTGGTGGATTGGAAGTTTTCTTGCGAAGTGTGAATTAGAAGGGGCATATCCTTCGCTGATGAATGATCTTCGTCTCCAAAGTGGTTACGAAAATTTCATTCGAATCACGTATTTGGTGCTGACATGGAACTACAGGTGACTTCATAGATCTAGCCAGCAAGGACCACGTTTTTAAAACGGGAATTCCACGAACCAAGGGGGGAGAAGAAATGTTTAGTAATAATAATTCTTAGTGTGGTGTTGTTTGGTTTATTATTCATGATTATTATTCATGAAAAAAATCTACTTCGCAATTTCAACGAAAATACACGTTTTGAGGTCCCCTAAACACGTTTTGACCATTTTCTCAATGATGTCTGTCTGTGTGTTAGTGTGTATGTTAGTGTGTGTTAGTGTGTGTTAGTGTGTTAGCGGGTGTGTATGTGTGTGCGTGTGCGTGCGGGTGTGCGTTTGGGTGCGTGTGTGATAGCTTTTGTGGGTGCTCTAACTCAAAAATTATTCATAAGTCAACGCGAAATTATATATTTAACATTTTCGTGAAACTTTCATGACATCAATAGATTTTGGTAAAAATCGGTCCAACAGAAGTGGGTGTTTACTCTTGCCACTTATTGGTTATTTTAGAATATTTGCTTTAATATTTGATAAATGTAAAAATGTAACAATAAATGTTGTAGAAAATTTAATCTTCTACAACGTTTGTTTGAAACATTTTTCCATATGATGCATTGTTTAAGAGATATCTTAAATTTTTAGCTGCCACAACCACGCCACCTACCGACGACTATTGTAAACAATTGACGCTTAGCTACGCCTTAGTAATGCTCCTTTTTCTTTTCTTAATTGTTGGAGCTTTGTGGCTATATCCAATATCAGAAGTCTATGGTTTGAGTTTATTTCTGTTTTTTGTCAAGCCTAAAATTTTCTCGCAGTTTCTTAAAATATTTATTATTATGTAATCTATTTGGAATTTTTAGAAATATTACATGTATGGAGAAAGTCATGTCGTGGCCACATCAGATTTTCTTTAATCGAATTAACATCAAGTATATTCCTATAAACATATAACTCTAATTTTCAATATCATATATGATTACCAATATTTTCTTCCGATTATATGTAAGATTTTACACAATCCAAAACACTAATTGCATCACGCACTGTGATTGAGGGCATCATAGATAATTGCAATTCTTACGTACTACTGATAACACAAAAATGACGATTAAATTTGGTTTATCGACTGTAGGAAGCAGCGAATAGGTTTGTCTTTCTCATGGACTGTGAGCAGGGCCGGCCCGAGCTTCGCGCGAGACGGGCGACTGCCGGTGGCGCCAAGGTTTCTGGAGCCGCTATCTCGATCATTTATGTATGTATGTTGCAACAGTTAGAGTTATATGCGCCATCTCGATCATTTACTTGCAAGTGAATAAATATTGTGTACCAATTTATATCGACGAACATTCTAGAATCTTGATGGCATTCCTTTTAATTTTTCATTTTCAATGACGTTTACAGAGCGATGCATAAATTGACTTGAACTTTGTAAATATCTCAACAGACATTAACGGAGGGGGGCTCGGGAGTGCTATCTCGCCCTGGGGACCAAAATTCTTCCGGCCGCCCCTGGCTATAAAGGATCATAATAGAAGAAGAAACCCTGATAGCGGTGAAGGTAAAACGCGAAAAGTATTTTAATGTTGTGTTTCGTAGTTTTTCGAGAAATTTTAACTCTTTTCAATTGTTAAATATAATGGCGTCGTACCTATTTCTCGATATTTTTTATGCAAATACTCGCTAAATGCATGGATGAGAATGCCATAATCTTAGCAGAAAATATCCTAATTTTTCCATAATTTTTAATGCATACATATTGTCTTAATGATGATTTTTCTATTTGCTCATGCAGCGCGATCTGAATCACGAAACTTGAATTAAGAAAACTTGGACACCAGCCGATTGCCAGAGAATTTGGAAATTAATTTCACGGAAAGTTATAAGTACACTGCTATTACTCATGGAATTTATTATTTAATACATATAGGCTCCATGTGACTGAAGTACTGTTGCCCTGGATATCGCGTTGGTTTATTTACTAGTTTAGATCTTGGTGCATGGTGATTTTTTTAATCGCTTGCAGTTTGCAAGCACCGGCTACTCGTATAATATAAGTAGATACAGTGGAAATTCCATAAGTCTAACTTCAATGAAAAAGATTAGAGTTATAGAAAATTCGTCTTATGGAACTACGTTTTTCTCGTAGGTATTTTGTCCGGTAAAATTAACTCACTCCGATTTATGAAAAATTCGAGTTATGGAAATTCCTCTGTATTTTATTTTCTATCTAAATTGTATATTAATTGGTTTCGAGAGAAAAAATAGTGTACTGTACACTTTCATTCAGAGGGAGGCATAATTTTCAAACCTTGCTTAGGGCGCAAAAACGTCTTGTCCCGGTTTTGCGTATAAGTGCAGAGTTTCCCTGTCTATACGACCTTACAATAACGCAGTTCTGATTCAATTCTCTATAGGCATAGTGGTATCAATGGGAGGCTATTTGAGCATTTGAGAGTGCTCCGACAAAATTACAGATTCTGAAATTCATTATTATAATCACCCATTACATATAAAGCGGAAATTTGATGGAACGTGATGAATTATGGAGGCATCATAACTTTAAAATTGGGTCAAATCAATTGTTAGTTGTTAACAATGGTTTTCTATAGAGCTATTGGCCACAAACCCATCAAAACTCACCCTAGAGGTAAAATATATTTTATTTATATTTATTGCATCGGTGTTCATGTTGCGTTTACATAGGCTACTCACTATAGATTCATTGCTAATATATCATTTCATGGTGATCGTATTCCTGTCGTAAAAAACCGGCAACAAGTTCTCTTCGCTCCATATAGCGTCCTCTTGTAGTGCAGCTCTATGGCGGATCTAATTGGTTAAATTAACGAACCTTCCCTTGCGAGATCTCCGCTAACCAACTCCCTCACTCCCTTTGCTCTCGTCGCTCCTCTCTCTCTCATTTTTTTCTTTCTCTCCCATCCCTATATTCCACCCTTCCTCTTTGAAATTTAAAATTACAAGAGCCCAATTTGTTCCCCGACTTATATTCGCACCAAACTCATCTCTCTGGGACCTTTTCAAACACTTCTTTCACTGATATGTCTCTTATTTCAAATTTCCTTACTCAGAAAAATACTTTTATCGATTATGATGGACATAATTTCTAGGCATCTTCCCCTCTTTCATGGCTATTTACGTTTAATTGTAGAAGCGCATTTATTTCCAATAGAGTGTAATCAGTGTTAAAATTCTCAAACTGGATATTAATCGAAAAAATCGTTTGATATTACATTTGGATGGGAAGTCCCTGCAAGTGAAGGAATGAAAGAAAATTACATCGACAAACGGTGAAAGGAGATGACAGTGGTAGGAAAATAATTCTTCCGGTTTATCTGTGGATCAATTATTAGGATTAAATGGGTTCATTCAGCAGATTGATGTAGCTTATCTACTTTTAATTCAGTTCGGCGAAATCATTGCAATTCCGTCAATAGAATTTTGTTTGTTAGCAACGCTTTCCCGACAGTCTCTCAACACAATATCTGTAAATAGATAAGTGTTGGATAGTAACGGATATTGTTGAATGACCGACCTCCAGGATGGATTATTTTATTTTCCATCGATAAGTATAACTCAATCATTGGCCTAGAGTAAAAACGAACAAACATATACGTACGTTTAAAATGTCATCGAAAGTGATCTAATATGAGGTCTATATTGGATAAATATAACTTTTTATTGAATTTTACTATTCGATTTGTTTTATTTTGCAAACTTTCTGAGCGATGAACGACGACCAATGAGTGGAGATGCATTTTAATCATAAAATTGTTATTATCACATCAAATGACTAAAAATTGGATTGCGGGGCAACTTCTTCAAAACTTCTGAGGAATTTTAACGTTTAAGAGAATACTTTCGCTGTAAATATTTACCCCAAGATCAAGATTTAACATAAACGATAGGAAAGTGGGGGATAAATTTAATGATTCCACTACTTTTCTAAGAAGTATGGAATTATTAGACAAATTAGCATTTTTCCTAGATGAACTCATGGCCAGAGACTTTCTCTTTCTTTCCTTGCAATGCTAGGAATTTAATCATTCGTTGTCTTCCCTACTTTTCGAATCAATATTCATTCAAGGACCTTTCATAGCTCCAAAGAGTGAATGGAGAGCGAAAATTCTAAAAATTGAGTGTTTAGCAAAAAAATCTTCTATTATTATAAGTACGAGTAATATGGATAAAAAAATTCCACTTGTCTCTTATCATGTCAGCATTTTAATTTGTTCTCGCATAATTGGATTCTGAATTTGGTTCCCTGGTCCGTATTTTCGCAGAATTCTGTCTTTCTTTGCAATGAAAATGTATTTTGTTTACCTTTCAACATGATTAGTATCCGTTGAAGCAAAATTCCCCTATCGCCAAAAAATCGATCAATTGGTCAAATATTCAGCGTAGGTGAATTCCGATACTCGCTACACTACCAAATTTAAAATTATGATTTTTTAAATTTTAGTATATTTATTATTACTATTTTAGCGATTGTCGAATTAATCGTGGTTTTAGTACATAATCACCCAGAAATGTCTCGATTTATTTCGCTATTCCCAATACACAGTTGCCGGCTCACTTTTGCAACGCCGCGAGGATGGAACATAACATAAGAGTCGAAAAACCACGGCGTGCCATTCTGCACCGGATTAAAATTCGTGGATTTCCCGTCTCTGCTGGCTGCTTAAGCACGCTAAGGTGGAATAAGCGGCTTAAAAGTCTTGGATGGAAAACTTTCTTCTTAATTGGATTGGAAACGGATCATCTTCGCACGCAGTCAGCACACCGTCTGACGAAGTAAGACAGTTGAGGAGGAAAGCGCGGTTAATTTAATGCTAAACCCCTAAAACTAAATGGGAATTAGTAGCGTGTCGTGCGGACGGATGTGAATTCCAGAGGAGACTGTTCGCAAGGAACGGAGAACAAGAGGAACGAAGTCTAATAGAAAGTTCGCGAGGCGCCGGAAAGGGTTTAAGTTTTAAGAGGTGATGCGATGAATGGACAAACTTCCAACTAACAGAGAGAATAAATTCTAAGGGCTGTTTGAAGCGTCATATCTCCTCCGCCGTCAAAATCTTTTCCTTAGAATACCGTCCATTGTTGCAGCCAAGAAACGGTTAATAGTCAGTAGGTCAGGTCTGGTGGAATGCGAGGGTTGCAGACAATTTAACAGGGAAAAAATACGCAGTTTGCCAACTAATTATGCTTCAGAACTTCTTAAAGCATTCTAAGTTTAAATTTGATTTCATTATGCAAGATCAGGACATTAATTTCGATTTTTCCATTTTTACTACTTTAAGCGACAAATTAGCTGGTCAATTTTAGATTACCAGAAAATAAGGCGTAATTTCTTGTTATAAGATAACGAGGAAAATATTCTCTCGTTGTAAGAATGAAATGTGCTACATTAATTTACCATCTACTCCATTAATTAATTAATTCGAACATTTATAAGAGAAACAACAACAACGATCCTCTTTATTTCGGTTTGAAAAATTTCTGCACGTGTAAGTTAACAATTAATGTAAATTTTACCAAAAAGAAAAATTAAATAGTAATTACCAAGAAATTGTTACTAGACCGAATTCTTGGGTATACTTTGCAAAATAATGTTTTAAGTCTTTTACGGTTTTTGTTTTTACTTGCATGGTATTGCTCATTGTCTTTATTTCTTACCCCACTTAAGTTTATCGAGCGAGCGCGTGATTGCATATGCCCTGCATTTTCAACTTAACAAAAATAGGTCATTTTACAGAAATGCCATTTATTTTACTCCACCTAGATAATTTCTATTCGCCTAAAACTTTATTTTATGTTGATCAAATGACTACTGTAAGCGATATCATTTTCACACATAAAAAGGCAATATAGATGGTATGGTTTGTGTGTATTTCAGGATAATCAACCTTTTGTAATATTATAGCCATAACTCCTTACACAGCAGACACTCACCAGGGAGGAGGAAAACCCATTGCCGGCATTAGCTTACTCTTAACGAAGAGCACCAAGGGAAGAGCTACCTCCCTTCCGAAGGACGGAGCGCTGACTTGCGCCGTCTCCTCAAACCACACAAGTAGGGGACGGGACAATCCCAGGTTAAAAGAATTCGACCTCCGCCAGGATTCGAACCATGGGACTGCTGCGTGCAACGCTACTTTTCTAACCACTCCGCCACAGAACCTCCCTCCCACAATATACATTGATTAAAAACTAGGTAGTCATAAATCTTAACTCATTTAGACTACGACAGATATCCATTCCTTTCTCTCAATTACTTTCTCTTTCTATTAACAACTCCAAAGTTGCCAACGCCTCATTATGGGAACCAATGATTTTTCCATTTCCATAAAAGTTACTCCAGATAACTTTTGCTCTCACAGGACAATGAAAACGTTCCATTTTACTCAGCAGAGACGAATGCCGGCTCTCGATCTATTTGCCTGGAGAGAAAAGCGAGATAACCTGGTTAAATATTGAGCTTTCGATCCGACAACGTGCGAGGATGAACAGCAAGGATCATTCGAGGCATAAGTGTATTTTGACGCTAGAGTGAAGAAGGCGGAGCTTTAAAAGTTGGCGCTGTGAAGGGTCATTAGTGAGGTTAGGGAGTGGAGAGGAAAGGGAGAGATTGAGTGGAGGATAGGGGAAGAAGATGGAGAGGTGGATGGGGGAGAGGGATGGGGGAGGAGAGAAAGAGGGGGAGGATAGAGGGGGGGAGGAGAGGGGGAGGATAGAGGGGGGGAAGGAGAGAGGGAGGGGGAGGAGAGAGGGAGAGGGAGGAGGATAGAGGGATAGGGAGGGGAGGAGGAGGGAGTGAGGGAGAGGAGGAGAGAGGGAGAAGGAGTAGGAGAGAGAGAGGGAGGAGGGGAGAGGGAGGGAGGAGAGAGGGAGGGGGAGGAGCGAAGGAGGGAGGAGGAGAGATGAAGGAGGAGGAGAGAGGGAGGGGGTGAAGAGAGGGAAGGGGTGGAGAGAGAGAGGAGAGAGGGGAGCAGATAGGGAGGGGGAGGAGAGAGGGAGGGGGAGGAGGAGAGAGGGAGGGAGCGGTAAGGATCGAGGGAGGGGAAGGTGAATAAAGGGGAGGGAGTGAGGGAGGGGAGAAGGAAGAATGTAGGGGAGAGGGACTGGAGGATAATAAATGGATTGTACACAGTTCTCAAAGCATCCTGTAGAAAGCGTTTAAATTTAGAGACGTGTTAACAAAGAGGCAGTACTTACATTCGTCAACAGCTGTAGTTGAAGGCACGTCTCATAGGAATGTCACTAAAATGACGTTTGATGATTTTTGAACCCATAGTAGAATTTCCTATTGATTTTTCTTTCAATTACAGCAACAACGTGATTCTAGGGTTACAATTTTGTTGGATTTTAGAATTATTTTATCTTATTGTGTTAAATTTTAATATTTAACATTGTGTCCTAAATGGGTGACATCAGCGCGTGAGTTAAGCTGCCATTGCAGTTCAAAAAAATTTAGTTATAAACTGTTTATATGTCTACAAATATAATTGTAGCAACCTAGTTAAGTAAGTGATTATTGACTGTCAGATAATGTCGCATTGTAAATGTAATAATATGTTCATTCCAATTTCAACCGCAGACATCATCAAGAAAATTTTCAAAACTTTTTCAGGGGACCACAAAACGTTCATTTCCGTTAAAATCTTAAAATCGATTTTTGTCATGAAAACAATACTTTCCCCGATACTACGTGTGGAAAAATGTCTAGTCCATTGTCTCTTTACATTCGACTTCTTAATATCATAATATAGAAATTCTCGAATATTTCCCCCGTGTTTCCCATCAGCTAAAGTAATTGGCGAATTTCTGCGGAATTAATGATTCGGTTTCGACTAAACTTTCCCCGTTTGTTTGAGGTGATCTGAATTGTGTTCTAGGGGAGTCGTTAACTCCAACCAATCCGATAATATGAATAAAAATTATGTTTCCAATTAGATTTCGTATACTAGAATAACACGAGAATGAGTTCCGCATAATTTTCATTTGCAGTATAAGATTTCTTAAACTCAAGTCAAGATGAGACCAGATGTTAAAGTATACTCCATAAATGGAATACACAGAGATTTCAATGGCGTTTTTCAAGGGAAATATGTATGAAACGGTAACGAAAGATTAGGCGAATATTTATGCCCGAAACTATAAGCCGTAATTATATGGTCTCGTGGACTATATTGTAGGAAATGTTGTTCTCTATCCGAATAAATTTTTATTCTACACCTCACAGATCATATAAGAGCATGGAAGAGATATATATGGATTTTTAATTGTTTTTTGTTGAGAGAACCGTCTTAGCGACCGATGTAAACAAAATATGCGATGTTTAGCTCTAGATTTTCTCAAATTTTTATCTACAAAACTATAAGTCGTAATTATGTGGCCTCGTAAAGTTTCTTGTAATAAATGTTGTTCTCTATCCGAATAAAGTTTTTAATCTATATCTTACAGATCACATAAGAGTTAGGTAGAGAAAAGTTTGGTATTTCATTGTTGCTTGACGGAGTCCATTTAACGATACATGAGTCTAGGTTTATTAAAGTAATTATGTAAATTGGAAATTCTAAATCACGGATTCAGTTGAAAATCACAATTGGGCGATAAATTTTAATAACGATCACTAACACTTAATTTAATTATGATCCGTCTAGCGGTTTAGGAGAGGAAAGTTACGACAGATGGACGGACCAGACGTGCCCATAATGCGTTCCGCTATTACTGCTTCGCTGGTAAAGAACGCCTAACAGTGCATTCTTACCGTCATACTGACGGGCTTTTATACTAGTTTTCATTATTCACAAATATCAAGATATAACATTTTTGAACGTTTCTCAAACTTCCCACAGTATAACTGCATGGTATCTACTTGCGCTTATAAAATTATTTCATATTAGTTTTGGTGTACAACAAATGGAGAAGAACATTCCTTGCAGTGAAATTCGTGCCAATTGATTGAGATTGGCCTTGGCTCTGCTGACTCAATTCGTTGCTCACTGTCATGAGTAAACATATTTAACTGCTTTATAAATAAACTGAATTTTCGTCGCGTGTACACAAATACGATGTCGGTTAGCAATTATAAGTTGTTAATTGGCTCAGATATATTTGAAAAGAGCAATTATTTGGCGAGCTCACACTTGGCAATAATACATGAAGTAGTTATAGCAACAATTATCTTTCATGGTTAAGGGCTGAAAATTTCTTGTAAACTTCCCTGAAATTGAACACAGAACCCTATCATGGAGAACTACCCCCTCATAACCTAAAATGGGAATTGCCAAAAATCTGGTAGAAGATTTAATGAAATCGAACTGATCATATTGATTCATAAAATCTTACGAAAATTATTACAGGGTAAAATTGCCTTATGTTATGAAAACTTTTTATTATTTTTATATAATAATTGTATGACCTTTTGTATTAACAGATAGTTTTTATTTTAAATGTTTGTTATTATTTGCAAAACTTTCAGTTCACACAAGTAGTCTGACGGACTGGACAACTAGTATGGGTTAATTAAGATAAAGCATATACTAGTTTGAAATTTTTTTCAGTCCTTTACCAAAAATATCAACATTTATATCCCTTATAGTTTTCATTAAATAAATATGTACATAACATCCTTATTATGTCCGTTGGTCCGTCCGCCCGTCCGGTGGTCCACCGGAACGCTCTTTAGAAATCCCCATAAGAGAACACTTAAAAATACCTTTTTTCACTTGCAGGTTTTATTCTTTAGCAAAATTATAATAGAAGCAATTGACCTACGATTATCGGACCTAAACCGTTTTAAAGAATAATAAACATAGATTCTTATTCTTATCGTCGACTTTTGCCTTCGGTTCGAAATCACTCAAGTTATACGTTTAAATCAAATTTATTGGAAATTTTTAAGCTTTTTAAAGATATCGTATGTTGTCTTGTCGACCGTGTCATTGTTAAACCTCAAGATTGCATTGTCGTCCTTATACTATACGAGTAGTCGGTGCATGCATACTGCAAGCGCTTATATAAAACATCATACACCAAGATCTAAAATTGTAAATAAACCAACGCGATATCTAGGGCAACAGCACTTCAGTCACGTGGAGCCTATATGTATTAAATAATAAATTCCATGAGTAATAGCAGTGTATTTATAATTTTCCGTGAAATTAAGGCAAATATCCGTAATTTCAAAATTTTCTGGCAATCGGCTCGTGTCCAAGTTTTCGTATTTCAAGTTTCGTGACTCAGATCGCACTGCATGAGTAATAATAATAATCATGATTAAAACTCTATACATTAAATATATGGAAAAATTAGGATATTTTCTGTTAATATTATGGCATCCTCATCCATGTCTTTAGCGCGTATTTGCATAAAAAATATCGAGAAATAGGTACGACGCCATTATATTTAACAATTGAAAAGAGTTAAAAGTTCTCGAAAAACACAACATTAAAATACTTTTCAAGTTTTACCGTCACTACTTGTTGCTTCTTCTATTGTGGTCTCTTATAGTTCTAGAGAAAAACAAATCTATTCGCTCCTTCCTACAGTCGATAACCCAAATTTAATCGTTATGTTTGAGCTTTCAGTAGTACGTAAGAATTGCGATTATCTATGATACCCTCAACCACAGTGCGTGATGCAATTAGTGTTTTGGATAGAGTAAATTCTTACATATTAACGGAAGAAAATTTTGGTGACGATGTTTTCATAATATGCATGATATTGAAAATTAAAGTTGTATGCTAATGGGAATAAACTTGATGTTAATTCAATTAAATAATAATGTAAAATTTCCCGTTGACCTCATTAATAGTTTTTGAGTTCGAGCATCCACAAAAAACTGTCACGTACGCACGCATAGGCATCATCGAGAAAATGGTCAAAACGTGTTCAGGTGACCTCAAAACGTGTTTCCGTTGAAATCTCGAAATCGATTTTTTTCATGGAAACAATACTTTCCGATATACTACGCATGGAGAAAGTAAAAACTGATTTCATTGCGCATGAAAGCCAAACCAGATCATAGCCTATCTTACCGATTTTTCATATCGAAATCTAATATGTTTGGAATACTTTTATGATAATCACATTTGACGGGAAATTATGCTAATTATTATTAATTATTCCGTCACATTGTATCCTTAAGCTACAAGTTTTGGAGCAATAGTTAAAAATTTATAATCCGCCATTCGATCACACTGAATAAAACATTGGGATCCTTTGTATGTTTTTGCTCGGAGGGCGATAACTCTGTCGCATCAGTCATTCGATCCAGCCTGTAATTCTCTCCCGGCGTTCTCAGATAATACCAGGAGCGCTGGCCGTAGATTTAATCCCGACAGGCATCGTAGCTGAAATACCCGCTCGTACCGCCGAATAACTGCGCGGTTAACTAATTTAATCGATAGACGAATCGATGTTTTTGCTTCGCGTGATTTCTGAATATATCTGTCGTCGTTAAAACAATATTTTGCTGTATTCTCTTTTTAATCGATTGGGATAAAAGTAACCAATTACCGATGCTTAACGAAACTCGGATGAAGAGGATGAAAGCACGATACTGCTGATGAAAAAGGACCTGATTTAAAATTGATCCCCTTTTGGAAGGAGAGGAAAACGAAACGACTAACACGCAAGCCTTATTATGGTGATTAGAAGTATATACCACACATTAATATGGCTACTTCCCAAAAAATGGAAAGTAGTCTTATGAGATCGCCACGGTGTCCGTGTGTGTAAATGTGTGTCCCCCTAACATCTTCTTCATCCCTTAACCGATTTCAACTAAATTGGGTGCATAGAACACGCACATATATTAATTACCAAAATGACATATTTGGAACGAATCGACTAAGCAGGGGTGCCACAATTTCAAAGTTCAAGTTTTCGGTAATTATGAATTTGGAAGGAATTGGCACGACTGATTTCAACGAAATTTTGTATGTAGTAGGCGTGCAAAATAAAATAACAAAATCAAGATGTTTAGCATGGATATAGAAAGCATGGCTGCCTCAATACAAGATATAAAAAATTCTCTTTACACGTATTTTTGTTGAACTGTCCATATCAATTTTAAACAAATTTAATACTGGGAATAACTTTGAAACAGAAAAAATTCTGCTATGACCGGGAATCGAACCCGGGTCATAGCAGAATTTTTTCTGTTTCAAAGTTATTCCCAAAAATTACAGCTTATGCTTTTCTGCATAGTTTCTATTATTCCATCAATTTCCAAATTTAATACTGATAATAAACACATATACAAAACCATATTAACATATTTAAACCGAATCAGTCGAACAGGGTGCCACAATTACAAATGAAACTCTTTCAGTAATTGAGGATTTGAAAGGTATTGGCTGAACAGATTAATTAAATTGTGTATATATGATTTTTACAACATACCATAATTAAATGAATATGTTTAAAGCGGAGCTAAAGAGAAGGATTACTACAATAAAAAGTTAAATAATATTTTTTGCACGTATTTCTAGAGAACTGACCGCATGGATTCTAATTAAATATGGTATATATATGTATAATCTCCATTATATAAATATTTCAACTGGGTCGACTAAACAGGGCTACCACAATACCAAGATTAAAATTTTTCTATATCTAAGAATTTCGAAGGTACTGGCTGAACCGATTTCAATAAGAAATTTCGTTGGTAGGGCGAGTATAGAATGACAACACAAAATGAACATATTTAGAACGAATCTAAAAAGCAGGGCTACCACAATATAAGGCAAAATAATTTTCTGATTTCAAAGAAAATTCATAAGTAGTATACGAATATACTATGGCGAATTTGATGAAAAACACTTCTGTGCCACGGGAAACCTGTGTACACCCCTATTTGTCATATATTAAAATTGTATTTAAAGGAAAGTAGGCGGATTAGTTGTTTCCAGAACTGCTTGTTTTATTTCCATGACAATAAATAACGCTCGTATTATAAACATTCTTCCTACAAGGACGACTTTCTTCTCCAATACTTGAATAAGTACATATATGTGTGTACACAGCAAATAGTTCACTATAGGCGCATGGGTGAATAGATAAAATCATAGACACTTTCATGGAAAATACAATGCGCAAAAAAACTATTTTTTGTGTTATCTTGCAGCGTAATGTTGATTAACCCTCTCTCATCGAGTTATCCTGTGACCTAATACAAATAAAACCATCTCCCTCGTCGTTATTTATTTTGACTCATCAATCAAGGCCACATTTTCACAAAGAGACATCGCATTTTCTCCTCGGTTCTAATTTATATGCATTTATTATATGTGTATCGCGTTCGTTTTGTTTGTATGCGGCTTGGAAGGCAGCGAAGAAGAATGAGAGAGATGGCAGAGGATACAAATGGGAAGAAAGAACTTCCAAGCGAAACTTTAGATCGAGAGAGAGAGGGAGTAAAAGCTGTGGCAGCTGTGACGAGGACAAAATGAATGTCTCCCTCCGCGGAGGAAGATGGCGCGTTTACACTTTGAGAAGGTGCCGACCAATATGTGAATGAGCCTCGAGTACCCTGAGAATAAAATTAATCTCGACATTTTTAACAAAATATTGACATAAAAACCACCAAATTAACACATTGCTCATCTCCTGTGAAGATCCTCTTTCGCTTCATTTGACGGCGCTCAGCCAATAGCCCCATTTGAATCTTTCTACAGGCATTCATCGAGTATGTATTCAGTGAAATAATTAAGATTTTTCGTATAAGACGCTAAGGAACCTTCCACCCATTCCGAGTCTATCCCATACCTATTTTCCTATTTGCGGCTAAATAACCACGGGAAGTACGTCCCCCTCCCATCTCTATATCTCGTTTGTCTGCATAAAATACCATATAGTTGGAAAAAGTCAATGACTGATGCATCTTATCATTTTTAATCATCGCCATTGAAAGTGGTAGCAGACGTTCCTCAAAGAGGTACCACGGAAATTGATGCTCTTGCTTTGACCATATCTCAATTAACCGTTTCGGAGAGAGGTGACAGCAACAAGTTCATCAATAATTCCCAAGGTGCACATAGAGAAATAGTTTAAATGGCATTATTTTAGACAACACAGAAAAAAGTAAGTAACCAAACCTCTCCTACTGCAATAATTTGTATCTTGAATGTGCAACATCAACCCAGCATATCCGCTTCTTCACGTCACTCGATACAAGAGGCGAAGCTAAATACTCCAAAGCAAACCAAATCATTCCAAGCGTGAAGCTTCTAAATGAGGAAATCCCGCCGAGCAATAAGGCAAGCGAATGAGAGAACGGTTCTCAGGCGATGGCCGTGCGCCCACTCCGAATTGCGCATGCAGCAAGACCGTACGATGTATAAATGAGGGGGGAGGGAGGGGGAGAGGGAGGAGAGAGATAGAGGAGAAGGGAGGGGGAGAGAGAGGAGAAGGGAGGCAGAGGGAACGATGGAGGAGGAGGGAGGGAGAGGAGGAATGAGGGACATGAGAAGGTTGGGCGACGGTAGAGGCTAGGGCAGAGAGAGAGGCTCCATTTAAGTGCAGGCACAAAACGGCTAATATAATTCTATGCCTCCAGACAGTCCGAGTCTCTCGTCCCTAACCTCCCCTCCCTCAGTCCACTTCTCCTCCTTTTCCCTCCCCTCCTCTCTCTCCGATCTCTCCACGCTTCCTACTTTTAGTTACCCTGTCCCTATATTTCGCAGTGCCCCGCCCACGCCGCCCCCTCCTCGCCCCTCCCGCCCGCTCGGACAAACACCTTTGACTGAGCAACGTATCTCGCGGTGCCGGAGCTCCCTCTTTATCCCATCCCTCTCTCCCTCCCTCCCTCCCCCCTCTCTCTCCCCTCTCCTATCTTCCTTCTCTCTCGTGCGTTGGCAAACTCCGCTCATCCTACCAACCCTCTGCCTCTCTCTCTTTCCTTTTCCACAGCAAAACTCTTCACCGCATCGTCCCCCTCTCTCCCTCCTTTTGCCTCTATTATCTCCAAACTCCTCTCTCTCTCTCTCTCTCTCTCTCTCTCTCTCTCTCTCTCTCTCTCTCTCTCTCTCTTCCCCCCTCTCATATTCTAGCCTCTCCACGCTTTCCCACGACAACGAGGTTTAATCTTGCCATTACTATGTTCCCTCTCGCTCCTCCCGCACCCTTCTCCCCGCACCTTCTCCCCGTACCGTTCTCCCCGCACCCTTCTTCCCTCACCATTCTCCCCGCACCCTACTCCCCGCACTCTACTCCCCGCACCCTTCTCCCTGCATCCTTCCCCCCGCACCGTACTCCCCGCACCTTTGTCCAGGCACCCTTTTCCCGCACCCTTCTCCCCTCGCTTTTCCCTCTAGCTCTCTCCGCCTACTTCACATTTGTGTATTCTTTATGTTCTTTTCACCGTATAAGATGTCGTTGGTGTATTTTCTCGCACCGCCCTCTCCGGCATCTTTCCATATCATTTCACACGCATCTCCATAATTTACTTCTCTTCGCGCAATTGTCTCCTTTCCTCTTTCGTTCATTCCCACCCTCTTTTCCTCGCTGTACTCTTCTTTGATGACCCTTCTATTGTGACGCTTACTCCGTTTCCTATAACAACTATAAAATTCGTTCATTTATATGCTTTTTTTAGTTTTCGCAATTTTTTCTCCTATTTACACGTGATTTCAACTGTTTTTGCCAAATTTTGCCTCTTTCACTTCGGCCGTATTTTCTGCCCTTGTATCTTGTTTTATATGCGCGACTTTATCCGCTCTTCTCACGTTCCGTGTATTCCCTATTCTCCCGCTCTTACTGCGTGCATCTCACTAAACAAAGTAGAGTGTACATCTTTAACTCTTCCGTCAAAAACCACTTCTCCGTTACTCTCATTTTTTCCCTTTTATTTCGATCCCGCCTTCTTACCTGTTACTCGTGTAATGTAACAGCGGCACATTTGAACGTGTGTTTGCACGCTTCCACCAATTTCCATTTCATGTCAAAGCATGATCGCCACACGTACTCTCTCGCGATACCAGCACATGCACACGCGTGCACTAATACACGCGTACGTAACATGCAGTATGTGTCAGGTATAAGTGCGTACGTGTTCGTGAGAGAGAGAGAGAGAGAGAGAGAGAGAGAGAGAGAGAGAGAGAGAGAGAGAGAGAGAGAGAGTAGCTTTGGGCGTTCATACATTGGCATTAGATTAGTAACATTTTGCCCGCGACTTTACCACGCTCGAATTTAATTTTTATAGCATGGGTTGTTTTGATTGCACATTCATTTAAATCCCACGCCAGTTACATGAACTAACGCCGTAGTGATACAGGGGCGAAAGAGAAACAAATCGTAGCGCACTCGTTTTCTTCTCCCCGGTGGCGTGTGCAACGGCCCTTTTTTTCCTCTTCCGTTCTTCCCTTCATCCTTTCTCCCTCTTGGCCAAATTATTCTCCGTAACGATTGGTTCTCCCTTCCCCTCTCTCTCTAATAGTTGTCCTCCCCTCCCACTCTCTCCTCAATACTTGTCTCTCCAACCTCTCTCACCCTTCTCTCTCCCTCTTCTCTCCTTCCTCTTCTCTCCCTCCTCTCCCTCCTTTCCATTCTCTCCCTTCTCTCTCCTTCTTCTCTTCTTTTCTCTCCCTCTCCTCCCTCCTTATACTTCTCTCCCATTCCTCTTCCTCCATCTCTTTCTCTACCTACTCTCTCCCTCCTCTCTCCCTTCTCTCTCCCTATCTTCTCTCTCCCTCCTCTCACTATCTTCTCGCCCTCCTAGCCGTTCTCTCCCTCCTCTCGCCATCTTCTCTCCCTCCACTCTCTATAATGCTTACCCTTATCCGTTCCATTTCAATGTTTAATGATCCTGCTTTTTGTCCCCCTCTTTCCCACAACCATAAATATAAAATATTCTTGTGAAAACTTTCGTCTTAACAGTCCTCATTTAAGATCTTTGTCACTTATTTTCCCGCTAAACGATTTTTGCGTCTTTGCCAAATAATTCTGAATATTTTCCTGTGAGTAAAATTTCCCTATTTAATATTTGAATAAGTAAAACCGTGATTTTCGTTTTTGAATCAATGAGATACATTATACAGAAATATTTATCGTTATCAGTTAAATTGAAAAAATACCATTAAATCCTTTCTTAAAAGGTTCTCACTATATAAATACTGAATAGAGATTTCGAGAGTTGATCGCTCGTCTGACTCATTCTGCCTAAATTGTTCATATTCTGTTAATCCATTCCTCAACGGATCATCACCGTTGAAATATTTAATTTTTTGTGGCGGCAATTATATTGTCATAGCAAATTCAAATGGAATATATCAAATTTTGTGTAAAACCTTTTATATAATACTTACATAAAATGAAAATTTCACGGTTTAAGTAGATCGAAATTCTAACTCTGGACTCATTTACATAATTATTCATTTAAACATGTGCGCGTCGCCATTTTCGTCGCGGCGACTACAAAAAAATGTATCGAAGAGAACCCCATAACTATAGTAAGATCTTATTTTCTATCAGAAATGCCTTTTAACTTTCGCGATCCGAAGATCGCTTTTGATTAAAGCCGAAATAAATGAAAATCTCTATTTCCGCGGAATTTAATTAAGCAACAAGAAATTCGTGGATTTTTCAGAGATACTTTTTCTCGGCCGCACTTCGTGATCAAGACGGAATCTTTTTCCCCTTCGAAACAATTAAGACTTCTTTCAGAATTTCCACTTCTGAAATGGTCGTTAATACGCTTTTCCGTCGTTCCGTATAAAAAAATCACTCTCCTTCCCTTGTCACCCTCAGCCACTCTCTTTCTTCCTATCCTTCCTTCTCTTTTAAGATTCAAACGCAGATAAAAGGAAAAACAGAAGAACTTCTCTCCCATCAATTAAACATTCAAATTGACCACTTACTCTTTTGCACCTAAACTTTCTATCTCCCCCCTCCCCTTCCCCCCCTCTCTCTCATTGATTCACTCCTCTCCTCCCCCCTCTCCTTCCCCCTCTCCTCCCCCCTCTCCACCCTTCCTCTCCTCCTCCCCCGCTTCCTCATTCACCAGCTAAAATCCTCCTCAGACCACTGAAACTCCACTTTCGCAGTATTCAAACACCGACCGACTCTCCCTTTCCTACCTCTATCCACCTCCCCACCCCCCTCTTCCCCCATTGCCCCCTCCTCCCTTTGCCCTTTCCCGCTCCCCCACCCCATTCCCCTCTCCATACCCCTTTCCCCCCTCCTCCTTCCGGCATCTCAAACTCCTTTGTCTTTTGCAACACTTCTCTCCACCTGCACAACACCCCCTCCGGCTTCACCTTTTGTTTTCACAGAGCTTCCGGTTTTCCCGCCGGGATGGCGCTGCCTGCCTTCCTTGACTTTGCAATAGGAAACTCCCAGATATCTCAGTTTTTCCTCGTTTTCCGCACTATAATATTCCACTTCTCTCTTTATCTACGCTCCGTAGCCTTCCCCCGTTTAACCCTTTTGATATTTCCTCTTCCTTCCACATCTTCTCTAGTCCTTCCAATCCCACGTGACGCGGCGGGTAAAAACAAATGACATGTGATTATCTCTCTCTTCTTCGCGTCGACTTTTTGTTTTTTCCGATCAAATTAATTCATTTTGAATTCCTAAAATTCCATGGCATTCATAATTAATTTTATTCATCTCATAGAATTCCCTGTTATTTCCTATGATTGGTGTTCATCGCATTCTTTTTCTGAAATTCTAATCCATTATAAATCAATCATATTTTACGAAATAAAATTTAAATACGAACAAAATGTTGACGAAGCATCAGTAAAATCTCTATTTCTTTTTTTCTCTTCATATTGAAACACGCATCATGTTTGACACGACTTTTTCTGTTTATATTCTTTAAAATATCTACAAAATCAAACGCCATCTAACCTGCTTCTTCGTCTTTCTTTCCCAATAATTTTCCTGCCGTCCACTCATATCCTTTTTATTCTCCTTCAATATGATTGATATTTCTTCCGCCTAACATCCTTTGCCTTCATTCGTTTTACATCTCATCTATTTCAGTTTCCATTGTCTTTTCATTCCCGCCATTCATTTAAATTCTCTTTCCATTCCTCTCCTAACCAACGCATTTGTCTTCCTCTCTATTCTTCCCTGCTTTCTCCCTCTTCCACTCCCTCCCTTTTTCTCTCTCTCTCTCTCTCTCGCATCCTCTACCTCTCCCTCCCTCTCTTTTAGCTGCCCTCAGGGCCTCCGACCTTTCCTTCCGAACAATATTTCCGCGAATTACATTATACACATATCACTCCCAATTCCAAACAATTTTCTTCCATTTTTCTATTTTTCTTTCAGTCTCCTGCATTGATCATTATAATTTTGAGGAGAAACCTCTGAGTAATTTTACAACGAATTACACGGCAAAAAGAAATATTATGAAATAAAAAGCGGGTAATTGGCGCCATTATTTCCATTTTTCTCATATATTGCTTCATCTGAAGTCCCTCCGCCTCTCTACCTCTCACCCTCATGTAACCAAACTCATCTGTCTCCTTCAAACACATTTCTCCCCTGTTCCTCCATCCACCTCCCTTTATCCTTCGTCCTCCTCGTCACTCATCTAGCAATTCATTACCCCATACCTGTTATAAATAGCTGCTTATAACGGAGGAGATATGTATGATATAAAACCTAAGGTACTTATAGATATGCCACAGACCTGGAATTTGGCAGGATGATAGGTTATTAAGTACAGTCAACCAGAAAAATCGAACATTCTAAATTTCTTTATTTTTAGCGGAATATTTTTTATCCCAATGTTCCATTTTGATACTCCATAAGAAAAACATGTAAATCTGTCCAGAGTTTCATAAATTTGCATTTTTAAATTAGTTATAATTCAGATAGAAACTCAAAACGAAAATAATTCTATAGATAAAAGAATGAGGTTTCTTATTTTTGAAGACTGAATTCAAACCGATGCAGAATTGATGAAGAAATATGTTTTTAATCGGAAAAAAGCAGATGCTCAACAATAAAGAACTTCAGCTGCCATAGTAACCATGTAACTATGTTTTTTAATGGGAATTGACAATCCGTATCATAATAGCAACGCTTTAATGCTTTTTAACGGGGAAATTCCTATTGCCCCATTGATTTCAACCAAACACGAATACAAATGATGACGCCATAATTTTAAAACGCGATATATGTTTAAATAAAAGAACGTAACTCGTTCCAATTATTGGGGTTGATGAATTGTATACAATAATAACTTTAATTTAGTGCTAATAAAGAGAATCAGTGGATTGTATTATAATGCAAATGATTTACAACTACGGCATAAACTTATAACGACGTCAAAATCCAAGAGAATTTTGAAAAAAGTAATATCGTGTTGCAGCTGAAATTTAGTGTTAGTTAGTTGGAGCTTAGTGCACATACCCAAATAAACATTTGAAAATCTCAATGGATATGCTGTTGCGGCCGATAAAATATTTAAAAAAATAAACAAATAGATAAATATTATTTCACTTCTAGATAAGCTACAACTTTAAAATTTGGCAGAAATGTGTGGCTTTTGTACCCTACTGTGGAAAAGTATAATATTCTTAAAATTGCAAATTTTAGGGATTCTTTTGCTCTATTATTGTTACATAAGGAAAGAAAGAAAATAGGTACAGAGGCGAAATCTTTTGAATTAAAAAATATTTTCAATGATAAAATATCTCTCTGAAAATTGAACGTTTTTTTCAAGGTGAGATGAAATGCTTGCAGAATGCAAGCACCTTTTACAAATATATATATATATATATCTATATATATATATATATATATATGTTGTGTTGGGATGAGGAGTTCTCTCTCTGTAGCTGAAGAAGGAGTAGTTCCGAAAGCTTTACGTTTGTGATGTTTCTGTGTTTTTGTGTTATTTTACGTGTGTCGCTTCGACATCCCCGGGGCCTCGCCAACCTGAAGTCGTCTGATTGGTGAGTGCTCACTGGGTTTCCTCATCCCAACACCTTGTTGACATCCATATATCTATTTTACCTTTCCTTTTCCGTAAGTTGTTATATATATATATATATATATATATATATATATATATATATATATATATATATATAATATATATATAATATATATATAATATATATATATGTGTGTGTGTGCGTGCGTGCGTGCGTGTGTGTGTGTGTTACCTAAAAACGTAGACCGTGCTGACCACTGACGTTTTCTGTATTTCTTTACGTGGCCACCGGCTAAGTATAGATGGCGCAGTTGTTGATCTCTCTTATTACATTTCTGAGTTAATATATCGCGCGTAGCAATACATTACTTTCAATAAGGGATATGAACAGACTGCCATACAGTTGAATCGCTTGAAAACTCAGTTAATCGCGTTTTTGGAACTTTATGCGGTCGATGAAGATGCCAGACGGTATAAATATCTCGAAATTCCACTTCTTTGTACTTGGAAACAAAAAGAACGCGTCGGCTAAACGGCAGCGAGGCGAGGAAAGGGTGGTCGTGAGAATGTTTACTTATCTCCACGGAATAGTGAACGGTTCTATTTGAAGGTGCCTTTGCGAAACGTGCCTGACCCAAAGAGTTTCGATGATTAGAAATTATATTAATGCGTTAGGTACGCCACGTCTAAAGAAGCCGCATATGCTCGAGGATTCGGAAACAGCGACACTATGTCGAAGAGATATTGCAAGAAGTCGTCACTACTGTGATGTCCAGGGCATTGAGATCATTTCTTGCGTATCTCTTATTGAAAATATTGATTGAAAGATATTGTGGGATGTGTTTAAGGATCATTTGTGTGAAGGAACTGATGAAAGGCGTGCTCTGATGGAAATTGAGCAGAAATTACGAGGTGACGATAGATCAGTTACGGATTTTGACTTTCCAGCTGTCGATATCAATGCCGCTTTGTTTGAAGACGGTATTTCTGTTGAATAACACGGCGGTATTGCAGAACAAATGATCGGATAATAGAACGAAAATCGACGAAGGATTTTTACAGTAATTACGGAAAGTTTTACTTATACGAATTCTCAGCAGCGTCTGTTCTTTATTTATGAGCCAGGCGGTGCATGCGAGACCTTCTTTTACAAGTGCTCGCTCTCTTCGTTGGCTTGGTAAGTAGTTTTACCACAAATATCAAAAACACTTAAGTAAAATAGTCGTATCGGTATCTTGCACAGGAATCTCTTCCGAACGGAAAAACAGCTCACGGAGTTTTTAAAGTGCAACTAAATGACGTGCCATTTGGACCTGTTCATTTGACGAAAACTGCAAAACTTTTCTTGACCGAGGTAGATTTGATAATTGGGGATGAAGCGTCGATGATACCTGCGTCTGTGTTAGCATTAATCGATACAACTCTCCGCGATTTAATAAAGAGAGATTTGCCGTTTGCCGGTAAATATATTCTATTCGGTGGTAATTTTATGTAGATTCTCCCAGTCGTTAAGAAGGCGGGGCACGTGCAAATCGTTCATTCGACAATGGTAGGGTTGGTTTACTTTAACGCGAAATATGCGCTCGGAAGCCGAGGAATTTAGTAACTGGCTATTGCAAATAGGCAACGGTGAATCCAAACGATTGGTTGTTCCACCACAATTACTGTGCTCTGAAGATTTGATAGTCAGAACTCACGGTGAGTCGATAAACGAGGAAACGTTAAAGAAATGCGTTTTGTTAGCGTCGCGTAATGTCGAAATTGATGCTCTTAATAATCGCGTTATTGATATGTTTCCCGGTGAAACGGTATTCTGTGAGGGCTAGGATTGGGCTACGGCAGTTGACGGTGATGGAACTGACAACGATGGAATTATGCTCCGTTATCAGTCAGAATACTTAGCTACAATTAATATATCAGGATTGCCACCGAAGAAGCTGATTTTGAAAGTAGGTCCTATTGTAATGATGATACGGAACATATGCATGGACGATGGTTTGTGTAATGGTACCCGTGTAATCGTACGGAAAATTGAACCCCGAGTGCTTGGCTGTACTATCATAACGGGTGACAGACAAGGTGATGCGGTATTCGTACCGAGGATAAATTTGAAGAGGAAGGATTATTCTGATATGCCGTTTGTTCTTAACAGGACTCATTTTCCGTAAGTATATATACGCACGGACCATTTTATCTCCTCTATCTTAATCTTTTTCCACACTTTCTTCCAATTTACTGCTTCCCCTTTGCCGCTTATCAGTCCTTTCTTCCCTCATTTCCCTTCCTCCTTTACTAACTAATCATTTCACAAAACGTGGCACGCCACTCTTTCCCTCCCTTAATAAATCGCTCAGAGGCAATTTCTCAGTTTTTAACACTGCTTTTTCTTGCCAAACCGATTTACTTTTCATTCAGCTTCGCACCTCATTCCACGAGCATAATGACGTTACCGCCCCTGCGCCTCGACCGCTCCAACCTCTCTTGTTTCAAAACGCGAGTCAAGGATCGAAGGATCGACCTCCACTACTTCCTCCTAATCTCCCCTTCAAACACACTTCTTCCCATTTCTACAGCATTTCGTGCCTCTTCGGCACTCTATATGCTTTATTCTACAAAACTCTCCTCCCTAAGCTTTTAATGGCATCTTATCACTCTCAGACCGACTCTCCTCATTATTTACTTAGCCCTCGTTCCATTCATATTCGGGTTCCCCCGTTCGTATCTATTTTCCCTCAAATTGCCCCCCTCCCGCGCCTCTTCCGCGCCTCTTTCGCAATCGCCGTTGGAACAAACCCTTGCGATGAAAGGTCGCATCAATCGATTCATCGATTTCTTCAATCCCTAGCAAATGAATGGATTCTGATTTTCCCTCGGCTCCGATATCTTTCCATTCGAGGGAGTTCGAACCTTATCTGCTCCCTCCTTTTCCACCATCTTCATAGACTTCTGCACCGCCAGCATATTCCCTTCTCCATCGCGTCCGTAAAGAACTTCCTTATCCTCAAATTTCCTCCGTTCTCTTCACACATTATGAGGCCTTTTTATCTCTACCTTTCTCTTTACACTCTCATCTCTTCCTAGCATATCCTCCACCAAAGTTTTCCCATCTCCTTCCCACTCTACACTCTCTCCCTCCCTATCTCTATTTTCATCGCTTCCTACTTTTGCACCCTATCCCGTGTGGAGCGATTCTTTCAGTTTGCAGAGGTAACTCCATCCTTTCTCTCTCCCTTTCTCTTTCTCTATGTCTCTCTCTCCTCCTCGCATTCCCGTTCGCTCACTTCTTCACCGTCGAATTCTCACGCCTACTCAACTCACCCCCCCCCCCCTCCTCCTCCTCACCAACTCCTCCTCTCCCGTGCTTTATCTCTCACGCGGGTAAAACAAAAACCGCATAAAGGGCGCCGTAGCCATGGAATCAATATTCGCAGCTCCCCAAGAGAGAGAGAGAGAGAGAAAGGGAAGAGCGAGAGAGAGAGGATGGAGTGGGATGAAAGGAAGAAGGTAGAGATAGAAAAGTGGGGACAAAGGGAAATTGAGAAAAATGCTTAAGGTGAAAAGGGAAAGATAGATATGTAGAGCGCTTTGCTAAAACGGAAAACGTAAAAAAAGAGAAGTGAGTGGGAGGGAGAAGTGAGTGGGAGAGAGAAGTGAGCGGGAGAGAGAGGGAACAGAGTGGGAGGGAGAAGAGAGGGAGGGAGTAGAGTGTGAGGGGAAGGGGTGGTCAGAGTGCCATAATGAATAGCATCAATTCCCCGTCCGCTATTGCTGGACAAACGCTTTGGCAACACTTCCGCACCGTTAAAAGGTCTAACCTTCTTTTTATTTTAGAGTCGATTTGCGTTTTTGTTTTTTTATTCTATCGCCTCCAGTGAAATACGGAATTAATAAGCGCTATGTGGGATCTGATTGCGCGAGTGTTTCGTCTTTCGGCCATGTGTTCTGGGTCAAAGAATTCTGCGGCTAAAATTATTTTTTTATCCCAATAAATCCACGACAGCGCTTGTATTCGCTTGATTTGTCCACATATAGTAATTTGTTTTAAGAAAAATGCAAATACCAATTGATCTCCAGGCTACCGGGACCGCAACTTCTAAATCAGGGGTCTCAAACTCGCGGCCCCCGTGGTACATTTCTGCGACCCGCGAAGTAAGGTAATTTGCACTGGACGGCCAAAACTCAAATGTACTTCTTATAAAATATTTCACGTAAATATAAGAAATTTAAGAAGCATGTTATATCAGCTCTTTTAAAATATACGCAGGTTATCCGTAATTCAGATTTATAAAAATTCTGCACAGGTGGAGTTCTAAATATGTTCTTCCCTCTGCCAGTGTGTGTGTCAACAGAACGTTATCCTCGACTCCGAAACTAGCATTTCTGTAATGAATGGGTTTAAGGCCACATAATACAGTTGGGGTGATTTCTTCCTTCTGGAAGAGGAGAATGAATGTTCAAAGAATATGAAACGGTGTCTCAATGCGGCCCGCGGGTTCGGTGAAAGGCCTTCATGCGGCTCGCGCACCGATCCGAGTTTGAGACACCTTTTTTAAATCAATACTTTATCGATAAAGAACATTATTGGATTGAATAAATTGAAGAGAGATAATTATTATGTAAATACTTTTAAATCCGATGTCAGAAAGTATATAAAGCCTAATGTGGATTAAATCTGAATTCTAGTATCGATAGAACTATGCCATTTGTACTCTTCTAGAATCATCAGAATCACAATATTTGCTGCTTTGCCCACGCTAAAGCAAATCTGCTTGAATTTTTTTGTAATACATTCTGCTATTTAAATTTTATTGTTGTCCTCCAAGTCAGGGGTCTTCAAATCACGGCCGGTGTGGTGATTTCATCCGGCCTCATCAATTTATTCAAGACAGGCAGAGGGATGCATCATTAGGTATCATTTATGAAACCTAAAGTAATTTTATTCGAGTATGTGTATACAATATACTTTTAATATAGGCTTTCCAGAATCAAAAAAATTCTCTCTGAAATTTGCACACGGCCAGTAATTTCTAACGTCGCATTTGCTCCGCACAGTGCTGTGCATAAAACCGCTTGAGAACCTTTTACTCAAAGGTTTGGTAGCCCCTGTTCTACGTCATTTCCAGTATGAGGAACAGCAACTGTTACGGTGATATCTTAATCTAGGTGGCATTAAGTTCACATTCGAACTAAGTATTTCAATATATTCCTTTATTGCATTAGTGCTGGTATGGATTATTTATAAATTTTATTAAAATAATTGCTCCTAGAATGAATTATAGACCTCACTTTATAGTTGGAATATCAATAACAATCGAAAGAATCCTGGCATATAGGAGTCGAAATTATCTATTAAAATTCTAATGAAAAAACCCTTATACAAAAATTTAGTCAAATATTTTTTAATCATCCCCAAAAATAACCTATTTATCCGATAAAAATATATTGGAAATTGGTGATCAATATAAATTAAATGTAGAAAACAATTTTATTAGAGTAACTAGGAGACCCAGTGGACACACAGACAAACAAGTCCTGGCCAACAGAAGGAACACAACTAAGACATTATAAACGGCGTTTTGTTGGCGGCTTGTTGCAATATGACGCACTTTATATGTTAGAGAGAAGCAGTGGAGCCAGGAATATAACTAGGAATAATTGTAGTTATATTACTACGCCAGCTACTGGATTTGTCCATTTAATAGTCCAAATATACTGCGAAAGAGTTAATCCTCCACGTTTAGGATACAAGTTTTATTGCTTTACAAGTTATGCTTTTAATGCCAACACAATTAACTTCAGGTTGTTCAATATAAATTTCCTTTCAATGGTAATATCATTTGTCCTCCCGTTTATCAGCATTCATAATGCAATTTTAGGATTGACAGATATTTGAAATTTGAGTAATAATATCCAATACTTGACCGGGAATCGAACCCGGTACGCCCATTTGCAGGGCAGGTGCTTTAACCAACTAAGCTCGCAATTATTCTCCATTATCGGTCCAGTAACAACTCACTTTTAAAATCCTTCACCTCTCTCTTTCTTTCTATACTGCATCGCCGATTCGTCTCAGGTCTATTTACGAAAATTCATATGAGCGATAAACTTATTTCTTAAATGTTGGAGTTTTTTATTTGGCGGAAGTGCTTTCATTAATCATCTTAATCTGCCCTGGATGAATCACCACTGATGATGACTGCTTTATAGCCTGTGTTTTTTTTTTTCAAATTTTTTGGATATTGAAGAGACAGTTTGACGCGCATCCGTGTGTTTGCTCCATCGTTTTATTTTTTATCACAATTAGAAGAAACCACGCCATTGTTAGATTATAATCATATCTTAAAATTTTATTGATTCTAGATCAATACATCCCATAGGTGACATCGGTGGAATGTTTTTCAATCGGAGTTCGTTTACACGTGACGTATAGAATTTTAGCACTGTTAAAACTGTTCTTTCATTAATGTAAAATTCAAATCTAGAAATGCTTTAATATTTGAGGTATTATTTTTAAAATGTATAGCAATACTTGCTAGAGCATAAATGATTTAGCAAGCAGCGAATCACTTGGAACGTTCGATGCTCAATCTTCAATTTCGATCATTTTCACACTCAATTTTACTTTCATCCATAGTGGGTGATATTCGTCCAGTTTCCCATATTCTAAAATTAAAGAGAATAAAAAGATTTTTCACTACGAAATATGGCGCCGATCACTATTTTCTGGGATGAAAATCCATTCACTATTTTCAATCTTCGAGTAGAAGTTCATCCTCATTTTCTAATTTGGAAGAGAGTTGGTGGTATAAAATTCAGGGCAGGAGTCACGGAAGAAATCATGAAACATTCATTTGTCATAAATGGGAAAAGTGGGACATATTTGTTTATTTTTCCCTCGTTTCTCCAATTCACCCACCTTCATTTTCCCCTCCTTCCTCCCTCAATCCCTCCCACCTCCCATCCCTTCCTCCCTCCATCCATTCCTCCCTCCAGACCTTCCTCCCTCGATTCTTTCCATCCTCCATCCCTTCCTCCCTCCATCCCTCCCTCTGTCCCTTCCTCCCCATCCATCCCTTCCTCCCCCTCCATCCCTTCCTCCCTCCATCCCTTCCTCCGTCCACTCCTTCCTCCCTCCATCCCTTCCTCCCTCCATCCCTTCCTCCCCCCTCCATCCCTTCCTCTCTCCATCCCTTACTCCCGCCATCCCTTCCTCCACCGCTTCCCCTCCCTATCTCTCATTCCTCTTTTTCCCATCCCTCCAATCCTCCTCCACCTCCCTGCAACCTCACCTTCCCTCCACCTTTCTCCCTCCCTCAACCACCCTCTCTCTCTCTCGGGTTAGCTATTAATCTATCTCGATTAGTAGGTCCCTCCTTCCCCCGTAACACATCCCCGTTCTCTCCCTTCTTCAGGTTCTTCCTTACCTTCCCCTCCATCCACGCTTGTTTGTTGAATCCGCTGATTTACTCGTTTCCTCCCCCATTCTCCATTTTGTTTTTTCGTTTTATGCGCTCCGATCCGAAAAACAAGGCGTGAAATGGAAGATCGTGGAAGTGAGAGCGTGATATAGAGAGAGAGAGAGAGAGGGAGCGAGAAAGGGAGTGAAGGGGGAGGATAAAAAGGAGGTGGGGAGGCGGAAGGGGACACGAGGGAGGAGGAAACAGGGGATTCAGGGGAATGAGATGGGGTTGGAGTTGGATCCGTAAAAACAAGAGGTAGATCTTAGCCCAGTGGGTTTCTCTTGGAAAACGTCAGAATGTAATTGCTTCGTCGATTTAAAACTCTCAAGAGGTCGGTTGTTAGGGACTGCCCCATCTTTCTCTCGGCCAGATCCTTTCCTCTGTCTCCATCCATCTTCTCTCTCTCATCCTCTCTCCCTTCCTTTCCACCTCCCTCTTCTTCTCTATTTCCTCCTCTCTTCTATTCTACTCCCGCTCACCTCCTCCCCACGGATTAAACGGCGCAGGGCGAATGACGCAGAATATCTCTCGGAATTTAATCCATAAGGGTGGCACGCGGCTGAATTATCGGTCATTCAGCGAGCAAATTACGTTTCCTCAGAACCATCCCCATCCAGTTCAACGAATTAATCACGCAGTCGAGGCATAATAACCACCGATAAAGCACCTAATGACGGAAATCCGTCTCGACCCTTAATCTCGTGTTGCCCTTGATTATGTTTGCGTCGAAAATCGCGAACGCAAATGCGCAGGAAAGACGAATCTATATTATAATTTGTTGAATGGTTTATCTCTGTTATCGTTTCACTTCTCCATCTCGTCGCCAAGTCTTGAATACTACTTGTACCGTTCGCACGACTTATGCACCACAGGTTTCAAAATACCGCTCATGAATTTCCACGAAAACTCCCGAGTTCGATATCAGTTAGGAATCGTATTCCAACGTGAAGAAATAAGACGTCGGTGCAGGAGACATTCCCCCTGGATCATTAAAGCTTCCATTATGGACAAAAGAAAATGGATGAACGTGCAGCTAAAATGCCTGCGTGATTTTCACGCCAACATCATTTTAACCTGCACCACTAACAATAAAAAAATTTAGAAACAAAAACTATACACTTGGTTTGTCTTTAAGAATGATAAATATAGTTACCAAGACTACTTAACACTTCGGCAGCATTACTAAATTTACGCTGGTATTTCTAAACTTAATAGTACCAGAAGTCTGATGAAAAAACTCATTGTGAAAATAAGTTTAATATTTTACCCCTCATCCTTTGCGAGTATGGATTATGGTTAGCATATAAAAGTAAAGGAGTACAAGAAAGTCATATTATGGTTTCTTATCCTACGAATTCATTCAATTTGCTAAAATTTGCCTTTTGCTTGAATCTGGCCGTTACAGCGCTTCTTGGAAAGTTTTAATTTGGTTCACAAAAATTTCGTATCATTCATTAACTGCCTAAAATACATTATAACGAGTGAGTTATTCGTGAAATCTCGGTTCTAACACATAGGAGGATGAAGTGGATCACTGTGGGGAACTAATAAAATTTTCTGGTTGTTTACTAATGTGGCGGAGGCGCATTGTACATTGCTGCTTATAATATTGCCTCAGTGTATACAGTGCTTAAAACTATTTAATGTTTATACATGTACATGATACATGTTCATGCAAACATAAGCCAGTGATTAAGTAGGGAATAGAAGCAACCTCAATCAAAATATATTTTGCTGATAGAATGTAGCACTTGATTTCGTATAAATTTATAACTATTCCAGATATGTAAATTGTAAATAAATCTAGAATATTCTATTTTTAAGAATTTGGAATCCATCTACATGCCTTTTAATATATCTTATAAGGCAAACGAGCATTAAAATCATTCAAATTAAAAATCAAAGAAATTTACAAAGGCAAGTTTAACTTACATTTTGCAAATTGCAGAACCAAAATGACTAAAAAGAAAGAAATAATTAGGAGTATAAAAAAAAACATAAAAACGAACATTTAATGGCAATACTACAAACATTGCCTAAATAAGTAAATAAAAAATAGAGTAATATCAATTTAAGTTTATTTAAATTCAATTCAACTTTTTTTTACCATTTGTTGATGGAAAACAAACAAAGCGTAATACACTCTGTTTATAATGGTTATCATGAAGATTATATTGGTGGTCGATTAAAAAAAGGAACATTTTTCCATCTCTAGCCCTTATATGATCCATAAGACACCAATGAAGAATTTATTCGGAAAGAGGGCATCATATGCCACAAATAAGTCCACGGGATTAAATAATTACGATAAATAGTTTCGGAAATAATAATTCGAGAATGGCCGACTGTCACTCAAGCAAGAACACAATCGAGGGCAACTTTGGGGGTTCTTACATTTTTTAATGAAAGTGAGGTAAGTAAACATATCCACAAATTTTGCAGTGGTGACGTCTTAACGAAGGGTGAACAAAAGTATTCGATCGTTTATATCGTGAGCGAACGGCGGAAAGAAAGAAATGCAGAGTATGGAAAACTCCTTTAAACACAATAAACGCTGAAGCACAGTCCCCAGACCTATAAGTCAATAGTGAAGTCGAGGAAAGGCCATGGATGAGAGTTAATTATAAGATTATAAATTTTATAAAATTAAAACCGTGCGGCCTCAAAGACCGCGCGTGACCTCTTAAGGGCTAATCTACATAATACCCTGCAAATCACCACGGCAAGGGGAGCAGTGCACCAGATTCCCTAAAAAATTCACTTGCAGGCTTGAGTGACCTACGATGGACTCTTTTCAACTCATATATGTGGCTCTCTTTGTATAGATCGCATATACTTGAGGCATATTGTGGTCAAACTAATGATAAGTAACACGTTTTTCGTACTTTTTTCTGCAACATCCCGTAATATTCGGCCTATAGAAGCCAATTTCTTGTTCGCTGCCCATATAACCCGAGGGATGAGCATGTTCCACGCAAGACCGCGACAAGTGGTGGCTCATAAATATGTATTTAACATAGTTGCTTGAATCTTCAGTCTATAGCTTTTATACTCGATATCTCTCTGTTTTAGCCTTTCCATAAATTTATCACGGATCAATTATGGTAGATTGTTTCAAGTTGACATTCTTCACAATATGCGAAAACAACTCTAAAATCTTCCTACAGTGGCTTATGGTCATTTTGCTTTTATATATCTCTATATACGACGGTGTCATCTGTGAGAAGTTTGATTTTACTACGAATTACCTTCGTCTTTTAAGTGTATTTAGATACTATAAGTGGTCCTGTGACACTTTCCTGTGGAACACCAGACGCGACATTAATGGGGTAGGAGATCTTAACATCGATAACTACTGTCAGTTCCCTACTTGATACGAAGTTTCTTGCCCAACTCAGATCTTTCAGATTGATGATACTCTTCTAATTTCGCTATTATTTTCCGATGTAGTACTTGATCAAACAACATCTTTAAATGAAAAAAACAACATCAACCAGAGTATTTCTCTCTCCATCGCTATAAATCTATCAGAAAAATGTCGATCAATGTCTCACATGATCTGCACTTTCGGAGCCCGTGCTGGCATTCGCTTAGCTAATCATCATCATAGGTAGTCTGTCCGTAGACAGGTCCGTGATTATTCTTGGTTAAACCTGGTTCTCCATATACTCCTATTTTCTGCTGTCCTCTCCATATCTTGATAACTCTCTTTCCCTTTCAAATCGTCTATCAGTTGAAACCTTTTCCTACCTCTTTCCCTTTTCCCAACTAGTTTTCCTTCTAACACTCTCTCTCCTCAGGTAATGCCCAACCCAGTTAGCCTTCCTAAGCTAAGTACAACTATCTAAATAGCGCATAATAGAGATTAAACTTGCACGGTAAAGACGTTAAGGTAATTGGTTCGTAATTTTAGGTCTCTCTTTTTCGTCGTATTTATGGTTTGGGCGTTACATACGGTAAATTCCAGTCAGTCGCCAAATGGATTTCACAAATATTGCTTTTTTAGTAAAGTGCGATTTCATAGGCTAACTATTTTAATATTCACGCGGATATTTTCTTAGGTCCAGGGGAATTAATTTGCTTGCTTACATACGGTAAATTCCAGTCAGTCGCCAAATGGATTTCACAAATATTGCTTTTTTAGTAAAGTGCGATTTCATAGGCTAACTATTTTAATATTCACGCGGATATTTTCTTAGGTCCAGGGGAATTAATTTGCTTGATTAAATCATGTTCCAGAGCGATATCTTTGAACTAAATCATGAAGTCCTACACCGAATCGCAATGGTTTCTCACATGCGTCACTATCAGTAGTTAAGCTTTCTGAAAATGTTTATTCAACAAGTTTTCATTCTTCGCATTATCGCGAACTGGATTCCCTGCTTCCGTTCTCAGTGACGCAATGGTAAGACGTCTACCTTGGGCTTCCCTCACACATGGTCAAAATATTTTTTTGGTTTTCCTTAATTACCATTTAAAGCATTCTTTTTGAATTTATTAGAAACGTTGGGCACCTTTTTCTCTAGCTTTCGATAGCGCTCAATGCAATGTTGTTTCTTAGTTGTCCTCTGTTCATCCGTGGCTGGTGATGATTTGTTAATTACGCGGGAGTGAAGTTTCCTTTGCCGTCTAACTTCCTTCTTGAATTACCTTGGCTCCACATTTACATGCTTCAATTTTCCTGGAATTAATTTATCAGGAAACTCTTGTATCATATCTCTGAACATACACAGGATTTCTTCCGCGCATGCGTTATCTGTTTTTCGCAGAAATTAGGATAATTATTGCTCAGAAAATACTTAAAACTTGAAAAATCGGCTTTGACAAACAAATATATTTTTCTTTCGTATTCACCTGTTTATCAACTTTTACCGTCTATCCACGTACACTTTCTCAGTACGATTTCTGGCCATTCTTCCTAAGAAGACCCTTTGACGAATAAGCCGGCCATGGTAGAGGAGTGACAAGCCTTCCTAGCTCCCAATGATGCAATTAAATTGCACATATAAATTATAAAAAATAATATCACACTCAAAATGTCAGTTGTCTAATTTTGTAACGAGAATATGGGCTGTTTTTAAACGAAGAAAATAAAAATATTGTAATGCACAAAAAAATTTGTGATGGTATTACTTCATAAGTAAAAAATGAAATAAACGGCTGAATTAATTGTATATAAAAACATTGCATATATTTCAATAATAAGAAACAATTTAAAGCATTAATAACATAAAACTTTGAAAATAATTGCTGTATCATTATTTCCTCTCTAAGATGAATTTTAAACATGCAGATTTCTGACTGACTTCGCAAAGATTTTTGCGGTCACAATTAGTTTTTACTTAATTTACAACCAAACAGAGGTACGAAGAATAAAAATCGTTTGAAAATTTTTGAGAAAACGTTTGTTTAAATATAAAATAAAAGAACGACCTCGATAAGAAACTTTTTATCAAAGATTGCTACACTTAGATAATATCTATTGCCGATAAAATTAGCATTAATTGTGTCTTTAGCATTATAGTATCTAATCAATTTAAACGGGTTATAATTTCATTTTAATACGTGTAGTCTGAAGGAAAAATAAAATGTATTTCCTTTATAAATTAAAATTCAATTTAATTAGATATTAAAGTTTTGAACGTCATGACAAGAGTAATTACGAAACATTATGCGAGGAGCGTATCTCCGAGGTCCCTGTAGCAAGCGAAGCCAGCGGATGGCGGGGTTGACACGCGTAGCGCGTCGAGGCAGGGCCCTTATTTTCAATAAAAATTTATGCTGCCACTTTTATATTAATCGAATAGTATTTGTTAAATACGATGACAATGAACTTCTCTCGATTGGAGCGCGATATGGCTCTTTTAGCCCTAGAATAGTAACGTGAGTCATTCTGACTCAAAATTTTCCAAAAAATAAGTCTAACGCTGTTCGTGTTCAAAGACACTCCTCCCTCTCTTATTGGTGTTTCCTCTAGTTAGTTGTCTATGTGCTGTCAAAGAAACCAAGTTATTTTTCTCCGGTCACCTTTACAACTACATATTAACGTAAGCCATTGCGTCAATTTGACGTAGCCAATGGCAAAAAAGCAGACTCAGTTAGACAAACATAAGTAAATGATCTGAAAGCTATGATTTTCAAAGCCTTAGGAGAGGAAAATAAGATTTCTAAAATACATTAAGCGACAGAGCGACAAATATCAAGAAAGTATTGTCATTTGTGCCGTTATGCCAAGAGAAGGAAAACCTCCACTCGCTGCATACTTTGCAAGTAGCGAACACCAAAAAGAATTGTCCTAATTGTTCATTTACACATTTATAACATTTACTACATTTTTAATGATATTTCCTTCTTCCAGGTTTAAGTGAGTCAAACTGACGCAGCGTTACCAATAAGTGCCTAAAAAATTGTGTTACCATTCTAGGGTTAAGCAAGGCTTCTATGCTGTGTGATACATATTATATATATATATATATATATATATATATATATATATATATATATATATATATATATATATAATACTTTACGTTACTCTTTCGCTGAAGATGGGCATAGGCCCGATAAGCTTGCGTGTGTTTTTGTGTTCGTGTGTTTTACGTGTCTCTTCGACGCCCCCAGCAGCCTGCCAGCTTGGTCCTCAACTTGGTAAGTGTCCGCTGGGCTTCCCTCAACACCTTGTTGCCACCCTCATCACTACCTTTTCTTTTCCTTTAGTTAATATATATATATATTTAAATGTCTGTTCGGTACTACCTCAGCTGAGCGGTCTTTCCTTTCCTTATTCTGGTCATGCCTGCGTCACGAAGAGTCTGTTCGCTAACGCGCATGAGCCAAGGGAAGGAGGGGGGGGAGGCATCATTCGCACGGACCACATTTAAAACGGGCACGCCTCTTGTTTCCAGTCACGGATGTGCACACGCAAGCACGAGCGCGTGAGCAAGCGCTCACCTAAAGAAAGGAATCGCCTCTATAAACATTCGCTCATTGGGCGGCGGATTCTGCCGCCATTTGCGAACGGCTAGCATAAGCGTTTTTCAGGAGTAAAATGATATTTCTTCAAATCACCTGTATTTTAATTTTTACATTAGTCGATACAAAGTTTTCCGAAATTGTTAAGAATGATCTAGAATCGACATAAAAATCTGAGATTTCACAGATTCACAGGAATATCCGAATCGTGCCACATTGTAAAATTTTGGAGCATGTTATTTCCATTGGCGACAGAAATATAACTGCCAGTGAGCAAATTGTGTTATTCGGTAGTCATTGTATTAGTAAAGACAGTGGCTTTACTCATTTGTAACTCGCAACCTTCATTTAATTGATTTTGGAAACAATCTTGAAGATTGGAAGATGCACGGCTATCCTCTGCTCGTTCCTCCTATTTCTCCTAGCAATTTCTCCGTCTACTATCCCTTTCTATCCTCTCTCATTTCTCTCCCTTCTCCCTTTCCCTCCTACCCCTTTCTCTTTCTCCTATGACTTTCTCTCCCTTTCTATCTTCTCTCATTTCTCTCCCGTCTCCCTTTCTATCTCCCTTTCTCTCGCCTTCCCTCTCTTTTTCATCTTACATACAGCCGAAGAGGCGACATTGGAAGGTGAGTTTAAAAGTGAATTGCATCAAACTTAAGTAAATTTACGACCGAAATCGTTTGTTTGAATCGTAGGAGCGATGAAGAGAAGACGAGATATCTGGAAGAGGCCGAGGGTTAGCGGAGGATGGAGTGGTGGAGGACGGGTGGTGGAGGATGTGGTGGTGGAGGATGGGGTTGTGGAGGATGAAGTGAAGGATGGAGTGGTAGAGGATGCAGTGGTGAAGGATGGAGTGGTAGAGGATGGAGTGGTGGAGGATGGAGTGGTGAAGGATGGAGTGGTGGAGGATGGAATGGTGGAGGATGGAGTGGTGGAGGATGGTGTGGTGGAGGATGGAGTGGCGGAGGATGGAGTGGTGGAGGATGGAGTGGTGGAGGGAGAATAGGACAAGGGAGAGAGATGGAAGGGGAATAGGAGGAGGGGGAGAGATGGAAAGGATATAATGGCTGAATCATCGAACACTCCGGTAACTGTTTGCAAAGGCGTTGTAATCGTGGGAAGGAATATTGAAATCGTTGAGGGCGAGACGTCCTTTTCCCTGGGTCCACAAAGGACGCGGAAGGGATCGGTGTTTGGAAGGAAGAGAGTTAAACTCTAAATGAAAGTAACGCGAACCTCCAAAAATTAACTTTGGTTATCGCGAACCAACTTTGCAGACAAAGATGGTTTTCATTGAAAACCTAATTCCGCATACAGTCCATTTCCAAGAAGTAGCACCTTTGTAACTCGCCAAGTTTAGTTAAGAAAGTTGTCTATACAGTTGGGTGTTAAGAAGGTTGGGTTGGAAGACAAGCGTTCGGACGAAAGACAAGTGCTAACTAGGGGCGGGGGAGGGAAATGGCGGGAGGGGAATGGAGATTGAAGGGAATGGGATGGAGGAGGAAGAGGAGGGAGGGGGAAGAGGAGGGAGTGGTGAGGGGTGGAGGGGTAGGGGTGGAGGGGTAGGGGTGGAGTGGTAGGGGTTGGAGGGGTAACGGGTGGAGGGAAAAGGGATGGAAGGAAAAGGGGTGGAGGGGAAAGGGGAGGAGGGGAAAGGGGATATGGCGAAAAGGTAGGAGGGGAAAGTAGAGGGGAGGAGGGGAAAGGGGAGGAGAGGAAAAAGGAGGAGGGGAAAGGGGAGTAGGGAGAGGAGGGGGAAGAGGAGAAGGGAAAAGGGAAGGATGAAAAAGGGAAGGAGGGAAAAAGGGAGGAGGGGAAAGGGGGAGGAGGGAAAAAAGGGAGGAGAGAAAAGGGGTGGAGGGGAGATGGGAGGAAAGGAAAGGGGAGAAGAGGAGGGAAAAGGGGAGGAGAAGAAAGAGGAGGAAGGGAAAGGGGGAGGAGGGGAAAGGGGAGGAGAGAAAAGGGGAGGAGGAGAAAGGGGAGGAGGGTAAGGGGAGGAGGGTAAAGGGAGGAGGGGAAAGGGGGAGGAGGGGAAAGGGGGAGGAGGGGAAAGGGGGAGGAGGGGAAAGGGGGAGGAGGGGAAAGGGGGAGGAGGGGGAATGGGAGGAGGGGGGAGGTGAGGAGGGGGAAGGAGAAGAGGGGGAATGGGAGGTGGGGGAAGGGGAGGAGAGGGAAGGGAAGGAGGGGGAGGAGGGGGAAGGGGAGGAGGGGGAAGGGGTGAATGGGAAGGGGTGGAGGGGAAAGGGGTGGAGGGGGAAGGGGTGGAGGGGGAAGGGGTGGAGGGGGAAGGGGTGGAGGGGGAAGGGGTGAAGTGGGAAGGGGTGGAATGGAAGGGGTGGAGGGGGAAGGGGTGGAGTGGGAAGGGGTGGAATGGAAGGGGTGGAGGGAAATGGAATGAAAAGTAAGGTTCTACAAGAGAAGAAGATACGGTATGGGAGAGGGTTGGCAGGGATCCCTGGGGTTTATGCCCCTCTGGAACGGTTTATCAGGAGCAAGGTGGACGCGAAGAGAAGACGATGGCCGTTTTCTAAGTCAACCAACTTGAAGGAGAGAGAGAGAGAGAGGAGGATGGGGAATTAGGAGTCGCAGGGAAACAGACATTTTCGGTGCGAGGGGTACTATCTCACTCTTTCTCGAAAAAGAGATTGGAAGGGTGGAAGAAGGGAGGGGAGAGAGAAGGGGCAGGGAAGGGCGGGAAGGAGGGGGAGGGAAGACGAGAAAATAAGGTCGCTTGAATGTATGGCCCTCATGAGAATAAGAAGTTCATCGTTTAATAAGTATATCCAATATCTCGAATGTACTAATATAACATACTTTTTATTTGAAATATTTCTTCGTAAATTTAAATTATAATTTGAGTTCAAGAGCAATAATTTGAAAAATACGTATCTCAGGTATTTCCAATAGTCACAACAAGGTCACAAAAATCCATGTGGCTATTGGAGATACCTAAGGAGAGAATTTTTAAATTCCTTGTTCATGAATTTTTTCCGCCGTAGGACGAGCTCTATAGTTCCGTGTTCAATTATAATTTGAGTAGTATATGACGTTTTTGTGCTACATAAAAGATTGAATTATTCAGTCGATGGTATTGTAACATACGAAACCGGTCGCAATAAATTTGTCTAGTGGAAATTTACAAAATATTTTTTATTTGCGTTATGTTAGTACTGTGAAAGAATTTCGTGTACCATTTATTATGATAATTCGTATAGTGAACGACTTTTTAGGTTTTTTGATAAAATACTCTTCTCCTTCTCTATAGCCTTCATATATTGTGTGAAGTGTTAATTTCTATCTATATGGAAAGTGCTGCCCTTTTAAAATCAAGTGTTGTGAGCTCGTTTCCACACCACCAGCTGTGGTAGAGCTCCAGACGCGTTTTTATAGTGGTATCCCCGTTAGGCACTAATCCACTGTTTATGTCAATTACTTAACATAAGTAATAACGAGCCCACAACACCTCATTTTAAGACCGCGCGGCCTGCGTTCCGCAAACAACGCTCATTTTCTGCTATACCATCGCAGTAGCGAAAAACTGCAAAGAACCATTCTTGTAGGAAATTTTTGTCTCTACAAGTTTGTGTGCATACAATTTCGCAGTAGATTTGATCGTTTCCGAGTTATTCGCCTAAGGCCAGTCGCGAGTCGTGCTACGGCGGCCATTTTGGTGAAAAAACGGTCGACGAGTACACGACAAGAATGTCAACTTTTGATATGTTAATTTGGTTTCCCTAACGAACAAATATGCCAAGTTTCAAAACTTTATGAATTGTTTCCCCTAACCGTCTAATTTGACCCGTCGTTCCGCAAACAACGCTCATTTTTTGCTATACCATAGCAGTAGCAAAAAATATAAAGAATTTTTCTCGTAGAAATTTCATTCTCTGCAAGTTTGTTTATGTACAATTTTGCCGTATATATGACCGTTTACGAGTTATTTGCGAAAGGCCAGTGGCGGGTCGTGCTCTGGCGTCCATTTTGGTGCAAAAACGGTCGACGCGTACGTCAGGCATGCCAACTTTTGATATGTTAGTTAGGTTCCTCTAACGGACAAATGTGCCAAGTTTCAAAACTTTATGAATTATTTCCCCTAATAGTCAAATAAGTGTCTAATTTGACTGGTCTATGTCCGGTGAATCTCCGGATATTCCTAGGACAAGAAAAATTTAAAATCACTCAGCCAAAACTAGTAGCCAAGTACAATGTGAATTTAGAAGCGATCAAAACGTTTCTCTCAACAGAAGGCAAGTGAAAAATGGAATTTACCTCTAATCATGCACTGCATTGACATGGCAAAATACCGGCACAATGGCGGCAAACTGGACGACTTAACAATCAGATAGCGTGGATCTACAATCCTATTTAAGTCAAACAAACGTGCGACTCAAAGGAAAGCGTGCTGATATAAATACTACTCTGAAAAGTTCTGCAAAGCAGGAGAAATATTCTGCCTTGACTATAAATCGAACCAGTCTTCCACTTGCCGAGCTATGCAGGAAATGTGATACTGTTCCTCATGTGAAGTGCTTATCAAGTTACCACACCAATGACAGAAACTAAAAGACCGAAAAAAAAAAACTATTTTTGTTCAATTAAACAAAATCGGAAGATATTTTTCCCTTCATCACTGTTCTGCAACCATCCATCCTATATGATGGATAGATTTTTTGTAAAAAATAATAATTACAGTAAGTTATAACGAAGTGCTCACAAACCTATTCTTGTGAAAAAAAGATTTTTTGGAAAAAGTTTCAAGGTCTCTTATTAGCCTACCGTCCTACACAGCCATTTATTACATAAACGACAAAATTGGAAAATTAAAAGCAATATTTTGTGCTATATACACCTCAGAGAACTCAAAACAATTAATACTGGTTTACAAAAATTAAATAAAAATAATTTCAGGATAATCTGGATTAAATAAGACATCTCCGCAACCCTTCTCCTGACAACAAATGCATATACATGATTTAACAGGTTAAATAGAGTCAACTTCAAGACATAGGCGAAATTAATATTCTGACAAATATGTTATGCTACTGTTTATTTAGATTTCATATTCGACTTCTGCTGCTAAAAATGCCAATCATTTTGATCCAATCACAAGAACCTCTTTTAAAAAATTATGTTGGTGAGGCGTTCATCCACCATTGATCTAATAATTTGTCTAATTCAATCTGGAGAATCGCTCCTCTGCAGTTATTTATAATACACTGCAGAGTACTGATTTTTACAAATTAAAACTATACCATAGGCGCTCTAACTTCAACTCATCAGGTTGGTCTAAATCAAGCATCAAAGTTCTGGAAAATATCCGAGCATTCTAGATCAAATTGCATCTAAGAATAGCGTTAATAAGCCTTTCGATACTGCAAGGAACAACACGCTCTATTCCATGTTCCAAGAAATAATGAAATCTCAGTAAACACTTTCGCTTGCATCCGTCTGTGAAAATTGCTCCGAATCGAATGACGAAAGCGCTTGGCGTGTCCGCCTCGTGCGCTCTTGCGCTTGCAGAATCTTCGTCGGACGGAAGGTCTGGTTCTAGTCGCAATTCCAGCCGTACTATAAATGCTCTGCTGGTTGGTCCTGGTTCTCTGCGGCGCCGTGGTGCTGAACTGGGAGTGCGTTACTTGCACATCATCTGGCAAATAACGTGAACCGGATCGTAACTTAACAACTCAAATCCTTCAATCGGAACACAATTCATCTCGTATGAGGCGGTTAATGACGCAACGAATTTGTCATCCGCGACTACCAACATCTCTGTTTCCACGTTAAATTGCTATTTTCAATTTGTGAATTTTCCTATTTTATTACCAATCTATCTCCTGATTTTGGTTGTTTCGTTTGCAATTTAAATGATTCTAATTGGGTTATTCTATCGATTTAGATCTGAAACAGATGTGCAATAGCATGGTTCCAAATAACTTACGTCGATATACCAACCAACGTCAAATTTCATTTTCTAATTCTTTGTGATATTTAATCTTTTATGCCGTGCGGCGAGTAATTAAGTATAAACAACTGCATCGTTTGATTTCATTCACGAACAGGAACCTTGTGGGTAAACTATGAATATTTAGGTAGACAGGATAAACTAAATTCTTCAAAGAATCACATTCTAATGATTTTTGCTCTGTCGCTCCCTTAAATGGAATTGGGATGGCAAATGTTATTTCGATTTTTTTAGATTATTTACTATAATTTATAAAATACCTTCTATTAACTATTTCATGTTACTCCTCATGGATTTAATATGTATCTCGGCCAATTTCCATTCTCGTTTGTATTTATAAATATTTTATGCCGTAGGCAATCAAATGGAAAACTAGCAAAGTGTGCTTTACTTGGATATAAACTCAACAAATGGTGACTTTATCGAAAACGTCTCAAATGATTAATAAAAATTTATCTCGATGTTAATTATTAGAGTCCTATGGTTAACAAAATAGAAAATGGATAAAAGATTCCTTAAAACCACGTCATTCACACCGACTTACAATTAGTGGATGATATTGCCGACACGGAAATAATCCTCCAATGGCAAACATTCTGAGTTTGGAGAATGATCCTCCACGCCATGAATCCTCGGTACAAACACACGCTTTCCTCGAAAATGGATAGTCTAAATTGAAATTAACTGCATTTGGTCTCGGTGGCCAAGGTCTGCAAGTGTTGGTATTATTAATACGTATTTAAGTAATAAATATTCAATTGTTTGGTTGTAAGGAGGCTATTATCCGTTCCTTTGAGTTTTCCTAAGTTAAAAATTTAGCGTATCCAATTACACCGTAGAAGATAAAATTATAGAAAGGCTAACGGGAGCTTTTTTGTTGTGATTTCAGTAACAGGCAGTTTCATAAAGGAAAGCTACTTAAAAGTGTATTTTGAATGCAAGTGAAATAGCCTATAAACTCAATTTCTTCCGATCCCTGGTTGACGCACCAATTCCTACAAATGTGAGGAAATTGGTGCAAAATTCTTTGCAGCGATATTTACGCGGACTCGGCACAATAGGTCCGTTTTTATAAAATCTGATAATTCACTCGGTTTGTCCGTCTGTCTTTCTCTCTGACACGCTAGCATCTCCTAAACTAAAACAGAAAGAGACTCAGTTTTTTCGCCATTCCATTTAATATTCTGTCTCGATGCGCAAGTTTTCTTTTGGATGTCTTTTTATACGTCTGTCCGACTGACGCACTAACTCTTAAACGAAAGCAGCTAGAGACTGTTTTTTTCGCCAATCGATTCAATATTCTGCCTCGTTGTGCAAGGTTTCTCCGTCTGTCTGTCTACTTTATTTAAATTAAGCTCCATTCACTTCCTTCTTCAGCAGGTATTTCCTTAATTGTTTCGAAAAATGCTCAGATCAACTGTTAATGCATTTGATTTATTATCCACGAGTTCCTTTTGCGTAAATTATTTTGCCCCTTGTGTTCTTTCTATTTGGAAATATAATGTTGCTCTTTTGATTTAAATAAAAAAAAACAGAATCCAAAATCGTACATTTAAAAAGCAAACAAAATGAAGAACAAACAACAATTATAGCAATAACAAAGAATAAAGGAAAAGAAGTGCCAGATGGTGGGAGAACGGTAGAACGATTAAATAACAGTACCTACAGTAACTTATAACACCTTCCAATACTTCCACCTCCCCTAATTATCTTACACACGATTATAACTCCCTCCGCTTCGTTTACTCGCTTTCCAACGATTTGGAGAAATTTCGCGGTAGAATAAACTTATCGAAATTTTCATAAATTCATTTTACAATGACGCGAGCTTCGTTTATGAAGAATATCAGCTAGAATTAAAAGATTTGTGATACAATAAAGAATATCACAACGTTTTTCAACAATGGAAGATAAAACTGAGTTTTATAAGAAATTCGTAACAGCTAAAAAATATTCAGTTTCAATAAAACATGCTTCAAAAATTGTTAGTCTTTTCGGAAATACATATCGATATGAAACTTTCTTTTCAAAATTAAAATTTGCAAATAAATAAAATCAGAACTTCGACAACTGATACAAAATTGGAAAATCAATTAATAAACTTGACATGAAAAATTGATACAAACTTGGATTATCTCAGCAGAAGTATGGAAAACACATTTCTCATTGTATAACCTCTGTAATTCTTTATTTAATATTTTTTCCTATGGCTCCATAACAAATATTAATTCCAAGTTGCTCTTCACTTGATTTGTGTTTCTCAGCCATGGTGCAAGGCGCCCATTTCCGAAAGAATGACTTTATTTAGTCTGCTTCTTAAATTGTTGGGTCCCCGAAAGAAATATTCTTTGTATCGAAATGTCCAAGAATCCCATAATATAATAAGTATTCATAAATTTCTCTATGCTATGTTTCTCGCTACTTCTATCCGATCAACAGCGTAGTCCCAAGCTCTTGAAAAATATCCTTGTTTACGAGAAAGAACCAATTAATTCGCGAGCATTCCAAAAAATACCTCTTTCGATGTAAGGAGAGAGGGCGAAGCGCCCACGAAATATGACGAAGATAAAACCACCCCTTCCCTCCCATATCCTCCAACCTCCTCTCTCCTCTCCAACCCCCTCATCCATTCTTCCGAGACACCCCCGTCGCCCTGCACCACCTCCCTATAATATATCTGATCTCCACGGAGCATCCATTTATTCGTCCGATTCCTTGAAAACGCTCCCCACCCTCTTCCACCATCTACTCCAACTTCTTAACGTCCACCTACCTACTGCTCCGAGCCTCTCTTTCTCACCCTCTTCAAGCATCTTCCTCGCTCTCTCCCTCTTCCTCCCTCCCTCCTATTATTCCGAAAGCAATTAAAGACTCTTTTGTCTGCAGGTTACTCTCAAACGACTAAAGTTGCTCTTTCTCTCACCCCCTCTGTCTCTCTCACCCCCTCTTGAAGTTATTGTCATTCTGGCAAACAAGTCGAGTCTCCCGCCCTCCACAATGCCCCCCGCCTCCATCTTCCTCCGCTCAAGACTCCAGCCTTTTCTCGCCGCCGAGGAAGAAGTGGCTCTCACTCGCTCACTCCGCTACGGAAAGGAGTTCTTTTAAAAACCAAGGCGAACTTAACAATGGCACTCGCGGAAAAGAGAGAATATGTATACAAATGTCTGCGCGTTACCCGAGGAAGATTTCGATATTTTTGCCTTCGCAACGTTTTAGGAATGTTTCCGACGATGCCGAGTCACTTTGGAGCGCTGTGCTGTGAGACGCAAAGGAGTTTTCTCTTTCGTAATTGCTGAAAAAGAGACAATCTGTACGGAGAATATTTGCGTAGGCAATTAACATAGGGTGAGATTAGTTGAGCATTAGAGGCTAAAACGTGGCGTGGCGCAAATGTATAAGTCGATTTCTGAAGAGGAAAGCTCGGCACCAGAGGAAGTCTTTTAAAGAACCGTAAATGGTACGTGTTTATTATGAAAGCTAACTTCAAATGGTTTCGAGGTGATCTCTATGAATGAATTCCTCGATCCTGCTCCATTTGAATTTGTGAATAAATATATTCCTAGATACAGAAAACGTATAAATAACGTAATATCTCATCGTATACGACTGAAAGATGTAAACAAATATTGAAAATTACGCAACTTATCTTGCGGCGAGATGTGTATACTGTGAATAAGAGACGGCTAAACACCATTGATAAAGGTGTGAGTTCGTAGAAACTATGATCATTAAATTATAAATAAAACTACTTCGTCATTGCCAATGATTTTTTAATTGTGCTACATATTTAACAAATTAAATGCATCTCAGGAAATCAACAGGACACGACGTTCAACTTCTATAAAAATATGAGCAAATGGCAGAATACTTAGATACTTCTGATGCAAAATGATAAATATAACTCCTTAACCATAAAGTTAAAAAATTTGAGGCACAGAGAAAAAATCTGATGTGGCCACCACATGATTTTCTCCATACCTGTAATATTTCTAAAAATTCCAACTAGGCTAGATAATAATAAATATTTTAAGAAACTGCGAGAAAATTTTACTTTACCAAGAATAGAAATAGACTCAAACCATAGCCTTCTAATATGGGATATAGTCAAAAAGCTCCAACAATTAAGAAAAGAAAAAGGAGCGTTACCAAGACGTAACTAAGCGTCAATTGTTAACAATAGTCGTCGGTAGGTGGCGTGGTGGTAGCAGCTAAAAATATAAGAAATCTCTTAAGCAATGCATTATATGGAAAACTGTTTCAAACAAAGGTTGTAGAAAATTAAATTTCCTACAACTGTTATTCCAATAGAATTTTACATTTATCAAACATTAAAGCAAGTATTTCAAAATAAGGAATACGTGACAAGAGTAAATACCCACTTCCGATCTACCAATTTTTATCAAAAACTAATCAGTTCTTTTAACCTTTATTAAAAATGTTAAATACAAAATTTCGCGATGACTTGATTAATAGTTTTTGAGTTAGAGCACCCGCAAAAAATCTATCACATACACACACATCACAAACACACAAATAAAATGGTCTAAACGAGTTCAGGGGTCCTCAAAACGTGTATATCTGTTGAAATTTCGAAGTTGATTTTTTTCATGAATACATACTTTCCCCTTATATGGATTTGAATTTGAATTTGAGTGCCCAGCCGATTCGCCTCTGTCCTACGCACAGAGGGTATCTCAGAGGTAGTGCAATGAATAGCCGGGGAAGGGAGGAGGGAAACCCGGTGCCGGAATTTGCCTGCTCTTACGAAGCACACCAGGGGGGCAAACGGCTTAACGTCCCTTCCGAAGGACGGGCCTTATATGGAGAAAGTAAAAATGAGATATTTGAATAATAAGTGAACGTGAATTCTGCAATGTAGAGTTTTCAAAACGTAGAATTGGCGTAAACATCTTCTTCAGCAAGAAAACAGGAAGAAAACTGGTGTGGAAAGGATCAAACCGAATCGAAGGCCAAGTCTATCAAGAATCTAGCAAACGACTATTAAAGGTTACAGGAAATATTGCCATGGACAAGATTCTCTCCCAAATCATTACAACATATATGACAGAAAAAAGAATTCCCCGAATAATGGTGCCCCGCAAGTATCATTATTTTGTATAAAAAATGAGCAATAAAGATTTGAGTTCGGTTCCTCGGTGCATTCTATAAAATATATGAATGTGCATAAAAATCATGCTAAATTCTCCCCATACCAGATATAAAACGAAGAATCACTTTCAAGTCGTCAGAAAAACTTGCTTTGCTATATAACTTATCTCCCTGTATGTTCCTCGATTACGAAAAATATTTCGATTCCATCATAACCTCAGAGACGATAAATACACGTACACTGAAGAAAAGAGGAGTAGAAGGAGCATACAATGAAGTAATCAAAGATACATACATGGGTTCAACTACAATTACAGGAAAAATTCGAAGCAAAGGCCGCTCCAGAACTATAAACAGCGGCGTCAATGGAAGTGTTCAGACACAGAGTGGGGGTAAAACTGTATAACTGTATATATATGTTATGTTGCGAGTCATTATTATGACATAGAACGGAGGAGATCAGTGAAAGAACCGAGGGAATGGAACTAGAAAGAAGAATGAGCAGCCATAAAATAAACCTTAACACGACTGCAGAATTAAATCACACATCCTTAGGAGTAAGAAATTAATGGAACGTTCCTCGCTAGAGGTTGTTTATTTGAGCCCCTTCTCTCAAATAGAAGGATAGCTTTTTGGTGAATCCGGACGGCATTCGTCCTATTTAGCCCGCGTGCTTGACATTTGGAACATGGACGTAAGAATTGCCAGTTAGCATAGCCGAGTGTCTTGGAAAGATGGATAGGGACGATTAATCGGGTAGAATTATTCATATCCGGCCAGATGACGCATGGTTTCGTATTACGTGCGAAACCGGTCGCAAAAATGAAAAACTGTGGAAAAGCACTGATTATTTAATATGAATAATATTGCCTATTTCCACGAAATCATGCCTGATTCGATTAATTGTAAATTGGGGAGAACTTTAAAGAAACAAAAGCATAGGAAACCAAACAGTAGTCTGACGTAAGAAAGTGGAGACGTTAAAATGAATATTAACTGGCCAAAGTCATCCATGTAGTTTCTTTCAAGGAATGTTGAGCTGCCGAAAATAAGTCTAAAAATATCTTGGAAGGAGTAAGGTGGCAGAGAAAGGGTCATTTTATTGGTAATTGATAAAAAAAGCGGATGATGAAAATTATCCAACTTTCGATTTAACGAATCGTTTTGCCTATCCTGACATTGGCGCTATAAAGAGGCGGCGATCCACCTCGATAAGTTGTCCTTTAAACCAGTGGTGGCCACACTTTTCTTGTGTAGTGGTCATCTGAAAGAAAACAGGTGCCGCAACTAACTAACTAACGACAGTTACAAGTTCGCCCCTGAAGATACCCACTTAGTGGGTGAAATGCATTGGATTTCAGTAAATTTTTATGGCTGAAGGAGTTGTCACACTGATGAAAATTGAGCCATAAGTTAAACAAGCCACCAACCTTTACAAGCAGAGCATTGATAAGTGATATATAATTTAAGAAGTACGCAGGAAGCAACTAGAAAAACCATTGCATACCCAGTGTCACCATCCCAGATTTGTATATGGAGCTAGATCCAACCTCTAAAGGCGCTAAAATTATAGTAAATGGTACCAAAAAAAGCCTTAGATAGAGAAATATCCCTGTTTCTATGTTTTCTAATATATCCCTTCTACGTGCATCAGTAAAATATTCTAAACTCTTATAGCGGTGTTAAATGAACACAAAACTAGCTGGAAATAGAGCTGAACAGTTTTTACAGAATTTTAAAATTTCTTTTTAAAATTACTTACAATCATTTCAGGGATTCAGGATTTGAAACGAAATAAGTATAAGAGAACGAATATAAATTTCTCTACCGTATATTAAGGGACATACGCATCTATTCAATTCAAAAATGAAATTATTTTTTACATTTCTCTGAATACAGTCAAACCCCGATTTTGTACAACCATTTGTTCACATCTGACATTGGCGCTAAGCGAGGGTGGCGCTAAATCGAGGTGCTTCAAGATTTTATTTGGCACCCTAACGAATATAAAATTCGCAATGAAAGGGTTTAACCATTATCCGCTAGGTTTAAATGCTGCCCGTAAGATTCATCTACCAGTTTTATTTTGGGATATTTAAATATTTTGCTTTTGTGTTTCTAATTATTCGCATACCTTATGAGCTATTCATAAAAATCTTCGAATAAATATCATTTATATTAAAATTATTAAAGAACTATACTATTCTGCTGTCTAGAGAAAAGAACGAATATGAAAACACGTAGGTATCTTTTGGTGCACAACAATGATATAAAGCAGAGGAGGTGACGTCACTCGAGGCTTAATCTGTTTTTGTCCTTCTTGCGTTTTATTGCAAGCTTAGTGCTTATGAACTTGAAGCCCGAGTTTAACAATGTAAAAATCCGAGATCAAGAATGCCAGATAGCCTAGCAATCTCCTTTTTGAAATGTCGAAAAACCGGAGAAAATCGAATGAAGAAATTAAAATATGAGCAAACACGAATCAAACAATAGAATAGGTGGTATGAAAAGAATCTTCATTTATTTCGGCGTGAAATGATATAAATCTTGAGTCAAAGTTTAGATTGTATGATATTTAAAATGTTAGAGAATAAAGGTCTACACATCGTATTCTATCAAATGCAAAAACGAAAACTATCCTTGTGTCAAACCCATGCCTTTCCGAGGGACGACTACCCCTTTATAACCTGCAAGAGTTTGCGTGGAGTATTCAGGCGGAAGAATCGTCGAAATCGAAGAGACCGTTCTCGGTTTATTTGGGTTCATGCCGGAAGGTAACGTCACTGGAGGCTTCAGACGCAGGCACCGCACGCAGAGACACGGCGGTTATAATATATTATATTTAGGTAAACATACAATGTAACCAAGGTATATAAACAATAACATCCCGATCTCTGATTGGCTGGCTAGTGAACCAATGAAAACCTGCCATAAAGTTCGCCAACGATTACTGTAATATAATATAAGACAAGCAAATAGAAGAATTTTTTAAAATTATTATACGTAAAAATTAATACTAGTATAATTAGGAAAAATCTGATAATCAGTCATCTTCAGCATTGCTGTAACTGCATTTTGTTTGCTCTTGTACGATTCTTGAAGTTACAGGTTCTGGCTAGCTTTCAAAACATCACTTGCGCCGATGTTATTTTTTGGCAGTTCATAGTTATGACAGCATTTTCCATGACGCCGCAAACCATATACAGCCAAAATTGAATTCAAAGTGCTGAGCTTCATCCTGTTACGTAACCTTGATTTTGAAATAATCATGTGGCTGAACAACCGTTCTACATCAGCATTGGAATGAGGTAATGAAAGCGCTGTTAATGCTAATTGAGGGATATCGTCAAATGGGTAGCATCTCTGCAATTTGAAATTTCACCCCAAAGCCTCAATGTTTGGGTCAATTTAACGAGATGCAATTTTTTACATAGTTTTTTCCATTGGAAATCAATGCGTGTGAGCTTTTCTGCAACGTCGAAAAACAATTCTGCCAGAGTCAGGATATCTTTTTTTACTGAATTCAGACACTCGCACCCCCAAAAAAATGACATTAACTGTAAGGTAGAAAAACTCATAGCCCTACTAAGAGTTTGGGTTAAAATTATTTTCATTTACAGTATTTTCAGTGATTCTCTTTCAGAAATGATTATTTTTGAAGAAATAGAATCAATTAACTGCGCCAAGTCATTCAGCAACATTATAGGACCATGCAATTCAGTGTCAACTTCTTATTCAATATTTGATCTTCTCTAACAATAGGTATAAAAAATAAAACAATTGTTCAGCTGTGTAACAACGCTCAGTTACACTAACAATTTCAAAGTGACTCTTAAGTTCAGTCCATTGCTGCAGAATTCTCACAAATGCAACCTCTATGATATCTATCTTGTCTGACTTAACTGAACTAATTTCAAAGAAGAGATTCCATTGTTAATTTTAGAATAAAATTTCCTATATCTATCCTGTCCAATAGGTGAATGAGAGAACCAATTGTATGTTTTTAATAAGAAAACCTAGAATTCGTGTTATACATTAATGGACGGCATGTAAAATTGCAAGCTGTTTTGAGTGGCACGCACACCTAATCAAAAGCAAATGAGGAATCTCAAGAGCAACAAGTCTCTGCAAATCTAATCCATAATTTGTTAGGGATTTTTTTATAGCCACACATATTGCGTCTGCGTTAAATTAAATTAACTCAATCTTGTCAAGAAATTCACCACCGAAAAAGGCCTCTCGGCTTGTCGCAAAATTCTTTCTGCGGCCGAGCAGCTGGGCCAGCATTTTAGGGCAGGGAACCATTAAAGGGTAGCATCGCATAGAATTTAAAATCCCATTGGTGGCCGAAGAATTTCAGTGCACATTAGCGATATTGCTACGCCGCTTTTCTTAATTAGTCTGTGACCCAAGAGACACTTTACATGTTGAGTGTCTAACAGCATGGAAAACCTATGCAAGGGGTGTACCGAAGGAATTTCTCGGTTGCCCTGATTTTCCCGGTTACCACTTTCCATTATTGAAAATACGCCTAGGTTAGGCTGAATGGCCATCCTCGCGTTCTCTGACTGTAGATCACTGCAATCTATTTTATTTGGAATTCATTTTTCTTCTCCTCATTGAAGGCAGGTTAAAACGCTTTAAAAAATTAGCGGAGAAAAAGGCGTCAAATTTAGCACTAAAATAAAAAAGCGCTAAATTAGTGTCATGGTGCTAAACGCAAAAAAGGCGCCAGACAAAACAAAACAGCGCTAAATCTAGTGCCAAAAGCGCTAAAAAGGTAACATTGTGCATACCCTTTAAGAATTATATTAAATATACTTTGAAATCTCAAACGCTGCAGTTCAAAAATCTTTATTTTTGAAGAATCCATACTGCCTCGGATTTAGCATTGTAACTCTACCTTCCGGTAGTGTTTAGGGTACTCCCAACCCAGTCTTTGCTATCCGTAGCCTTTCTCTTTAAGTTCTCATACCCAATTCATTCCTTTAATGCATCTATTATTCCTTTTCTCTTCCTTCCTCTTTGCCTCTTTTCATAGCATATTTCTCTCTAAGACTTCTTTCAGTCACTGTCAATTTAAGCTCGCCCCTGAAGATGCCCACTTAGCGGGCGAAATGCATCTGGTTTTCAACAAATTTTATGGCTGAAGGAGTCGTCTCACCGATAAAAATCGAGCCATAAGTTAACCAAGCCATTATAAATAAGAATGAAATTAGGAAAAGTACAATACAAATATACACGGAAGTAAAATAATATCAAATAATCATATGGAAAGACTTCTCCAGTTAGCTGATAATTATAGTAACTGTGCTGGTATTTAAATGAATGAGAGAAGGGCAAGATACAGAGGAAAATTTACCTTTTTATGAGGGCCTGATGCTAAAGCAGTATTTCTTAAACTGGTTAACATAATATTGATTGATTGATAATATTGATAATGATTAAGAGCATGACACGCAAAAAAACTAAATGTATGTAACATTCTGGATGAAAATTAATAGGAAGAAAACGAAATTGATGAGATTTTCTAAGAGCGAGAATTCCCAGATCAATATTAAAGTGGATAAGGAAAGGTTGGGTTAGAATGAGTTCTTTACTTATTAATTGACATGTTTTAGTTATCTGTCGCCGGATGTACGGAAGAAATCGGGACGAGGATAGCAAAGGAAGAATTTATGAGAGGACGAGGGCTGTTGTTACACTGGCAGTCTGAAACTCGAACAGGTTAGCAAGACCTCTGATATACGGTGTAACAGTATATGAGTGTGAGACATGAACTATGAGAAAAAGGCATTTGAGCAGATTGGAGGCGTTTGAAGTGTGGGTACAGCGAATACTAGAGAAAGTCAATCAGACAGAGAGAGGAAAACGATCGAGGAAGTCTTGAAGACTAGACGTGACGAGAGGAGCCCAATTGGAGCAGTAAAGGAAAGAAAGGAGAAATGATTGAGTAAATAAAAAACTGAAAGTCACCGTCGATTCAAGTTCGCCCCTGAAGATGCCCACTTGGTGGGCGAAATGCATCGGGTTTTTAACAAATTTTATGGCTGAAGGAATCGTCTCACCGATAAAAATTCTTATTTATATATAACTTGAAATAATTTTCATTTCACTGTTTTGATTTGAGCTGAATTATGTACTTATAAATTAATTATTTTGTGTATTAAAACGGTTAGGTGGAAGAAGGGGTCATATGACCTCAACCTCGCCGTGTTAAGGAAATAAATATTATTTGACAAATCACTTTCACGCACCATCTCAATTTGGATCAAATACCATTCAAAATTTACAATTCTCGTAAATTGGAGTACTTAGATGTTTGTAAATACGCGCATTTACTCTATTAACTTTCATAAAGTAAAGGCAATTCCCTTTTTTAGAAACTAGAATTTATATATTGTAGTTGTGGTTTTATTCTAATAGTTGTGCTTACACATTCCACAAAGATAATACTAACATGTAATAACGTTGTATTTTCTTGATTAATGACAATACTATAAATCGAATAATATTTTTCTAAGAAACGGTGGCCAAGAAAACTTTATCGAATTTTTTTACTTTCACCAAATTTGCTATACCGCAAGCTTTTGTATATTAAATAATTTCACTGACATCTCGTATTTGAGTATTATCAAAAAATTATTGTAGTGAAAATATTATGGGATAATTTCACCCCTGAAAACTGTCTTGTTGCAATTAGTTAGATATGTGTTCGATATTTATTAGTCTTTTACACGTTGGTATAGTTTCATCGACATCGGAGTGCATGTGATTAAATACCTTCCACTCGTATCTCCGACACACTTAATAATTTTGAATATTCTCCGTAGCAGTGAAAATATGGTATTTTGCCTGTAATATGTTACTATACCATTTAAATATACAGTATGGGTTTTAGTTGAAAATTTACAAGATTGTGCTATTCAAAAAGTGGAAATGAGAAAGCAAAAATGAATCGATTGATTTTTCAAAGTTTACACTCAGTCCGATAGCAAGCATTAATCTGATTACTCATATCGTTGGCGATGCAGAATTTAAAAAATAAGATACCCGAAAGAAGAGAGCAGTACACATTGAAGCGTTCTTCTCGATTTCCGAATAACCCCCCCCCCCCTCCCTCCGAACCCCCCCCCCCCTTCCGCCCCCCTCCCCCGCCTGCACTCACGAAAAAGATAATTACGTCTCTTATTCTCAAGACACTAGGAAACTTTTCGCGATAAAACAATTCGTTAAAAGAGTATTGAAACTCGGGACATAGTTTGTGGCGAATCTAATATACGTTTAATAATATATATATATAATAATAATAATAGATAAATCGTGCTAATATTAGTGGTACAGATTTTAAATGAATGTCAATTTCTTCCAAGCAGTAACATCTGGTAAATCAGAGTAGCTCGTATACTGCGTTAACTGGCGAATGAGATAAATTTCATATTTCCTGCAGCTTCATTTATTCACTAGGTATTGACTATTTACGTATATCGAAGAAGGGGAAGGAGGAACCGTTAAACTGTAGAGGGGAGCGTAAGGTACCGAGTCGCGATCGACATTCATAACGGTTTTTTTGAATTTGTTGATGAAAAGACTCTCATAGGCGTCTAATTTATTCCCCCTTCCCCTCCTCCCCCTTCCACTCCTTTCCCGCCCACTTTCACTTTCTCGCCAACGGACAGCAGTTTAAATTCACGCACGCCAACCAACACGCCACACTCGATTGCAGGATTGCAGCTACTGATGATGAGATCTTGGCTCTCGAAATACGTCTTTAGCGCTCTGTTCATCTCGCTAAATTCCTTTTTGATTACGGTCAGAGTCAAATCATCAATTCATAATTAGAGGAGGAGACAGAATCCATTATATATAAATCGGTTACATTTAAAATTCTCACTTATATATTTAAATATCTTTAAGAGATGACGGATGACAGTAAGGGAGTGTGGAGTTACATGACGAAAATCCAGGAGAGTTTTGCATACGAAAGATTTGTCCAATCATTGGAGATTAGTATTTGGGATTGAGTGCATATTAAAAAATTAAATAAAATTTTCAAGCATTATAATTAACTTAGGTGTTATTAATTCCATTAACAGTTTGTTTATCTTAAATTGAAATGCGCAAATATAATTTAATCGTCGACGTCAGTTCCCCTGACCTTGGTGAAAACTCCGTTCGCGACCGAAAACTCTCTTTCAAATCAGAATATACAATTACTATTGGAGAAGAAGCAGAGAGGTTAACCCTTGCTCTACCAAGGTATTTTACAACTTACTCCTCCCAAATGGGGTAACTCAGTTACCCCCACCATTCTTTAGCCAGAAATAGTTATTGGGAGAAATATGTCAATATTAGGATATATATATATATATATATATATATATATATATATATATATATATATATATATATATATATATATATATATATATATACTAGCAGTTGGTGCTTGCATACTGCAAGCATTTCATATCACCTTGAAAAAACATTCATTTTTCAGACAGACATTTCATCATTACAAATATTCTTTCAATTCTAATGATTTCACCTCCGCAGCAATTTCCGTTTTTCCCACATGTACAAATAATAGATTTAAAAAATCCCCAAATGTTGCAATTTTAAAAATTTTACAATTTCTTCATTATAAGGTACTAATGCTACACGTTTTAGCCAAATATTAAAGTAGCAGTTCTATAAGTAAAATAATATTTTTCTAATTGTTTAAATTTAAATAATTTTTAACGGCCGCCGCAATTCTTAAATGGTAAAATTGAAAAGTTAATTGGTGCAAATTCACTACTCTGTAAATAATTTAAAAATTTCAGCTTCCTAGCCCCATTCGTACTACCTAAACAGTTATCTATTTGTTTAAATTTTAAGAATTTTTAACTGCCAAACAAATTTAAATATCAAAATTTTTATAATCTCTATTTCGTTTTTTTAAGAATACTAATTATAAAAAAAATTTCAGCTCCGTAGCACATTCGGAAATGCTTAAACCCTGAAAATTTGTTTGAACAATTGCGAATTTTTAGCGGCCGAATTATTGCACTTTTTCATGATTTTCGTTTTTTCTAGTCGGTTTTGCACAAACCCCTACCTAAGAAAAAAATTTCGAATCTCCAGCACATCTGGAAGTGCCTAAACATTAGTATCCTCCTAGTATCATTCTATATAGACGTTCCTTACAGAGGAGGAGGAGGAGGATATAACATACTAGTAGTTGGTGCTTGCATACTGCAAGCATTTCATCTCACATTAAAAGAATATTCATTTTTCAGACCTAAACAAACTGATAGATTTAAACGACACACACGCCGAAAAATCTTTCCGCGGTTCACTTGTTTCTCGGTCGTCTTCTTAATACTTTCCGTTTCAAACCTTGCAGTTGGCTCCCAGTCACTGTTGAAACAGGTTTTACCCCTGACGATGCCCACCTTGTGGGCGAAATGCATTGGGTTTTGTAACCCTCTAATTGTTTGGCTAAAGGAGCATTTCACCTTTATTAATCTTAGCCAAAGTTATTGAGCTACTATCAATTAACGTAATATTAAAATAAATATTTTTTAAAATTATTAATATTTTATAATTGCAGCGCAGTTTCAATAAAAAGTTCTTAGTTACCTTGAACACAACCAGACGAAAACGCGATACCGACTTGGTTTTACAACGGACTTTCAATATAGCATTAGCACATGAGAATTTTTTGTAGTTCAGCACGCGGCTGCTCATCACCAAAATGTTTATATTTTGCATTGTACACCGATGGACTGAATAAATTACACACATATGTATCCATATATATAGCAAAACTGCATTTCAAGTATTAAAATGAAACAATGAAAAACTCTACCAGGGGGGGTAACTCAGTTACTCCGAAAGTGTTTTCATTTAAAAAGTGGCTCTAAAAAATTTGTAAATCCAACAGGAATGTTCATAGACAGTAAAACAAGAAATACATAGAGGGATATGAATGAAATCCCAAAAATAATCATTAAAAAAATAGAAAAACGTCGTTGGAGTAACTGAGTTACCCCTCTTGGTAGAGGAACGGTTAAGCAGAGAAAGAGAAAGAGTGAGAGAGCTCCTTTCTTCAGTTCGAGTAAACTCTTTAACCGTTGTTTCCTCCTTTCTCCGCTCCCATGTCTAAAAGGAGCAAAGTAGGACACATGGGTCGTCGGAAGCAGCAGCTATTATTTTTCCTTCGTCTAATCTCTCCGCTCGTCACTTGTATGCAAATCGCTAACGCTTCGCGTAAACTCGTTAAGGATACGTCCCAGTCGGCGCATCGATCCCGCGTGCGCCTCGCCAAGGAAGGAAAAGGAAGGAAGAAAACCGAATTCTGTCATGCTTCCGGTGGAGCAACGGCGAGCTAAGTCTCCCCGATGAAAAGAGGAGGAACCTCCGCCTCCCTTGAACTCGATTCGATCCGCCGTCAGGAGGCGCCGTGTTCTCCCGAAATCGCCAGATAGAAACGCTCGTTACGAACGATTTACCTCACACCTAGAGAATCCAAAATACTCGGATTTTGAACTACCCGGGTAATCGAGTAATCCTTTTATGAAATATCCGGGTACCCTGGTATCCGGGTATCCAGCGTAATTAAAAAGTATATATAATTAAAAAGGTCATTTATTTTTTATTCATGAAATAATATTTTAGAAACACAAGTCCATTTAAGGTATACATTTTTAAATTGTTTTGGATCTTAGTAATGGAGTTTGAAGTTACAGAGAACACTCTCTCGCTAGCTGTTGAAGTATGTTGAATTGTTATCAAAGCTTGGAACAATTTTTCTGTGCAATATCCCCTTTTGCCATGATTTCCTTCGATCAATTTTAGCTCCTTTTCCATTGTTGATTTTGTTGAAGTTGCTTTAGGAATAGCCTTAACAGCTTGTATTGTTTTCTGCATCTCACCATAGACAGAACTAACAGAACCTTCATTTTCCGTAGCTGGTTCTTCTTGCACATTTTCATGTTCATCTTCACCAAACAACCTATCATATGTATCTTTTGACAATGATTTGATTACATTTTTTGAAGAATATATAAAATGATCATTAAAGTGGGAATTAGGACAATTGCCACTTTGCAAAAAAAGCAACAACGACACAATGACTTTGTTTCGTCTTACATCGATTCTTTTTTTTAAGGCATCCATCATTTCAGTAGCGAGATCCCTATATGCTTGTTGTAATTTATTCAAAAGAAAGATGCAAACTCCTTCAGCTTTCAGTAAATTGCTGTTCTATTTGCTTATCCTCACCTCCGAGGGCGTAAACAAAACTCTCAAAAGAGTGGCGATAGGTCTTATTCAATAGGAGCGATTCTCCTCTCAGATACGCTACTTGCAACGATCACGATTTGGGTATCTCTCACTCTGAAAGATTTGTTTGCCTTTGTAAAGGCCGCCACCAACGCTCAGTTTTTACTCGCCGTTTTGCCTGCCTGCCGAAGACAAGACGGAACGTGTGTGCTGAAAAAGTACAATATTTTCATACGGGTACCTTGTTAGGCTCAGCTTGAAGTGAATTTGTCTCTGTCACATTTTTCGGTTTGTGGACCACTTTTGAGTTTAAATACAAAAACATATCCAATTTTTAAAAGTCTCGATTTATGCATTAAATAAAGTGGCTGTTCGGCACCCCTGTGACTACGGCGCTCGGGGCGGTCGCCCCGCTCGCCCCCCCCCCCTGCTACGCCCCCGCCACCTGTGTTTAATTACGCGTAGTTTTTCGTTATTTTTGTTATTTTCTGTTGGTTCAAATGTTAGAAAATTGTAAAATTTTCATAAAAAATATGCAACTCGATACTCGATTAAATTACCCGGGTAGTCGAGTACTCGAAAAAGGCTTCCAAATTCCGATTACCCGGGTACTCGATACTCGAGCTTGGATTCCCTACTCACACCGCTTTTGGTACTATTTATTCGGGCGTTGATTTCTTTCGGGGTCCGTTTCACGTGGAGAAAAAGGCAAAAATAAGAAATGTATAGTTCCTTGCCGCGTGTCGGGCAGGAATTCGTTAGTGGGGCATCGATTGAGGAGGCTGATGTGGCGGAAACTGAGGGACGCAGGAGGCTGAGGTGGAGGAGGCTGAGGTGGCGGAGGCTGAGGTGGCGGAGGCTGAGGGAGGCAGTGGGGTGAAATGGAGGTGGCTGAGGTAAATGTGGCTGAAGGAGGCAGAAGGAGAAACTGAAGGGAAAATAAGATGTGAAGTAGGTGAGAGGAAGAGAGGAATGTAATAAGGTTAGGTAATGGATAGAGAGGAAAGGAAGGAGGCGAGAGAGGAATTGAGTTGTTGGCGGAGGGATTCGGCCATTCTGAAACGTGACCTCGACACATGCTAATGAACGTGAGGAAGTATCGGTTGTCGCAAAAATTAAATTCGGACATTTTCGGAGGCGTTAAGCATTACAATTTCGGAAATTCGGTTCTTTGAATTGATGTTTTTGTATTTTTTGCTCAATCGAGTGATATGAGAGACATTATTCAAAAAGGAATAAGAATCTTTTCGCTTCAATTATTGGCATGTTTCGTCATTTGTTTCATCTTTAGATTTCTTAACGGATAAAACTCTATTTACGTCTCCAACTCTGAATTTTAATCGTCAGTTTTTTTTTGTTTAACGACTTGGACTAACTTTTTAGGCGGTGCATTGAATTCTCAAACCGTTTCACACAATTATTGGGGGAAAAATATGTATACGATCACCTACCCAGTCAAATATTTACAGCTGCGTTTCGGTATAAATTCCCGCTTTTTCAATTTATTTCGCCGTTAGTTCAAATAATGTCCCCCTAATATATGTTGCCACAGGCCCAATACAATTCAAGTGTATATTTTCATCAATCGAATGTTTTGATACCGGAGAATGGCGTTTACCTTTCACTCGCAGAAATGGCGCAGATATCAACCGGCCATTGTTTCTCATATGACAATAGTATCCGCCATACACGATTGAAATCTTATTTTTTCGACGGCTTTCATGAAAGAATCAGAATTGTCGCGCTCACAAAATGAACACACCGAGCGCGCAAAAATCGTTCGCACAAAACGTTTTTCTATGATTTATATTCGTGCAACGCGATGGAAGGAATTCATTTATGCGAAAGCTTATTCATTTGATTGTTTTGTTCTTAGAATTCTTTCCAACGGGCATTGGGGTAATAGTGCCAAGGCCATTAATATTTTACATCTAGGGAAAATTAGAAATCGTAGAATGAAGATATTTTTAGGCTGGTTTCCGAAAGAAACAGCCTTATGAAATGGTCCTGTCTGTGTTTGTATGTGTGTGTGCGCGCGCGTCGCCTACTAACAACTTTTGCACCAATGGACCGATTTTCATGAAACTTGGTATGAGGCTCGCGCTGTCAGAGCCCACTTCCGGGCTGTATTTTATTTGGCGAAGATTGAAGTCCCGGGTTCGATCCCAGGAATTTTTTTCCCTATTTGTTTTACATAGGAAATGATGTTTTCCTTAATGCATTAAAATATCTTAAAATTGTGATATCGGAGCGAGATTTGTACTGTTCTAAGGTAAAAAGAATGTGGATTGCAATTATTATCGCAGAATTTTTATAATATATCGTATATTCTTGAATTTCTTCTAAAATGTAGCGTTTTTGCGTTTTAAGTCGCATTTTATAGGATTGTTGCCACGGAGAGATTATTACCGATCTCGGCTTGACCATAGACGAGTGAATAAATGGGTTATTTTTTACGCTCGACTACTTTTCAGCAATGGACAGTTGATCCAGACATACCAGCGTATAAACAATAACATTTATTAATTTTATTTATAAAACATACACACAAAATATAATGTTAGAAAGAGAGAGAAAGAGAGCAATGTCCAATTGCTTTTAGTATTTTAAACTTGATAATGCTCTATTAATTTGTTTTCAAATTTTTCTCTATTATTGATAAATTATGAATTACAAAGTTATTACCTATTTATGGTATGGGAAATCCTTGGAATGACTAACACATTTTGAAACATTTCCTGTTAATATAAATATCAATTAGGGACGTCAACTCCTAGTTTGAACTTCTTGTTTCTTTAAAGTCACTCTTTTTGGCAAAATTTTTGACACTGAAAATAGGGTTGCATTGTTAATCCAATATTTTAAACGAATTAAACTTGATCATTTTCTATTATTCTTTGCTGATTTCTTTCATTCACAAGGGAATTACCAAGCTCGTATTATTGCTGAAAACTAATTTTAGAAAAATCACTACGTAACAAAAAATGAAAAATAAGTAAATAGGTATCTAGAATAGCCATAACGATATTATGAAAAACTAGATGCGCATTTTGGCAATTCACCTAAAGTACTATATTCTAAAAAACATTCTTTTTTCGGCCAATGAAAGTCAATAATGATATTGAAAATAGGAATAACTATTTGAAAAGTCTGCATTGCAGAATATATCCAGATACGAGATCTGCCGTCAGTTTACAATCTCCAGATTTCTCGTCGAAGCGAAAGAAACTCGCAGCAGCGAGTCCGCCCTAGGCAAGGATGCATTTCACTCCTCTTCGACATAAGTGCGAAATTTTAATTTCCGTTGGTCCTATTTGGGGCACCGCTGTGATTCTGATACTATTTCTGCTTGCGTCAATTCGAAACGCCACTGCCAAACAACCCGAGTGAGTAGACAACTCCCGCCAGGAACAGCCTTGTTTGAGGGCGCGTGTATTTGTCCGACAACCTCGAATACGCTGCTCTATAAAAATATCCCATTTCAAACTCAATGTGTATAAAATTGTGAAAAAATGGAATCGAAAACTAATCGATCCAATAAAAGCCTCTCTTACAATAAAATTTCATCAATTTTTCGTATATGATGAATAAATAAACGGTGCAGATATTGCGCATAATAAAATCGAAATTAACGTAAACATCTGTTAAATATAGCACGATATACTAATAAAATGCATCGGTAGATAAAATAATGATCCTTATAATATTTTTTCAGCCAGTGACCAGAATTAATATTTCAAAATCACGCTTGAGTTCAAGGGAATTTTTTTATAAATCCAATAAGAGTAGGAACGAAATTCTTGCAACATTATTCAACCTCTTCGAAATGTGTTTGGTGCCGCATGTATAACATTTCAATTTATTCCCGAAGATGCTCGATGAAACACGAGCGGGAGGTCGAAAATAGGGAATTTTCTCCGGGTGGCGAAACCAGGAATTCATCTCCGGCGCCAGGAAAGAATTTGGCCGCATTATTTACATGATATGAGGAGAGCGTCACAAAAATTGAGCATCCAAAGAAGACATTTCTCAAGGTCATTACTAAAACAGCCTGCAGCACATAAACAACGTCGCGGTACCTAAATCACAAAACGCCACGTCACGAAACTGACGCCATTGTCGGTTCAAATCTCATTTCATCTCTCCTCGCATCCCCGTGATCTCAAACAACGTCACTCGGCGTTCAAAGCTTTTCGACTATCTCCAACCGGCGAATCGAACTACGCAGACGACAACTCCCGAGCGACAGTTTGTCTCGGAAGGACCATAGGTGTAAGGGTCAGCGGTGTGGGAAAGCACAATAGATGCAGTAAGGGCAGAGGGGCGAGGGATCGCAGCTCTTCCCCTTTGGGTCTTAATTAAACGCCACCCAGACGGGATTCTGCCGCTAGGGGATGAGGGGGGCGTCCCTTAGAACGGCTTCCGTGTTTGTCCGGAACTGCACGGCTAGCGTGGAGGCGGATGCTGAAGGGGCCGAAGAGCGGCGGGAGGGGGCGTTTGAGGCATGTGACCACGGCGCCAGATACGGGGCGAGGGCTGCACGGGTGCAGTGGCGCGTTTGTCCGGGGCGAGGGCGAATTGTTCGCGGTCGACCTTTGCGCTCCACCGCCTCCGTCCCGCCGAACGGCCGTGGAAAGAAAGAGGGCTTAAACCATCGACTTCCACGGCGGCGTGAATATTTGTGCAAACCAAATGACGACGTGCGATTTTAGAAAATGGGAAGAAACTACTGCCTAAGAGAACTATTGGTAGTTCTGAGATTTGAAACATTTAATGAACATGAATAAATTAATTATTATTCAATAACTCCACTCCGTGCTTACTAATTTGTGATCTAAATGACCATAAGTCCGGCGGAAATAATTGAAAATGTTGTTTCGATGTTCCCGTATCAAATATATGACCCCTTATCGTAGGATATAAAGGTTTCACCGTAGACACCAGCAGTGCCGATTTTTTCGTGAAACTAATTTTCTGCTTTATGGATCCTGCAAATTTCCTATTCACTTATCAATCCAGCCGCAAATAGAATTTTGGCATAAGTAGTGAAATATAGACTAAATACGAAAATTCTCTCTAGATTTTGTAACCCACCGTTCTCTTTATGAATAAAATACCCGATGAGATAATATTATCCCAATAAAGCGAGAAATAATCAATCTGCGGTTCTTTTATCGTTTATAATTCCATAAAACAATAAATGGTTTCAAACTAATTTGACACATTCATCTCTAGCTTCCCTTATACATGAATTTATCGCTAATTAATTCAGCAGTGCTAAATACTGTTTTAAGTAGATAAAAAAATTAATTATGAACACCTCTTGGATATCAGCTTTCCACTCCAATTGAGACTTTCTTTCGCCGTGTTTTTTACAACAGCTACAACTGGAATTATTAATGATTAATGTATTCTCTCGCCCGATCAGCGATTCATCTTTGAAATGGTATTAATAATAATACTAATGTACGCCGAAAACAACTTTCGAAGAAATACGCAATGACTCAGATTTCAGATATTTTAACCGAATCCCGATAAGAAACTTGGATGATGCTATCATCGAAATACGGGTCATGAGTTTTGTGAATTAAATTTGTGGTTTTGTAAAAGTTATTTTTGTCGTAATTTTAAGATGGAATACCACCAAGTGAAGGCCCATACAGTCAAGGTTTTTCATCATATTAAAAAAATAACGTTTCAAATCAAGATGCAACCATGATTTCTGATCGAGGAATGAAAATATAAAAACCATCTGTGAAATAGACAAACCCCACATATTTCGAGCATAAATTTGCCAAACCCCAAATAATTTAGGATAGCAACCTCCGCGTATCTAACTCGTTTGCAGTCACAGTGCGCGACATCAACGCGATCCTCCCGAATCAACGAGTTTCGTATCTTTTCGCATAAAAATGAGTCCCATGAAAATGGAGCGGCGAAATAAACAACCCGACCCTTTAGAATAGAGGTGAGAAGGGGTTCCATCACCCGCGAGAGGCCCGATAGGGTTGAAAGCGCCAAATGAATCGCCCCTTAAAAAAAAGATACCCTTTCGCAGCCGCGGCGATGACGTAAGGGTGTATATCGTGATACTTATCGCGCTGTGAGAGATAATAACGAAGTCTCCTTAGACTCCTTCTGAACCTTATTCTTCCTCTCTCTCTTCTTGCCATCCCGTTGCATTGGCCGAAAGAAGAAAGAAAGATGCAGGAAACGAGGACCGGGAACGGCCGGGGACGAATCCGAGGATGAGCATCGACTGTCCCCTCTCCTCCCCCTTACTGCTCCCACCCCTTTTACTGCCCCTCCCCATTTTACTGCCCCTCCCCCTCCTTCTCTCCTTGACCACCATCTCCCCCTCCTTCTCTCCTGGTTCCATCCATTCCTACCCCTCTCCATTCTAATCGCTAAAGAGCCCTATTGCGAGAAAATTAGAAGAAGGAGATTTGAAGCTTAAGATAAGCTACATTTTATCATCCGATTTTTTCGGTTTTTCTCAATTTCGAATTAGTTTCGATTATTATTTTTGAATACCATTCCGGTTTAATCCGTCTCATTAGCCGGCGGAATGAAATCGTTCCCATGTGCCACTTCTTCTTCTTGCGTTTTTTGGAGATAACTATACACCACATTAATACGACGCCATTATTCGTTTATGAGGCTGCAAAAAAATTCAAAATCATTCATACATTTTAACATATATAGTCGGCGTGCTGAGCGTGCTTGATTGCTCTTTTATTCCTTCTCGAGAATATATTATCCTTGGCAATTTTCTAGCACAATCAACTTTCTTATTTTGTGATGACTACTGAGAAGATACAAAGAAAACGACAACACATCATTGATAAAACATTACGACATGCATTAGAGACATATTTGCTCAATGCTCTGGAACACTCGAAAAAAGAAGAAATGATAATATTGTGACACGCAATTGAGTAGCTGACGCGCTCAAATTATAAGTGTATATAAAATCTAAATGAATATTTAAGATATGTCAGGTATGTCAAACTCGAAGAAGCTTCCTGGTCGCATTAAAGCGATGAATGTTAGAGAAGGGCCCCAGTTAATGAGGGCCAGAGCTGAAACAATAGACTTTAGCTAGAAGATTGGAAGCCTCATTAATTTAGAAAACGTAATTCGGTAATTATGAAAAAAATATCGTCTAATTTTCGCTTAAATAAAGCATTTATATGAAATCCTACACGATTCACTTGGGACAAAAATTAGCTATCGGGCCGCAGTAAGGCACATAAAGGGCCGCATGTGGCCCGCGGCTCACAATTTGACATACCTGATTTAGTTGAACATTTTCTTTCCCTGCAATTCCATTCTTTAAAGAAGTGTGATCTGATATTATGTTCATTATTTATAATTTTGATATGAAAGCGATTTTTAGGTTATCGCCTTCCTTTTGTGTCAGTTCTAGGCCTCATGGACACGAGCATTTGCTCAATTACAAAAAATATGAGATTAAATCACGATGATCGATTTATTGCATCGCTGAGGCATAGAAGATGGGCAACTTTTTATCCTAATGTGCCAGAAAAACTAATTTTATATAGGAGGATCTAAGCTTTCCCGGCGAATTGATGCGATGAAGTGCTGTCGGGTTTCTAACCGGGTCAAAATGATTTTATATAGTTAATAATTTATTTTAAATCGTACTCTATAATACTTAACCAGATACTAAGTATAAAGTCAGTATCTAAACCCGTTTGGGCTGAATTTTCCATTTAATTTTCTAATTAATCATACATTTTAAGAAGACCGATTTTTGTCCTATAAAGCAGCTACGGACTCGCGTGCAGGAGAAATTCCAACGAAAGCTGCGATAGCCGAAATCCCGCCAGTGTTTGCAACTAAGATAATATGTTAGTTCGTTACAAATAATATAAAATATCTCAAATTGTATTATATTTGTAAACTCGGGAAAATGTATTTTGTTAACAAAAAGACAAAAAATGAATTAACATTTCCATTCATTTAATTTTTGAATCTTTTGAGAATTAATTATCTGTTTCTATCTGCAATTGGTAAATTTAACAAGAAGGAATTATATACTCCATAAATGGAATACAGATATATTTCAAAGGCGTTCTTTATGGGAAATGCATATAGAACGGCATCGAAAGATTCGGCCGTTCTTCAATTTATAACTCCGAAACTATAAGTCGTAATTATATGTTCTTGCGGACTTTTTGTGGTAAATGTCGCCCTCTATTCGAATATTTTTTTAATCTATACCTCACAGATAATACACAGCATGGGAATGAAAAATATGGATTTTTAATTGTTATTTGCCGATAGAACTGTTGTAGCGATCGATGTAAACAAAATATGTGATATTAAGCTTAGAATATCCTCGAATTTTTATTGCCAAAACTATAAGTCGTAATTATGTGGTCCCGAACTTTTTTGTGGTAAATGTTTTCTTATATCCAAATACTTTTTTAATCGATACCTTACAGACCATATAAGAGCTAGGGAGAGAAAAAAGTGATAATTAATTGTTGCTTGACGGAAGCGGTTTAACGAGAAACGAGTATGCGTTTGTTACAAAACTTATATAAAGTGCAAGTTATATTTAAAATTACAATTGGGCGATAAATTTCAATAAGAATCACTAGTACTTAATTTAAATAAAACCCGCTTAGTAGTTTCAGAGATTGAACATCCGGACGGGCGGACGGAGACAACGTGTCCATAAGGCGTTTAGCTACTACCACTTTGCTCGTAAAGAACGCCTAAAAATAATAAATATATTTGTAATATCTGCGGACTGGCGGAAATTAGTTCACAGACCGGCACCGTAGTTTGGGAACCACTGCTCTTAAGATGTCGCTTATTGTTGGCATTGCTGTGAATTCCTTTCAGAAACTTCATTTTCTCGCATCTGGACATGAATTGCAGCAGCATGACGCCAAATGTATATTTCTAAAAGTTTTTTTAAACAATTAAGAAGAATATACATTAATTGTAAAGTGCAATTCATTTTTTATGATATTCTTAAAACAGCAGTCAAGATTTAAGTAAAAATTCAAACTGGAAGAAAGAGGATCATAATCGATCTCAAAAATTAATCTTGCAAATTTATGTTAAACAATATTCTCCTAACCACGAATAAAGAATGCTAGTAAATTGCTAACTGCAGTTTTCAAAAAATTTTAAATAAATAATATTGGTAAAGTACAGTTTGCAAAATTAAATATTTCAAAATGTTAATAATGATCACCAGAAAAAATAACATTACTAAATTACTTGCAAATGAATATTCTCTGCACGAAGTGTCATAAAACGACAGAAGAAGATAAAACTACTTTCCCGAAGCTTCCGGGGTTCGTCATGCTCATTTTGTCCTCTCTCATTCCCTTTTTCTTCCTTTCTACAAATATTTAATCACGTAAATTTCTACCATCGGCGATATATTAACTATTAACCTTTAAGAAATACCGCGGTATTTGTAATTTAAGTAGTCGCGCGCGGTCATTATAACCACGTTGAAAATCAGGAAAAATATCCAAATTGCGAATTCTTATTTAATTTTATTAGTATTTTAAAAACAAATTTCATTCATACCACAGTTTTTATTGATATGGCTACATTAATCTGTGAGTGAATAGAAGCAAAGCTTTACAAGGAACGGAATTCCGCGTTGTATGTTATATGAAAATAGGCTTTAAATAAAAATTGAATAACAACTATAAAAATTGAGAAGTAGAAATGGATTTTTAAAATTTTATTGGGCTTGGTCTTCATCATCTTCCGCTTTCGCATCTTGGATTTCGGGAAAGCCGACGCATTAAATAACCATACGCTCTCAGCAAATATATATTGACCACAATGCACATCAGGTTCTGGTCTTCCACTTTTCTTTTCGGAAGCAAGAATCTCATCTTGCTGGTCCATCGCTCTTCCTCAGACATTTGTGCCAATCGTTATATTCAACGGTCACACTTCAAAAGGACAGCGTTGTAGTCAAGATATTTTCTCAAACATGCCCACTAGCCGACTGTCACTCGGGCAAAAAACACAGTCGATGGTATGTGGAATGTTATAGTTATTAGTGATGGTATGGTAATTAAACACTTATGCACGAATTTTGGTTGTGGTATTAAACCTGACGTCATAAAAAAGGGTAAACAAAAGCGTTAGGTGTTTTGTATCTTGCTTAACCGGCAGACAGAAAGCAACAGGGAAAATCCATGTAAAAACAGCGTTTTGTTTTGTAAACGCTGGCACAAAGAATCCTTCAGATCTATAAGTCAACTGTTAGTAAACAACTCGAGGATAGGTATTGAGGAGGCCTGGGGTTAGAGTTGAATATGAGCTTATAAAATTTAGAAAAAGAAAATCGTGTCGTCTAGAGCAGTGTTTCTCAAATTAGGGGCCGCGGCCCCCCAGGGAGCCCCCAAATTGTTTTGGATTTAAGCTGAAATGCCAAAAAAAGTGAAATTTTTACGAATAATAAAATTTTACAAGCAAGTTTTTGGATAAACGATGTGATAATAGTAATTTAGAGTTACATCATATGAGGAAATTTGCAATAGCGTTTCTTATTTTTATTATTTTCAATTCAAATGGGGTTGCATGACATTCAAGGGCGCCGCGACAATTGATACCTTAATTTGCGATATTAGGTTAGGTTATAAACATGAGTTATCTCTCTTAATAAAAGTGTTATTCATTTCGTTACTACTTTAAATGTTAAAAGGGTAGGCGACCATTAAAAAATGCTCGAAGTGGTACGTCAGCAAAGAAAGCTTAATACCTCTGCTCTGAGCGCCGACTCTGGTCTTTTCAAACACAATTGTAACGATGGGAATATTTCTGAAACGATAATATCACACCATTCCATCCATCTAAAGTTGTATTAATTAAGCTTACGATATATATTGGACTTTTTTGATTCCATTAAAAATCGCTTATGATGATGATATATGTACTCGCAATGATAGCAAATCCTGAATTTGAAAAGAAATTCGCATAACATTTAATGAGAGAAAGTTTGTTGATAAGCAGAATATTCTGATGTATAACTTTAACCTTTAACTGAGATGTAGCTTTATCTAAAAGTTAAAGGCCACATTCTGATGTATTCTGAAAGAATGAGTTTTATTTCAATGTACATTCCGTGAAATGTTTGCCATTAAGTCTTAAATTTTCTGTAAATCGATTCATTTCAATTAATTAAACGTAAAGGGGAAACAAAATAAAATTTATGTTATATGATCATTACAAATAATTAATATTATCATGGTAATTTAGCTTTAAACTCAGCAAGATTTTAAGTAAGCACTATTGATACAAATAAAAACTTTTATAAGTTTAATAGTGATGTATTCCTTTGATTTCTTGTAAAAGTATTATGTTTATTCTGTTAAAAGATTATATAAAATAGTAAAAACATGATCATTACTTTAAACAGAAAGAAATATTCTTAATAAAATATAACTAAACAAATATATCGCATAGAATTAGTTTCTAATAAAAAATGTCAGCATTTGACGTACAAATTTATTTAATAAAGAATAAAAAAAATTAAATTTGTTTACTCTAAAACAGGAGAAAACCATTTCAAAGAACAAAATATCAACGAAAGAACACCTTTAAATTTTAACGGTAAGCTGAAATTATTAAACGTGTGCCCTTAGACACCGCTACACACATGAGTAGCAAAGGCCGTCGGAGGATAAGTGGAACATCTACTTACACGGCAAAAACTGTTTCCTCTAGCCCCTCTCATTTAGTTACAATTCCAATTATAGTAAGTGCTCTGACGGGCGCACACACAAACGAAAAGCGGGTTTTTATGAAATGAAACACGCTAAAAAGACATTGCGCTTTTCTCTTTTACGCTCAAAAAAAGGTAACGATTTTCTGATTCATGGACTTAATTAACGAAAAGCTATATGATATTCATTATGAATTTCAAACGTAAACTCAAGCATTTTCGAAGTATTTCAGGATGCGTAATCAAAGTGAGATTCCTTACTCCTCCTACCGCCTAATCTTTCCTCCATTTATACCACTTTTCCCCTTTCCACCCATTTTTCCCATACCCTTTCCTCTTAGCCATACGACCCCTTCCCATCGCCTCCTCCGTCCACCCTATCCTCTCCTTCAACACCCCTCACGAATCAACAACGCAGTTAGGTGCGTTAGAGAATACTTAAGTGGCAAAGGTGACTGAAATCTAAAAGCGTACGCACGATTGATTCCTCGTTGGAATACATAACGAGCCAAAGAAAACAAATGAACATTGTAATACTGAAAAACAACTTCTGTAGTACGTTGTGAGTTTTTCAGCTGGAAACTCAAAATAATAAAAGAAATATTTTGAATCCAAGAAGGCTAAAGATACTGAAAGAGAGAGTGCGCGAGAAAGAGAAAAAAACATATCGTGGAAACAAAAGAACGGCGAAATTACGCTACGAATAACGGCGAGATTGGAGCGCCAGGGGAAACGAAGCGATATTACATGTATATGGCATTGGGTGGTGTATGACGGGTGGAGAAAGGAGAAAGATGGGAAAGGGAGAGAGGGAGGGGGGAGAGGGAGGGAAGGGAGAGGGAGGGGAAGGGAGCGGGGGAGGAGGGAGAGGGGGAGAAGGAAAGGGAGAGGGGGAGGAGGAAAGGGAGAGGGGGAGGAGGAAAGGAATGGACGGAGGTGAGGACAGAGACAATGGGAAAAAACGATGGCGTGGAAGGAGAGAGCTACGAGAGAAAGAGAGAAGAGGGAGAGGAGGGACGGAAGGAGGAGAGGAAGGATGAGCGGAAGTGGGGTAAAGGGGATGAGAAGGGGTTTTTAGCCGCCTAGACGCTGTAATGTGCTCGGCTGGAGATATAGCCTCGTAGTCTCACACTCACACCCCACTCCGCAAGACAGCGCTCCACTCGTCCATCTCTCCCTCTCTCTTTTTCTCCTCTACTCCTCCTTCTGGGAGCATACTCGTAGTGGAGGGGAAAGAGGAGGGAATTTTATTGATTTTTGCGGCTTCGTATAAGTTTGAGTAGGCGTGGAAGAGATAGAGCAGAATGAGAAATTGGCAATGAGAGAGAAATGAGAGATCACAAAAAGGACGTGAGAAATGAAATAAGATACGATAAGAGAGAGAATCAAGGGAAATAAGAAGACAAAGAGGAAATGAAAAGAAAAATAAAATTATAAGAATGAAAATATAAATGAGGGGAGCAAAGATGGAAGACAGAATTGTTTGGATGGGGGGGGGTGAGAGAGAGAGAGGGATATAGAAAACAAATGCATGAATTCAGCGAGTAGTAGGAAATTTAAAGGTGGGAAATATATTTATACCATAAATAAATGGTAGAGTGAAATGCGTTGAGTAGAGAGGGTGAAAGGAGGAAAAGGGATAAATGGCAATAAGTCGAGGAGGAAATAAGGAAAGTGGAAGGATAAAGGAAGAACACTACGGAGGAGGAAGCATTGGTTCATTAAATGAGAAAAGATTCTAAGTTCTTTGTGTAGCCACAGTGCATGTAAAATAAAGAGAGATAAGGAGAAAACGAGAGAGAGGAGGGAGGGGAGAGAGAGGAGGGAGGGGAGAGAGAGGAGGGAGAGGAGAGGAGAGAGAGGAGGGATGGGAGAGAGAGGAGGAAGGGGAGAGAGAGGAGGGAGGGGAGAAAGAGGAGGGAGGGGGAGAAAGAGGAGGGAGGGGAGAGAGAGGAGGGAGGGGAGAGATATGAGGGAAGGGAGAGAGAAGAGGGAGGGGAAAGAGAGGAGGGAGGGGAGAGATAGGAGGGAGGGGAGAGATAGGAGGGAGGGGAGAGAGAAGAGGGAGGGGAGAGATATGAGGGAAGGGAGAGAGAAGAGGGAGGGGAGAGAGAGGAGGGAGGGGAGAGAGAAGAGGGAGGGGAGAGAGAGGAGGGAGGGGAGAGAGAAGAGGGAGGGGAGAGAGAAGAGGGAGGGGAGAGAGAGGAGGGAGGGGAGAGAGAAGAGAGAGGGGAGAGAGAGAGGAAAGAAATTAAATGGCGGAGAGAGAGATGGACTCAAAATAGAACGATGTGTAGAGAGGGAAACGGAAAGCAGAGGAAGAGATCTGAGCAATATGTTAATAGATGCAATGTGGAATCGTAATGTAAAATATCGTAGAATATCTTAAATGGACCGATTGAGAGAATTCAAATTGGAGGGGAGACGGAGAGGCGGGGAGATCGGTGAGGCATTCGCAGGAGAGGGGTTCGAGGGAAACCGTTCGGAATGTATGGGCACAATAAATTGGTCGGAGCAAAGAATGAAAAAGAAATGGAGAAAATATGGAGAGAGAGAGTGCACGAGGAGTAGCAGAAGAATGTAATAAATGTTCTTATCTTTGAAGAAAAAAGATAGCATATGTTCTGGAGAAAATAGTAGTCAAAAGCACTTTCTCTTTTGGATAAATTTTGCGCCATTTTAAACCCCCATACAACCCATGAGACAAGTACAAAGCAGCAGTGATATAACTATGAATATAGTTAGCGATATGGAGGATATTACGTTTTTCTCAATGTTTTGTCGCGCTGCCATTTCCCGTGTCACTGCGGCGATAAAATAAGTGATCGCAGAGAGGAGATTGCGACGAGCGGCGAATGGGTTAATGCAAAGAAGACAGGACAAGATTAATTGAGAAAATAAAGCGAAGAGATTAATGGCAATCCCAAAAAGATTCTAACGAGTCGGAGGATTAAGGATATAGGGATTTGCAGATAGAAAAATAAGGAAAATCACTTCAGGCCACGGAGACTGAAAATTGGAAATTTATAAAGTGAAAAAATGGCATAAAGTGGGAATAAAAAAAGCTTGGAGTGAGAGAGGAGATGGACGATAGAAGGATGACAAGGGCGTAAAAATCGTCGAGGCCTTTGCGGAAAAGAATGAAGATAAAATGAGAGAATCACGTAGAGGCGAGTGGCGAAGGGAGAGAGAAAAGGACCAAAGACAACGATTGATTAATGGGAAACCTGGTAAACGCTCTTTCCAGCGAAAAACGGAGAGGAAAATGAAGGGGAGAGAGAGAAAGAAGACACACGAGGAAATTTGTGAAGGAAGCCGCAGGCTGGAGTGGTGTAATGGGCAATTCATAAAAACTATTGCTCTCTCTCTCTCTCTCTCTCTCTCTCTATATATATATATATATATATATATATATATATATATATATATATAATATATATTTATATATATACATATATATCATACTATATTAATAAGGCGCTTATCTCCATATAGTTATATGCAAACATCCTGGATCCTTGACTAGTGGGATGTTTATAAACAATTGCCTAAGTTACCTTAACTGTTGACTGAACTTAAGATATAACAAAATATAAGTTAACAAATATTTAATGAATTTATAGTATTGATGAACGTTTATAGAAGACGTTTCTTTAAACCTTACACGTTAAAAGGTAATTTTATTTCTTCTTATAATAGTGATAGTTTATATGAAAAATTATAACTATTTCTCATCTAAAGATAAATTGATGTATTATATTAGACAATTTATATTTAGTGACTTCATTATTTATAGAGAACGTACTCAGAATTTCGTTCATTTAAAGTCGACGAGACTGTCAAAGAATTTATACAAGGAATCAACGTGCCAATGAAAAGTCAGCGACAAACTTTTGAACGAGTCGGTTTGCTATTGAAAAACCAAGTTTTCGTGCATGCCGAGAGTACGAATGCAAGACTCAATACAAATTTTATCAAGTAAACAAAATAAAGTACAAAATATTGTTTATCGAGAATTTTTTGGGTAAACTTTTATAAATTGAAATGATATTAATAGTTGTCTGAATTTTCAAATTAATATGCTTAATACGAAGTACAATGAAAATACTTGCGACGCATGGCGTCGCGCCGGCTAATATATATATATATATATATATATATATATATATATATATATATATATATATATATATATATATATATATATATATAATTATATATATAAAGCGAAAGCTAAAGTCGCTTTCAGAAAAGAAACTTTCGAGTAAAATAAAGGAAGGTACATGCAAGAATTTGATATGCTGCTATGTAAGGAGCAGAAACATGAACAATCAGGGAAAAATTATTACAAAAACTTATAATGCTTTGAAAGTTGGCTATGGAAAAAAAGAACGATTAAGATAAAATCGACAGATTGGATGAAAAACGAGGGATTATAGAGAAGAATAGGTGATTATACAGAACGGGGACAACGAACTGGATCGGACAATACCTGAGGGAGAGAAAGCATGATAAGAAGAAAAAGAGGATCTGATAGACAACTTGAAGAGGAGAAAGAGAGCCATCAAGAAGACTGCGAAGGAGTATTTGGAGAACCAGGCTGAACCAAAGACAATTGGAGATATGCCTACAGTTCGATTACCCGTTATGTTGAGAATGATACGCGCGTCTTTGTTTATGCTGGTCAGAAAAAGACATTTTTAAGCATTAAAATTATTTCATATCTTTTTAAAAAATTTTAACGGGTAAATATTACTTTCTACGAGCATAAAAAACAATTGTATCATCTAAATAATTCTCAATTCTACAAAACGTTTGAGCATCCAATCATGTTTTTCTCAAACGCTTACACACGTTTCGTTGAACGTCTGCCTGATTCAAGCCACAAGGTATGCACGGTAAATAATGTCCGCATGTTCAGATTTTGAATGAAAAAAGGAGCAATCAGTTGTCCTCAAGTTTTTTCCATTCACGCATTCATTGTAGTCTTTCAGCGGAAACGCCTAAAATTTATGAATACAATACGCACCCAGGTTTGACGAGTGAAATTACAATCTGACTTATAAATATGCACCTAAAATATCCTAATAATAAGACCGATGGAGCCTGTATAGTTTTTAATGAAGATGAAAAGCAACTTTTTATATAATACTAGGGGTCCGCCACTACGCGCTTCAACCCCGTCCGCTGCCCGTGTGCACCCCTTAACCTTCTCCATTCGGCATATATTTAAGATAGGTAGGTAGCTACATTTTTGTTTGTTTTTTCTTACTAGATGACACATTTCGTATCACATTCATTTCTTTTTCAATTAATAGATTGCCGAACAAGCGATGGAGTACTACTTTAATACAAAGAACGATTTTGAATTCATTAGCACAATTAATGATGGAATATTTATTTAGTTTTTTCGTTGCCGTCGTATTGTTTATCGTTATTTATGAATATTTTAAAATTCAAAATAACGTCAACATTTTGTTAATATGTGGACAAATGCGACGCGTAATTACAATCCCAGTCAATCATTTGCAATTACACGAAAGCCTCCAACAATGCGAATCATCTAGACGTAAAAATGCGTCAAATTTTCACGTCAAAAAATAATTTCTGAGCCGTTTCGACGCGTAAACAAAACTCGTCGGCAGGAAAATGAAATTTCGGTTTGTCAGGCGTTCTCTGTTTCAAGTCTCGAAATCCTACAATGATTATAAGTAATTTTAAATGCAAATGATAATTGTGCTACTCTCATCCCAGTGTTAATAGAATGAAGAAAGTAAACGCTCTTGGAATAAACCCCATGACTTCATTGTAAACGGTAAGCAGTCTAAAAATTAAAAGGGATAAGGCAAAGAAGTACTTCCTGAAAGTATGATTGAAAAATATATCACTTATAAACAGTTTTTATCGCTTGATTAGGCCCACGACCGACTACGACTTTAGTATTTAGAGTGACATATTACTAAATTTCAAATAATTTATAAATTATCTTTATATATAATCTTCATGCATATTTACTCAATGTCCGTCTGCCCGTCTGTCCCTCCTTTTATCTCTTGAACAGTTTATCAAAATATAGAAATGCTGTATACGCCATTTTGGTTCTGATAACTAGGAGACCATGGGAAAACTATTTTCGTTTACGGAAGTGTCACAGGTTCGACTCTAGGTGCCAATTATATCTTTCCATATGTTTACACATGAGTTTCGATTTTTCAAGGTGCAAGGTTTATTTCCTTCTTTCACAAATATACGTAAATATGAACCGAATTTCTCCGTTTTTGCTTTATTCGGCTGCTAAAACTAAAACATATCTTATTCTTTCGATGTTTAGATGTTACATTGAAGAGTTTTTCAGAAACACGGGTTTCTTTTCGACATTTTATAGCATTTTCGTTCTCTTTCCGGGTGTTTCCAAGGCGACCCGCATTGTTGCCTCTGCCTCTATCAAGCCTTCAAATACATAAACGAATGAATTAAGTTATTCGCTTCGCGCTTTCTATGAAGCATCGAAATTACAGTTGTAGTAATGACAAACTTAATTGATTGCAACTTTAATGATTAAAGATTATTATTATTCAGTAAACTGCGTGTGGGCAGTGGCCATTTTTAACGATTGACTCAAAGAAATAATCTTTCTTTATTTCAATACTGGAAGGTGACTTTTTTCGTATTGGCGAGACAATTAAAATTGCACACATATATTATAAAAACAAACAAGACATTCAAAATATCAGTTGTCTAATTTTATATGGAGAAATTGGCTATTATTCCTTTTAAACATGCAGATCTTTGATTTCGCAAAAGTTTTTGCGGGTACCACTAGTGCTATATAATTAGATATAAATAATTTTAAAAATATACATAATTTATTTTCTTGATCATTTCTTCTAAACAACTTCTTTATGAAGACGGAAAGTAAAAGATAATTTTTAATCTTGCTTTTTAAATAAAAATCACCCAACAATAAAACGCTTATTCTCATGGTTACTTGGTCATTCTGTCCGTAACGCTCAATATCTCAGCCGTTTCTTCAGTCAGTTCAACTAAATTTCGTAGGATTGCTAAACTATTATTTTATAATAAAATGGTTTAATTTGTTCTTATATTTTTTATCACAGAGCCCGTTTTAAACGGGCTAATTCATCTGGTTTGAAAATTAATTCCATCGAATTGCAACATTAATATCAGTAACAATGTGAAAGGAAATAACTATTATAGACCGGCTCCTAAAAACTTTTGCTCTTCTTACCATGTATAACATGGACCCTTTTTGGCTATTTTTCCTCAAAAAATTGCTATAAACGAAACATTTTGGTCATTCGTCCATTTGACCTATCGTTCGCCGTGGAAAAATTCTTTCCGCTGTCTCGCTGGATCGTTCTATCTCTTTCCTTCTGTCAGAGATCGACACGCACACACGAACGTTTTATACAATAGATATAAAAAAATATTCTTCTGTTATCCACCAGCCAAATCTCTCTCTCCCTTTCTCCTTCTTTCTACCTCACTCAGAATAGGGAAGAGGCAAAGATCTTCGTCTTGATGATATGCTGTCTTCCCTGAAAGGTCTTTCCAGCCTTCAATTCCGTGTCATATTTTATTCACAATTTATCGAGTTTGAGTGTTCGAGGACTTCTCTTCGGCCGCTATATCTTTAAAAATATTGATAAACAGCGAGTAGGTCAGCGGTAAAACAATTAAAACCTCTAATCGATCCTTATATTTCCTCCCTTCCATATTCACGTGCTTCGATTCCACAGACATCCTTCTTCTGTATCTAATCCATCGAAGGAAATCGATCAAATGAAACGAAGAGAGAGAGAAAGCACTAGGAGGAGAGAGTGCGAGCTATCCATTTCCACCATGACAACGATAGGAGCAGTAATCAACAACTTAGTAGCAACAAGTTGAATTTCCACACCGTTCCTCTTAACCCCGTCTCTTGAAAATTACTGCCGCCGAGGTTTTCCTAGCAGCCGCCAATCGAACGGAAGGATAGAAGAGCAGAGGAAGTGGAGAGTGTTAAATAAAAAGAACAAAGATCCCACACACGGAATAGTATGGCTATTCGCCGAGCTTTTAAAGAGAACAGTCGGCGGCGGCTAACCCATTGACCCGAGCCACTTAGCTCTCCGACACCCTCTGGCGGCAGAAGAGGGCAACTGCCGAGCAGAGAAAACGCAAGGACGCGATTCACTCTTTTGAGTGTTCTCTTTTTCTCTTTCTCTCTCTCTATCTATCTATCTCTCTCTCTCTCTCTCACTCCGTATCTCTCGATCTGCTCCGCTGCCATCCGAGAGAGGGTTGAGAGCGAAGAGTATGGCTTTCATCTCGACCAAAGAGGAGAAAGAGCAGGAAAGACATGGAGGAGGAGGGAGAAAGAGAGAAAAGTCCAGAGGGAGAAGGGGAGGAGAAGGGGGAGAAGAAGGGGGAGTGTAATTAACGTTCGAAATTAAAAGAGCTTTTTGAGGTTCAATTGGTGAGGGTCTCGATTTATGGGTTTATCGGAATGAGGTTCGTTTCGGACGCCGGGAAACGGCCTTCTTCTCTTTCCCTCGTTCTACACACTCTCTCTCTCTCTCTCTCTCTCTCTCTCTCTCTCTCTCTCTCTCTCTCTTCCTCACATCTTCATTCCCTCTGCTGGGAATTAAAGAATCAAAGGTGATAAGCGTGAAAGAATGTCTCTGACATTAATTTTAAATCTACAGTTGAGAAAATTAGTTTTACTTTATTTTGGTAAAAATATTTTCTTGAATTAATAATCGAGCATTTTACGTGCCGAAATTCTGGTAAAGATATTTCATGATCGTATAATTTGTAGCCCCAGTTTAATATGTTGTAGAAACATGAAAAGAATCAAAACGATGAGGTAATACCAGCTGAAGAGTTATTAATTTTGCTGCTCCTTCCGAGTGTTAATAATTGTTTACGACACCTATCGTTGAATTTACTAATATTAGGTTCATATTGTGATCAAGTTTGTCGTATACTAAGGTTGAAATTTTCGAATAAATATACCAAATATTGTTTCGTTCAAAATCCCTAAGGAATGAAAAAGCTTTTTATTTATCACACCCAGAAAGTTTATTGAACAAAAATTATTGCTTTATTGACACTAACCCTTTAGATTAAATTGAAATTTAACGGCGGTCAATGGAAGAAGCGCAATACAAGAGGTAATACTGATAAGAAGAGCTTAGGAACAATTTTGAAACGAGAAAAAAATTTGCTATGATCATGAATCTAACCCTGGTCTTCCGCTTGGCCGGCGGATATTCTACCACTGAACTATCGTAGCTGGTTAACCATTAACTACCGACACTTAGTTTTTTACGCTAATACCGTCTCACAGACTACTTCTTCTTCTCACATATCTCGGTGATAAAGCATGCTAAGAGCGTTAAAACTATTTTCCTATCTGGCATAATTCTTCCTCTAGCATGATTCTTGCATCCTTCTTTATGTTAAAAGTAAATATTAATAATCCGAACGTAGTCCATGCACCTCAAATTTTTCCTTGTCAAATACAGTTAAAAAAGTAATTACTGAAGGAGAAATTCCAAATAAGAAGAAATTTTGGTGAAAATAAATGCGGGAAAAGGCTGAAGGTTGAGAATTCTTCAAATCCGATTTCAATGTACGCTATCAAACTGTTGGAAAATTAACTTTTTCGCATCATTCTTGGAGTTTACGAAAGGTCATGCAATAGAAATACAGAGGCTTTGGTTAAATAATAAATCAATTATTTATTTATTTGCTCATCATGGGATTTTTATAATTGTTTGAAGTTTTAAAAAAGAAAACATTAAATGTTACATTTTTTACGATAAACGCAATCGCATTGAGAATTCGTTTGACAATAACGAATAGAAAATCCCAAACTGATCTGTATTAGTTTAATACTCGCACTTTTTTTGGTCGCAAAGCATTTATGAAAAATTGTGTGGAATATGTACGGTTCGAAAGAAATTGCAAAATATCAAAAGGACTCCTTGACTCGCTTTCTTGCATCTGATTGTATTTCCATAAACATTCCCACTGTGTTTCTAAAAATTACAGCCTATATTTTCCATTTTCTCAAATATTCCTCATCTTTCCTCAAATATATATCGTCAAGATAATATCTGATAAATGGGACCTTAATTCGCAATAAAAAATCTGGAAAATAAAGGCCTACATTTTTCTCTAATATCCTATGGAATCCCATGATCCAAAACTACCATTAAGTACCAAGGGTTCATACTTCATTTGTGTTTTCGTTACATAAAGTAGACATTAACGAAATAAAACACTTACTATCTATTTATTACTCACAAAACATTCATTTTATTTTTAAAATGCTAAAGGAAGTTATTACAAATAATGAAAAGTTAACTTTTGTATTATCGTATTTTTTTAGTGTTACAATCGCGACATGTAATTTCGGTTTTCTTTAGGACATGTTCTTTACACACCCATTTACTGCAAGACCATATGACCAAGGCAACTAACAGCATGGTTTCATAAGACGCAAGACACACTTATACGTATAACGGAAAATTGAACCCTCCCCTTCCTTCGTTATTCTAAATTAAAATAACTGTACTAATAACCTCATTAGTATCAATATCACTCTCTTTAATTCACGAGAGAGAAACATTTTTATAGGTTTGATTATGATCAAACAAGAACTGTACGATCATCCCCGTTCTTCCGGGTATTTTCAGGTTACGCACCAGCGGGCAGTGCTGCGAGATCGCAAAATATAAATTAGAATATGAAGGATTTGAGAGAAATATTAGTAACCACAAATCCATTTATTTGCGTAATGGGGAAATGTATTTATTCGTGTTGCTGGTAACTCCACGGTCGACGAGAACTCTTGCGTCGCTCCAGCCAACTCCCGGCTAGACACTGGAAATTCGGAAGTGCCTTTCCCTCAGCCCCTAGCCGTGTTCTATTTCTTCAGAGAAGACGGAAAACCCATATTTCAATTTTCACTCACGCATCTCCTACTACATCTCGTTCAATCAAAATGAGTCGCTTCATAAATTCGTTAAGTTTCTTCGCGCAAACGCCATCTTCTTTTTGGTTGTCAGGCAATTACTTCTCGTTTCGGCAGAAGTCCCTCACCGCCGCCATTCTGTAACTCTTCTCCATTTCCTCTTTTCGCTAGCGGCATAGAATTTCCACGTGTCGGATGGAAAGCAATCCATAGCCACAGCTTGTTCCTCGCTGAATTTTTCATATATAAGTAACGGTTTGCGATGCGAATCTGGAATGAGATAGGAAGCCTAGCGCTGAACTCGCGTCCTCAGACCGATGTTTTGAAAGGAAGCGACTTTTCCATCATTAATGAGAAAAAAATTCACTGCGATACCTGTTGATGGCTTGTTTTCAGAAACTCGTAGGATATTAATTCTACAGAGAGATTTTTATAAGAAAGTGTACTAAGAGAGTGAAAAGTAAAATAAGATATACTGTACTTATACTGTGCTCGAATAACAATCCTTCTGGTCTCCCTATTAAAATGACCTACTTCATGAATTAATGTGAATAATTTGAAGACGTTCCCTTTGATTTCGAATGGCATTCGAAGCGTCCCCTTCCAGTTCATAAATGGGCCATGGTTCAGGTTAAAGTTATGGTTTTGGATCCAGAAGTTTATTTTCTCTATTTGATTGACGCGTGAATAAGTGTATAATATTGTTCGTTTACATTTAAAAAGAGTTAACATCGAGATAAGATTTCGGAACTTAAGCTGTTAGACGTTAACCAAAAGAAAATTTATGCTTCCAATCAAGAAACATAACCTTTAAAATTCTTTTCAAATCCGAAATAAATGAGAATTTTTTAGGATTTGACAATGAAAATTGATTTTTGACCCCGCATTATTTCCGCGTTGGAGATCGACAAATAATTTACCATTCCCGTCATTTATGGACCAGCTAGAATTGTTAATTGACGACATAAATTTGTATATAGGGTGTCTCAATAGACAATCAACAGTTTAAATTTTTTTAAAATTATTCCAAGGCACAGAGGAGGCTCCGCCCCTGTGGCTTGCGGCCACCAAGCTCCACGCAGTCTCTTGGTTTGGTCGCCTCAACCTTACGCGACTCGATTTTAAATTCGTGTTCATTATGCATTAGCTTAGCTTACATTATTTTGTATTGTTTTTTATAGTGACGGGTGTGACAAAATCTATATATCTCTTCAAGTGATTTATTTATTTCTCCATTTGTTTGGAAATTACAGTTTCATGACATTTTCCCACCCATCATTTCTACAAGCAATTGTCGATCATTATTTTTTAAGATTAATTAATTTTTCACAAGGTTCGGATTTTTTTATTCTACTACTTTTATTAACGTTTATCTAAGATCCACATATGGAGCTCTATTAACGTTAATTTAATAACTCATTAATGCTCCCCCGTTATTATGGACTGGCAGTCACATTAGTATCTATATATTAAGTGCGTTTTGTCATTGTGTCAGAAAATACCGATGATACTTCACATCTATAATATGCGAAGGTCTCGGCTCACCGCACTGTGAAAATTTACCATTATCTTTTTGTCCCCGAATGTTAAGTCAGAAACGACTCCAATGCATTTTAATAAAGGACAACTCAACAGTTCAAATAGGAAAATACTTCACGCGTACATTGAAAATATCTTTTCGTTTGTAAATTTTACTGGGCGGTTTTAAGCAAATTATTATATCGACAATTATTATGATTAATTTCTCTCGATAATTAAGCAAGATATTTGACGCATGGCCGGTGCATTTATAGTGATTACAAAAATGTGTGAATTAAAAAAGCTACTTACTAAGTTCTTTCGTCGTCAAGGTAAACAAAACAAAAAGCTAATTAAAATATTCACGGTCGTATGTTCGTTTGCATTTCTTCCACGCCTTAGAAATGGCACTGCAGTAAACAAGCCTATCGTTCAAAATAAGCCATCATTAGTTTCCTTTCGATTAAAATGCATTCCAAATATACAAGATGTGTTCTCACAATTGATTTCAAATACAATATAAAAGTTCATGTCGTTGCCGGCCTTGGTAGAGGGGTGGTTAGCGTTAGCGGCTCCCAATGCTAGGGTCGCGGGTGCGAATCCTGCCGAGGGCATGACTGTATGTGTTCGCCTTTGTTAACGTTACTATGCTCATTGTAAAAGGCCGTTAACGGCTGTTTATCAGCTAACATAATATAAAATAAATAAAGAAATAAATAAATAGACGTTATTTTGCGAGATCACCAACAATGCCGTCGCCCTTGACGACGAAATTTTTCGTTTAAAATTATGCCAAATTTTCGTATTAATAACAAATTTGTGGAACGATTCTACGCGTATTCGAAATTCTATGGCTGGAAAATGAATGCCCGTTCTCTTAGGCTTCGTTTGGTGCAAGTCCCGTATTCATATACCAATTTTAAGTGATTTTAAAATCCTGGTGGCGAACACTTATACTATCTCCGACGGTCCAGCATTTAGGTTTTACCGGTTTCTATTACTACCATGATATGGCAGTATGGTAAAATTGCACGACAGTAATATTTCCTATCTAAATCTTCTTTTCAAATTAAGTTTTCCTACAATGGTTTGTATTAGATACTCGTATTTTTTTAATTTTAATGTATTAGGCAATATTTGGAACCAAAAAAGAACTACAAATGGTAAATATTCAAGAGAATTCTTTCCTTTCTGTGTTAGCACGGTTTGCACGTTTGCGCAGTTGCAGCACATTTTTCATTTGCATTTTAAAATCACTTAAAATTGATATATGAATACGGGACTTTAAACAAGATGATCCAAACAGAACTTATGATGCCTACTTTCCATTTAATCATTTATTTAATATTTATATTGGCTTTAAAAGCTTTGAAGTCATCGTGGCTATGTAGCTCTTTGTGATTCCAAATTTCATTAGCGTTACAAAATACTACAAATGAGGAGCTTGTTTCCAAAAGGTACGAAATCCACAGTGAACAATTTTTCAGGAAAAGCCAAAAATGTACTGCAGGTATAATTGCTGTTGTGTTTTGCTAACAGATGGTTTATGGGTTCCACACACCTATTCTGTTCTTTTCCTATACATATGAATTCAAATGATCTTCCTACTCAAATTAATAGATGCAAATATTCCTATTTGGTGACTTTTATTATACTCTTTTTATTAACTTCACCTGAGACATTCATGTATTCAAATCCGAAATATAAATGTATATTAATGAGTATGAATCAACAGTTGTACATGAAAAAAATATTAGGACGTCTCTCTATAAAAAATATTTAAACCGTTTTCACGTTTTGATATTTTAATTATATTTTTAAATTTCGATTGCTCACCTAGTGTCGCCAAGCGGCAGGAAATTGCAATACTAGTGAAAACAAACAGATCCATATTGTGTTTGATTGTAAGATCATGATTGTTGAAATTGGCTTTTTATAATCCCGGAAATGAAAAGAAATACTATCCATGAAACGGAAGAAGAAAGGCAAGTGAGATAAACGAGGCAAAAAGAATACTACAAGAAAAGAAAGGGAAACACCGGTGCAGAGAAAGAATAGACTTGAACGAATGAAAAGCAAAACAAGAACAGGAAGAGAAAATCAAAATAAAAAAATCTGATGTGGCCACCACAAGGGTTCTCCAAGTCTTTAATATTTCTAAAAATTCCAAATGGGTTAGATAATAATAAATATTTTAAGATACTGGAGAAAAGTTAATCTTTACAAAGAACAGATATAAACTCAAACTATAGTCTTCTGATATTGGATATAGCCACAAAGCTCCAACAATGAAGAGAAGAAAAAGGAGCGCTACTAAGACGTAACTAAGCGCAAATTGTTAATAGTCGTCGGTAGATGACGTGGTGGTGGCAGCTAAAAATATAAGATATCTCTTAAACAATGCATTATATGGAAAAATGTTTCAAACAAAGGTTGTAGAAAATTAAATTTCCTACAAACTTTATCCCAGTATATTTTTACAGATATCAAATATTTCAAAATAACGGATAAGTACCAAGAGTAAACACCCACTTCCGGTGGACCGATATTTACCAAAAATTAATCAGTTCTTATGACTTTTATAAAAATGTTAAATGTAAAATTTCGCGTAGACCTAATAATAGTTTTTGAGTTAGAGCACCAACAAAAAACTATCACACACACACACAGACATCATCGAGAAAATGGTCAAAACGTGTTCAGGGGACCTCAAAACGTGTATTTCCGTTAAAATCTCGAAGTCGATTTTTTTCATGAATACAATACTTTCTCCTATACTACGTATATGGATAAAGTATAAAGCGTCTGGAACGATTAGAAAAGTTCAAAGTAAGTTATAAATTTTGTGTAAACAAAGAAACAAAAGAACAACGAGAAGAACGTTTCGTTACGCTGAGGGAAAGTCAACCACAACGTTTGGCAGACGAAAGTAATCGTCTAAATAATTTAAGTTTAAATCGATCTCTATATCTTAACAATTAAATTCCTACTGACGAATATAGTAGTTTTACGACGGAGATTCACAAATTCGCCTATCAAATTTGTTGTGTTTGCAAGAAACAGTTATCAATTCCTATTTCTCATTATTGGTTTAAAGGAATAATAAGAGAGTTGATTTGCCTCAAGTATTGCCACTTGAACTTATAGAGCCAGACAAACCTTTCTTATGCAATCTGTGTAAAATGTTTTTGCAAATTAATCCAAAAGAACGCCCTTCAAGAGCTTATTGGAAAATATACCAGGTGAACTACATATTAAGTTTGTTAGCCGTAGAAATAAGATTGATTTCCCATGTAATTCCTTTTATAGAAATTATAAAATACGATGGCAGATTTGGAGAATATGGTTAAATGTTAGCTACAATATAGATTTCTATATTGAATAGAAATATTTGATGGAAATTTATACGTAACAATTTGGTCTCATTGTCATAATTATAAATTCATTTCACTATAAAGTATAAAATAAAAATATGTTGACTAAACAACAATTTTTCAGGGAATTTATAATGTAGTGAATAATTTAACATATGCCACACATTTTTAAAGAGATTCATGATTATATCTAATGAAAATTTTCCTTAAGATTCAGATATTTTCTGAAATCCAAAAATTATTTTATGCTTTTCAGTCCGCTTTATAAAAAAGAGTATAAATTAAACAAGTCTTTTTATATATTTTTATTCATTTATGAAGTTTCACTCCGAAAAATTACGTTTATGGCCTCAACTAATTCTTTTCTGAGATATTAGCTCGTATACCTAAAAGCGCCAAGCGGTCGTTTTTGCCGCTGATCGTATATTGTCCGATTAACGTCCTGTTTTAAGTTCTCGTGCTAAAAGTGTTTTTATTTCCAGTTATTGAGAATAGCCTTTATATGATGGGTGGAATCTATGCACACGTTTGCTAAACATTTGCACTTTACCCCATTATTATCTATTTACTCTTTCTTGTAACCCGTTCCGCTTACACCTTGCATGAAAATAACAGCTCGTACCGCAAACGCCTCTGCTTAAAATCCGACAAAATGCGCTGCCCTCGTTCGCAAGTCACGACATGTTCTGTTCTTTACCGCCGTCCACCCCTCCCCGCATGCCACGCAAAGTTTTCAGTTATGCTGAGAACTTGTGATACGTGGGGGCGGCTGCTCGGCAGTGACAAGCAATGGCCTGGCGACGCGGTATTATTCCTGAAGAGATGGTTTAGGCATTGCAAGACCTGTCAGAAAACGAGTCTGATGTTGATGGTCCTGACCCTGTGCCCTCTGCTTCTGATGGCGAAGATTTTCTTCCCAGCAGTAGTTCGAGTGAAAGTTCTGAGAGCAATAGCGGCGTGTTAGACGACGATGCAGAGATAGTAGCTTCTCAATGGGATCTCGCGCAGGATGACACAATTTTTTCAATCGCGGGGACGTCATCATACGGTTTCGCACATAGCGATTGTTTCAACTGCAGTCATACTGATCCTGTCCTTCGCATAGACATCGGACAAGGCCTGACTCAAGGAAGAGGACGTGGGCGAGGTAGAGGGTGGGGAAGGGGACGAGGAGGATAAGAACGCCGTGCTTGCGGAAGGGGAAGAACATGAGCCACAGCACTTGTGGTTGGAACGAGGTTGCTGGGAAGGGATGGTCAGACGGAGTTGATAGTGATACCCAGTGGCTGCAACACGACGGATAGACTAGCGGGTCAAAATCTGTTGAGAGATAACCCGGGATCATCACCGCACGCTAAACGCAACGTGAGGAATGATATCGTGGAAATACTTGGCGTCTGTTTATTGACTAATCCATTCTCCGACACATCAAACTCTGCACGGAGGCGAAGGCAAAATATTCATTTTTAAGCTGGCCGAAGATCTGCGCGAGGAGTACATAAGAACGTGAAAGAGAGGAACCCCACGTGCTCCCGAACCTACAGCACCTTCCACTCACGTTTCAAGAAATAGACAACAACACCAGTGCCAGATTTCAAAATGCAGAGGCAACGAAACTTGTGCGAGGTGATCGAGGTGCAACAGCTTTACCTGTGGTAAATGGACAACAAGATCTGACAAGGTGATAAAATGTGTTCTGTTCCAAAGTAATTAATTGTATTTCACAGGAATAAACAGTTATTACTACTATTATCGATCTTCAATATTAAATATTTTAAATTTTATTTTCGTGTTTGCCATATTTGTAATACTCAACCATTAAAACAACAATGTAGTTGGTACAAGTACTAACCTTATTTGTGTTTAATAAATTTCATAGCTGTCATAAAGCGATATTTACAAAAAAAACGTTATTGAATGTGAACGAATGCATCTAAACCCAAGAACCCACAAAAAAACCAAGTAGTCAGAATAACCACTTCCAGAGTTTTTTGGTTTACAGAGAGGTCCTACGCTTCTAGTGTTAAATCTATAATAATGGCGTGTGCGGATCGAATCATGGGAAGCGCTGATATTTGCACGTTCGTATTTTAGAGCCTAAAAAGTTTGCAAACATGCAGAAAGTGACTTGACTTGTAGAAATCAACTGTAACCATTGCAGTTGCAACAAATGTTGGAAACCGGTAGAGAGGTTCAATCTTACTATAGAGGAGGTTTACGAAAAAGAGCCCCGTTTTCCAGCGCTGTTGCAAAACCACCGCCGAAAAGTGGATCGGAAGCAGACGACGAGTGCAAAATCGATCGGGCGATTGCAATATAATTCCTCCCCCTCCCACCCCAACGCCCACACACTCACCTTACCCCACCCTACTCCACCCCCACCCACAGCCTCAGTATCCCCGCGATCGATCTCGCTCCGAAACGCTTATTTCGATCGATAGATCGCGAAAGAAGGAATCCAGCGATTCGAGTTGTTTACTCGAGTGCCGAAGCAAAAAGGGAAATTAAGTAACACGTGGTCGCCGTCATCGTCCTCGCGTAGCGCCTTTAGGCTCGTCTTCCTCTTCATACCAAGACGCTTCGATAACAAAAACCTTTCCTTCGGGGACGCTCTCCCCCACCTCTCCCCTCCCCCTCCTTTCGTCCCCACTTCTTCCCTCCCGCTCCTTTCGTTCCCACCCACCCCTTCCCCTCCTCTCCTCCCAACCCACCCCTTCTCCTCTTGCCCCACCTCTCCCCTCCCCGTCCTCTGGTCCCCACCCACCCCCTGCCATCACACCCACACCGCCACTCACGCGCGGCTTATCTTCCGCTGCAACTCTGTTTTCAAGAAGGGAATCTCACCGAGGGGCAAAACTACTCGGTCCGCATTCCACGACACTAGAGGAGGCAACTACGCAGTGGGTGGAAACACGCGAAGGCTCTCAAAGCCCCCCGCGCCCCATGCCCCTCTCTATCGCCCCCCTCCTCCCACTCCGCGCGCCCCTTTGCTCCCCTCGCCGAATTCCCCTCCATCTCCACGCCCTCTCCTTGCAAGTCTTCTTATTCTCTTCCTCCACTCTCGCACTCTCCTCCTCCGAAAACCCTTCCGCACCACGACGCCCCCTTCTACCCTCCCCCTTCCTCCCTCCCCCACAGCATCCTCTCGAACGCCCCAAAGGACGACGCCTATACGCTCTCCTCGAGGAAACTTCGCAAAGAGATCTTTGAACAAAAAGCTCTTAACGCTTCCGTTGAGGACCCTCCATTGCCTTATCCTTACACACTATAAACTGCCGAGTAGTAACCGGATTCGCGATTCCTCATCCGGCAGCCGCAATGCGTTTCAAACGAAATATGTACATGTAAAAGACTTCGACGTCTTGAACATACGTGCTTTGCTACACGGTTAGAGATTATCGTTCGGATATTCCAAGAGGGCGCCGGGAGGGTGAGGGAGGAGGGTAGGGGAGGAGGGAGGGGGAGGAGGGGGTGAGAGGGGGGGAGGGAAGTGGAGGAGGGAAGGGGGGAGGGAAGTGGAGGAGGGAAGGGGAGGGGGGAAGGGGGGAGAGTAGAAAAGAGGGAGACGGGGAGGAGGGAGATTGGAGGGAGAGAGGAGATGCGGTTTGCCTCAAATCTTCCCTATCATTCGGAAGATTTACAATCAAAAGTCTTCTTATTGCATTAGACGGTTTAAATGTCGCCAAGAATCATAGGAAAACCCTCGTAAAGATACTTGATTTGTTTATTAATTTTGGAAGAGCAATTTGAATTTTTTGGAAATTGCGCGAAATATCTCTGATAAGAAAGCATTTTAATATTGAAAGAATAAATGCGTTTTAATCTATTACAGAACTGTGCATGTGTCGGCAGTGGGATATAAAATTCTCCATTACCAAGGAGAAACTATCTATGATCTTATTTTTATAAATATGGAAAAACAATAGTAGGAAATATTACATAACGCCGCAAAGCAAACGATGGTTTTATGGAAGAAATTAAATTGCATTATGGAATCCCTGTGCAGTGCTACTAATTGTAATTATAATCAGTCCACAAGTGAAGATAAGATAATGTAAACAAGTCAAGTAGAAAGCCTGTGCTAAGTAGGCCCAAAAAATTAAAAAAAAAACATATTTGAAAGTTATTTTGCGATATCCTATAATGTCAACTCCACTTTTACGCGGTAGAAGAATACGATCATCTCGAATATTAAAAAAGAACCCTTTTGAAAAGTAAATAAGAGATATAAATGCGGTTTCCAATCGAGAGTGGTTTCATTTGAACGTCAACAAAATTTGTTGCAATTACTCTTCAGAGATATTTGGCGGCAACGATGAAATACTTTTGGAAAAAGTTCATCATTCTATAAATAGAAACAATAAATACTAATATGTGGAATTAACAACACGTGGGCGTAAAATGAAGAGAGCGAGGACTTCCTGTGTGGAAATTAGAAAACAACTGAGAAAGCTAGCGGAAAAATTATTAATCGGTAAGAACAGCGATAAACATCGGACAAAATACCAAAATATCACTCAACCTGACGTTATACTCGAACTTCTGCTCAAAAGTTACTCAGAAAAGAATGAATTTAATAATATCCGCTCTTAATTTATGAATCAATAACAACAAACAATCAGAATTTAATGCAGCTCAATTTAATGGATTTTGCTGGACGAAATTAACGAAGGCGAACGAATCGCTTATTCAACTCTTTGAAAATAGAAAAGAAGATCTGTGTTTCGATGCTCGATGTCATCGTCGGGTAACTACGTACGTCATCTCCGTACCTCCAGCCGCTGTTTTACTCGCTGAATCCTGACACTGAATACTAAAACGTAAAATATTAATTACGTATTGTACAATCCAAGTGTATTCATTAATATTTTTTTAATTCAATGGTGTCTTTACTCAGAATAAATAATGAACTGCAATGCCGACGTGAAAATCTAGGTTAGGCAAACATGGCGTCGGTTGGAATGACCCGTGGGCGTGAAGGAACGAGTAGCAAGGATTCGGCGAAACGTCTCCGAACGAAGGGCCTTGCAGGCGAATAAGACTATTGGAGGAACGAAATAATACTCGCGAACTCTCATCTAAAAAATGAGCCGAGATTAAAAAGTAATTTTAATGTTCGTTAAAAATAATAATAACTCTCAAGCTTTCAGCATATTAAATTAAATTAAATAATTATTCCTTATAATTACCAGCAGAATAATAAAAAGATATCCATTAGAAATGAAATTTCAAAGATCACAGAGGTAAGGAATAATAATAATTACAATATTAAAGAGAGCCTAGGATGATTTGTGCTTATGTGAAAGCCTTATCTGAAAACAAACGATAAGAATTTTGCGGGGACGAATATCAGCTGGAAATGTAAATTTGCCAGTTGCAAGATAAAGACAAATGACGCTCGGAAAGCTGCACATACATATAAAATACAGAATAGCACTCTATGTATTTTTGTTTAGTCCCCGATATTACTACTAAGAGTGGCCGAATACTTATTCCCTAAATAAATCTCTTATTTCTTCCGCACTATGGCTCTAATACATTTATTTTCACAATGATATTACAAGCTAAAGTAATTATAATTGTTTGCATTTATTATTTCAATTCGGGGATTTCTCAGAATTTTCGGGTTTTCCTCAATTATCTCAATTATAAACAGCTGCATCTTCCATTTACATAATACGGTGATATATGTGACCTAAGACACTTCAAGAAGGAGTAGAGATCGGAATTTTGGCGTGATGATAGGCCATTGGGCGCAACCAACGGGAAACTTCCAATGTTCCAAAATACGTATATTGATGTGCCGCAGTTACGTTCTGGAAAAGTAAAAACATAGAAGTAGGTTTCGAGTATAAAATAGATGAAATAAATATTCAAGCAGCCGAGTATGTGAAATATTTAGGAGTAACCATTTCTCGAGATCTTTCATGGGAAATGCACGTTCGTCGAGTTATAGGTGCGGCCAACAATAAACTGGCTTTCATAGGTAGGATAGTACGGAACACTACAGAAAAAGTACGCGAAACACTTATCACTGGTTAGACCACAAGTGGAATACGCCTCATGCATATGGGATCCGTACGAGAAGGGACATATAATTCAATTAGAAAGAGTGCAGCGAAGAGAAGCCAGATTCGTAAAACAAAAGTACGAACATAAGGAAAGCGGCACCTCATTATTGAGGGATTTGAACTGGGTACCACTGAAGGATCCTAGATTGAACTCAAGGTTTCGGCTTCTGGAGAAATATAGATCGGATTGTCTAAAAGACGAGGTTGTAGGAATAATTGAAGCACCAACGTATATAGGTAGAAACGACCGTGACGATAAGATAAGGGAGATCGATTGTAGGAAGGAGCGTTATCTAGGCTTGTTCTTTCCGAGGACAATACGAGATCACGATATAAAATGTCAACTTGCGATAGACAATCTTTAGATCGGTTATGGTGCATTGCACCCCCTGCCACCCACCACTTAGGTGAATTTCAGGGTAACATGTAGATGTATTCCAAAAGGCATTTGTTATTTCGTTTTAGGATAATATATATTGGTAATTTTTAATTTACTAAACAGCCAACATTAGTGCAACTCACATTTTTTCCGTACCTGTCGTCATTATCACAGATTTAGCAACATTTACATTGACTGTGCTATTAGTTGGTGTGTCTAAGAAAACTGAAGTTTCGTCAGCATTGTATATTTCACTCGAAAGCCAATTATTGGTTTTTGTAAGTCCAATTAGTACATGTTTTTGATAAGCAATACGTTTTCACGGAACGTATTTTGTGTCTATTTCGAACACACGTATTTAGTATAAGTATAGGTATAATTTCGTTAGTTCATTGAAATGATATTACAAATTTTGGTTTGAGAAAAAAGCAGAATTTTTATAATGAATTTTTTAAAAATAATACTCTTTAATTGAAATTCGGATCGTAAATTTGCAATGAAAATTGTCAGTTGACACAATTGTTTTCATGTGTTTAATTTGTTTAAAACACATCGATTAAACGCGTAACCATACTTAGTACGGTTCTACGACAACTCGTAGCTGTCAGTTTGTCGTGCGTCAATTCGTTGCCCGAAAAATACGAGACACCATGACCGGTGTAAAGCATGACACATTTCTACAGGTAAATTTTTCTTTATATTTAGTTAATACCAGGATGAGCCTCAATTCTCTTTGCGAATTACGCAAGGCGAGACACATTGGATGGTGTATGGCACGGATTGACTCACATCTCAACCCATTCAACCCAACAAGTGTTTACCCCTATCGTTCACCATTCACGGTATCTCGCCTCCCAATTTGTCTCGATGCGAATTTTTCGAGCGATGAATTGACGGTATACCACTTCTTAATCGAATTTAAAACGACTCTCGATTTTCGCAAGCTGATATTTGGAAAAAGCCTCGTCTTGGATTCGGGTAATGGGGGTATGTATTAAATTCATGTTAAATTACTTTGAAAGAGAGCGTTTTGAGCCGTCTGACGTCGTTGAACACCTTTGAAGGGACCATGAACAAAACCCCAAGTATTCTTAAAATAAATTCACTTTTATCCATTTAAAACAGAATTATCAATTTTACTGATATAATAGGTTAACACGTTGAGTGCTGAGGACTGTTCGAGGGGTTCTTCTGATCCCGGTACAATACCTAAGGACCACTCAAGCGGTCTGCGCTCACCACTGCATCCTTGTTGTGGTAGGGGGCGTAGGTAAATGTTTTAACCTGCCCAAGCAAGCGTCTCGAGGCATCAGCTGTGCTCCCACCATCACAGCTGTGTGCTTAGTTTTCAATTCGTTCTAACACCTTGATTTCGGTTAGTTTTTTCAAATATTTGAACCCGTCTTCTTAGAACAAGGTAAAATTGAATATTCTTGTCGTTCACATTATATCGTATATATTTAAACTATATTCTTGATAAAAAATGACATTTTAAAATATTGTAAAATATTTTATTGTGTCGAAATATCGAAATAAATATTCATTTGAAAATAAATTATTTTTAAAATTTTATGGTGATATAAGTATTTCAAAATTAAATACTTTTTCGTAAATATATGTGTGAAACCGTTAAGTTTAGAAAAAATAGGTAAAATATTCGCGTTTAAGTAATGTGTAATGCAGGTCCGAGAATAACCAATACCTGAGGGACGCTTGAACGATCCTCAATAAAAGTTAATATTATAAACATTTAATAAAAACATCAATAAAAAGGATTCATACATAACGCTTTTGGGGAGTTTACTTCCGAAATAAGAAAAAAATTTGTCAAGTATCGGCGTAGGTTGAAAATTATCTTCAGCACTTAACGTGTTAAAAAGCAACACAATAATAAAATTGTTCCATAAAATACGATAAATTCCTTAAAATTATTTTTATATGTCCAAAATAACGATATTTTATCTCTTGAAGTAAAGTTTAAGCGCAAATAAAAGAAGAGCTTTCATACAAACACACAAACATAAATTGTAATTGATGGGCGCAAAGCAGCACAGTTGTTGCTGCGTTTTGGATGCAATACCTGCAGCAGAAATTCCCAATTCATTAGAACAGAACAGTAGTTGCCAACCTGGGGGCCTCGGCACATTGGGGTGCCGCGAAAAACCTAATTCAGTAAATAAATAGCAATTTGGATATGCTGATAGGTAACTAGGCCAACAATTCTTTCTCTAATAAATTGATAATGGTGTAGTAACAACTAATGTCCAAATGTTTTAATGCTCGTATATTAAATTAGAAAAACATTGTTTCAGAAGTAGGGTGCCGCGAAACTTTGTTTATCTTTGGAAGAGTGCAGCGCTTACGAAAATGTTGGGAACCACTGCCATAGAAACTCAATCCGTGCAAAGAGCATATCTAGAACGAAGGAATAGATTGGTTTGGCATTCGAGGCACGATCACAAATTAAATTTTTAATCTTATTCTACGAGTGTGAGGAGACTTGGGTGTCTAAATGCTAGATTTTATGCGCATGAATTGTAACGTTTACAAGGTGATGCCTAAACACCCATATTACTACCCGATATTTGAACGGGAAACTCAAGATCGGACTGGAATTAACGGAAGTTCTATATGCTTAAGTCACACTATAAACTTTGCTCCAACCTCTAATCATTTCAATGTTACGATTTTTTCGGAAATATTTAGCTATACGGATTAGAATACATACCATTTCGTCATCGAAATCACAGTTCGATCCAAGAAGAACGAACAAGTTTCTTCAGTTGTTGAAGAAGAAATTCAAGATGATCGCTAATAATACCGTAACTTTTCTTTCTTAGCAAAAGATCGATTCTTGGAATTTCTAATATTTTCGATTGGTTAGGGGGAGCAACTCCTTTCCGCATTCCATTTCCGCCCTCTCCGGAACGCGACAATCACACGACCAGGAGTCTCTTACTTAGGGCATCGACTTCTCTTTTTTTGGCGCGATCGAGAACCGAAATCGGATAAAAACAGAACTTCTCCCGTAGCCAGCCAACCCCTTCGCATCGCGCGTGACGAATGAAAAATAAAACAAACCGCGAGGCCGTCCTTCCCTCTCTTCTCCCCCACTCCTCTTCCCTTCCCCCTCCTCGACCGCACTGCAATGCCCGATCGATGAGACCTGGGGCGTGAGAAGCCGCGAACTACACAATGCATCGGAGATTGGAATTTCCTCCGGGGCGCCACGGCTCATCTTCACCCTATTCATGGAGTCCTAGTTACTTTTATGTCTCTCCCTCCTCCGTGTCTTAAAGCGCCACGCTCCTCCAAGGCGAGTAAATTACTTCTGGGCGGTTCAATTGATTTCCTGCTCTCGCGGCGCGCGGTGGGAAGAATCCGCTCGAGGGCCATGAGGGGGCCTTCCCCTCGCACCACAGGACTTCCAATTAGTTCGTAATTGTGATGCGCGCTATGAAAATAGAGCCTCCGGAAGTTTAACTAACTCCGTACCTTTCTTAGCTTTCATCGCAGAGTTCCACGATGTGAGATTTTAAAAATTCCACATTAGATTACTCTATTTTCTTATGGCGTGTTCACGTTCAGGGGAACGGTCATTATAAACCAAAATTAATTGGAATTATGAACTGTACGTAGATGCAAAAAATCTCTATTTTTAATAACTGAATGGAGGTCACCAATTCATTTAGCAACTTCATAACGAGATGAAAAATGTTCTTTATAATGTGCCGTCCAGTTAGTAAACTGGGAAATAAAGTCCGATTTGATGTCAAAGGGAAAGTCGAACATCTCCCGAGTTAATGAAACGAGAAATATTTCAATCGTATTTATTCACCGAGAAAATTTTTATCGACAATTTTCCTAAATAGATTGATCGAATGCGGCAGCAAGACTCTGAGATTGACGGACGAGATAGAAAAACAAACTTCAACAAAAATGAAATACTTGAGAAAATATTTTCGTTTCTCGACACCTTATTACGACAATTAAATGAAAATTAAAAGGTATAAATTTGAAATCGGTTTAGCTGACAAATTTCCGAAAGAGGCAAACGACGTGAGTATATCAATTGATATTGATTGGAGATTGCGTGTTACATGCGCGAATGAAGGGAACTCTGTGTTCCTAAGATATCGAATTTATAAAAAACCTCCATTTTTTAGTGAAATACTTTTTATTTTGCAGATAAATAAGCATCAAGCACGTATTACGAAGGCTAACGGCCTTCACTGGATTTGCTTGCGGTCTACTTGGGAAATTTTCTATAATCCGATTATACAGTATTTTTGAACAGTCTAGCTAGTATTATGTACTTCTAACTGGGCGCACTTTGATGGATGATCGACGTTAGGACAAATTAAAGTCCAGTAAACCCTCATTTGCATGAACTCGGCTAACACGAACGCTCGGTTTACACGAACAAATATTTTCCCCGGCACTGAATGTATAGATTAATTTATGCGAGTTAGTTGGTTAACATGAAATTCTCCTAAGACGAACTCCGAGCAAAATTTGCGAACCAAGAACTCAAGTAATCGGTTAACACGAAACATGTGTGTCAGTGAAATGTATTTTACAGCCGTATGACTTTATTTCCCGCGTGTAGAGGGGTTGTTGGTGTAAAAAGTTCAACACGCGAAAGCTATGGGATTCTATAATCGGAGATTCAGCAACTGTCCTCATTTCTGACTCTATCTTTCTTGAACCTTCAGTCGCTTTTCATCTTTCATGAATGCCTCAAATAGGCGAAGACGATATTAAAGCGGACGCTTTCGCTGTGTTAACATAGGTATTCGCAATTCTTGCGATAATGTTTTCAGTCTAACAGATCACCGAGGTAGAAAATAAGAGAATTATTTTGCCTGATATCACCATTCACAATGAGCAACGGTATGCCTTGATGCGATATAAATTCTAATGAGGAAGTACGACTGCTAAATGCTCAAATTCGCAAGATGCTGAGAGGTTACTGCAGCATTTACCACGAGAACATGGCTGTGCAAAGACAAGTGTTTTTCTCTCACTCCAAAATGCGAGTAAGCTTTTGAGTGTCATCAAAGGAAATATAGGTTTTATATTTGATTTTTTCCCCTAAGAAAAAAATCGCAGACGAGGTAATTCAAACATTGTCCTATGTTTTTTGCCACGCAAAATGACATATTTAGCAGGATGAATATGGCTCGACCAATAGTATTGCTTCGTGATGGTGAAAGAAGAAAACGTCCACGTCTTCCCATGTTTGAGAATAGTTTTGTGTGTAAACATTAAATCATATATTAAATGAATAGCACAAGCTGCCAAAGAAGCCAAACTTCAATTACACTGGCAGAAAAATGAAAATACTAGGTGTTGGAAGGGTTTTTTTTTTCGAAAAGTAGAATTCCGAAAAAATATTAAACTCCAAAATTGACACTATCCACAATTGTGAAAAATAAAGAGACGTTTGAACAAGCTGTGTCTGCGGGGTCAACCACTAAAAAGAAAAAACATAGGTGATTCAGATTTAGTAAGAGTCAGTTAATACACACCTATTTACAACATTTGACATCAATGTGAACATTTTAAACTTGCAGATAATTGAGATTCACATCAAATTTAATGTTACGTTAATTTGAATATTACTCCAAATCGTGCATTTGTGGTGTTATTAATGATAATGTATTTAACACGTATAGGGTATATGTATTTACATATATTTTAGCAGAAAATTGTAATATTTTTTCAACTTTTCATATACAGTTCGGTTGTCGCCAACTCGGTTAACCCTTTCTCTGCTGCGCTCTAGTAGGTATACTCGAGCAGCTGGAAATGGCCCCTCCTTGATGAGCTCGAGACTCGAGCACGAATTGGTATACTTATTTCTATCATCAATCTTTTTAATTTCCTCTAAATTCTCTAATTTAAACGCTTTCTTTTATATTTAAGTATATATTTTCTTGCACGAGTCATCTTATTTTTAAATAGTTTGATTGAAATATATTGTTTTTCATTATTTTTATATCCGTTTCTACAAAAATGGCGGGCGTTAGTATCGTTGGCGATATTTTGAAGGTTACGGATGAAAAAGAGTAGTCTTTTTATTCAGGAATATTGGTCAAGTGATCCATTGCTTCAAACCCATATTTTTCAACAAATGAGGTTTAGAGATCGATATCCTGTTTTTTATTAGTAAAACAACGCGACAAATTAAAAAACAGTATTTAATAAATGAGTGAATAAATTTAAAAACAAGAGTTGCGCATAACAGAGGGCAGCTTAAATACAAGTATAAGCATGTAAATAATAAATAAACACTATGAATGAAAGTGGGAGCTGATGAGCCAGAATTAGCCCAGCACTGGGATGACTGCAGGTTACATACCATCGTTGCAGCGAATGGGTTAACCCGAACATACGGTTTGGTTCTCCATTGGAGTTAGTGTTAACGACAGTTTACCGTATAGTAAATCAGTCTATCGAATTATTTCGTTATAATCAGTTCAAAATAGCTCACGATTATTAAAAAAATAATTCAACGCCTCTCTTCTTTCTCTCCCTATAGGTACCTACTTCCACCTCCTTATGTCTCTGCTCCTCGTATAGCAAACAAACTCCATCAGCTACTCACGCCGTTCACTAAGTTTCTGCGTCTGCCTTCGTCGCTCACTTTCACCGATCACTTCCATTTCGCCTTTCTCTCGTCTCTCTCTCTCATTCTCTCGTCTCCCTCTCATTCTCTCTCCTTCATCCACGCCCTGCTTTTCCACCCTTCTTCTCTGCTATACACATTTTCTCCATTTCTAAAAGTTCTTATCCTTAAAAATGCTCGGAATTTCTCCCATCTCATACAACTCGTACAATAAAAAAGTAAGCGGCACCAAAATACTCGTAAGAGATGGAGGAAAAAATATTTCGTCTGAAGCATTGCGAATTATTAGCTAAGTTGAAGATAATTTTCCGCTATTATAGTCAACCTAGAATTAAAATCACCAATTATTTCATCAAAGAAAGAATTTTTAAAACCATTATGAAAGGGGTCGGCAACCTATGGCGCGCATGCCAAAGGTGGCACGCGAGATGATTTCGAGTGACAGGCGAAGGAAGAAATGATAAAGATGATAAGTAATTTATACGTATTTTATATATTTATTAAAAGTATGTTTTACCCATAATAAAATTATTTTCGGAAATGTATCTAACTCACGCGATGTTTTATATCTACACTTTCTATTCTACATCTACATGTTACCCTGCAATTCACCTAATTGGTGGGTGGCAGGGGGTGCAATGCACCAAAACCTACCTAAAGATTGTCTATTGCAGGTTGAAATTTTCTATTGTGATCTCGTATTGTCCTCGGAAAGAACAAGCCTAGATAACGCTCCTTCCTACAATCGATCTCCCTTATCTTATCGTCACGGTCGTTTCTACCTATATACGTTGGTGCTTCAATTATTCCTACAACCTCGTCTTTTAGACAATCCGATCTATATTTCTCCAGAAGCCGAAACCTTGAGTTCAATCTAGGATCCTTCAGTGGTACCCAGTTCAAATCCCTCAATAATGAGGTGCCGCTTTCCTTATGTTCGTACTTTTGTTTTACGAATCTGGCTTCTCTTCGCTGTACTCTTTCTAATTGAATTATATGTCCCTTCTCGTACGGATCCCATATGCGTGAGGCGTATTCCACTTGTGGTCTAACCAGTGATAAGTAACATGTTTCACGTACTTTTTCTGTAGTGTTCCGTATGAAAGCCAGTTTATTGTTGGCCGCACCTATAACTCGACGAACGTGCATTTCCCATGAAAGATCTCGAGAAATGGTTACTCCTAAATATTTCACATACTCGGCTGCTTGAATATTAATTCCATCTATTTTATACTCGAAACCTACTTCTATGTTCTTACTTTTCCAGAACGTAACTGTGGCACATTTAGTGTAATTGATTTCAATTTGCCATTCTTTGCACCACGTTGAAATGGCTCTTAAGTCTTCACGCAGCGACTGATAGTTCTCCTGGTATTTTATTTCTGCATATAGAACGGTATTATCGGGGAAACGTCTAATTTTACTACGAAATACTTCTGTAGTCCATGTGCCTGCCGTTTCGTACATTATCTCACAGTCTTCATGAACAACAAACACAAAATACGGATAGGTAAAAGTATGTTCATAACTTTTGCAATTTGATCCTTCTTTAAGTATGGCGAGGGTGATTAAATAACACAAAATGAGTAAGAGGGAGTTGTTGGTGACAAAAAAGTCGTTAATAATAGTGGGACTTCTCACATTGCTGAGTTTTGTGAATATTTTTGCGATGTTTTATGCTAAATAAAGTCCTAAATAGGAGGGTTCTTTTGACAAACTGTCTTCTCCTAAGAAAAAAGAATATGATCGTTCTAATCATTCTTCTTGAACAGATAAATTCTCATTTATTTAACAAATCGGTCTGTGTTTTCTGTTGTAGATGTGTAGTATGACGCACATCAAGTGTTTGCCGACATTTTCAAACGAAGAACGAAAAATTCCTCTCTGACGGAAAGGAGAAGAATAAAACAATAAGGAAGACTGTAGGGATTTGAGAAACAAGGCAGATTCTCAAAGCTTAAATATGAGTAAAAATCAAGCCAGAGAAAGAAGTTACAGAATTGCCTATTGCATTGCAAAGAGCGGAAATATATAAAGGAGGCTTTACGGAGATTTATTTAAAAGTTTTGTTTAATTGTTTCCTAAATGGAGATGCGATCATGGCCAAAATTAAATATCTGCTTCTGACATAACAGTCGCAAGATACATTTGCAAAATTGGAGAAAATATTAACTAACAACAGAAACGGAACCGTCTTGGTAAAACGCGGGGCCCGTTTCAATGTTGCAAACAAGGGGCTTCTTACGGTTCAAGGATTTGTAATGGTAAATTTAAATAAATAAAGCAACTATTTCCTTTATTATGAGAGTGTTGGATATTTATTCCGATTTTCAATAAATTTGAATCGCATGTACAATAAATGTATTTTCTAGAGCGCTGGGCCTCTTGTTAGCGCAGTCGCACCGATGGCACCGCCATCAAGTCGACCCTGAGCAGACAACTGCATTACCCGAAACATTAGTGTACGGCATTGCACTTGATGAGATCGTGAATGTAAACGATGTTCCATTTCCACCAATTTTTTAAGATAAACTTGGAGAGGAACTTTGTAGAATAAAACCGATGAATGGCACAACTAACGTGGGAGATATCGGTGGAACCTAATAGAAAACATTTCAAAGAAGGGTATGACCCAAGAAAACGAGCATCGCAACAGATGGTGCTCCTGCCACAGTTGTAAAGTAGAGGGGATTAATAAAGGTACATACTAGAAGATGAAATCGCTCTCACGACAGCCGAATTTAACTGCATCATTCATCAAGAGAAACTCTGGGTAAAAGTTTCTAATTCAGATCTTAATGGTTCATTGACTACCTACTGTACTGCGAATTGTGAATTTTCTTATTGCTCGATCAACTCTCAGTCACTGACAGTTTCGAGGATTGTTAGAACAAATGGTCAGCGACTACAACGACATTATACTTCACAACATGCTTCTTGTGGCTAAGTAAGTCGTGGGAAGATTTTGATGCTGTTTTTAACTGACATCACATCTCAGCTAAACGAAATTTACTTATGTCTCCAAGGTGCTGTACATATGGGCCCTGGACTTCGATGAACCTAGAAGGCGTTTGTTGCAAAATCAGCAGTTTTTTCACGAGATATTCGTATCTCGACTTTCCATTACTTCTAACACCTTCAAGAGCTATCGACACGTTAGGCGGTCAGTTTAAATGACATGGCCAATGTTTTATTTTCTAATTAAACTTGATCATCTAAAAGAGAGCGATTTGGAATTGCCTTTGTTCCAATGCGTGGGTGATGACGATTTCAAAATGAACTTAACAGAATTAAGTAGTTTGGATTCCTGGGCATCAAGTTCTGAAATTTTCGGATTGCTATTGAAGTTACCGAGAGCCTCTATTTTGACCTGCTGGACATCCCTGCCCGTGAAAAAGAACTCCATGAAGAAAGTAACATTTGCAATGCATTGGATCCACATACGTGTGTGAACAGGTATTTCCATATATGAATTAAGGGTTATTCCGCTCTCTGTGCCGGCTAACAATTGATCGCTCAGAAGTCTGTATATAGCTTAAAATAGGAATCATATCAAATTACGCGCCAGAAATCGAAAAACGCCAGAAGGATTTATTTCAAATACACATTTTTGTCAAATTACAAGATGAAAATTTCATTCTTAGACATTCTGAAATTTAAAATATATTACAGGAACCCGAGAGCGTACACTGACGAGATTTGGAACGCCACTTGTGATAGATTGTCGAACCCTGCATTAAGACATGCATACATCAACTCTTCCATTTAAAATTAATCAGGAGAGCAGTTAAATAAATTCGCTTAGTCATCACACAATAACTCGGCCGCCGAATGGAAACGGCAACTTAATTAAAACGGAAAATTAGACAAACACGCACGCACACGTCGATATTCTATCGTCGATCCGTGAAGACAAAATCCCCAAAAGTATGACTCCGAAGTAAAAAAAATGTTAACATGACCGCGCAATACGTGACGGAACGGAAACAAAAATTATGCGGCGTATCTATGAGTAGGGGTTTTTCCCCCGCGGTCGAATTTCGCACCGGTCCATTACTCCGCGACCCTCTTTTTTCCCTCTCTCTCTCTCCTGCCCTTCGCCTTCCACCTTCCTAATCCCCTGAACCCTTCTCACCCACCACCACCCTTAATTCTCGCTTTGTGATAGCACGAAGCACGTCTGTGCCGTGGAGGCGAGCGGAGCTGGAGGACTGCGAGGGAGAAAGAGAGAGAGGGGGAGAGAGAGAGAGGGAGGGAGAGAAGGAGAGAGGGAGAGAGGGAAGGAGGGAGAGAGGGAAGGAGGGAGAGAGGGAAGGAGGGAGTTAGGGAGGGAGAGAGAGAGGGAGAGAGGGAGGGTGAGAAGGAGGGAGAGAGGGAGGGAGAGAGAGAGGGAGGGAGAGAGAGAGAGGGAAGGAGAGAGGGAGGGAGAGAGGGAGGGAGAGTGAGGGAGAGTGAGGGAGAGAGAATGAATGAGGGAGAGGGAGGTAGATGGGGTAGAGTCAGGGAGAGGGAGGGAGAGAGTAGGAGACTAAGGGAGAGAGACCTTTAGAGTTTCGTCCCCCATTCTGCAGGGCCCGACCAAGGTCGGAATGATAAGGAAGGGGGTCGCATGGCCCATAAAGAGAGGAAACTCTTTTGCTCAATTTTGTATCCTAGCGCTAGGGAAGGGAGAGGTAGGAATGAGAGAGAGAGGAGAGAGAAAGTGAGAGAGGTGGAGAAAGAGATGGAGGGGGAGAGGGAGTGGTGGAAAGAGAGGAGATTGGTTCGGTATCGCTTAAAAAAATACTGTGGGAGTGGAGGATGCGTAGCGCAAGAGGGGGTAGGGGAGCAGTGTCCAGCGGTCAAGTTGATCGCGGCGTGGGAGGAAGATGTGACGTCATCCTCCCCCACTTTGGCGAAGAAACGCTACCCCTCCATTCTTCCCTCTTCTCCAGCCCCTATCGTTTCCACCTCATACGCTATATCCCCCTTTCCCATCATCCTCCATTCCATAACCCCTCCGCTCCATTTGGGTTCGGCCGAGAGGGAATGGGCGTGTATCGAGTGTTAGCGGCGGAGATCGCTTTTCTCATCTTAATTTCGTCCGTTGACCTCGTTTTTATTCAAATATAACCGTTTTTTTGGGATATAAGGAGATTTTTACCGTAATAAAATATCGTCTCAGCTATAAAAGGAGCTGTAAAAAGTCGGCAGATGCAGAAGAAATCGCATCTAATGTTCCTTTCGCCAATTTCATTTAAATCCTATCTTCCGCATTCCTACCAGACTGAGGCAACTATTCATTCCAACGCTATTTGGAGTGAAAATGTGAACGAACATTTCCTTACAAACTGCAAAATAACACCCATCTAAATATCGATTTCCGTATTGCCTTTTCTTTAAAAACGGATGTGTCTGCGTAGTTTCTTTCCATACTCTGCGAATTATCTAATAATGCAACGACATACATAATTCTTCGTGCGAACAACTGCTTTATTTTTTGGCACATAACTAAGCCTTATCGTATGATTCTTAAAAAGATCGTTTTCTAGACCAGCGGTTGGAAGCCTTTTCAGCATGGACGGCCACATTCTTGGTCGTGTATGTTTCAGAGGGCTGCATAGGAAATAACGAGAGTTCGGCTGGCGGGATGAGCGTTTATTTAAGAAGTTTCCTAGAGATTCTGTCACTCACATTAAAGAAAATCAAGTCTAAATAATATACTAGCGTTAATACTCCACTAGAATATGTTTTGAGAGCATAATTATACTGAAAAAACATGAAATTGTTTATATTAAACTTACCCACCACATTATCATCACAGCTTCGCGGGCAATCAAAAGATTATATGAAACCACTGTTTTTAATTCAATGACGTAGCGAAGGAGGAAATTTCTCTATACTGGATCAACCCAAAACTCGGTTATTTCCAGTTGATGATAAATTCTGTTGCGGCGACATGTCCTGCTTCATCGACTCGACCCAATGCCTTCCTTCGCGTGCCCCGCGTAGGCGTGCGCCGCTCTATCGTGCGGCACTTCGACCGAAACACTAAAGGAGATCTCTCCAGCACGCTATCTGCCGTGATCATTGACGTGCTATGACGCCGAACGCAGCACAGAAATGCCATCTTTGTGCTTGATATGTTATCAATTCCTGAGAAACATTTGACAACTTTTTTCGGAAACAGCATATTTCCAAATAACTTGCAATTCGATCTGCCACTGAACTATATATTTTCTAGATTATGGGTCTTAGTTACATAGTCTAATCATAAACTTGGCTAATAACTTTTATATATAATTATTAAATGTCTGTCTGTATATCTGTCCGTTCCTCCCTTTATCTCTAGAATAGTTTGTCATAGAAAAATGCTGTAAACGCCATTTTGTTTCTGATAAATAGGAGACCTTGGGAAAACTATTATCGTTTACGGGAGTGTCACAGGTTCGACTCTAGGTGCCAATTATATCTTTCCATTACACATGAGTTTCGATTTTTCAAGGTGCAAGGTTTATTTCCTTCTTTCACAAATATACGTAAATATGAACCGAATTTCTCCGTTTTTGCTTTATTCGGCTGCTAAAACTAAAACATATCTTATTCTTTCGATGTTTAGATGTTACATTGAAGAGTTTTTCAGAAACACGGGTTTCTTTTCGACATTTTATAGCATTTTCGTTCTCTTTCCGGGTGTTTCCAAGGCGACCCGCATTGTTGCCTCTGCCTCTATCAAGCCTTCAAATACATAAACGAATGAATTAAGTTATTCGCTTCGCGCTTTCTATGAAGCATCGACATTATAGTTGTAGTAATGACAAACTTAATTGATTGCAACTTTAATGATTAAAGATTATTATTATTCAGTAAACTGCGTGTGGGCAGTGGGCATTTTTAACGATTGACTCAAAGAAATAATCTTTCTTTATTTCAATACTGGAAGGTGACCTTTTTCGTATTGGAGAGACAATTAAAATTGCACATATAAATTATAAAAACAAACATGAAATTCAAAATACGTTGCCTATTTTTATAAGGAGAAATGGGCTATTATTAGTTTTAAACATGCAGATTTCTTATTGACTTCGCAAAAATATTTGTGGGTACCAATAGTTAATTTATCCCATTTATGCGCAGAAATTTTTTTCAAGTTTTTCGATAAAACGTTAGTATATAAGAGAGTAAGATATCCGAACACTTGTGGTATGAACCATTCATCGAGATGACCCATGGTTGTCGAGAAACGGTGGACACCCAAATACCCTTTGTTCACGAAACTGTGGCAGCATATAACACGAGGTAAGTTAGTCGTTTATTGTCTCTAAATGGAAGCACATCTATTTTTGGTTGATTACTCTGTCTTAATCTTTTGTACCCTGTTTGACGTCGTTTTGTTGATATTTTAATGTTTATAGGTCTACCGTGAAAAAATATGTGTTGGTCTCAATTTTTCACTGCGAAATACAGATCTTTCCCGGAAGGCAAGTAAGAATGGGTTAGGTGAAGACGAAATTCGTTTGTTCATGATAAAAAGTGCTTATTCTTTATTTCTTAATGCATTACATGGCAGAATTGAATCATAAACTTGAAAAAATTCAGAATTACAACGAAGTGCAATCAAATGTATACGAGATGCTTTAGTAAAATTATACAAGACATAAATACTAAAAAAGAAGTATTAAAATCATGTATTGAGCATGGCAGGTCACTTTTGCTATTGCAGGAAGAATTACTCAAACTTTTGGTACATAAAGAAGTGCATTCAACATGATTTTGCCGGTGATGCATCTTTTCAGACTGCATAACCTGCATGAAAACCTGCAAAGCAATGCGTATGCAGTGGGATTTCACATTTCTGGCAGGCGATAATTGGTGTCTTGTTCTTTTTGCCGTGGGCACACCTGCGGCGTGCCTGATCAGTCACTATGATGTGGCCACCATGTGTCAAGCGCGCGGGTTTGGCTACTTTATCACTGTAGCAGATGGGCCCAGGAGCAAGACCTGCTGTTCCATAATTTTGCAGCAGAGCCTAGAAGGTCAACCCGCTGGAAGGTCAACTGACCCATTGCACTCAACTGGCTTTCTCTGGCAAGCACACACGCATTAGTAGTCATGCATACATCAAAAAGCCATAACACTATCATTAGTAGACATGCATACATAAAAAAGCCAAAACACTATCATTGTCATGTGGAGTAATGTAGATATCAGCAAAACCAAGAAGAAGGTCCTCATCAAAAGGGTTCTCAAGGAGGTCGATAACCTCCTCCAAACTGAGATCTCGTGGGCTTGGAAATAAATCATAGAAATTTACGAATTCATAATATTTTACTTCATTTACGGACCAACCCCACATGTTGACCCCTTATAAACCGTTTCTCGGCTCCCTGAATCATAAAATACCCATAAACACAAGAAAACCACAAAAAATTGCAAGAAAATAACGTCACTTATGGACGGCCCCATATGAAATACGATTCGCGTCATAAAATATGGAACCAGAAGGGCCCAGAAACAGATCTACAGCACTGTGGAACAATAATATACCCATAAGGAGCGAAAATTCGGTCGTGCGCTTCGCCGATGCCCAAAGACTGGCTCGTGCCCAAAGGGCATTTTGATGACCACTTTGTTTTTACATCGTCATATAAACGCAACTAATGGCTTTAATACAAAAGTAGCAACGAAAAAGGGAGCCCTATGGTTTGTTTGTAATTTTAGAACACTTGGTTGGACCTGCACTTACATTAACCACATGAAACTTATTTTTCGCGGAACAAACGATGAGTGTGACGGCATGCTTTCTTCAGCGCAGGTCTATGTGCTGGAGGGGGGTGTTTGCTGTAGGGTGCTGGCCTCGATTTGTCGGCTAGTCCTTTCCGAACGCGGACGGTGCGGAACTGCACTTCTAGTAGGTATAGCTTGAGCGCGGGGGGCGATTTTTTAAATAGGTGGGCATCAACATGCCCTTTGTGCGCAAATGGGTTAAATATCCGTGGAAACAAGTTCCCAGAAAAGACAAAGAGTGCAACAGAATTCTGCCACAAAACACTTAAAACCGCTCAAATGAGGCGTTAAAAACAATTATATCAAAATTCTTATATTAATTTGGATTCAATACATAGAGAATAGACACAAATGCATTAAAAGGAGAAATAAAAGTTAATTCCTGGATTTTTATTGCGCAACTGCATTCACCAAACCTGTTGTCGACTAGGCAGAACCGAAAGGCTCTTTGCTAGAGCACCGCTACTAGCCGCTTGAGTAATTGCTTCATGGCTCCTATACAATTCTAAAAATAGAAATCGTATTCGTATATAATTTTGATTATTCTTTTGGAGATTAAGTGATGCGATATTTCGAACTGAAAATTTTAGTCTTAGTGGCCGCTAAATGCTGAGTAACAGAGAAATAACAATTTTTTGAATGGACATATGCTATATTTGGTTAAATGTCTATAACATAAAATAATGTGTTCGCTAAAAGAAATGAGATATATACATAATATTTTCTTATAGATGGATTTATCGTCATGATTTCTGTATCATTAATAGAATATTTCTTGCTGGCGCCAGTTGCTTTGATACAGTTTGTCTAGTTTATTTAATAATAAATAATTCTTTATCTAACTTCCAGATTTCAACTAAGAGGTTTCTTGGCGATGGTATCTCATTTAAATATGTGACAACGCAAGACATTGATTCTATTTTGGAATACGTAGTGAACGTTAGGAAAGTTCTCACGCAGTTTAATAAACAAGAATGCCGTTTAAGAGAGATACAGTATTTTGGGAACTATTTATTGTAGTCTATTTAAATTTTAGTCGCCATTTACGTGAAATCTATAATTTTTAAAGAGACGCTGAAAATCAAATATCCAACTTTAATAGCATAGTAATTAAACAATTTACAAAGATGTTGAAACTGCATATTATGCATGTTCGCATAAGCTGAAATTAAAATTTGAGGTTTTAGAAGGAGAAAAATTGTCTACTTGACCGGGAATCGAAACCGGGTCTTCCCACTTGCCGGATAGGTGCATTAATACCCCAATTCGAAAAAGGAGACTCAGGCTGGCTTGATTGCTTAGTTTGTTAAAGCACCTATCCAGCAAGTGGGGAGACCCGGGTTCGGTTCCCGGTCAAGTACACAATTTTTCTGCTTCTAAAATCTCAAAACATAGTACAGGTATACCTCGCAATACGCTCGAGTTCCGCTACAAAAAACCAGAGCGTAACGCGAATCAGCGTATTACGAAACACATATTTACATAAGAGAAATTCTATAAAAAGAGATGCGCTTTTAAATGGATTAAAATCACAAATAAGCACAAGAGATATGTTCCTAAAAAAGGTCTTGTTGCGCGAAATCGTGATAAACGACTGCAAAATTCCATTGAAAACCATGTCAAAGGTAGGAGGGGAAAAGAGAGCGCGCGCGATATATATTACGTACGTATTTTATACAATACTCTAATTATCATCAAAGTATAAATAAAATACAATGCATACACAAAGACTTTCAATCCCTTAGATTAGTGACTTAAAATATTTTTACATACTATTTGCCCTACTGAAAGGCATTACATAATTTTAGGCAATGCCACTACAACATAAAACGCAAATTACACTGTGCTGCCATTTTCCGCCCAACATACGAACCGGGTGTAATATTTTGTTTTTTTATCCTTATGTTGAGCGAAAACTCCATTTCTGTCAGTGTTTCACTTCGATTATGCCTCCCCAGCACAGTTGATGTTAAAGAAGTACCCCCCTGAGCACAATTTTTAATTTTTGCAGCACTTCTGCAAATAGTTCTCACAGTTGAAGGAGCTAGAGAAAGATATGAGTGCACTTGTCCACTTTCAAAACGTTTTATTATATCCAATTTAATGAATTTATTAAGAGACTACAAATAGTTTTCACAGTTGACGGAGCTAGAGAATGATATATGAGTGCACTTGTCGGCTTTCAAAACTTTTTATTATATCCAATTTAATTAATAAATTAATTAAGAGAAATACTTCGCTTTAATTTTTTCGCTTGCAACATTTAAAACTTATAAGGGTAAAAACTCGAGTGCATATTCAATGTGTCACCACCACTATCTCGGACTGAAAAGTGACTAGTCCGCCGAAACACTACCTTGGTCATAAAAATAAACTCGTCGATTACTTCTCCGGTTCAATATTGTATAAACATGAAATCTCCAAGTTATAACAATTTGAAATTATAAAACAAGTGTGTTATAACATAACGGTAATTCAAAAGAGAATAATCGATTTCAATAAACCATGCAGCTCATATAGCTATAATATGTATAGGAAAATCTGACTCGAATATTGACAGCAAAACAGTTATCAACAGCAGATGGCTGTTTTGCAGCCTATATTTGAATCTGGGTTTCCCAATTTTTTATGGCTATTGGGGCTATATATTTTATCGCAACAAGAGATTTAAGTTTCTAATATCATTGAGAGTTTGGAAACAAATGTGTTTGAATGATATGTTATCCATGATCGCATAAATCTGAAATTAAATTTTTACATTTGAGAAGAATAAAAAATCCTATACTTGACCGGCCAACTGGGAGACCAGGGTTCGATTCCAGGGCAAGTACAAGATTTTTTTCTATTTCTCAAATGTCAAAATGTAATAGCGAGTTTGACTAATTATCGTTTTTTTAAATATTTTTTGCAGATCAAAGATGGACTTAAATTCTGGATTGAGGAAAGTACATATTGGACTCTTTCACATAGATTTTTAAGCATCAGACTGGTTTCTAGATTGTTTTTCTTTTTAAATGAAAAGAATCGTAACCATCATGCATTCGCTCAATGGCGGAACTAGGTCGGGGCCCGGACACTCTAAGGGGCCCGGACCTCTGAGGGGTTAGGACCCTCTGAGGGGCCTGGTCAGCTATAATTAGTCAATTCAGTATTACGGACAAACCAATGATAATGGCTTTAATATACGAGGGCGTAGAAATAGTTTGCAAAATCGAGTCATCAGTACAAAGTCGTCAAAATCAATTCGGTGCCGAACAAATCGGTACGGTTTATCACCTTATATTAATTTAGCGGGGTCCGCCAATTTTTCTTGTCCCACGGCCCGTTGCCTCCACTACATTCGCTCTCGTGTTAATCAAATGATCGCTCCTAGAATCAAACCTGTGTCACTTTTAACATATTTTGATTAATCCAGTAATCCGCATTTATGAACATTTTTTCTCAAAATTAAGGGTATGAAAGGTGTACAATTGCGATTTATTATATAATTTATATCAAGCACGTACCCAGAAATTTACTTCGGGGAGGGTCTGAGGCCGAAAACCAATTTCCAGCAATTGATTAAATAAAAGTCCTAGTCAAATAATATAAACCTTTATAACGTTTTAAGTTCTCATAACTCAATGCAGCAAGTGGAATAGGCAATGTAGTAAGTTTGTAGCGTGGTTATCGCAGATTCCACAAATGTTTGTATATCGAGGGGGGGTCCGGACCCCCAGACCCTCCCCCTGGGTACGTCCTTGATTTAGATAGATACCACAAAGGAAAAATATATAGCCATATATATGATACATATTCAAAATTGTACTTCAATACTGTATTTTATGGACGATTTTTTAAAAATATCTTACAAACTAAAATATCTCTAAAATAATAACGCGGGTTCTCATAAATTTCAATAGTTAACCAATTTTAGTATTTTTATATCCACTTTGTTATTTTAAATTGTTATATTATGGTTAGAGTATTATTCGATTACTTTGAATCAATATTTGTATGGAGCTTTTCGCAGTTAATCTACAAAACCCTATCGTAATATTCAATTGAAGAGAAATTAATTTCGTCTTTAATTAAAATTTCAAACCCTGTAGACGTCACTCTTTCAATTTTTTAACAGAGGTCTGCAAAAATAGAAGATAGAGTTTTGTAAAACCTTCATGGCAAAAGCTCACCTGTTATGTCTATAAAATTAGATAATTAGGAAATTTGCGACACACCGCCACACCCTTAATTTCCATAGAAATATCTCTAATTTGCCGGTCCCTATTCCAGATTGCAATGGCGGCTCTTTTCTCCGTCATGGCTTTTTTGTAAAACGCGGCGGATGCAACAAGAAGAGAGAGGTTTCGAGAATACTTGTTTTCACCCAATTAGACTCACTACTAATCGTCCCGTTACGGGTCTCCTTTACCTATGGTTTGCTCGACAAATACACCGTTCGATGTTCCGCTTCATTGAAAGAGGGCGCCATTAAAAGAATCCGGCCAGAGGATCACGGGAAGGCTCGATAGTGCCCTAATGGCCCTTCAAAATGTGCTGAGAGAGGGAGGGGGTTATATGGGGCATGGAGAGGGTTATAGGGGATAGGGTTATACGGGAGAGGGAGGGAGGTCAAGGGAAGAGCGAAGTGGGAAGTTATGAAAGGGCGAAAAAGAAGTGTTCGCCGCACAATTTCGTGAACATCTGCTAAAAACGCGCCAATGCGAGAAAGAGAAAAATACCCTTCCCTGGCCTCTCTATGGCGACTCTCATTAGCGGCGAAAATTTCATTTTTTTGTTAAAAGCGGAATAAGTCGACTTATGAAAGAAACGCAGTAGTAAAACAAGAAATTTCTTTTTCGTTTTCTGTGAAAAACATCGTACTACTTAAGAAGTAAGTATTGAATGGGATGGAAGACGGTATTCCCATTCGATGTTTTAAAAAAGAGATTCGGTTAGATAATAGCAGTAAATTGATTATTATCTTTTATAAATACTTTTTAAGTTGCAATTGAGTTAATCGCTACAATAAAAACATTATTGTAGACGTGAATTTATTTTTTATCGCCAAATAATTCCATTGATTGTGTATCAGTAATTTTTCGACAAATAAGATGAAAAATTACATTGAAAGAAATCGAAATGAAAATATAACTTACTAAATATATCAATCCACAAAAATTGCATTTCAATTTATGCTGATTATAATCGTTCACCCTTGAAGAGGCATAGTGGTAATGGCACGCTAAGCGTTGAGCATCAGAATTTTCTCCACGTAGCGACACTCGGAAGCCCCAATAAACCAAATAATCAATATCACTTCGAAAACTTTATTACGAGGGCCAATAATTTTTGTACGAGTTATGAATAATAGATAAATAATAAATGGTAAACTTAACTCATCGATGATGATAATCTTCAGAGCACAATGAGGATGATGATGACGCTTGAGGGTAGTCTCTATTTTAAACACACAAAGTATTCGATTTCAGGCGTTTCATCCGTAGTGGATGAAGATGCATTCAGTATCCTTAAGAGAAATTTTTCCGGTGGAAATGGATCCACGGATATCTTCTCATCGCTACTGCCAACCAGTACGGCTCCAGTTTATAAAGAAGACTCGTCAAGCGGGAGAGGGAGCACATTGAAGCACATAAATAACCTGGTGCCTACCATGTTAAGTGTTGCCGGCAAGGAAATAACTGTCACGCACACGCTCAAATTAACCATGGTCGACAATGAGGTGTGCAATGCACTTACAGAAAAATTGTCATTTTAGGTGTGCTTCATTTGTGGTGCCACGCCTTAACAAATGAACCATTTGGAAACTGTCAAGTAGAGAGACGTTACTGTGTCGGCACTTGGATTTGGCATATCCCCTTTGCACGCCTGGATAACGTTTATGGAGTGGCTTTTGCATTTGTCTTATCGCCTAGAGGTGAAGATGTGGAGGTGTGTAAAGGCAACGGATAAAACCAATTTGGGAGCCAGGAAACGAACAACAGAGAAGAGGTTCCGCCTTGAAACTGGCCTGATAATAGATAGGCCCAAATCAGGCGGAAGTGGCACATCAAATGATGGAAACACCGCAAGAAGCTTTTTCAATAGGCCTGCATCTTCAGCAGACATTACGGGCATTGATAAGACTCTAATTGAGCGCTGCGGAGTCATCCTGACTGCCCTTTCCTCTGGCTACGACATCAACTCACAGGCTTTCGACCAGTGTGCCATGGAAACTGCAACTCTCTATTTTAAAATGTATCCATGGTACCCCATGCCAGCAAGTGTGCATAAAATTCTCCTTCATGGGTCTCTACTCATAACTGCAACTGTCCTCTCAATCGGACAGATGTCCGAGGAAGCTCAAGAAGCCAGAAATAAAGACATTAAAAAATATCGGGAACACCACACCCAAAAATTTCTCGTGAAGCCACGAACAAAGATCTCGTTAATAGACTCCTCCTGTCATCTGATCCACTCCTAAGTTCTCTACGACGAACTCCGAAGAGGAGAAAAGGATCACTTGCTCCTGCAGTGCTACAGCTGCTCAAAGAAGAAACTAGGCCTACATCACCATCACTGGAATCTAGTGGGTCTGATAGTGACTAAAAACTAAGTGATATGTAAGTACTCAAATTTTTTTATGCAAATCTTCAATTTGCGAGTTAATAGCTTTTAAAATATCTTATTTCGGTCTTTGGTTTGTTTTTAAACCAAAAGTAATGAAACCCGTTATAAAATATCATTCTTATGATTTTTGAGCGGGTTTGGCCTCGATCCGTACCACTGTGCGCTGGCGGGACATTGCAGCCTCATCTTGTTGTTCAACATATTATCAGACAAAAGAGCATATTTTGTAAAATGTAAAACACTTTTATAAATGTGTAAGTTATAGTATTCTGTCAATTTTCGTCTGAATAAATAAAACTTTTTCTTATGACTATTTTTTACATCCTGTTCGGATTAACCGAAATTTCGAATTTCCGAGGCTCGGATTAACGGGGTCTTACTTTATATGTTACTGGCAAATCCCAAAATTGGGCAAAGCTAGATATGCACGGGCAAATTCCGAAGTTAAGTTTTACTTCGTGATTTTCCCGGGCATATCGCGAAACTCCCACAGGTGTTTGGTCAGATCTAGGTATGCCCGGGCAAATCTCAAATTGCATAGTAGACTCGCGTATAGAACAGTTCCGCGCGACCGTTTCGGCTCGGGAGGATTTGGCGACGGCAGAGTTCGGCGCCAGCAGAATTACGATCGTAGCCGTACCAGCATAGTTTGATGGGGATGGTGTGATAATTAAAAAATATTACAACTATTAGTGAATTGGGCTAAGTTGACTAACTGCTGATATGGTAATAAAATGTCTGTCCCGGCGCCGATTTGTCTCAGCGGCGAATCGGTCACACCGAATTGTCCCGCGCCGAATTGTTTCGGTAGATTCGCGGTTGGGTTGGGTTTGGTTTGATTGAGTTGGATTGGTAACTCCTTGTATTGATTCGTATTTGGTAGACTAAGTTTTATCTTCAAATGACTTAATACGAACTGAAGAGGAGAGAGCTGCTGCGTAATCTTTTATATATTTTTCTTACTCCGTCTGCAACAACTTCTACCACGTGCCACTGAAGCTCCCCCACCGATATTGATAGTTCATATATCAAAAATGGTAAGAGATTATGGTTCAAAATTTTCCAGGATTGATTGATTCACATACAAAAAGTGATTGACGAAACGATATTTGGAAAAAAGATCCGGGTTCGACTCAAAGGAATTATTTTCACTTCTTATACAGGAACACGTGAAAATGGACTTTTCGACGTGCAGGCTAATATTAATAATAATACCAAATTTTAGGAACTCCCAGAAGAGCAGGAGATTCAAATATTTAACGACGACAGGATTATGTTCAAAACTGAATAATATAACGAAAATCTTGAAAAGGTTCAAAAATGTGACCGCCTAAAAATTCGCAATGGTTTAAAAAATTTTTAACGTTAATGTATTTCCGTATGTATATATAAAATTTGGCAAAAATGTCAGGCATTAGTACACTACAATAGAAAAGTAAGGTTCTTTAAGGTGAAATTACATGCTTGCAGGATGCAAGCACCAAAAAATTAGTATAAAATTATATATATATATATATATATATGGCAACAAGATGTTGGGATGAGGAAGCCCATTAAACACTCACCAATCGGTAGACTTCAAGTTGACGAGGCCCTGGGGATGTCGAAGCGGCACACGTAAAATAACACTTAAAACAACACAGAAACATAACGTAGAAGTTTTTGGAAAGATTCCTTCTTCAGCTAGCGAGAGAGTGTTGTTGCCATCCATATATCCCTTTTACCTTTCCTTTTCCGTAAGCTGTTATATATATATATATATATATATATATATATATAGAAGATGCTTGCCTGCAAGCATTTCATCTCACCTTGAAAAACATTAATTTCTCAGAGAGATCTTTCATTATTAAAAATATTCTTTTAATTAAAAATATTTCGCCTCTGTACCAATATTGTTTTTCCTTATGGAAAAATATTGGAGTAAAACATTACCTAAAATTTAACAAGTCTAAAAACGGTAATGTGTTATCTTGTTGTACTTCATCAACATATCTGATCTGATATGTTGATGACATTTTTGATTTAAATTTATACAACCTTGATGCCTTTGTCCATCAACTTAACAACATATATTCTTCCATAAAATTTACTTATGAAGTACAACAAGACAACACTTTACCGTTTTTAGACTTGTTAATTATAAACAACCAGCATCAATTAGAGTTTGACATCTTCAGGAAAACAATACACACAGATAACTTCATCCCCCACAACTCCTTTCACCCTTCCAACCATAAAACAGCTGTTTTCCATTTTTTAACCCACAGACTTGTTAATGTTCCACTTAACAAAACTAGATATGAGAAAGAACTTAAATATATTAAGGAAACAGCATCGAAATTAGGGTACCACCAAAATCTCATCAACAAGCTGGCTCAAAAACATGCCTCCAAAAAATTAATTTTAGACTTCACCACCCACACAAAAGATAATAAAAAGGAAAACAAATATATTAAATTGCCTTATTTTCCTTCACTTAATAGGGGTTTGGACAGAATTTTCAGGAAAAAGGATTTTACAATAACTTACAATAGTCAACACAGCTTGAAAAATTCTCTGGGCAACACAAAAGACAAAACGGAAATTTTAGGCAAGTCAGGAATTTACAAAATTCAATGCTCGCATTGCCCCTAACAGTACATAGGCCAAACAAGGAGAAAGCTGGTCACTCGCTTTAAGGAACACTTAGCCCACTATAAATACAACCGATTTGAGAAATCCAGTGTCGCTAATCACATTTTCGAAACCGGCCACAGCATTCAATTAAAGGACTTACAACTAGTAATCTCATCTAATAGTTCTTTAAATTCCCTAGAAAACCTTCACATTTACAAGAATCGAGATACATTGATGAACAGTGACACTGACTTCAACAAGACACTTTACTGACTTATTGACCAGAGATATTACACACGCGCCTCTGTTTTTTCGTTTTTCTTTTGTTCTTACTCCACCCGTGCTTTCCGTCTTTCTTTTGCCTTTCGTTCTTTCTCCACCCTTGGTCTCTCCACTCCGTCACAGTCGACTTTGGTCGCTGTCGAAGGAACGTCGCCCTTGAAAATGCCCACTTAGTGGGCGAAATGCATCAGGCTAATACCACATATATATATATATATATATATATATATATATATATATATATATATATATATATATATATATATATATGGATGTCAACAAGGTGTTGGGATGAGGAGGAGGAGGAGTTCTCTCTCTGTAGCTGAAGAAGGAGTAGTTCCGAAAGCTTTACGTTTGTGATGTTTCTGTGTTTTTGTGTTATTTTACGTGTGTCGCTTCGACATCCCCGGAGCCTCGCCAACCTGAAGTCGTCTGATTGGTGAGTGCTCACTGGGTTTCCTCATCCCAACAGCTTGTTGACATCCATATATTCATTTTACCTTTCCTTTTCCGTAAGTTGTTATATATATATATATATATATATATATATATATATATATATATATATATATATATATGTTCAAAGATGGCTCAAAAAACTTTTGGCGTAAACTGAAAGAAAGTTAAAACTCCAGCCAAAAACAAGTGGTATTTACGTTACTTTACGTTACTCTTTCGCTGAAGAAGGGCATAGGCCCGATAAGCTTGCGTGTGTTTTTGTGTTCGTGTGTTTTACGTGTCTCTTCGACGCCCCCAGCAGCCTGCCAGCTTGGTCCTCAACTTGGTGAGTGTCCGCTGGGCTTCCCTCAACACCTTGTTGCCACCCTCATCACTACCTTTTCTTTTCCTTTAGTTAATATATATATATATATATATATATATATATAGAAGTTCCTTACAGAGGAGGATATAATATACTAGTAGAAGGTGCTTGCATACCGCAAGCATTCCATCTCACCTTGAAAAAACCTTAATTTTTAGAGAGATATTTCATCATGGGAAATATTTCTTTAATTCAAAAGATTTTTCCTTGGGACCAAATCTCTTTTTTTCCTTATGGAACAATAATGGAGTAATACAATTGCTAATTTTTGCTATTTTATGAATATTATATGTTTTTCACATTGGGTTAATAATGCCACACATTTCCGCCAAATTTTAAATTTGTTGCACATTTAGAAGTGAAATAACATTTATCTAATTGTTTAAAATTAATTAATTTTTAACGGCCGCATTAACAATTTCATGGATACATTGAAATGTTTATTCATTTATATAGTTTTAACTCTAAATAATTTAAAAATTTCAGCTCCCTACCTTGCCGCGCAATGTCTAAACATTTACCTATTTGTTTAAATTTTAAGAATTTTTAAATGCCAAACAAATTAAAATATCAAAATTTGAATAATTCTTATTTCGTGGCTAGTAGAAGGTGCTTGCATACTGCAAGCATTTCATCTCACCTTGAAAAAACATTAATTTTTACGTGAGATATTTCATTTTGGTAAATATTCCTTTAATTCTAAAGATTTCTCCTCTGGACGGGTTTTCGTTTTTTCATTATGGAAAAATAATGGAGTAAAACTTTCGCTAATTTTTGCAATTTTAGGAATATAATACTTTTCCCATAGTGAGTTAATAATGCCACACATTTCTACCAAACTTTAATTTTATAGTACAATTAGAAGTGAAGTAACATTTATCTAATTGTTTAAATTTAAATAATTTATGCCGGCCAAAATAACGATTTTATGGATAAAATGAAATGTTTATTCGTTTACATAGACTAACCTCTAAATAATTTAAAAATTTCAGCCTCCTAACTTGCGGCGTAGTGTCTAAGCATCTACCAATTTGTTTAAACTTTAAGAAATTTAACTGCCAAACATAAAAATATCTAAATTTCTATTATCCCTATTTCAGCTCCGTAGCACATTTGAAAATACACAGACCTTGAAAATTTGTTTAAAAAATTGCAAATTTTTAACGGCCGCATTGTTGCACTTTTTTAAGATTTTCGTTTTTTCTAGTCGGTTTTGCACAAAATCCTACCTGTTGCGGTTTATAAAACTCTTTTGTTTGGGTGAAGCGAAGCTTCGGAGGCTTTACGCACGGCAGAGACGACAGTGTGTGTTGAGATGCTCGAGAGAGGCGACAGTGTGTGCTGAGACGCTCGAAAAAGAGGACGGAGAAAAACTGACGACGAGTTGCGGACTACGGTGCTTGTGTTTTGTGTTTGTAGAACCTTTAGACTACGTTTATTATACAGTCCACTAAATTGCATACGTGTTAATCATTATTTCGATTATAACCTTTGTGTACCCGGCCCTTCTGATTTGATATCAGTCGATGTGCATGCCACATTTTGGTCCTTCGGGCCGGATCTTCGTGCTAAATTAATATTTAGTATTGGTTTCAAGCATCTAGTTTTGAGAAATCTTTGATATAAAACTCGTGTGCATTGGCTCAAGAAAGACGAGTTATCGGGCAAAAGGTGCGTTCAAGGTCATAAGGCACGCCGGCTCCGTGAGTGTTACCAGGCAACCAGCTGCGCGGAGTGGATGACGTAAGAGCTGCCTGACGCCGACCGTGGTTTCCAGTCCAGACCAGACGGCGCCAAGCAGATTCATCCTACTTTGTTCCAAATTCAACATTGTCTACGCTTCATCCAGGTCAGACATACTTTGACGGCTCTTATCCTTTCCCATACATATTTACTCTGCCTTACATTGTATATGTTGTGTAATCATGGAATCAAGCGATAGAAAGTTACTCATTAAACAACGAGGTTTAGCTAAGAGTAGTTTAACACGAATTATAACTTACGTAGAGCAGTTTCAGCCAGGTTTAAATTTAAATCTTATACGTGCTAGAGCTGAGCTTTTGACAAACATCTGGGAGAGATATGATGAGGTTCAGAATAAGTTAGAAATTTATGACGACGAGGAAGACCATGCTGCTGACAGAGGCCTTTTTGAGAATAATTTTTGTGATGTGAAAGCAAAAATTAATACTCTTCTAGAAGAAGCTGACAATAGGTCACTTCCCAGTGAAAATAGTAGATTAGGAAGTGCGAACACACCGGTTCATAATAACAGTGTGAAACTTCCCACAGTACAATTACCTCAGTTTTCTGGGTGTTATACACAATGGATACAGTTTAGAGACACGTTTGAAAGTTTGATTGTAGCCAATCCAGCACTTCCAGATATTCAAAGGTTTTATTATTTGATTTCATCCTTAAAGGATGAACCGCGTGCATTGTTACAGAATTTGACAGTGTCAAATGAAAATTTTAGTGTTGCATGGAACCTCTTATTTCAGAGATACAACAATCCAAAACTCATTGCATCCAAGCATGTTAAGGCTTTGTTGACGCCCTTGAAGGCTAGCGATGATTCAGCTACAGAGTTGAGACAAGTAGTTAATCATTTATCAAGCAATTTAAACGCAGTTGAAGCTTTAAGCCTAGAAACACCATTGCATGAAATAATGCTTATGCAATTGACTCTAGACCATTTGGGCCCTTCTATCAGAAAGTAGTGGGAGACTACATCAGTGTTACATGACTTTCCCAAATTAGAGGAGTTTATTAAATTCCTAGAACAAAAATGTCAAACGTTAGAATTATTGCAACCCAGTCAACCAGTTAAGGCTAGCGGTCGCAATATATACAAACCAGTGGAATCCAAATTCAAATTGAACAAGACCAGGTCATCTAGTTCCTTTATGACGATGAGCAATAGTACATTGTGCCCGTATTGTGAACAAAATCATGGGTTGCAGAAATGTTTATCCTTTGCTAATGCTAGTGTACAACAACGAATAGAGTGTGTTAAGCAAAACAAATTATGCTTTAACTGTCTAAAGGCTTTTCATAGCGTTAAGGAGTGCCAATCAGGCAATTGTCGGAAGTGTGATAGGAAACACAATACGCTGCTTCATTTTGAGAGATCGGTGACAGCAAAATTGCCTGACAGGAATGAACGACCACACTTACAATGTGCCACAACTAGTGAACACTTAAAGAACGTCAGCCCCAACCAAATAGAGAACGATTCAAGGACATTGGGAAGTTACTGTGCCTTAAAACCACGACTGATTAAGCAGGTGTTATTGTCGACAGTTATTGTAAATGTGGAGGACTCATTAGGTAGACTTCATCAATGCTGTGCTCTTCTCGATAGTTGCTCACAAAGCAACTTCATTACTGAAGAAATGGTTAGACTACTTAATTTAAAGAAAATTCGAGACGTAATTCCGATACAAGGCATTGGGGATGTGACTGCAGGCACCACGCACAGTGTTAATGTAGGTGTCCATTCAAGAACAAATGACTTCAAGGTCAACCTCAATTGTTCCATTCTTCAGAAGATAACAGACAACGTTCCCTCAACTTTCATTGATTACAAGGATTGGGGTATACCTTCAGATATTGTGTTAGCGGACGACAAGTTCAACGAGCCAAGCAAGATAGATTTTCTAATAGGTGCGGTCTTATGCCCTGATCAAAGAACCAGAACTGGCAACTACCCAATTCTGCAAGATACCAAGTTTGGATACATCCTAGCTGGAAGGCTTCCCTACCAGACCTCAGGATATGCTTCACAGCGATCATTCCTTACTAGGAGAGACAACGTATTGGATAAGCAACTTCAACGTTTTTGTTAAATCGAGGAACTGGTTCAACCATTACCTACGAGGGAGGAAGAGTTATGTGAACAACATTTCAAGGAACACACCAGAAGAGACTCTACGGGCAGGTTCATTGTTCGATTGCCTCGCCGCCAGGGAGTAGGACATTTAGGTGACTCATATCAACAGGCAAGCGCACGACTACAACAATTGGAACGCCGACTACACAGACAGCCACCTTTGCGCCAGACTTACAATGTCTTTCTTCAAGAGTATGAAGAGCTTGGTCATATAAAAAGGCTAGATGACAACGCAACCAACAACCAGAGGGAATTGTTTTACTTGCCCCACCATGCAGTGATCAAAGAAGCTAGCTCCACCACCAAGACGAGGGTAGTTTTTGATGCTTCCGCCAAGACGACTACAGGAACATCCCTAAATGATACGCTGTCAATTGGAGCCACATTACAACAAGATCTGAGTTCCATAGTTCTACGATTTAGAACTCATGAAGTGATGTTTACAGCAGACATCGCTAAAATGTATAGACAGGTCCAGGTGCATGCTGACGATACCGGACTCAAGCGCATTCTCTGGAGAAGATCATCTACAGATCCAGTGAACATCTATGAGCTCATCATTCTCACATATGGTACGGCGTCAGCTCCGTTTCTTGCAACGAAATGTCTCCAGCAGTTAGCTGAGGAAGAAGCAGTCAGATACCCTCACGCTGCTGAAGTATTGCGAAGAGACTTTTACATTGATGATGTGCTCTGCGGGGCAAACAACTGCAAGGAAGCGCTTCAATTGCAACAGGAATTGATAGATATACTCCGTACCGGTGGCTTTAGGTTGAGAAAGTTTTGCTCTAATCATTCTGCCATTCTGGAAGCCGTCCCACCAGAATACAGAGAAACGGAACTGCCAAGACATTTTGACAGTATTAATGAAGTCAAAACACTTGGGTTATTATGGGATCCAACGCAAGACATGTTTTCAATTGCTATCAAGACACCATCATTATCCTTGATGTTGTTTAGGGATCAGCGAAACTCACCTGTCACTAAGCGTACAGTGTCTTCTGTGATTGCATCTTTTTTGACCCGCTTGGGCTAGTAAGTCCCATTGTTATTATATATAAAATGTTTCTACAGCAATTATGGCAGTGTAATCTACAATGGGATGAATGTCTTACAACTGAGTTATTAGCAGACTGGAAGAAACTGTGTTCACTTCTCCCTGAAGTTAAGAACATTCCAATCGAACGACGTGTGTTAGCCAAAGGAATCCTGTTAGACATACAATTACATGGGCTTTCAGATGCAAGTGAAAGAGCTTATGGTGCTTGTTTATACCTGCGCTGTGTCTTAACATGGGAAGGTAATAACAAAATTACTATGTTCAAAATCAAAGGTGGCACCAGTAAAATGTATCACGATCTCTCGACTGGAATTGTGTGGAGCATTGTTGCTTGCTCGACTGGTAAACAAAGTAGCACCTATTTTGAATTTAGATATTTCCAAGACAATGTTGTGGACAGACTCAACAATTGTCCTATCATGGCTGCAGCGCCAGCTGCGCGATGGAAAACGTTTGTAGCAAACTGAGTAGCCCAGATTCAGGAGCTTGCAGCTAAGGGTCACTGGAGAAAGGTGGCCTCCGAAGAAAATCCAGCAGACCTGATTTCTCGTGGCTCTGACCCTTGACCCATGTGTAACCTTACCTTATGGGGGCAAGGCCCTGCCTGGCTAATTCGGTGTGAATTACAGTGGCCGACTACAAAATGCAACATGCAATTCGAGGAGGCGTAGGGATGGATGAAATCTCCACGTCTTCCCTGGCCAGGATTGCCGTTCCTCCTGATGGTTTTCCTCCGTCGTCCCTGTTGGTGCGGAGGACCTTGTAACCCGGAACTGCCTACCTCCTTCCAGCTTGGAGGTGCGTTTCGGAGATGAGAGCGATGGGTGCCCGTTGTTTCGGCAGGAACCGAAGAAGTTCCGGGGTTTTCCGGGCGATGTCTCCGTTCGCGTTCCAAAGAACGATGGTGAGTCTACTCGAGCGACGAGATCTAGGGTCCATCAAGAAGGCCGGTAATTCTCGTCATCACTAGTCCAAGGGCCTGCATCTGCCGCTGGATAGCAGATGTGATGGTCACCAGGGCTGTCAACAGGTCTTTCATGGAGTTTCGGTCCGCCTCTCCGGAAGCCGGAATCCTCCACGAGTTTCCCGTTGTGTGCTGTCGTCGCTCTTCACGCTGCGGAGAATGGTGGGAGCGACGTTCCTGCGGTTCTGGGCGGCGAGAAGCTTCCCGCGGGCTCGGTTGCTGGCGCCGTGCGTCCTCAGCCATTTGCCTGAGGGGTGGAAAATTGCCAACCAAGTCGAGACGGAGGCGGGGGGCGTTGGCCTGGCTCTAGCGGCCGCGCTCCCGAGGGATGTGACGTCGTCCGCTCTGGCGTCGGTTGCATGGGGCTTCCTCGACTTAATCTTCCCCTTCTTCCTCCGCTTGGCTTGCTGCTGCTTAGCCGAGGGATTCTGCAGGCCTCCGCTGTGATGCGCCTCTGCCCTCTTGTAATAGTCGCAGACTCTAGAGGTGGTGATGTGATCGCCTCCGCAGTTGCAGCAGGTCGCCTTGTCCGTGGCCTTAAGCGGACAATTCTCCCCGGAGTGTGGGCCGGAACACTTGAAACAGCGAGGAACCGCTTTGCAGTAGAGTGAGCCGTGACCCCAGCGGTTACAGTTGTAGCAGATCTGGGGTTGTACGGCGATATTCTCACTGTGGAGTGGCGAATTTGGCGAACCTTGTCATCCATCCAGTCCGCGTTGAGCTGGAAGGAGGCGACGTAGGTTTCGGTGGATTTTCCCTCTTTAGTGAGAATTGTGGACATGGTTGACAGGGGCGTCGAGCAGTTTGAAACCCTCCTTAATATAGTCCACATCCAGGTTGGCGTGCAGGCCGCGGACAGTATACTTCACAGTCAATTGGTCCGCAGGCATCCAGGAGCTGTACTGCGCATTCTTGGAGTGCAGCATCTCGAGGACGGCCTGGTAGTCGGGCGTATTCCGGACGTTCAGCCTCGTACAGTACTTTATCTTATTACAGATAAAGTCCTTATCTGTTACTGTGGCGGTTACTGTCTCCAGGAAGAGGAGGTAATCGACGAAGTCGTAAATCAGAATCGGCGGCGGACGCGCCGTGGGCGTCTTGGCAGGTGACTGCGCCGCGTCCATCTCGATGGGCGCTGGGGCCGGCCTCGACGACGAGGATGGTCCTTCGACGCCGTCCACCAGTGCGCCGAACCTGTTAGAGACAGGGACTGCGGCAGGTGGAGGTTGGGTCTCATAGAGCCGGGCTCTCTTTTGTACATTTTTCACTACAGAGAGGAAAGGCGTTTTCTTCCTGGAGTGGTTGGAGGACTCCCCGTCCGGTGGATCGCCTGCCGAAGAGGTCGTCGAGCTTTCCATGGTGTTGGAAAGAATAGATGAGCCAGGGCCCTTTTCAGGGCCAAAAAAGTTCGAGGCCGGCAGGCCTCGGATGTTGGTATACCAACTCGGCCGAAGGATTTCCTCAAAAGACCTCCGGAGCGTTGGTAAGCGTATTGTTTTTCTCCGTAGTTGATATCAGCAGAAGGCTATCTCACGGCTAAACATTAGTATCCTCCTATATGCATGTTATATCCTCCTCCTCCTCCTCTGTAAGAAACGTCTATATATATATGAGGACACTAATGTTTAGGCACTTTCAGATGAGCAGGAGGATACATTTTTTTCTTCGGTAGAATTGTGCAAAACCGACTAGAAAAATCGAAAATTCTTGAATAAGTTCAACAATGCGGCCGCTAAAAATTCGCAATTGTTTAAACAAATTTTTAATGTTTATATAGTTTCGAATGTGCTACGGAGCTGAAATTTATATATTTTCATGTCTCGACTGAAAATTTTAGATAAATGTAAAGATTGTTATTTTTTGAAAGACATTTCACAACTAAAGCTAGTAATGACGCTCGACGTACTAACACGTCGGATGGCGGCATTGGAAGTTTTCGCTCGACGTAATGAGACGTCGGAGGGCGTTGAGGGGGTAAGTCTATCGTCACCTCAGCTAGTATCATTTGGATTACGCTGACTGGTTAGGAGTTGGTTGTACTCCAAATATCACTCTTTAAGAGGCCCATTTTTTCCAGTCTATTTTGTTTATGTTTTTTATCGGATATTCTCTTCCCTTATTCAAAACTTTTCGTACTATTTCTTTTGCATTAAAGACACTACCTGTGATAGATAAGGATAATTTTCTTATATATCCAGTAATCGATCTTTGATGCTACGTTTCAAGGAGATTTTAACAACCTGATATTGCTTCCTTCAAATGCTATTGGGTTAAAGATACGTGGAATAGAAACATTAGCTGCTCAGGGTCTATATACATCGATCCATGGTATATTACAAACTATTACTTTAAATGTCACTGTTTATTTAAAATTCAAAATTCAACGACCCGGTTTTCGCATTTAAAAGGCATCTTCAGGAGAGCTAAGCAAGGCATGCATCAAAAATGGAGAAATGCTGTGTGAGAACCGTGAGTTTAGCAGGCTTGGATCATCGACGATCTCCAAAGAAGCATGGCGTGTAAAATAAACTAGACATTTGTTGTGCCAACTACATCGATTAAACGGAGAGCTCTTTTACGATCAGATTCAAGGAACACCAATATATTTTCGAGATCAATAACATCGCACTACGCAAAAACACCTTATCTTAAAAAACCACAACAAATCCTTTAGCCCTTAATTTCCGAATTTACAAAGCACATTATATCGACTGGATACTCTAGATTGGCCGTTCTCAAATAGGGCGCCGGGCACACTGGGGTGCTGATTCTTATGGATGCCACGAAAATATTTGCTAATTCGATAAATAAACGATTTGAAAGTGTTGACAGGCCATTATTTTTCTCTAATAAATCTATTGACGTGTAGTATCAACAAATGGATCCGTTCGAAAGTTTTAATAATCGTACATAATCATATAAAATCTTTCTTTAAGGGTGAAATGCCGCGAAATTGTTTATTTTTGAAATAGTGCCGCACCTACGAAAAGTTCGTTAACAATCGCATCAGAACAACCGAGGATTTTCATCGTCCCTCTCGGTGTAGTCTGTCAACGGACACGTATTTCCTACCCACATCCATCTGCTCTCCGTCCATTTATGGTGTTAGCCGTGGAGGCAAGCCTCTTCCAGGCAGAAGCTCCCAAATTCTCCTTTCGCATTTGTTTTGTGTATACCTCAGCACTCCTTCCTCCTCCTCCTCCAAACACTCCTCTATACCCTCATGACAACAACTTACATTGATCCGGCTACACACTCTCCGCACATTATATTTGATGCTGAGCCTCTTAAGCTTAAATAAAATTTCTTCTGAGAGGCTAAACCCGGATCAATGCATTTAAAATAAATGTGTCGTTTATCATTGTAGTTTGTCTCTACTTCATCAGGCATGAAATATCTCAAGTGAAATATATTAATTTAGATAACGGCAAAAATGTATTAATATTAGGACAAATATTAATATAATCGTGATAACGATCAAATTAATACTAAGAAACAATTGTATTTTCTTATTTATAAATAGGTTTCGCTGGGTAATGTTGCATCATACGTTTTCAGAAACGCATCTCCGGCGAACGCGGAGAATTTTTGTAATCGCAATGTGTTTTGTATAACACATTTTGATGAATTGCAAGACAAAATCTTTTTGTAATTTTATTTATATTATTTATTAAAATGAGAGCTTCAAAAAAAAGATTGAACGATTCATTTTAGAAACCATGGCCAAATTTGAATAAAAATGGAAAATTTAGACATTAAAGTAAATTAGCGATTAATTGCAAAATAATAAAAAACCATAAAACTAGCTAAATTAACATGATCACAAATTATGTCTATAACAGCCGTAATGCTCTTAAATTTTCACGGACCAGCAGTTGTGGGCTCTTAATTCTGATATATAGTGCTAATGCGGACGATTTCATTAAGTAAACATTACGCTATACAACACTTATACATTACAGAAATAATTACTAAAATTCTAGTTTTCCCGAAGCAGCGTTGCCTGGACTACGCTGTAAAGGAGAAAGGAGATAGTAAGGACTAAAAATGAAATTTTACGCGTAATATATTAATTATTAGAGAATTAAAAACCTTATTGCATGTTTTATATTAACATAATCGAATCGTGTCATAAAACGGCAATAAAAATAGCTTTCTCTCTTTCTTCTTGTTTCTTCAATTCACAATATAAAATGCGATTTTTGAAATATCTCTCTCTGCGAATTTCTCCGCATCCACTTTATATTTAAAAGCATTGCACTCGTTTCCATGTTAATTGTTAAATCATTAAAAATTCCCATTTTTTCTGGCATCAAACGAATTTTTAAGCTAATTTGACATGATTTCGAGTCCGCTCTTCAAGAAATATAAACTTTGTTCTTTGGACTTTAAAAAAGTTCGTCTCAAGTACCAATCTTAATTTTAACAAATTAAAAAAAATCATTGTCATGGATATAAATGACCACGCAATGTATTTCTAATGGAAAATATTTATTTTTTAAATTGATGAAATCATAATTATTCCACAGTTCAAGGTTTCAGATTTTACCCGATTCTTTCGCGTTTATATCCAAGTGCCTGCCAAGTTTCAGATTCTCATCTACTATTGCGAGCGTGCATATCACAGGGTGTGGAGGTGGTAAGTCCTACCACTGCCATACCCTGTGATATGCACGCTCGCAGATACAGTACAAAATTAATATATAGGATTCGTCAAATCCAAATTGGGTTAATTCATTTATAACCAGTTTAACTGTACTTCAGCTGCATAAAACGTTCATAAATTTATGGTAACGAAGCATTTTATTAAAATTTCATTAAAGTAAACCGCAGTAGCGTTAATGATTTCATATTTCAACATTCTAAAATATTTTCTGGTTTTAATCTTGACATGAAATTCAAATTTTGTTTGGATATCCTTCAATTTAATTATATTTTTTTTGTTTTTGCCATTTAATTAAAGTCGTCCCAAAAAGCACATTAAACTTTATATTATAATAAATTATTTTTAAAATCTTTCAAAATGATTTCCTTCAATTAATACGTGTCAAATAATGGCCAAAGGGTAACCGAGTTCTATATAATTTGATTTTAAAATTAAAATAAAACAAAGTGTACACAATTTCATTGGAGGATACACATAACCAAAAGTATGCAATTTTTCCGCGAAACATATTAATTTCGTTTGCAATATGAATGATTGATGGTCAGAATTATTGCGCTGGAATTATAATATTTTTCGTTAGCAGCTTAGGATGTTTAAGCGTATTCGCAATAGCATTCGTTATTGTGCAAGAATTTTTTAGGATATTTGATATTTTATTTGTGAAAAATGTCTGAAATTAAAAAAATAGTTACTTTTTAAATATTTTCAGTAAGTTGGAGAACAAATGAAAATTTTAACCTTCGTAATGTACATTCAGTGAGGGATGTTATATTTGCTATGCAACAACAAATGAAAAAAATACACCGGAAAAATAATCATATTGAAGATTAAGGTTAGTAGACGTTCATATAATGAGACATTAAAATAATTTACCAAAGTAATTCAATACTTCATAAAATTTTGACATGTCATATGGGTGCAATTTATAATCACACTATTTAAATTTGTATGTATTGCACATACACCATACATAGTACGTTAGAAATAGTGCCGAATTAGTAAATATAATTATTTGGTAAAATATAACAAAATATAGGGGCCACCGTAAAATATTTAGTCACCAATGGCAACCGGATGCCTCGCTTTGTTCAACCTTGGTTAACAAAAAATGTCAGTGATAAGTGTGTTCCCTACTTCCCAAATCACTTAAATTAACATATACATTCGAAAAAACTTCAAGCACTGCCTTTTGATTACAGCATTTATCGAATTTTCCCGATTTAATGATTCTAGAGGCCAACTAAAAACTAAGATGTCATATGGCATCACACGCCCTGACAGGGTTAATACAATTGTTTACGTTTTTCAGTAGATTACTGTTAAAAGAAATAAACCACGGCCATGTAAAATGTGTTTGCGCGTTTTTACTTCTTTCATCATACATAGTGGAAAGTATTGTTTTCATGAAAAAAATCGAATTGTAGATTGTCACGTTTTGAGGTTCCCTAAACACGTCCTGACCATTTTCTCGATGTTGTATGTAATAATGAATTTTGGAAGGAATTGGATGAACCGATTTCAATGAAATTTTGTAGAAAGGAACCGTGTAACCTAAAAAACAAAATAAAGATGTTTAATATAGATATAGAAATCAGGGCTGCCACAATAGAAGAAATAAAAAACATTATTTTACACATATTTGTGTTGAAATCAATTTGAACAAAATTATAATATTTATAATGTACACATATATAGATAACCATAATAGCATATAGAAACTGAATCAGCCAACAGGGGTGCCACAATTAAAAAATTAAATTCTTTCACTATTTATCGAGTTGGAAGGAATTGGCAGAACGGATTTCAATTAAATTTTTATATAAGATTCATACAACATACCATTATGAAATCAAGATGTTTGAAGCTGAGATAAAGAGCAGGACTACCACAATAAAAGTAAAATAATATTTCTTTTACACGTAATTCTTGAGAACTGACAAAATGGATCTTAACCAAATATGACGTATATAATCTTTCTATAAATAAATAACAAAATTATTATTTTCAAACAGGGTCAACAAAACAGGGCTGCCACAATTAAAGTTAGAATTTGTTTTTAGCTATTAATTTCGAAAGGATTGGCTGAACGGATTTCAAAGAAATTTCGTTTGTAGGGAGAGTATAGAATGACAGAACGAAATGAACATGCTTAAAACGGATCTAAGAAGCAGGGTTGCCACAATATAAGGAAAAATAATTTTCTGATTTCAAAGCAAATATATTAATATACGATTATACTATGGAGAATTTAACGAAAAGCACTCTGTACCACGGGAAACCCGTGTAAAGCCCTACTTGTTAATACTTTTCGTCATTGCTGAAAAGCACTATTAACTTCATGATGTCCGTCCATCCGTCCGTACGCATATATCAGGGAAGAATTGGCTGAACCAATTTCGACCAAATTTACTACATAGAAACCTTAACGTAAATACAGGACCAATATGACATATTTGAACCAAATCGACTAATCAGGGGTGCCACAATTGCAAAGTTATATCTTTCGGTAATTATGTATTTGGAAGTAATTGGCATAACCGATTTAAACGAAATTTTGTATTAGAGAGGTGTGAAACATGAAAAAACAAAATCAAATGTTTAATGTAAATATAAAAAGCAGGACTGCCACAATACAAATAATTAAAACATTTCTTTTTACATGTATTTATGTTAAACCGTAAGCATCAATTTTAACCAAATTTAATGTACTTATATACAAAACCATATTAGCATATTAAAACCGAATCAGCAAAACAGGGGTGCCACAACTACAAATTAAACTCTTTGTAATTACGGATTTGGAAAGAATTGGCAGAACGGATTACAACTAAATTTTGTATATAAGATTTTTACAACATACCATAATAAAATCAAAGTGTTTAAAGCAAAGCTAATGAGCATGGCTACGACAGTAAAAAGTAAAATAATATTTCTTTTACACGAATTTCCAGAGACCTGCCCGCTTGGATTTTAACCAAATTTGGTATATATAATCTTCATACATAAATAAATAACCAGAATATCATATTTAAACTGAGCTACCACAATATCAAGGTTAGAATTTTTCTGTAACTATGAATTTCGAAGGTACTGGCTTAACCGATTTCAAATAAATCTCGTTTGTAGGGTGAGTATAGAATGCCAAAACGAACTGAACATGATTTGAACGAATCCAAAATCAGGGCTACCACAAAATAAGGAAAAATAATTTTCTTATTTCAAAGCAAATACATTAGTATACGTTTTAACTGCGGTTAATTTGACGAAGAGCACTTCTGTACTACGGGAAACCCGTGGACATCACTACTTGTTTTCTTAATTGTTTGAGCTTCGTGGCTATATCCTATATCAGAAGTCTACAGTTTATCTCTGTCTTTTGCAAGATCTTTCAATTTTTCTCACAGTCCCTTAATAAATTTATTATCATTTAACCTATTTGGAATTTTTAGAAATATTATGGAGAAAGTCATATCAGATTTTTATTGTTAGTATGTGTGTTCAAATGTAATCATTCGTATCCTTTTAATTTTCTTCGTCAGATTTCAGTATTATTTACCAAATCATTTGTTGGATCCACTTATAGTTGAAAACTGTCGCCAAACGATTGGTAAAACAACATGCACAAGCAGCCGCCGTCAGTTTCGAGCCTTCGTTCTCCTGAAAATTTCCCAAGAATGGTCTCCTCAGATCTGTTCCTATCTGCGTTCTTCATTGCGGTCTTTAGCCCTTTGTGGCTTAAATTAACAAATTTTTATATTTTTGCATGTTTAGTTGCTTATATATTGTTTTTTAATAAATTTCATGTCTCATTCTTATATTATATTGTATTCTTATATGAGAAGTTTCGAAAAAATTGTGAATATTATATGAATTGCGATTAAAATAGTAAATAATCAATTCACAATAACATTATAAATTCTCACAACAAAACACCTGCTGATATCTGGAAAAATCTTAAAAATCAAAACTACTGCTTCACCTCCAAGCGGTAATGATCTCCTGGAAGGGTGAACTTTTCGAAAACCTTACTCATGGTTTGAGCCAAATGAGTGCTATGTGCTTCTCCCCCACAATTAAAAACAGGAAACATTTCAAATTAATGGTATATCTGAGAATTAGGTCAAGTGCTATATGATTTTATGAGGAATGGGACTTTAAAGTCCCGTTAGGCTATAAAGGGTTAGAGTAAATGAGTAGGCGGAGTCGAAGCACTCCGCAGTATCACAATGCCACGTACGGAGTTAGTTCGTATCTAAGAGCAAGAATCAAGCATAACATGCCAATTAGCTGCCATTATGCATTCGAAGTTCCTTTTCTCAAATTCTCAATTTAAGGGCAATTCAGACGGAAACCTAACAATTTTTTCGATGTTTTAAAGCTTTCACTCACAAGTGCTTCCACTCTGCGTTTGATCCGAAATGAGGTTTTTATCTCAATAAGATATATAGAATAAGATTATGTGAAGTTTGGAAGGGACGGAGAATGATATGGAATTTATAGCAAATCAGTTCATTGAGATAGAAATACAGTCAAACTCGGCTATAACGAGCGCCACGGGACCGTTTAGTTTTGCTCGTTAAGCCGTTAAACTTAATATCCGTGAAGGCAAAAGCCTGCATGTGTATGGTGAAATATGACATAAGAAGTAAAAGTGAATATATAAACAAAAAGGTTATTTAGTAAATTTATGAAAAAAACCTAAAAATGAGAATAAACTAGAAAATTTAAAGTAAACATACGTACATATAAAATTTACTCACAGCTGTATCCTTAATCACTCCCCTTTTTACAAAAATAACTTTGAATAGTAGCCTGTTTTATAGATTTCACTTTGACGTCTCTTAAGTTTCCTCTTATTACACTTAGTGCACTAAAAACACCATCGGAAATGTTTATGTTTTAAAAAAAATCATTTTATGTTTCCACGGCATCCTGAGTAAGGATTGTGTCTTCGACACATTCAGCATTGTCTTCATCACTGTCTGCTGTGCTTTATACTGTCTCTATTATTTCACTCTTCGTAGGAATTCCACTGGTAATCAAATCATCATCAACATGAACAAATTTGTCAATGTCATTTACATGGTCAAAATTCGCAATTCCATTTTCTTTAAGCCATTCTGATCTTCATCAACGTCGAAAATTCTCCCGATATTAAACCAGACTTTTGAAAACAGTTTATGATCGTTGTAGGTGAAACATGCACCTGTCATCAAATGAATTGTATCCAATACAGAGTCGTTGCCATCTAAACCTCTTTCCCTACTTTCAATCAACTGTAGAACAAAAAATCGCTTGAAATGGCATTTAAAACTTTTAATTATCCCCATGTCCATTGGCTGCAAAATAGAAGTCGCATTTGGAGGCAAAACACTAGTTTTACATTGGATAACTCCTGCATATGTGGGTGCGCAGGACAGTTATCGACAAGGAGTAAAATGTTTCTATTTTTCCTCCGTAACTCGTTGTTCCACTGACTTACATATTGCTGAAAAATATTGGAAGTTATTATTTTAGTTATTAGCTGCATATTCAACGGGAAGCTTCTTTACATTTTTGAAACAACGTGATTTTTGTGACTTACCAATAACAAAAAGTTATTTTTTGTCAGTCCCATTCATGTTTGCGCACATAAAAACTGTTAAACGATTCTTAGGTCTTTTGCCACCAACACATTTGTCACCTTTGAATTTAAACATTGCATCAGGCATCATGTTGTAAAACAGTCCAGTTTCGTCGGCATTGTAGATGTCTTCTTCTCTGTAACCTTTTCGACACTCCTCCCAAACACTTTTCACCCATTCACTTGCCGTTTTTGAATCTGCTGTCAGGGCCTTTCGCATAAACAATGTTATGCCGATTTTTAAAATGTTAAATTAAATTAAATTTTAAAAATGTACGGACATGTTACTCGTTCAAGGGCAAAATCTCAACTGATTTTTGTGATCAACGCTACGAACTTTCTTTGCAAACTGTGAGCATACCAATTCCAGGAAGAGTTAATGAGGAGACGGATTAAACGTGGGATTTCCCATCTTTACGTGGGAAAGGGTGTTGGGTGCATTCGGCTGAGAGACGGGGGTGGGCGCCATTGTACATGCTCTTACCCTTTACCCCCTTCCAAACACAACCTCCTGGCTGTAAAAGAGCTGGGGGTTAGGAGGAGAGGACAAAGGACCTCCGCGAGTACCACTGTACCTGCAAGTTGGGAATTCTTGGTTTGTACGAAAGGATTATTTTTTAACAACAACGCCGCGGTCTTAAACCTCCCCGAGGGATAGGATGTAGAGGCTGGACTCGAGAACACAAGGTTACATATTTTGGGTAACTATGAGGATTGAAGGGGCTGACCTCCGCCGCGTTTGAGACATTGAGAAGTGGTCGAAGTTTGCTCGATGTATCCGTGAAGCGTGCTCGTTATATACGTGAAATATTTGTATGTAAATGCATGTAAACTTATCTTGGAGGTAGCATTTGCTCACTATAGCCGTGAACTCGTTACAACCGTGCTCGTTATAAACGAGTTTGACTGTAGGTTATAATTTTGTCGCAAGATGGAGATTCAATTCCTTCATGCGAAGTTAATATTTTTAATCTAAAGTTCGCCCCGCAGGGAAAAATCGCCAGACGGAAAATTTGAATTTTGTTCTCTACTTCTTAATTTGCAGTCAACAAATATTATATTTCGTAAGATTACTACAACTCGTCTGATGGAATATCTCCTTGACAATGAATGCGTGAAAACATCCGCGAATGTCGTTAGCTCCGGAACTAATTTGGCTTTGATGCAAGGTTATTTACGGCTGCATTTTCCTTGTGAAAGGCATCAAGTGAACATCGCTGTGGATGTTTTGGTGCATATCACTAATATCGCCCAGAAATTTGGTAAATTACAAGGTAAATATCTATGGAAAGGAATAATTCCAGCAAGCCAATCGTGAGATTTCCAGAAAATCGTGCAAACCTCTTTTCCCCTCTCATTCCAAAGAGGGACTCGCATGCTGGACTTTTAGTCCAACTACCGTGCTCATTTCTCTTTCTGCAGTCTCTGTGGAGATTCTATGATTTTCTCGTACTTTGTAGCATTATATTAACTCATTTTATATAATACCCATTGAACAATTAAAATGATCTTACGTCGGGTATCTCTGTTATTTTTTGTGAACTGTAGCGCACTTTTCGCTATTCCGTCAATTAAATCATCTTGTAATCATTGGTTGTGATCGAAGTCTACTCATGTAACGATTTCCCTGTATTTCCCAACGCAAAAGAAAATACACATCAAAGGGACAATTTTCAAATTCTCACTTCGACCTCCTTTATATCTTCATCTCGGTAAAATGGGGCAGTCTGCCTCCATCTACAGCCTCCACCGTCATTGACCAATTGACCATTGACTATTGACCATTTACTTATGTGGAAACCCTTTTCAATTTAGAATTGCGGGTATTGTTAACATGCACGATTAAATAAAAATTATTTGGAGTTGGTCCATGAAATCATTAAGACACGAAATTTTATGTTCTGCTATGTAGAAACGATACAAAATAATTTTCTTAAGGCAGCAGCGATATCATTATAGTTAGAACCCAATGCAGAGTTTCTAGTTCCCGAATCAACGGAAATGGAAAATAAAAAAGTCAGTAGTTGACTCCAATTGCGTTTTCAAGTTTCACTGAACTTAGAAAATGGCAAGTCATTGAAAAGGGTGAAGAGGTTACTTAGAGGGAGGTAGTGGAGTAGTGAAGGAGAAGGAAGAAGCGAGCCGGAAAGAATGAAAAGCGTAGCAATCTCAGCGCCAGTTTCTCTAAACATGGCGTTTTCACAAGAGAAGTCGGTGAATTTAATACGGAGAATTACCATTGAGAATATTTATTTATTTATATTACCGATATCAACGCGTCACAGATCTTTCACCGCGTAAAACTATAATTTTCATCTTTATACATTTTATTTGGAGCTCATCCATCCAAAAATATCTGAATAATCTATTATAATAAGACGCTTAACTATTTTAATAAAACGCTTATCTACTTTAATAAAACGCTTAGGCGGTACGTGGCACACAATAACATTGTATTGCTGAGCAACAGGATATATAAACAGCTGAAACTAAAACATATCGGCTATCGCTCATTTGCTTATATAAATTCCTCAAATTGACATTTTAAAAGAAGAATTCTTAGTCTTTTTTCGTCTTCTATCGAAAATCGCTTGCATTTCAAGTGAATTCTCATTAATTTGGACTAAATTGAATGTCTATTAAAAAAATGCGTAGGTACCTACTTATGAAATATAATTATTTGGTGAAATATACTTAAACGTGGTATTAGAAGCTGGGGACGTGGGTGTTACCACTAAGGACGGTTTATATAGTATGTGGTAAAACTATTTACCAAACCAATTAAGAGAGAGGGTTAGTAGAACTATACCAATTTAAATTAAAACAAAATATTTGCCATTTTGTAAGTTATAATACTTTTCCATATTAATATCGCAACCAAATTAACAATGTCTAACGTTTATTTGTTCAATGTCTCTAGCAACGAGATAAATAGCTTCTGTATATCGTATTGAAATACTGTATCATGCTATATAAAGTTAAAACCATTTAGATAATGCTTATATGAAACTATATATATATTAATTAATTAAATTAATATTTAAACTGTTTGCTCAGAATAAAAGTAATGGCTTCAAGGGCAACACACTACGCTTCACTTGAACTAAACAATCGTGTATTGGAAAGTATACTAGAGGAAGAGATAGTTTACGAAAGTGTATGGTGCGACAGCTCAACTGACATACCGCGAAAAATTTTTGAACAGTTTAACGCCAACTGGAATGCCTCCGCACAAACTGATTGTGAGATTGAAACCAAGCGCTGTGATCATGTTACTCAGAAATTTAGTACCTTCGAAAGGCCTGTGTAATGGGACGCGACTCACAGTTACACGACTACAACGTAACATAATCGAAGCAAGAGTTATAGATTTAGATAATTCTGAAACTATTCTCATACCAAGAATTCCACTCATCCCATCAGACACAAAGATGCCTTTTAAATTTAAGAGAAAACAATTCCCAGTAAGACTAGCCTTTTCTATGACTTTCAACAAGTCGCAGGGACAGATTTTTGATATAATTTGCCTTCACCTTTAAAAACCAGTATTTAGCCATGGGCAGTTAGTTGTATGTGGGTCTCTCAAGAGTAAGATCATTCAAATCTATAACGATTGTGTCAGAAAATAATGACACAAAATTGTGTTTTTAAAGAAATTTTTTTAACTAATTTTTGTGCGGTACGCTTATAGCGCTTCCAATGTACGGTGCGCTTATTTTTGGAAAAAAATATTATATGCTTCTTTTTTATCTCGATATCGTATTTGAGCGATATATATCGTATATAACTTCACACACATTAGCGCATCACATATTAAAATTATTAATGTAAGTAAAAATATAGCTGTTTTAATTAAAAAAGGTTTCATTTATTTCATATATTATAGTTTGGCTAGCGCGCAGATGTTCTGCGCGGGTTAACTAGTCTATAATTAATGGTTTCAGGCGTCACTTGGTAGAATTTCTTCATAATGTAAAATAAAGAGACGTTGTAATTTCACATAAATTTATTTAAAACGACCTAGGTTTCGTTGCAATGCAACATCGTCCGGTGAATAAATTCCCATCCCAATCCACGGTAATAACGGTCTGAAGGACCTATCGTTAGCCGTCCCCGTGAGTAGTGACCCACTTTTCCTTTGGCAGATACAATGCGTGCGTTAGGGCACTTAAGAGATAATATATATATATATATATATATATATATATATATATATATATATATATATATTATCTTTTTTATGGGAGTATTAACTATTTTTTTTGTATAGATTGAAACCCCTTTTTTATATTTTATTGTTCTTTTTTTCCTTAAGTAATCACACCCGTAAATTTGCGTAATAAATAAACAGATAGTTGGGACGCTATAAAACATACAGTATGCGCGTCAACGTAGTTAATAAAAATTCTAAAAGTAGAAGTCTAAAAATTAAATAGCCTACATTCAAAATCTAAAAAAAAGAAAATATACAAATTGGACTGGGATAATACCAAAGGGTGGCGGAAAGGCTGTTGAAAGGCAGGAGGATTGTACAAAACGGTCATTTTAAGGGATGGTATTTACAATGATTGGTGATTAACAAATGAAGTATTAAATACAGTAAGAGAATATTAAAAATATTGGATGATATTTACAATATAGTAGCGTTTTGCATAGCAAAAACGTAGAAAAGGCAGCAAGGTTTCTGATGGGCTGTAAAATTTGGGCCCTTTTCAGGGCAGGAAAGTAAGGCATTTCAGTCCAATATTTGCTTTGGAAATCGGTATTTTGTTTTATTAGGAATGATATAGTCCCATATCGTAAGCAGTATTTCATTTTCAGTAAGGGAGATGTGCTTGCGAAGCCGGTGGGCACGTGATTTAACAAAATCCGCTAATGTGGGGATGTGGTGAGCGTATCCCTTTGATCGGAACAAGGCACTAGAATGAATGAGAATGAATCGAATGGTGTTGTTTTGAAAGATTTCAAGGCGTTTGCGGTTGATTTTGGAGGTGTTAAAATACACCTCACTGCCGTAGATGAGGTGGGTCGGATTAAGGAGAGGTAAAGAATTAGCTTGTCTTTAGAAAAAATTTGACTTATGTTGCCGAGGAAGGGAAGCAAGTTGGCATTTGGTGGTGGCGGCTTTACGAATTGCGTGGTTTGTATGGGCGGTCCACGTTACTTTTCTGTCAAAAATGACACCTAAAAATTTGTGGGAGTCGGTAGTAGGAATTATTTTACCCGCCATAACAGATGGGGACGTTAGGGTAAACTTATTAAATCTAGAAGAGTGAACATGGGCGCTTTTTTCCGGGTTAATGGTTATTTTACATTTCTCAGTCCAGGCTTGGATGGCGAGAAGATGGGCGATCAGTCGTCTAGCTGCTACGTTAGGATAGCGAGATTGGGAGAGAACGGCTGTGTCGTCAGCGTACATAAGTAGGTCCGTGCGGTCGTGAGTGGGTATGTCATTTACGTAAACAGAATAAAGTAGGGGGCTTAATATTGCCCCTTGGGGAACGCCAGCGGTGGCAGGGCGAATAGAGGAAAGTGAGTTTTGGACAAGAATTTGAAAGTGTCGGTCGGAAAGGAAACTATTAAGAATTTACAGTAAAGAAAGAGGAAGATTAGTTAATTTATAAATAAGTGCCAGACAGTATCAAACGCCTTGGCGACGTCTAGAAAAACGGCTTCGGTGGATTTTCTGCCAGAGTGAAATCCTCGAATAATAGTTTCGGCTAATCGAAGAATTTGGCGGGTAGCCGAAATATTGGGTCGAAAGCCTATTTGCTCCGGGCGAATAAGATGCATGGATTTTACTAATGGGTTTAAGTTCCTAATAATTTGCAGTTTGAAAATTTTGGAAAGAGTAGAAAGAAGGTCTATAATTTTGAGGAAGGAATTAGTCTTTACCCGGTTTGGGAATAAGTATAATTTTGCCAAGTTTCAAGGGTTCGGGAAAATAATAAAGAGAAAAACCAGAGTTGTAAATATCGGTTTAAATATTAATAAAGGTTTTGGAAGAGTAAAGAGATTTAAGCATTTTGTTAGTAATTTTATCTATACCGGGGGCTTTTTTAGTTGGAAGATTATGCAAAGCTGTTTTAATTTCAGTATAGGAGGTAACTAACGGTTCGGGTTTCGACGTTTGATAAGTGCGCGTAAGGAAGTGGGAAGGGGAGGGGTTACCAAATCAGAAGAATATTTAAAAGTTGATGCTTGGGTTTTAGATGAGTTTAAAATTTCGCCAAGAAGACCAATTCGTTCTAAAATTGCTGATTTGGTAATGGGAAAAATAGGGAGAAGTGAGGATTTTATTATTTGTAATATTTACAAATTTGGTCCAATCGGTGCGTAAGATGGGGAGAGGAGAATATATGGTAGCATCGAGGGTTAGGGTAATGTTAATTGGAAAATGATCGGAGCTAAATATATGGGATACTGTGAGAGTAAAATTAGTCGAAAAGATAGTAGTAACGGAAAAGTCGAGAATGTCGGAGGAAAATGGAGCAACGTGAGTAGGGTCGGTAGGTGATTCAATTGAAATAGGATTAGAAGATGCAAAGCGAAGGAGAGTAGTGCCGTTGTGGTTATTTTTCAAGCATCCCCAATGGGAATTTTTAGAATTCCAGTCACCGATAAAAAGTCCTGGTGGTGGGTCGGAGAGAAGGCGTTTTAGGTCTTTTGTCAGGAGGGGACGGGTACTTGGTTGGTAAATACTATTTATTAAAACGGTTCCTATTTTAATAGGGAGCGCAATGCCAACTGCTTCAAGATTTGAAAGAGCGGGTTGAAGTTGAATGGGAAATATTTTTCCGGATGGCAATAGCTACTCCGCCGTGGGGGTTTTTCGATCTTTACGATATACGGTATAGCCTGGGAGAAATAATTTTTGGCTCGAAATAAGATGCGTTTCTTGGAGAAGAGGAATAACAACACGATTTTTTGCTTAATATGTAGTTATTTCTGGGAGTTTAGGAGTAATTCCGTTGGCGTTCCAAGAGGGGAGTTGGAGGGGGGAAAGGTTTTGAGTATCAGGCGCCATTGGAATGTTAAAATAAAGGTGCGGCGCTCGAGGCTAGTTTTAAGGTTTTGGAAGGTAGCAAGAGTAGATTTAAACCACGCGACGTCGTCAGAAATGTAAGGTGGTTGAGATGTAGTAGGGGGGGCGGGATTAGAAGGAGATGGTGGAAAGTGGGTAGGTTCAGAGTAGGGTTGGTAATCGTAAGGGTAGTATGGAAAAGCAGGTGAGTAAGAAGTAAAAGATGGTTGTGGAAGTGGTGGAAACGAAGAATAGTTAGGGCAGCCGCGATAGTTGGTCGTGTGGTCGCCGCCACAGTTTGCGCATTTGCGAGGGAGGGGGGATTCTATCATGGAGAGGCAGTTGGATCGGTCGTGGGGTCCGCCAGAATAAACACAAGTCTCGGGAAGATTGCAATTAAGGTGACAGGGGCCGTTTGTACGGGGAAATACGGGCAATAATACCGCAAACGCCTATGAGCTTTTCAAAATCGCGGGCATTGGATGTAACTTTTAAGGTGACCAGGAAGGATACAGTTGAGCGTTTTTCTAGTGAATTAATTCCGCGAACTTTTTCCTCGTCGGAAGGGCGCGTTGTTTCTAGCTGCTTGATCTGGTGGACTAAAATCCTCAATATATTTAGCTATTAATTCTACTGGGGTATCTGCTCGGATACCGCGAACTACATGCTGAGGCATTATATCTTCCTGAAGAGAATAAGTATAAAAACTTATACCTAGTTCTTTAAGTTTAGTACGAGCTGCGCGGTAATCAGCAGCTGTATGGCATGTTATGAGGGTTGAACTGCTAATGAGGCGCGTAACCGGCGCCATAGAAAGGACTGAGCGAAAGGCGGCAAGTATCTTTGGCCATGCAGCCGTATCGTTAACTTTAATTGAGGGGATTGGTAAATTTTTTTGGGAAAGGGTGGATTGAGATGGGGTCGGTACGGAGGTCCATGGGTTCAGGGTCAGGTGAATCAGGCGATTCTTCATCAATGGGGAAAGTTGGTTGGAAGGAGTTGGAAGTAGGTAGTGGAGCGGATGTAGGAGGATTGGAAACGCGTTTCCTTTTACTAGCTGTAACTATGTTAAATCCATTATCATTAGGGGAATGAGTATTAACACTGCACGCATTGCTTAAGTTGCCGGAAGAAGCGGAGACATTACTCACCGTGCGCTGCGGTGTAGAGGTAGGGCGTGGAACAGCTGATGGCGGAAGTGAGGAAGGCAGGCGTGGATCGCGGTGAAGTTGAAGCTGGTGAAGTGGGATGAGAGGCGGCGGTGCATGGCTAGGCTGTGCATGGCTAGGTGGTGCTGGAGAGGCTGCGGCGGCGGCGTAAGATGATGGGAAGTTGTGCTGAGGCTGCTGGTGCGGTGGATAGCCAGGGAATTGAAGGGGGTAATACGGGTGAGGGTATGGTTGTTGAAAAGGAGCGTTGAAGGGGAAATGTGGGATGTGCGGGGGAAATAGGTATGGGGGTGCCCCGGAGGAGGTTGTTGAGAAGTCGGGAGCGGCATGCCGCACACCCCCGACAGACTAGTTCGCGGAGTTTACTTCCGAGGTAGGCACTGAATTTAGTAAGTGATTAGAAATCAACTTGAACGACTTTAGAAAGAGGAGGGTATCTATTGGTTCTAGAGGGCCAATTAACAGGAGGCAACACCCAAGAGCAGGTGAATAAATTGAAAGCCGGCAGCAATTTATTGTAATAGGTACAATGGGTGGGTGGGGGAGGGGGAGTAGGGGAGAATATTGAAATGAATTGTGGAGCAAACATCATTGTAGGAAAGGAGTGAACGTATGTTCATGAGAAGTGGAGGGGGAGAAAACGGTTGAGCTTAGTGATGACCAGTAAGTTATATAATAAGAAGACAATGGGGATAATTGGTAGGAATAATTAGATTAGTGGGAGGTCGAGAAATGAAGAATAAAAAGGATACAAAATATCATTTAAAACTTCACAGTTTTTTGAAGCCAAACATTGTATAATTTCAAATTGTTCCAGAATATCAAGCCTGGGTCCCTTTCTTTCATAATGCAGGATTTTGGGAATAAAGTCGCTGTTGTGTCCATCTTCTAATAGATGTTTGTTGAAGACAGTCGTTGTTTTACTGTTTATGAAGCAGGAATGATATTATTTGATTCTTTCTTTGAATTTTCGTCCTGTTTGTCCTATATAAACGGCAGTACAATCTCCGCAATGTAATTTGTAAATTCCACTTTTTTCCAAATTTTTAATTTTGTCTTTTGTGCTGCATAAAAGGTTTTTTTAGTTCGATTTATTGTAAAAAGCGGTTTTAATTTTATTTTTGGGAATTAATCTGTTAATTTTAAGGGATATATTACCAATAAATGAAAGTCTTCGCCATTGTGGTTTCAAATCGTCAACAGGGATGGTACCGTATATTTGTTTCATGAATAGTTGGGATCGTTTCCTCTCGTATAATCTGTCAATTAATTTTTTAGGGTAGCCGTTGTTGACTGTTATTTGTTTAATAATTTGAAGTTCTTTCCTGACGTTGAAGTCTGACAAAGAAATGTTCAATAGTCTATGAAGCATGGCATGAAATACGGCAATTTTTTGTGAGAAATGGTGTCTTGAATTGAAGTGAATGATTTGGTCGGTGTACGTGTCTTTCCTGAAAATGGCAAATTCTAAATTTCTATTTACCTTTGCTATGGTGATGTCTAGAAAGCTTAGGGACCAGTTGATTTCTGTTTCACATGTGAATTTTATTGCTTTATTAAAAGAATTCAAGAAATTTAGGAAGATATCTAGTTGCCTCGATGATCCAGACCACACGCAAAAAATATCATCGACATAACGAAAACAACAGAAAATGTTTTTGACAGTAAGATTCTCAGAAGAGAATAAATTACTTTCAAAATTGTGCATGTAAATGTCTGCAAGTAGTGGAAACAAAGAAGAGCCCATGGCTGGGCCATCAAATTGTTTATAAAAACTTCCATTAAACTTGAAATAGTTTTGAGAAACGCACACTTTAATTAGGGCACTCAATTCACTGATTATTGGAGCGAGAGCACCTTTATTGACGAGGGTAATTTCAGTTAACTCCAAAGCTTCTTTGGTGGAAATACTGGTGAAAAGATTACACACATCAAATGATACTAGGGTGCACTTTGGAGGGAGAACTTTTTGTGATAAGGTATTTGCTAATTCACAAGAATGTTTGACACCGTGTTTTGGGGAGAACCTCGAATGTTGCCTGAAGATTGTATTTAATTTGTATGCTACTCACCCTCCCCCACCCACCCATTGTACCTATTACTATAAATTGCTGCCGGTTTTGAATTTATTCACCTGACGATGTTGCATCGCAACGAAACCTAGGTCGTCTTAAATAAATTTATGTGGAATTACAATGTCTCTTTATTTTACATTAGTCCATAATAATATAGCTACGTGTGCCTCACTCACTGACACAAAACTCTAAGGTACTTCTAGAAGGGATAAAAATCTAAAATTTGGTATTTTGGTAGGTCAAGTGACAACCGACGAGAAAAACCTAAAAATCACAAAAAGGTTATATTTAAGGGGTATTTTCAACCCCAATGTTTCATTTAAATAGCCAATAAAAAAAGCATGGAATTCAGTGCAAGGCTTTCAAATAATGCATTTTTACATTACTTAAAATTGAGATACGAATTCCGAAAAAGAACAGTTGTCTATCTGAAAGAACGGAGATCATAATTATTGAAATCAGAATTCAAATACATACCGAATTAGCGTAAATATACGCTATTAATCGGAAAAAGTGAGAATTCTTTCCAGTTTTCAACAATGGAAATCTTTCATGATGATGGCAACAGACTCAATGCATCTAGAGGGATCTGAAATTATACGTTATGATTGCAGTGATTTCATATTTTAATGGAAATTAATGCCGTCATAACGAATTACAGTTGAACTTCCATAACTAGAATGTCAAGGAAAAGTAATAATAATTCGAGTAATAGAAAATTAAAGTGATGGAAATACGTTTTTAAGTATTTGTATATATATATACAGTGGAACTTCTATAACTCAGATCTCAAAGAGAGCAAAAATTATTCTAGTCATAGATAATTCGAGTTGCGGAATTATATTTTTTCATTTTTCTTTAATTGAATTAACATAAAATTTATTCCCATAAGCAAATCATTTAACTTATTATAATTTTCAACATCATGCATATTATGAAAACATCATCACCAATATTTTTTCCGATAATATGTGAGATTTTACTATATCCAAAACACTAATTGCATCACGCACTGTGATTGAGGGTGTGATAGATAATTGCAATTCTCACGTATTACTGAAAGCACAAACATGACGATTAAATTTGGCTTATAGACTGTAGGAAGGAGCGAATAGGTTTGTTTTTCTCCAGGGCTATAAGGAATCACAAGAGGAGATGCAACCCTTATAGCAGTGACGGTGAAACTTGAAAAGTATTTTAATGTTGTTTTTCGCAGTTTTTCGAGAAATTTTAACTCTTTTCAATTTTTAAATTGTAGCGGTAGATAACAACTGTAATTTGTATCTGGGTATTTCCTTTTATTATCGCATTCTCGGCGTGTCTCGTTTTGTAATCCCCCTTGCCTCGCGCTGGTGCGCACCTTTTATACCTGCTCCGGCTAGTTCTCGAAAATAGAGGCATTGCGCATTTTGATAACCGGCAGTGAGCGAGCGAGCAGAGCAGAGCGGTGGATTCGGTTTATGAGACCGTTCACAGGAACATTATACCGTGGACCTTCTAAGGTCAGCAGAAAACCCGAGCATACCCCCCTAACCATCCCGTTGTCTCTGGCTGGTGTTCTAAAACTCCCCCAGGGGAGGAAGTAGGTGATCCGCTGTGGCCCAGAGACAACTAGGGTTTTCCAAGCGAGTCCAGGTTCCGCCCAGGGGTAAACCGAACTCCTCACTGCGAGCGGAGCACCTGGGGGGTGCCATTGCACGGACAAACTCACCTTCTTCCTGCGGGGGGTGGCTAACGAGGTCCCACCTTCTCACCCGCTCGTTCTTCCATCTCTTGCGACAGGTGGCAGTTGGTAGGCCAGCCCCCTCCCCCTTAGGTAGCCCATTAAAAGACTTTAAAATGCCGCTAAGCAGATCTCCGCCTGCCAAAACGGCCCCAAAGACTCCCGCTGGGACAAATATAGACGGACAGCTCCCAAAGAACATTAAACAAGTACTCTTCGGACAGGCTTTTACTAGCACTGACTCAACCGATCGAGGTAGCGTTTCCTGACCCCTGACCACACGAGACTGACAGGACGCTCTGACAGCAACCCCCTATTGAGCCAAGATTTGAAATTTGACGACGGTCAACTGAAGACCCACCAAGACAAGCAACCCGTTCGGGAGCACTTAAATTTTACTACGGAGCATGACAAAGAAGAATATCGGCAAAACGGGGCGTCCACTACACCACTAGGCCCCCACCAGGGCTCCTCGAAAGCCCGAGCCTTTGTCCCACTCAAAGACACAATTAAGAAGCGTAAGCGGCAGCAGGACTCTGCTACCATACCCACCTCCAACCGTTACGAGGCACTAACGGCTGAGGAGACTGAAGAGAACATGGAGACGTCTGCTGGCTCGCAGCCCACCGCAAACCGCCAGTTACCACCGGTGATATCCATATATGAAATTGCCAATTACCGACTATTCCTAGAAGCCATCAAAGCCGCCTGCTCGGACAAAAGTTTTACAATAAAAAATACCAGGGGAGTCACTAAACTCCAACTCCAAAACCGGAGCTACGACAACATCGTCCGCCGAATGCTAGTCGAAGAGAAAGCACAAATGAGCACATGGGCCCCAAAAGAATAACAGATCAGGCAATACTTTGTCCGCGGACTACACCCTAAGGCCGACATTGACTATATTAAGGAAGACCTAGCTGACGGCATCCCAGTAGTAAGAGTGAGAAACCTAGAAAAGCAAGACAACGAGCCCACCGAGCTCTACGCAATTACAGTCAAAGCTGATATGAGACCAGAGGACGGCATACAAACCGCAATCACCCTCCATACTGTCACCGCCCTAAGCAGCGACCATTACCCTTTACTGATTTACTTAGGGGTTAACCGGACACTCTTACCACCTATGGTTAGGGCAAGATTCGAACTAACAAACTGGGACACTTAAAGAGTCAACCTGACCAACGCTCTCCCTGAAATACGAAAACCAGAATCCACAACGGAAATAGATAGCCTGGCTGATACCCTAACCAGGGAGATGGAGGAGGCTGTTACGAAAGCCACCTTAAGGAAAATCTTGCGCCGGACAGACCAACTGACCCTTCCACAGAAGATAATAAATTATATAGCACGAAAAAATAGACTGCGACAAAAACACCAGCGGACAGGGGACCCACTGTTGTTAGAAGAGATCCGTTGGATGCAGAAACAGATCAGAATTGATATCAGAGACCACCGCACCAAAACATGAAACACCTTCGCCACATCACTAACTCAAAAAGATGGCTCAATTTGGAGGGTGGCAAAGAATCTACGTCGCCCACTTACACGAGACTTCCCTCTCCGTACTGTGGCTGGGGAATCAAATACTCTACAGCAAAAAGCCGAGGCAATGGCGGCCCACCTAGAAGACGCCTTTACGCCCAATCCACCTACTGCGGATGAGCCAGATGTCACCCTTGACCCCGCCGAAGACGGGATCCGACCGCCCGAATGCACTGAGGCTGAACTCGTTGCCGCCCTCAAACAATTGAAACGAAAGAAATCCCCCGGGCCTGATGAAGTACCAAATGAGGCCATCATTGAGATGCCGCGCCATGCTGGTCAAATCATGACGCAAATTGCAAACACCGCCATGAAGTTCGGCCACTTTCCGAGCATCTGGAAGCAGTCCAAAGTTATTTGTATACCTAAACAAAATAAACCACTCACTAACCCGGGAAGCTACCACCTGATCTCCTTCCTGCCAGGATTAGGGAAACTATTGGAAAGAATCATTCTTCCTCATCTTAAAGCACATGCATACGGCCACCGCATCATCGCCCTTGCCCCGGTGTTAAGATCGGCCTCAGTAGCGCCCAAAGTCAAGGTCCAACTATACAACTCATGCATTAAACCAATCCTCACTTATGCTTCCCCGGCCTGGTCAGGGAGAGCAACGTCCATCGAAAAATTAGAAGTGGTCCAGAATCGGAGCCTCCGCTGGGCAATGAGGCCACCGCTAGGAACTACGAACCAAACCATCAGAGACACCCTAGGCTTCCCGACCCTGGACACCTGGATGAAGGGAGCCAGTGGAATATTTTACGACCAGCTGCGACACGCCCGCGGCTCACTCAAAGACATCTCCGCCTCCGTTAAGCCTTGGGACGTACACAAACGCCCATGGGCCGGAACGGGGCGCGATGAGGGCCTCCTCATCCCTAAGAAAAGGAGGACCTAAATTACGACGGAACCGCCCACTGAAAACCCGAAAATACGGAAACCCCGACTCAATAAAAAGTAGCCCAAACACTGAAAGCCGTATTCATAGATTTCCAGTTAAACTCGGGATTTGGGGGTTTTTACTAGTATCAGTCTAAGAGACGTTTAAAGGGAGACTAAAAGTTTGTATTCATAGTTCGCTAAGCGGGCTTAAATGCTTGGGATTATCTTAGATCGGGACTAGCTTGCTGAGCGAGTATGAAACGTTTGGCAATATAGCAAAAGTCTTGATGCGCATGCGCATGACGGTAGTAGCATTTCCCTTTAGCCTTTTGTCGCGTTTTGGTGTCGTTGTGAGCTTGAGGACTGCTTGTCTGCTTGTGCGCATTGCTGAAATCGCTGCTTTTAATTTGTTTTTGGTTGTTTTAAATTTGTTTTTCGTTGAGTTGTATTGTTATCGTTGAGATTCTGTTGTTATTTATCAGTTGTTATTGTTATTTATATTTTCCGTTATTGTTGATCGTTTAAATGGCGAATAAGAGGATGAGATCAGTTAACCGGTCTAACGAAGAAAAGGAGACGTTGTTAGGGTTAGTTAAGGACAGAATAGATGTTATTGAAAGTAAAAGCTGTGATAACCGCATCACGAAAGAGAAGAAAATTCCTATAATTTCTATTTCGTTTTTTTACAAATCCTACCTCTAAAAAAAATTCAGCGCCGTAGCACATTCGAAAATACATAAACCTTGAAAATTTGTTTAAAAAATTGCGAATTTTTAGCGGCCGCATTGTTGCACTTTTTGAAGATTTTCGTTTTTTTAGATGGTTTCGCACAAAATGCTACCTAAGAAAAAATTTCGAATCTGCAGCTCATCTGGAAGTGCCTAAACATTAGTATCCTCCTATATGTATGTTATATCCTCCTCCTCTCTAAAAAACGTCTATATATAATGATATCAGGAATAAGACAGCAGAATTTCAGAATTTATTAGAGGAAACTGAGGCAGATATAGTGATAGGCACTGAGAGCTGGCTAACTTCGGATATACACGACCGAGAAATTTTCCCCTTAAGATATAATATTCACAGACGAGATAGGGTAAATAGGAACGGAGGTGGAGTTTTTATAGCGGTGAAGGACACGCTTATCAGTTCGCCAATTGAGTTTACGGAAAACAGAATAGAAAGCATTTGGTGCACAATCAGCAGGGGAGGTTTAGGAAACATCCATGTATGTGCATGCTATAGGCCGCCAGGTGCAGACGCAGAAGAAATTTATGAGCTAGAGGCCCAAATCAACTCAATACAGATGAAAAATAGCAAGTCTTACTATAGTAGGGGGAGACTTTAATCTACCCTAGATAAATTGGCGCAGTTGCAGCTTCACACCACCCGGTAGAAATCGTGAGTCATGCGAAGCACTAATAGACATCTTCAATAAACATTCCCTTATTCAGGTAGTCAGAGAACCCACGAGAGAGGACAATATATTAGACTTAATAGCACTTAATATCCCTGAACGTGTTTCTGAAGTAGTTATTGAAGAAGGAATCAGCGATCACCGAGTAGTCCGAGTTATCTTGAACATAGCATTCGTAAAGTATCGCAAGCCTAAGCGAAAAGTGTACATATTTAAAAATGCTAACTTTGCGGACTTTAAAGAGAAACTTATTAAAGATTACGCAACTTTCAGAAAATTAGCAAGCACGAAGAACGTTGAGGAAACTTGGAAAGCTTTCTTATCAGTAATTAGAACAGGTATAAATACGTACATACCAAGTAAATATATTACCGATAATGGAGAACCTAGGTGGTATAATCGGCAGGTTAGATGTGCTCTCAGGAGACAAAGAAAGCTTCACTCAAAACTTAAATGCGCTAAAAATAATATGTCACAGGAGGTAATAAATACAATTTCAAACAAGTACAGAAATTGTCGGACTTGGACTAAAAAGACTATGCGCAAGGCATTAATGAACTTCAAGAAAAAGATTCTCTGTGAACATCTAAACGAAAATCCCAAAATCTTTTGGTCTTATGTTAGAGAAGTTCAAGATCGACGCCCAACCGTAGCACCATTAAGAAACGACAAAGGAGAGGTAGTTTACGATAGCATTGATAAAGGAAACTTGTTAAACTCATTTTTTCAATGCGTATTTACGACCGAAGTGGAGAAAAGGAAGGTCGATCCACCCGAACCAAGCGAAGAGAAGATGAACGATATACTTATATCAGCGAAAGGTATAGCAGAACAGCTCAAAATCATAAATGCAAATAAATCCCCGGGACCGGAAGAGATACCAGCTAGAGTGTTAAAGGAATTAGCGTTAGAAATAGCACCTTATCTCGAAACAGTTTTCAGTAAGTCACTTAGTCATGGCGTTATACCTAAGGAATGGAAATTAGCGTTTATAACTCCGCTACATAAAGGCGGGAAAAAAGACGACCGAGAAAACTACAGGCCGATTTCGCTAACCTCAATATCTTGCAAGATTCTAGAGCACATCATCGTTAGTTCTGTGATGGACTTCTTAGATAGCCAGGACTTGCTCAGTAAATATCAGCACGGTTTTAGGAAGGCAAGATCTTGTGAAACACAGCTCGCTCTGTTTGCACATGATATACTACGATCCGGTGATCGAAAAACCCAGCTAGACGCGGTTTTTCTTGACTTCAAGAAGGCATTCGATAAAGTCTCTCATATTAAGTTATTGAAAAAATTACAAGCCTGTGGAATAAATCGAAAGATAATCGAGTGGATCAGGGTCTTTCTCAATGATCGGGAACAAATGGTAGTCATAAATGGATTTAAATCAGATTCGGTCAGCGTGTCCTCCGGCGTTCCACAGGGAAGTGTCATCGGTCCCCTATTATTCCTTATATACATAAATGACTTATATAATTTTATTACAAGTAAAATCAAGTTATTCGCGGATGATACGGTAGTTTACCGAGAGATTAACAGTCCTGCTGATCAAGCATTACTTTCTAACGATTTACACGCAATTCTCGAGTGGTGTAAACAGTGGCAATTAGAGCTGAACTTAGGTAAGTTTTCCGTCATGAGATTCTGGAGAAACAAAGAAATTGAGGCGATGAATTACAGTATAGAAGGCGTACATCTAAAATTATCCGAATCCGTCAAATACTTAGGTGTCATTTTAACAAGTAACCTCTCGTGGGACACACACATACGAAATATATCCGGGAAAGCTAAGCAAAAACTAGGATTCATCAAACGGATAGTAGGTAAAAGCGAAGAAAAAGTCAAAGAGACATGTTACTTTTCTTTAGTTAGACCGCTGCTAGAGTATGCGTCGAGCATATGGGATCCGTACGAGAAAGGTTTAATCGCCGAGTTAGAGAAAGTGCAGCGAAAAGCTGCTAGATTCGTCAAAAATTGTTATGATAGAAATATAAGCGTTACAGGCTTGATACAGGACTTAGGATGGGAATCACTAGCTGAGCGTCGATCACGTGCTAGGTTAAAACTTCTTGAAAGATTTAGAACGAGTACTTTCTCCAGCGACGTCAAAGAAATAATAAGAACTCCCACCTATATCGGTAGAATGGACCATCCTCGTAAAATAAGAGAGATAGTCTGTAGGACAGAGAGATGCAAAGGGTCATTTTTCCCTAGAACGATAGCTGAGCAGTATAAAACTTGCGATCAAAAGTAACCTCGCGTAAGGGCGTAAACCAAGGCCTAATTTTGGAGTTTTCCCCTTGGTGTTAATACACCCCCTGCCACACACCCTTGCGGTGGCTTGCAGGGTAAACTGTAGATGTAGATATGTGCGTGCGTGCGTTCGTGCGTGCGTGTGTGTCATTTCTTTAAAAATTGTCAGATATTTTAAATATTACAGCTTATTAAGTAAAATAATCTATTGAAATTTAAATATAGATTGTGTGTATAAAGAAATACAATGATGATTTATTTTTTAATTTATGAAATAAATTTCACAAGCCAAGTGAACAATATTTATAATTAGTTTCAAATAGGAGAGGCACTCCAAAATGTTTAGTCATATATTTAACTCTTTAAAATGACTCGCCACTTAATATAAATATTTTGGAATATTTTAGAAAAATAAAAATAAGTGACTGAATTCTAATTATAGTGTACTAAAATAATTGCATGTTTGATGATGTAGTTTTGTGCATACTGCTGAGAAAAACTTACAAATTGACTTTGATGCAGTAAATAAATAAGTGGCCTCATAATATTAAAATGATAATCAATAGTAAGAAGTCAAAAACTGTGTATTTTTCCAATAGAGCTTCGCAAAGAATAGAAATCTGTCTTCATGATCATGAATGCTTACACAGTGAAAGATTGAACTGTACATGTAAACTCATGGAGCAAGTACAAACATATACATATTTAGGTATAATTATCGATGATAGCTTTAAATTTAACAAACATAATATAAAAACCTATAGCGACTTAAGAAAAATGTTATCTCAGCTATATTATTTAAAAAGCAATTTGCCAATACAAGTTAAACGTATGATATATTTCTCTATGGTCGAAAGTCACTTACTTACTCAAAACTACTCATCAAAATCCAAAACAGAATTTTAAAACTTATAGTTTCTGATTACTGTGAAACTAAGTGTTATTGTAATAAATATAAGATGTTATATTTTATTAAAATATATAAAAATTTGTAAGTATTGTCCATACTTCTACTACTGTATAAATATATCTGTATTGCAGATAAATATTATTCTAACAAATACAAGAAACTAATATTAATAACAAACAGAAAAGATATGAGGAAAAAAATATGAAATTTCAAAATATTTTAATGATAGTGATACAAGATAATAGAAAGAGAGTATTCCAAATATATTCAACAAATTATCCAAAAAATTGCAAACCCTTATTAGCCAAAGCTGAGTTAAAACAAAAGTTAAAGACTGGCTTCTTAGCATAGAGAGATATTGGTATAATTGTACATATATAATGTAATTAATGCTAATGACTATGATGTACATTATTTGAAAATGTCTTTTATAAAAGGGAAATTGTTTATTTTGGTACTCAATTGAAGAAATTCAATTACAATCTGTTTACAAATTCAACTTATAAGACTGGAACCTACATACAGGGTGATAATTTTAAATGAGAAAAAATTTAATAACTTTGAAGAAAAGAGTGTTAGAGACATGAAACTTAGAAGTAACAATCTTTATTGTCTGCATGATGTTGCCATTTGTCAGCAGCCTGCGACACTAGGAATGCGCATGCACAGTGCCAGCAATAAACAAACATGGCGTTAAATGTAGAGCAGCGAGTGTTTACGGTGGAACGTTACCTCAAATCAGAGTCGTTTAAAACTACTCAGGGTGATTTCTGTCGGCAATTTCGATGTTGTAAAGCACCAACGAAATCTATATGGAAGCTTGTGAAAATGTTCAAGGAGACTGGAAATGTGAATTTTGTGAGTCATGTTCACTCATCCACTGTTCTGACTGGGTCATTTAGCACATGTTAGTGAGAGCCACCACGATCGCCAGATTTGTCGCCACTAGACTTCTTTCTGTGGGATTTTATCTAAGATAATGCCTACAACAGCAATCCATGCAATCTGGATGAACTGAAAACCAACATATCCCACATCATTTCCAACATCATACCCATCACTCTGCAGGCAGTGCCTTCGAACATACTTCGTTGTGTTCAGTTATGTATGCAACATGCTGGTGATCATTTTCAACATTATTTGTGACGATGTAAGTAACGTCAGACAATAAAGCTTGTTACTTCTAAATTTCACAACTCTAGCACTCTTTTACTTGAAGTTATTAAAATTTTCAAGGGTTCTCATTTAAAATGATCACCCTGTATAAAAAATGGCACCTACAGATGAGTCTGTTGCTCTGTAGGGACAAATCAAGTGCAATTATTCGCTTGCATTGGTAAGAAATAATGTTTTTTTCTTGTCGTTGATATTTTGTTTTCTGATTTGATAGAGTATAGTTGTACACAGAATTTCCTATATTACATGTAATGTAATTCTAGTATTCCTATACTCATATATCTATATATACATATATTTAATAATCTTTTATTGTAAGCCTGAAAGCAATAATTAAGAGGGACAAAAGAAATACTACGTAGCTGAAGACTGCCGTTTCTCACGCTCTTTAATAACACAGAATTATTTGATGACCACGAGCGTGGAAAATTTAGCTATAAACCTTATTCGACGATATGTTTTTCTCAGGATGAATCTTAAACACTATAAGTTTAATTGTTCCATTATTCAACAGTTGCCCCTACGCTGACCAAGTGGAAATAATAATAACGGTGAATACACATGTTAAAATTGGTAAAAATCATGCTATGCCAGGTCAATACCGGCTTATATCGTTTAGAATGTGTTTGGGGCAGTAGGATAGGTAATACCCATACTGAGCTACACTGGTCATCGTCTGAGAGATTCTTTTGCAAATCTCGGCAATGAAGGGAGACTGAGGGTCGATGCGACTGGCGCCATTCATTAATAGAAATGAAGAAGAAAGCGTTCTTTACTCACCTCTGATATTAAAGTAATATCTCTTTGGAGTTTGGAAACATTTTGACAGGTGAGATGAACCAATGTCTCCCCTAGTAAAAAATATAAAACGCAACTAGTTTAGTGAAGTGACTGGCTGAGGTTCATCTTGGAACACATTGCGTTGTCATAGCCTTTGTAAACGCAAGCAGTTGAAATTAAGTGAATTGCATTAAGATATGTTATAGAGCAGCATTGTCTAACAAGATTTTGAGGCTTGCCAAACTTGTAGCAAGCGGATCATCATATTCCCCACATAATATAAAATATATGAAATATTAATGAGAATAATTTTTAATCGTCTAAATCAGTGGTTCCCAACCTCGGGGTCGCAACCAAAATCATGGTCGCGGGAGGTCCTCAGTTGGGTAGCGAAAGATAATCAGAAGAAAACTTTCTCGAAGGTCAGATTGTTATCTATATATTATTATTAATGATTGCCTAAGCCTTTATCAGTATTAACAGCCGTTAGAAGTCACACTCCCCTTTAGAAGCTTTTAGCAAATATGCGGGAAAATAGATGGGGAAATGCAAGAATACTAGATCAACCGAAAATTTTCCATCCGCAACCCCACTAATATGGCGTTCATACAGTTCGTAAGACAGCGACTATATAGTTACATCCGTAAAGAAATCGACCAGACGCATCGTATCACGGGTAAACTTCCTTTCAAATCCGTTTGAAAAGTTTCAGAGAAAAACTAGACCGGTGAAAATGCTCGCCTTGCAATTTTTTAGGGAAGCAAAACTTATGAGGAGAAAGCAAACAAATAAACGTTTTCCCGAACCCTATCTCATTCGAGACAGATCGGCCACAAAACGAAGGCAAGAAATAGACAACATCGCATTTGGTTCAACATCGCGCGGACCGAAGGATCCCGCGCAGATTAAGAGGGAAAGATTTTATGATCATTACTTTCCCAATGGATATATTTCGTAGTTATGAATCCAGAAATATTAGCAAAGGTCTAGGATGTGTATCGGAATTAGAACTACCTCAGTATCCAATCATCGAGATCCCACGTCACTATGATATAACGCTTTTGGAAACACATTACACTCGCCGCCCTCGAACCGAAGAATCGAAGTCAGTCGAAGCTCACGTTTTATTTTATCACGAAGGTCACACGCTGAAGAGAAAAGGAAGAGGAGGGGGAAAGGCAGTGGGAGGAGTGGGATGTCCTGGAGCAGAAAAATAAGTTGGGATAGAAAGGAGTGGAGATAGAGAGGAGTGGAGAGAGAGTGGTGAGAGAGAGAGAGAATGGGGAGAGCAGAGAGAGAGGAGTGAAGAGAGAGAGATAGGGAAAAGGAAGGAGTGGGCAAGAGAAGGATTTACCGAGCATTCGCTCGATTGCCTTCAGGGTTTCGAAGTCTGTCTGGACTCGGTCCAACGGACGGTAAATCGCAGTACGACGAGTTGAGAGTGAAGAGAAGAGAGGGAGAGGAGATAGGAGGTTGGGGAAAGAGGAAGAGAGAGAGGAAAACGTAGTGTACGTTCTCAGTACGGAAAAGGATGGGAGGGGAAAGGGGGGCGTATGTAATGCGGGAAGCGGACGGTTAGGACAGTAAGCAGATAAGAATGGGATAGCGGAGCGAACGGCGGTTCTCGGATTGCGATTGCGATCGTGCGGTTTGCCTGCGTGGAAGTTGTAGTCGGAGGGAGGAGTGGGATGGGAGAGAACACCTTCTGAGGGCAGAGAGTAGGTGAGGTGGGAGGAGGGTGAATAGGACGGTGAGGAGAAAGGGGAGAGTGAAGGGGAGGGTGAAGGGGAGGGTGAAGGGGAGGGAGAAGGGGAGGGAGAAGGGGAGGGTGAGGAGAATGGAAGGGGAGAAGGTAAAAGGTGGATGTGTCGTTTGGGATAGGAGGGATTTTACGAGGACATACTTAAGAGGTCGCGGAGAGCGGGTCACGACCCCACCCCCTTCCCGCCTCCTCCTTTCCTTTCACCGCGCTAGAGTCAAAAAGTTTTCGGCCGTAGTCGGAGTGGAAGATATAATGCTACTTGTGAGAAGAAGCGATAGAGATGGAGAGAGACGAGAGCGGAGAGAGAAGGTCGAGGGAGAGTGGGCGTGGGTGGGAGGATTTGAAAGGCGGCGGCCTGGAGGCGGAAGTGAGTGGGGCAGGAGGAGGAAAGTGGGGGCGTGAGTCCGAAAGATTTAAGACTCCTTGCGCGACGCGGGAGGCGTGCACGAAATGGACGGAAGTTCCGGACGATTTTTTTTCTGCGTTGAACGTATTTCTGCATGATCGCCAAACTTCGATGAAAGTCTTTCTTTATTCTCGGTGCGCCTCGTCCGCGATAAGGATTTATTTGTTGTCACCTTTTGAAGGACTGCATTTTTTCACGAGTGTTTTGTTTCATGTCTCACGAAACTTCCCCATTTGATATTGTGTCGCGTAGGAAACGAAGGATCGCTGCTCCTGCGTTCTTCTGGTATTTATTCGTTCCCGATGCAGATGCGACGTGCTTTTCCGATGTTTTGCTTCGGTTATGCTGAAACTTCTACTTTTGATTTGAGGAATCCCAGAGGAAGTAATTTTTGAAAATACATGTCGTCGCTGGATGTTTCATGCAATTGGCAGAAGCGTTCGATGTTATTTTCAAAGCGTTATAATTTCCATTAGTGTGACCTATTTTATTCAATATCATACAAATATTCAGTCCTAGCTGATTGATATCAATCGATTAAAATATATTTGAGCCATAAAGTTAATTCTATTAGAACTTTAATTATATGCAGCAGTGAAAATATATTGAAATTGCTAGGATAAATTCATAAAAAATACAATCAACCACCTTTACTCGTTACGTGATTTTCACGAATTTCAAAAAAGAAGTTTTAAGGAGGGGCGGTAATCTTAAGGTGATATTTCAGTTTTTCGTTTTGCGACTAACGTTAAAAATATTCCAACACCGCAAGAACTTTACGATTTAAACTGTTGTATCAACCCGAGATGCTCGTTCAACCGTCACTCTGAACCTCTTTTCCACATCTGAAACCCTTTTATTCTTTTTTTAAGAGAGCTGATGTAAACATTTTCACCGTTCATGGTGAAATATTTTTTCCGATCAGATTTGTATTGGAATACACCAACGCACAGATTAATTTATCCAACCTTTCTCCAGGTATTATCTAAAATACGTAATTATAACAAACTAAGGATCACTATTCTCAGTAGAGCTATATAATAAAATCTCAAATTAATTTCCGCACATAAAAATGGAAATTTTGAATTTACAACCAGATATGAGAGTGGGTAGTGCAGGAATATTTAGGACACCATCTTATGCAGTTATCTTTAAGGAAAAATAGATAAAATATTTTCAATTGGTTACTCTTTAGAATTTACAGGGCTTTCTCATCTTTCGCGTGCCAAAGCAAAATGTATTGCTCACACGTCAATTGTGGTACGTGCTTCTTAGAACGGATGAATCCCCTAAATAACTGGCATTCATCTATCAATTCAACAAATTTTAGTTAACATCGTTTATATAAGATACCAATCTTGAAACTTATGCTTGTTTATAAAATTAGCATTGAGTTTTAAAAATTCCGTTGTATATGATTTCCCAGCAAATAAAAATTTTCATTTGCTACACATCACACATGAAATGTTAACTGACCATGAATAACCACCCATGATGTTCATAATTTTCGCTGTTAATATTATTAGTTAAATATAAAAACTTATATAATGACAGCTACTATTTATTCATCTTATATACAGGGTCACCCAAAAAAGACGCTTCAGTTTAAACTGCTTATATTTTTCATTTACTCAACGTACAGGAATGATTTTCTTGTTAATTTACGTAGTAGACGGGAAATTAATGGAAAATATTTTCACTGTATGAACCATCAGCATCTGTTCCAACCGGCAACACCTTTCTTATTGTCGGTCACAGCACCCGTATTTTCAAAAAGTTTCGAATTATAAACACGTATTGCTGTATAATGTACGCCATCTTGTTAAACAATGTTTCAGGAATATGCCACTAGGTGGTAACACTTCTCCCAAGTCCACTGTGTAAATTAACACAGAAATAATTCCTGTACGGTGAGTATATAAAAAATATAAGCAATTTAAAATGAAGCGTCTTTTTGGGTGACCCTGTATAATAGGAATTTGTGATATTTTGCTAGAATAGTCTTTTTTAATACAGTATCCTCTAAACGAGTAAAATATCTTTAAAGAATCATAGTAGCTGGTGAATAGAGTTAGATGGTTCTAGGTTAATTTTTCGGAAATGAATTTTTCGAAAGCGAATTTTTCGAAAGCAAATTTTTCGAAAGCGAGTTTTTCGAACGACAAATTTTTTAGACAAAGTTTTCTAAAATCGACTTATCAGCGTTTTAACTGAAAATATTTATGGAAAACAAGATGTTTTTCGAAAATCAGACTATCGACATACACTCATTGGAATCTTGATGTATTTACTATACATATTTGATAAAAATAAATAAACCTGAACTATTAAAACCAATATTAAAATCTTAAGTTTTAATTATATAATATATATTCCAGTTTTTGGAAGTTCATATCCTGAATTAAGAGGTTTGAATGGAATAGTATACAAGTGGCCAGGAACCATATGGACAGCGGAAAAATATCGGGACGGTGCTGAAAGGTTGAGGCGAGTTCTTGAAGGTTGGGCTCGAAATATAAACATTTGTGATTACTTGCTTGCTATTGCACATAACCCTAGATGTTGAACTCTTATATTTAGGTGAAATATTGGTTTATTATTTTATTTTGTTGCGACCCTATGTTAAATAGCTTTCTAAACGTTTGAAATTAAAAATTATTTAAGCAAACAATTAGGTAATTATTTTTGGTATGCATAAATCTTCCTATTTTTCTAAAATATTATATTTAAAACACTGATAAATTTATTTTGGAAATATAAAAAATTGTGATTACTTGCGTGCTATTGCACATAACGTTGGTTATTAATCCTAGGTGTTGTACTCTTATAGTGAAGTGAAATATTTGTTTATTATTTTATTTTGTTGTGATCCTAATGTTTAATTATAATAATCAATTTGTGGAAGCGTAGTTGTTAGTAAATACCTTTCTGAACGTGTGAAAAAGTTTTTAAGGAAATGATTATGTAATTATTTTTTGCATAAAACTTCCTGTTTTTAGTGCTTTTGCTGAAAAGCAATACAATCTTCGCGATGTCCGTCCGTCCGTACGCATATATCAGGGAAGAAGTGGCTGAACCGATCTCAACCAAATTTGGTACATAGAATCTTCACATAAATAATATATTTGAACCTGATCGACTGAGCATGGGTGCCACAATTGCAAAATAAAACTTTTTGGTAATTATGAATTTGGAAGGAATTGGTCAAGCCGATTACAACGAAATTTCGGAAGGAATTTTGCAACATAAAAAAACATTATCAATATGTTTAGGAAAAATATAGAGAGAAAGGCTGTCACAATAAAAGTAAAAATAATTTTTATTTTTACACGTGTGTTAAATTGCCCGGATCAATTTTAACCAAATTTAATATTTATAATGTAATGCACTTATATACAAAACCATAAAAGCATATTTATCCTTGATCATTCAAGCGGGTGCCACAATTACAAATCAAATCAAAGGTTGCAACCTCCAAAGAGAAAGGGACAGCAACTCGAACGAGCCAATCAGCGATGGACAACGGTTAAACTAGGAAGGCACGAGTGAATATAAAAGTCAGATCCCTACCATCGGATCTCACTTCATCTCCTGAAGATGCAGACTGCAACGTCTGCGAAACGTCGAGAGCCAGAAATGCCGCCAACGTAGCGAAACCCGAAAACCTCCACTAGCAATATTTCTAAAAATTCCAAATAGGTTAGATAATAATAAATATTTTAAGAAACTGCGAAAAAATTTTAGACTACAAAAAAACGGAAACAAATTTAAACCATAGCCCTCTGATATTGGATATAGCCGCAAAGCTCCAACATTAAGAAAATAAAAAGGAGCGTTACTAAAAGACCTTTTAAAATGCATTGTATGGGAACATGTTTCAAACAAAAGTTGTAGAAAATTACATTGCCTACAACTTTTATTCTAATATATGTTTACATTTATCAAATATTAAAGCAAATATTTTATAACGGATAAGTGACAAGAGTAAACACCCTCTTCCGGTTGTCTGATTTTTACCAAAAACTAATCATTTCTTTTGAATTTCATAAAAATGTTAAATATAAAATTTTGCGTTGACTTGATTAACAGTTTTTGAGTTATAGCACCCACAAAAAGTTATCACATACAGACATCATGGAGAAAATGATCAAAACGTGTTCAGGGCACCTCTAAACGTGTATTTCCGTTGAAATCTCGAAGTCGATTTTTTTCATGAAAACAATACTTTCCCCTATACTACGTATGGAGAAAGTAAAAAGAATTTTATAATTTCAAGGCAAATTTATAAGTATACGATTATACTACGGCGAATTTGACGAAAATCACTTCTGTGCCACGGTAAACGCGTGTACATCCCTATTAGTTTTCTTAAATATTTTCTTTAAAACTGATCAATTGATTTTGGAAAAACTCGTCAGATTTCGAAAAATATTTAAGTAAGACTCGTCAAATTTCGAACAATTTGTCTTTCGAAAAATTGATCGTTCGAAAATCTCTTTTTTGAAAAATTCGCTTTCGAAAAACTTATTTTCGAAAAATTGTCGGCTACCGAGTAAGACAAGGATTTTAATTCTGAATATAGAGCGTTATCTTATACTGAGAAATATAAAGTATTAGATGAAAATGTATCTTATGGGTGGTTGAATATAACTCTTATCCTAAGAACGAATAAGACAAGGACTATCTCATTTCCAGTTTTCAAAATCTGTAATGTCACGGCCATCTTCTTTTAAACAATACCTTTTCTATGTATCTTTGCCACATCCCCAACAACATCTGTTACCATCGTCTCTCAAAATTTTACACAGCTGTTCATTTCGTCTTTTCCTTATCTCTCTATTTCAGCTCATCTCTTCTTTATTGAATACCTCCTCGTTTGTTTTTTCCTCAGCCTAGACAAGTCCCTCTAGTATACGCCAACCTCACAAATCAAAAGCGCCTTATCTGCTCGCAACTAATAATCTGCCTCTCACACCTACGTAATGCTGCACTCCACGTTAACATTTTCGCCAACCTCTTTTTAATATTTTCATTCTAACTCCGTCATTAACTTTTGTCTTCTGATGGACTCCTGCTATACTATATTTAAAGAATATGTTATTTTCAGGAGCGATTTATAAACTTTATAATTCTAAAACAAAATATAAATTATAAGGCTTAAAATTTATTCCGCTATAGCATTCTACCAACTTACTCCTTCGGTGAAGTGCATTTGCAGGCATATCCACAATCACTCACTAATACATACTTTATAATCTACTTATCCATTTAATTTAATTTCCTTAACGCCGTATCGATATCTTGTAACCCCTCATTTGTTTTTATAATCAATGTGAATATAAAACAGCGCTTCCAAGATTTGGAATACCTGTCTCAGTCTTAGTTCTAATATTTTCCTATCTAATTCACTCTCAACAACCTTCACCTGTAATATCTGATTCGTATGCATCTCATCTAGAAGTCCTTCTTTTATCAACTTTTGTCCTAAATTTTCAACAGATTTGGGAAAACATTTACGAAATTACATAGTCACTTTCTAAATTTTTCTACATTTTTATCTCTGTTATATATATATACATATAAGCTTACGGAAAAGGAAAGGTAAAATGGATATATGGATGGCGACAAGGTGTTGGGATGAGCACTACCCTTCCACCCCCATGCCTCCACCCAGTGTCACCGCCATCAGTTCTCTATCTGTAGCTGATGAAAGAATAACTCCGAAAGCTTCTACGTTTGTGATGTTTCTGTGTTTTAGTGTTCTTTTACGTGTGTCGCTTCGGCATCCCCGGGGCCTCGCCAACCTGAAGTCGTCCGTTTGGTGAGTGTTCACTGGGTTTCCTTATCCCAACACTTTGTTGCCATATATATATATATATATATATATATATATATATATATATATATATATATATATAATACATTAATATACATAAGTTCTTTTACAATAACCTTTCCATCATGTTATCATCCAAATTATTACTAGTTTTGACGCTAATTTTCATTACACATATCCCTCACTGTTTCCTGGCATTTCTTTCATACAATTAGTCAGAGGCGGCCCGGGGTGTTTTGGCACCCCGATCGTGAATCCGCTACAGCGCCTCTTCAATAAAGTTCTATTACGACACTTTTAAAAGAACTTATTCATTGCTCCGTAAAGTAATTGATGATAAAAAGTAAAATTAATTTTATTTATGTTCCCGCCTGTCCCGCGATATATGATAGATAGATGATCTGGTTAGTGCCCCCAATGCTTTGGCTCCCCGAGCAGTCGCTAAGCTCCCCATGGCTGAGGCCCGCCATGCAGTTAGTCTTACCTTGCAGCTCTCTGCAGTACCTCCACTGCTCTTTCTTCCAATTTCCTCATTGTTCTCAGTTTCAACTTTAAGTCGATCATCTACATCTCTTTTCATTTTCCTTCCCCCGATAGCCATTTTCCGAAGCTTTATTACACTGCTTCCTGACACTTTCCCATTTTCCTCTTTAAATGCTTATTGTCTATATACATTTCCCATATTCTTTCTCGAGTCGCTGTTTAATTAAATTTTCAATTTACAATTTACATTTATCGTAATTAATAGTTATACAAAAAAGACAAAGCTAGAGGTATCAATGATATTTTTATAATTTTCTTATGAATATTCTTGAGCAATAAAACTGAAATCCGAGGCAGCGAAATTTCTTCTTTTCTCCAAGTGTCATCATATCGATTTCCATTATCCATACAATAATACAATAACCAATTAAAAATCATTTCTGCAACTAATGAGAGGGACTTCCGGTATAAACTCGGAAACCGACAGTATGAAATAACGGGAATTAATTGAAAAAACATAGGTAATTAAGAATGAAACCCCATTGAATTTAAGGTGTTTTCTCCCAACCATCCGTCTTCGATAAAAGTTAACTACTCTCCTCTGTAATAAATAGTTGGGAGAATTCGTAGAAATGTTTCGCGTATGTGATCGAGATAATCTGATGCATATCCATTTTACAATTTTTTGTTAAAGCCCCCTTTATAGCAGTACATTAGGTAAAGAAGAATATAGTAAATTACTATGAATTAACGACCAAAAATACACTTAAAACTGCCTAATGGTTCATGACTAAGCTCTTCCCGCCAAAACACTCAGTCGCAGAAGCCTTGGGTGAATTTATCAGAGGATATATCAAATGATTCAATCTTCGAAACTGTAATCAAAGAAGCGTAAAAAAGGGAAACGTACCATTTTCCCTTCTCGCAGGAGCCTTGCCATTTAGTAAACGAATTAAATCGAAACAAAAACTCATTACGTCCAAGCGCCCTCTGTGTGAGGTATTTAGACGTCGCGAGGGAGGACGTAAAAAGGGGGGCGAAAGAGGAATGAAAAAAGAAGACCAAAAACACGAGATACGGGGAGTGAAGTAGTGGGAGGGATTGAGGGATGAGGGGGAAGAGATAGGGAGGGGAGAGGGAGGAGAGAGGGAGGAGAGAGGGAGGAGAGAGGGAGGAGAGAGGGAGGAGAGAGGGAGGAGAGAGGGAGGGGAGAGGGAGGAGGGAGGGAGGGAGGGAGGGAGGAGGGAGGGAGGAGGGAGGGAGGAGGGAGGGAGGGAGGGAGGGAGGAGGGATGGAGGAGGGAGGGAGGGAGGAGGGAGGGACGAGGGAGGGAGGAGGGAGGGAGGAGAGAGGGAGGAGAGAGTCGTGAGGGGGATGAGGGAGGGAGGAAAGGAGTAAAAAGGAGTGGTACTTGGAAAGGAAAGGCACGGTTAAGTGAGGCAGAATAAACGGATAATTACGGAAATGGATGAGAGAGAAAGAGAGAGCGGAAGAAGTAGTTTTAAGAAGAGGGGAGAGTGCGGAAAGGGGAGAGAGAGGAAGATAAGGTTGTCGACTGTGTGATGTTTCCTGAAGGGAAAGAAATGGGCCAGAGAATACGGCGGACGAGGAGATAGATGAAGAGAAAATGAGAGTAAGGTGCACCACAAAACACATTAAAGTAATAAACTTCGAGAGAGGACAAAATAAAATAAGGCGAATTCTTAAAAAAACACATCAAAATTTATGATGGTAATAATTGTGCAAACAAATTCAGAAATACTTTGAAAAGCAGATACTGTTACAAAACACAACTAAAGAATGAGTGTATGAGGCAGGGTAAAGGGAATCGTAACAGTATGAGGGACGCCGCATTCGGTATGATAGAGGTTCATAAGGGAAATAAAAGAGATACGGGAGGAAATTGAGCAAATGGCAGCAGCAGTGCTGCAGAGTGAGAGAGACGAGGGAGAGAGATGTAGAATGGAGGAAGATGTAAGGTGGGTGAGATCGGAAAGAAGGGAGATAGGAGAGGGATTGCATGAGGCGAGGGAGGCAGAATGAAAAAGGAGGGAGGGGGAGAGGAGGGAGGGAGAGAGGAGGGAAGGAGAGAGGAGGGAGGGGGAGAGGAGGGAGAGAGAGAGTAGGGGGGGAGAGAGGAGGGAGGGGGAGAGGAGGGAGGGAGAGAGTAGGGGGGAGAGAGGAGGGAGGGGGAGAGGAGGGAGGGAGAGAGTAGGGGGGGAGAGAGGAGGGAGGGAGAGAGGAGGGAGGGAGAGAGTAGGGGGGAGAGAGGAGGGAGGGGGAGAGGAGGGAGGGAGAGAGTAGGGGGGGAGAGAGGAGGGAGGGGGTGAGAGGAAAAAAGAGGATAGTTCGTCCGAGCTGTAATCCGATAAAGGCACAAAACGGATGAGATAGCGGATGACCGGTTTGGAATTCGTCCATGGAGGGTGGAAAGTGCCATAAGGGTAAAAAGCAGCCTCTGGTTGATAGTGTGCAGAGGAAAAGAACGAGAGAAATTACAGAAGAGAGAGAGAAGAGTCATAACCGTGTGTATTTTGCTCCTGTGAAACAGAATATACTCGATGAAAGCTTTGGTATTATTTGTTAAGTATTATTAATCGTCATATCCTACGTTTTATAACATCACCACCATTATTACGAGCTGCGAAAAATTAGAGCTAGGCGTTAGTTGATTGTAACTGCTCTGTTCAAGATTTTGACCAGAGCAAACCATAATGGGATGGGATATGGTATGGTCAGGCACTTTTTCACAAATGGTGTTTTTTCTTTTCTTCCAATATTTAGTTTTTATTAGGATATATAACATAAGGATTTCATAAACTACCTATAACTAGCGTAAATGCCCGCCATAAATGACGGGAAATCGAATTGCTGGTGTTTTCCTATATATTATCATTAGGTAGTCTGTCCTTAGACAGGTCCGTGATTATTTTTGGTTAAACCTGTTTCTCCATATACTGCTATTTTCCGCTGTCCTCTTCATATCTTGATAACTCTCTTTTCCTTTCAAATCGTCTACAGCTGAAACCTTTTCCTACCTCTTTCCCTTTTTTCATCTAGTTTTCCTTCTAACACGTCTTTAGCCATACTCTCTCTCCTCAGGTAATGTCCAACCCAGTTTGCTTTCCTCTTTCTGATAGTCTGTACAATCATTCGCTTCTTTCCTACTCTTCGTAGCACTTCATCGTTTTTCATCCTATCTGTCATATTTTCTTCAAAATTCTCCTCCAAGACCACATTTCCAAGCTTTCCAAGTATTTGATGTCACTTTTCCATAGCGTCCATGTTTCTGTCCCGTACAAAGCTATACTCCATACATAGCATTTTGTAAACTTCTAGCAGATATCAGTTCTAAAGGCTATCCACCAATATTTATGTTCAGATTCTCTTCGTTGCCTGATATTCGAATGAGATTGGATTGTTCTATATTTATTTCCGTACCGTATTTTCTATCTGTTATTACTAGTATATTTATCATTTTCTAAAGTTCCTCTTCCATGCTTGCTTGATCATCCACGTATTTTACTGTTCTTATAATCCTTCCTCCAATTTTGAAATCTCCTGTACCTTCTAACGATTCATACATTAGACTTTCTCCATATATATTGAATAGGGTCGGCGATAGGCAGCAGCCCTGTCTTTCTCCTTTACTGATATTTACTCCGCAGGTGTCCGCATTCTCCAACCTGACCTGTACAACTTGATTCACATAGAGATTCCTGATCAGTCTCCTGTATTTCCAGTCGACATCTATATCCTTTAATATCTTCATCAACATTACCCAATTTAATCTATCAAAGGCCTTCTGCCAATCTACGAAACATACGCAGATATCTTGACTGTAATCTATGGCCCTTTCTGATATGATTCTAACTACCTCTATAGCATCTCTAGTTCCTAGTTCTTTTCTAAAACCGCATTGATCTTCCCCTAGCATTTCTTCTGCCCTTTTCTTCAGCCTTTTATTAAGAATCCTCGTGATGATGTTCGAAACAGGTTTATCGTTCTGTAGTCTTTACACTGCATTGCCTTTGGCTTATTCTTTAGAGTTGACTTCCGGCCACTGTCGTTATAAGTTCTCCTGAAGATGCCCACTTAGTGGGTGAAATGGATCGGGATTTTTGTTAATTTCTTTATGGCTGAAGGAGTATGTCACACTGATTAATATATTGGTTTGTAAATAGACAAAAATTCCTAGCAAAGTGAAAAATATTATTAAGATGAAAAATAAGAACAATTAAGTAACCATATTACAAATCTTGATAATGCAAAATATCCCTCTCCCCTTTCCCTCTTAATCTCTCTCCTAACCTCTATCTCCTCACGCTCTCCCTCTCTATCTTACTCTATCTCCTCCTTATTCTGCCCCTCTCTCCTTCCCAATCTCTCTCCATATACATCTTTCCCTTCCCTCCATCCTTGACCATAACTCTTCACCAATATTTCAATTTGTATTTCTCTATTGGCTAGTTAAATCGAAGATAATACTTTAAATGAAATTTAATGTATATCCAAAATCAACATTAATTTTCTTTAGAGAAAATTCCTTTGATGACAAATTCAAAAATTTTCTCATTTTCCATTAAATGAACGAAATACTGCGAAATCAGAAAAAAACAGTTGTCCCTGACGACGAGAGCTCTCATCTCAAAAATGTAACATTTTGGTATTCAAACAAATTCGCGGATCGAATCGAAACGTATTTGTGGTTTTGGCGAATCAGATTTTGGGGCATGGGGTGATGATTTTACTGATTGTGCAACATCACCCTTAGTTGCCTTTGCTTTCCTGCAATCTGATTCAACGTGGCCGAAATATTTACAATAACTGCACCTCGGACGCTGTTTCTTCTCCGGTCGGTCTCTACCTTTATTACTACTGACATCCTTTGATGGTCGTAGAACCTCACGCTGTGAGTGTTCAATGTCTTTTGCACGTTGCAAAAGACTCTTGAATGAGTCGAAATCGCTAGGTGAAAGTCTTTTCCTAACTTTTCTATTCATTAACCGGTATACAATATTTAATTGCGCGCGTTCTGGCAAGGTATACGGTAATTGTGACAGGAGAGCGCGAATGTGGCATACAAAAATCTCGCTTGTTTCATTTTCGTGTTGCTCACGTGCAAATATCTCTCTGAAGACGAGATGAGGCGGCAATTTGCGAGAGAACGCGTCTCGAAACGCGCACACGGCACCGTCCCAGTCCGAAATATCTCTCTTTATACCCTGCCACCATGTCGCAGCAATGCCTTCCAGAAGCATTGAGACACCACGTAATGCATTTTCTTCGCTGACATTTGCGCAATCCTTAAAGGTCAAAACCGAGTCCAAGAATGCGTCAACATCAGACGAAGCACTGCCGTTAAATCGAGAAGTACATTTAGAAAAATTGCCGCTACTTGGTGTAACAAGGACGGGGCTCGTCAATTGCCTATCAAGAACAGTCATTCTTGCCGAGTCCGTAATTTGCGCAATCAGCGCCTGAAATTGTTCGTTTGATAACGTCAAGGCTGGCGGAGATTCACTCGTCCCTTCCGTGGGTGATGATTTAGATTTAGGCATGGTAGCTATTTCTAAACTAATCCACGCAGGAAACAATATCACTCAGCGGAAATACGGAAAAATTCGCTAGGCGGCAAGGCCCAAGCAATATGGCCGCAAAAGGAACAACCACGTGGAAGATCGCAGTTTGGCCGCGAGTAAAACAATATGGCCACGCGGAAGAACACAATGCCGCAGCGCTTAAGGACAGTTAATTGTCGCAGCGCGAAAGGACAAATATTTTCGCAGCGAGCGAATAATATCACGTGGAAATAAGAAATTTACGGACACACGTATCGCACTAAATTTCACTGTAGGTGGAAGTAGGCGAAGAAGTATCGCTTCGCGGAAGGATACATAAAAAACCACGTGGCAGGATGTATAGCACTAACACGTAGAAAATAGACAGCACACACTAATTATGGCCAAAATACAAATTTGAAATTTGCGGACACAAGTATCGCACTTAATTTCGCTGTATATGGCACTAAGTGAGGCGGTATCTATACACAACATGGAATTGGTTGCGCTGCTTCCGGAATCCGATGCTCAGATCTGATGAGTGTTTAAAACGCATATATTCCTTTGCACACTTTTATCTGCTCCCGAGCCGCGAGTTGGGCGCCATTTGTGACGGGCTAGGGTTTCTCGGAGAGGAAAGGGCACAAATGAAAGTTACACGTAATAACACAAACACCTTTAATCGCCTGGAGCGCACACTACACTCTGTAAGCTTCCACAAGAGAAGAGAGAACTGACGCGCACCCTGTTGGCTGCGCGCAAAAACAAAATAAAATGAAGAGCAAAGTCCGTTATCGGTCTGGTCTCGTTACACAAGTTATTTTTGAAATAATAGAGGTTATTAAATTATCAAACTGATATTAAATTCTCCAAATGATATTTTTCGTAATATCTTCCAGCCTTTGTTAAATATCATTCGTATTTCAACCCAGAAAACTCATTTCCGTCGCTTCAATTAACATTTTAAGCGATTTCCTTCCTGAAGATAGATGTGGTTTCTCATTCACCTCGAGTTTCGATCGCATTCCAAGAAGTAATTGCATAATTCTCTTCTTAAAAAATAAGATTCCTCTTTCTAATTACTTTCTTGTCCATTCGCTCTTAAAATAAGCGAGACGAAAACTCTATGATGACTCCTATGTTATTACCATTACCTAGTAATAATGTTTCCATTTCCGCAAACATATATATTTAAAAGCGCAGCATATCGGATGGCACCCTAAACAGCTGGATTAAATCTCGCGGCACGTGGTAAACAAATCCACATGCGTCTCCAAATCTCGGTGGTACGACCGAGTAATCTCTACTCACCCTGCGATTCACGAGAATGGTAAGTGGCAGAGGGTACGGCAGAATATGGGACAGTACTTATCCCGGCGATACGGGGAAGTAGGGCGCCGGAAGACGATACACTTCCGCCCAAAAAGCCCGACGGGACGGGGAAGACGGGGAGTACGAACGGGAGACGAGTGGGGGAGAAGACGAGAGCGAAGGGATTTGGTTCCTGCGCCCCGTGGCGCTCGCTTGTTTTTCCTCGGTTTTAAATTCCGTTCCCGTGTCAGAATGTGGAGACGAAATAGGGCAGTCCGTCTTTCCGCCGTTTCCCTCTCCACCCTTTTATTTCCTCCGTTCGCAATGCCTCCTCCTGCGCTACCACTCTTGGTACGTGCAGCGCCATTCGCTCGCTTTTGTCTGTGGATACCTCGCGAGATACATGAAACCGATTCTTCAGCATTATTCGCTCGTACGGAGAGAGGATGGATGGTGGGAAAAGGGAGGGAGGGGAAGAGGAAGAGGAGGGCGTAGGGATGGGGAACAGGAGGGTGTAGGAATGGGGAACAGGAGGGTGTAGGGATGGGGAACAGGAGGGTGTAGGGATGGAGAACAGGAGGGTTGAGTAGGAGGGCAACAGTGATAAAGGGATGTAACCTTGACCCGCTGTATGTACAATAGGAGAAAAAGCAAATAGTTTTCCTGCAGGTAAAAATTTGCATTTTATGTGACATTACCTCAACCTTGATAGCTAGAATGACTACACTTTAATAAAGCCAATGCTTAGATCAAAAGTTTTTAGACTAAATCATGACATCAATTAATATTTTTGCAAACGGTTTTATTTCTCATTGTAACACTTCACTGATCTTACGAATTGGGACAAAAATCAATTGAATTTTACCCTTTCAAGCAAGTCGTCTCTCAAAGGATCAAGGTATGAAAAAATAAATCAAATTATTAAAAATTTAGTAATGAATTTAAGTTTTTCGTATTTCTTTCCATTTGTCTGTGAAATATATAGTTTAAATTGCATTAAAATATGTTTAAAACGTCGAATTTCCTAAAGTTTATCTGTAAATTCAAGAAAACATGAGCATCAGTCATCTTCAATATATATTTCCTGTAAATTATTAAGATCGTAAGTTTTAGGTCAAAATTCAAGGCTAATTGTTCCTCGAGCGGAAGTCATTTTTTCACAAATATTTCTTCTATTTCAAAAGTGAAGTGGAGGAAAGATAGTCATTCCTATTGCAACACGAACGGTGTTTTTTAAATAGCCACCATCCAGGGATTCTGATGCTCATCGTACTGCGAGTCTCACCAAATGGAAAGAACCACAGAGAACAATGTTACTCACCTCTCCATTGAATCTCCGCGCTGATAGTAAGAAGGAAACGGCAGCGGGTGTTCGCTTAAGGTGGAAACAGACTCCTCTCCCATCAGCACTTCTGGACGAAAGAAAACAGATGGATTACGAGAAAGAGAGAGAGAAAGAAGAGGATAAATACAGAGATAGGGCCTTCGCTCCAACAATGACCTGGCGGCTACAATGGGTGGACATTTAAGAGGGGTCAAACGGAAAGGCGAAATGGCTCTTAAAGTAAACCTTATTCCTTCTGAACGTGTATCTTATTCTTTAAAAAATAAAAAAATCATTACTTAAAAGCCAATGACTGTCCTATCGGACCAATGCTTCCTATAGGTGGAAAAGCCCTTCTCCAAACTTATGGGACGGGGTGCGAAGTCGGGGCATTGGGAGGGAGGGTGGGGTAGGGACGTTTGGACGCGTGAGTACGCTGGGAAGTCATTTCCACTCGGCTCAACGCCACGCAGAAAGAACGCGGGACACGGACGTGATGCTTACTTCCGAAGAGACAGGATTTTCTCGGTCGGAGAGGGCTCCGCGGAGTCTATAAAGGGATTTTCCCCTCCACCGCGGCCCCTTATTCTTATCCTGCCGAAAACCTTCACTCTGAACACATTTGTCCCCTTCGCCTTCTCGCCTTCAGAGAGCCCAGAGGTAGCAACAAAGGACAAAAACCCATTGGTTACTCGGCTCGCGTAGACTACCCTGCGTTCTTTCTTTACACCCACCTCGTGAGGGCCCTCCCTAATTCCCTCGTATCCCCTCCAAACGACCTCCTTTCCACAACCCTCCCTATCTGCACTTCCCGCGCCCCCTCACTTACGCACCCTCTTTCGTCCATGCCTCTGCTTCTCTGTCGCTCTCCTTCCCCTATTTTCGGATTCGCTGTTCCTGAAGAAAACCAAATAAATTCTCAGATCGAGTCACATTCTCTCCTTTAACTATAGATTCATATTCTCACCATTTGTTTCTTTCTGGACTAATTACTGTTTTAGTTCCATCCGTTTCCATATAAACATTTTAGTCAATAAATTTCTATAATATTAATTTGTAGTTTAATACCAAAGCTATTATATTTTCTTTGATTGCTTGAAATATTGTAGGGACATTAAAATTACAAATTAGATATAATATAATTACGGTGGAACTCAGATTATCTGAACGCCAATTATCCGAACGTCCAAATATCCGAAACGATATTCAACACATTGTTGCCTATCTTTCTCCTGTAAACCTAGTTGTTTTTTCAGAGTTGACTTTAATCTGAATAAGCAGTACGATTTGTAATACTTTGAAAACTAAAATCGTTTATTTTTTTAAATCAAAGGACATTCAATTTTTATTAAATTGTATTCTTATTAAGAATATATACTTATTTACATCGTTCGAAGATTTTTGGTATTTTTGTAATATTTGTATGAATAATATACTCTGGAACTCGATCATTTAGTTTTTAGTACTTGATGAATAAATCAATTCAGAATGCTCTTCGGAGAATTTAGGAAAGCTATTTTCACTTATTTATTATTATTATTTATGCTTTTATTATATATCATCATCATCATGCTTCTGTCCGAAGACAGGTTTTAACTGAATCGCTGCCTCCATTTCTCTCTCTCCCTAGAAGCCTCTTTTATACCTCTATAAGTAGTATATCCCTGCTTTATATTATCTAATATTCCTATTCTTTTTCTCCCTCTTCCTCTTTTTCCACTAATTTTTCCTTCTAAGATCGTTCTTTGTAAACACTGTCTTCTCAATATGTGCCCTATCCAATTTGCTTTTCTTTTCCTGATTGTTTTTATTAGCATCCTATCTTCTCCCACCATTTCTAATACTTCTTCGTTTCTCTTCCTCTCTGTCCATTTCACTTTCATCATTCTTCTCCATACCCACATCTCAAAACTTTCTAAATATTTTTCCTCCTTTCTCCTTATCGTCCACGTCTCTGCACCATAAAGAGCTATGCTCCATATGTAGCATTTTGCTAATTTCTTCCTTGTTTCTAGATTTATTTTCTTGCTTGTGAGAAGCTCCTTCTTCTCGTTAAATGCTGCCTTTGCCATTGCAATCCTACTTCTGATGTCCTGTGTACTACTTCCATCCTGTGCTAAAATACTGCCGAGATATTTGAAACTACTTACTTGTTCCAATTTTTGGCCATTTACCATTATATTTAATTCTTTATGTTCCTTTGAAACCACCATGACTTTCGTTTTTTCTGTATTGATCTTCATTCCATATTGTTGGCCAACCTCAACTAGTCTGTCTGTCATCCTCTGAAGCTCTTTCTCGCCTTCTGCTATTAAGCCCTGATCATCTGCGTATTTAATGGTGGTAATACTTTCACCTCCTATCTTAAATCCTTTCTCTTCCATCAACGCTTCTTCTGTTATTGTTTCTGCATACATATTAAATATCGCTGGTGAAATAGGACAACCCTGCCTCACTCCCCTCCCTATTGAAGTACTTTCTGTTTCTTCTCCTTCAACCCTGACTCTAATCTTTTGATCAAAGTAAAGGTTTTTAAGCAGTCTTTTATCTTTCCAATCTATTCCTATTTTGTTTAAAATACCCAGCATCTTATCCCATTTCACTCGGTCAAAAGCTTTCTCCCAATCTACAAAACAAAAATACATATCTTTATTGACTTCTAGCGCTCTTTCTATCATCATCCTCATACATCCTATAGCATCTCTAGTCCCCCTTCCTCTTCTAAAACCAAACTGATTATCTTGCAGCTCCTTTTCTATTTTACATTCAATTCTTTTGGTTATTATTCTGGTTAGAGCTTTAGCTGTATGAGAAATTAAACTAATAGTTCTGTAATCCTTACAACATTTTGCATTGTTCTTTTTCTCCAGTGGTACCATCACAACATCTAAAAAATCTTCAGGCCATACGCCAGTATCATATACTTGGTTAAAAAATTTTGTGAGTTGCTTAACTGCTTTAGACCCCAAAACCTTAAGAACGTCCACGGGTATATCATCACTCCCAACTGCCTTTCTTCTTTTCATGTCATCAATTGCTCTTTTAACTTCAGACTCGAGAATACTTGGTCCTAGCTGATCTTCTTCCACATCCTCTTCTTCATTTAATTCAATATTTCTTGGCTTTCCTTCTTTGTCATACAGAACCTCAATGTATTCTTTCCAGACATTCTTTACCTTGTCTGGCTCCGATACTATTTTACCACTTTTGTTCATGATTCCTTTACGTCTTATCTTTCTTGCTTTTTTCTTGAATAGTTCCCTTGCTTTGCTATACATGAGGTCTGTTCTACAAATTCTTTCACATTCGACAATCTCCTCGCATTTCTCATTTATCCACTGTTCTCTGGCTTTATCTGTTTCCCTTCTTAAAGCATTATTTAACTCCTTGTACTTTCTTTGGCCTTCTTCAGTGTTTATGTTCTTCCACTTTCTCCGCTCTTCCATTTTTTGCAGCATGGCTGCTGTGATCCAGGGTTTTTTGTTTCTTTCACCCGTTATCTTTCCTACCTTCTTTTCCATTACATCTTTAATGTTGCTATGGATGTATCTCCACTCCTCATCTACATTCTTCCTATTTTCTTCATCTCTCTCCCCCAACCTTTCCTCCAGCTCAGTCATGATAGCCTCCTTGTTTTTAAGGAGTTCCTCTAAGTTCCATTTCTTGTTAACTCTTACGTTTCTCTTAACGCTCTTCAGTCTACATTGTATATTTGCCACCAAAAGGTTGTGGTCAGAATCGATATCTGCCCCTGGTAGTGTTTTCACATTTTTAATGCTATTTCTAAATCTTTCATTGACTAGTATGTAATCTATCTGGTATCGTCTCTGGTCTCCTGGGCTTCTCCATGTGTAAAGTCTCCGCTGGTGATGCTTAAACCATGTATTAGTTACAATTAATCTATTTCTATGGCAGAATTCCACAAGTTTGTCCCCTCTTTCATTTCTCTTCCCTAGTCCATATTTTCCCACTATGTTATCTTCCTGTCCCTCTCCGACTACACTGTTCCAATCTCCCATTACTATGGTGGTGATCCTTCCTTTTCCCTCCTCCTCCAATATCTCCATAATCTGTTCATAGATTTCATCTACTTCGTCGTCGCCAGCATTAGTCGTTGGCATATACACTTGAATTATAAGCATTTCCACTGGCTCCATCTGAAGTTTTACGGCTATTAATCTATCATTAAATGTCACTACCTTGCTAATTCTTTCAGCTATCTCTTTTCTCATTATAATCCCCACTCCCCTTTCCTTTTTCTCCCCTCCTGAGTAAATAATCTTAAATTCGTCTGAATTTATCTCGCCTTCTCCTTCCCACCGAACTTCACTAAGACCTACTATACCTACATTATTCCTTCTCATTTCCCTTTTTATGTTCTCTAGTTTACCCCCTGAATTCATAGTCCTAACATTCCATGTGCCTATTCTTAATTTCTCACCACTTGCTTTCCTATTAATGTTAAATTTCCTCTGTGCATCCCCTAGGGTAGTCCCCACCCGGAGATCCGATTGGGGGACTATTTTACCTCCGGAATATTTTACCCCAGAAAGATCCATAGAGGTATTTCAGCTTTTCAGCCTATCATGGGAAATATAATGAGGTAGTTTCCCCTTGCTTTCCTCATCGCAGTTTCACAGAGTGATTACCCATCTGTAGCTGTTCAGATCCACATGATCACCACCTACAGAGGTACTGTGCAAGCTGCTGCCCTTGCACAGGGGGATGTAAAATCCCCAAGACTGCTTCTTAGTCTGACTCTTCCCCTCAGACCTTTCCGGCTTGGATGGTCCTACCAGGAGAATTATCTCCCGCCGGCATAGCTCTTTGGTTCGTAAGAGTACACAAACCCTCCCACCTCTGTAAGGTTATGCAGTCCTTAGGGAGGGTTATTATATATATATTTTGAAATTTTCTTTTATAATTTATGTACGTATGTTCTTCTAGTAAAAGGCTTTAATAGAAAATAAACTTTTCAGTTATTAATATATGCGAGATTTAGCGGCAAAAAAGTAAGTCTTCTGCAAAACAGCTATCAATCACTCATTTATTGTTAAAATAAATTAAATTTTATATTCAAACATTGCATTTTACGTACATGTATTTTTGTAGGCCACTGAACTAATATTATAATTATTTTTATTGAATAATGCATTATAATGTGTGTTTTAAAATACGTGTTCAAAATACATGAACCTCGTTTACTGTAGACATTTTTTTCAATTCCACCCAGTTATCCGTATTTTCGGGCAGATATTCTACCACTGAACTACCGTAGCAGCTAATCTTTCCTGTTTCTGAAAGCGGGTGTTTTTCTTAGTTAGGTCCGGGCTAGCTTGTATCAACCAGTCCCAACGGACGTCCTCCAAGAGAACGTCGAAGAAAATCCCTCCCTGTCAAGTGGAAGATCCGGGTTCGATTCCCGGTCATAGCAGAATTTTTTCCGTTTCAAAGTTTTTCCCAAAAGTAGGATCATTATAATTGGCGAATGCACTAGTTTCTTCACCAACGGCAACCACTTTTGCAGGTGTTGATGCAACACTAGTATCAAACTCATCTCACCTTTTTGAGTTATTATGGATAGTCTTCAAAAATTTTACTTTTACTTTCACATATAATATCAATAGGATTTTCATTTTTCTCGCTAACATTGTAACGGGAATAATTTTTTTCACTGCTCTCCTTGATAAGAAACCGCCAAATATCCTTGCAACATTTGTTTCGATTATTCCAAAGAATATGCTTTTCCTAAACCTCCTGATTCAAACTTTTTATCTTTATTCCAGTCTTTACCTGACATTGTAATATTCTAATGGTTTTTAATTATAATTTTAAAAGTTATAACTTTACTAAATATTTTAGTCAGCTTAAAAGACAGATGTCAATTATTCTTATGATTAAAGAATAAAATAAAATATACTGCCTATATCAACATATGTAAATAACAAATACCAAATTATTTATTATTACAAAACAAAATCTATTTTCCTTTTAGTTTTCGAAAGCATTTCTAAAACTTCATCTACGTCTACTTTTATGTTTATATATATACATATGTGTGTGTGTGTGTGTTTGTGTATGTGTGTGTGTGTGTGTGTGTGTGTTTGTGTGTGTGTGTGCGTGCGTGCGTGCGTGCGTGCGCGTGTGTGTGTGTTGAGAATGATCTCTCAACACCACAGGTTGTCACCGGCGACGTTGCCAAAATCTTTAGTAATATGTATATGTTGGGAAATATGATGGTGTTACTAACTTGCAAACTGTCTATAGCAGATTTTGGTATTAAATCTATAACCAAATCATAAAATTTTCGTTGCCACAAGGTGTATTCTGCAATTCAAGTATTTGCACTCCAGTTTTGTAAGTCAAATGCATATTTTGACAGTAAAATTTTAAGTTTTGCTTCATAATTGGTATTATTTCTGCCGGGAATTAAAATATTCAATGACTGAAGTATTTCCTTGTTTGACAAATCTTTCCTGCAAATGTATTATCACTAAATCTAACATAGGAATTAATACTGAGACTCGATAAAATGTTTCCATTGCCACTGTATTGTGATTTGAACTATGAATTTTTCGACTTGTTGATCGGGGTATTGAAATTTGAAAATTTTCATCAGCTATTTCCTGAAGAATTGATAATGATTTTTTAAAATATCTGAAAATATATTTTTTGCAGAATTTCATATTTATTTTAATTCTTCAATGGTGTGTGCAGATAATTCTACAGCTTCGACTAAATCGAGTGGCACCGATTGAAGCATTTTACTTAGTGGCAGTGTATAGGAAAAACATTTTTCAATTGTGGACAGTGCGATTACAAAAGTTGAGGTTCAAATTGAATTCAAGAACATGTGTGCTCCCGAAGAAGAATCTTTGTCGTCCCAGGTTTCAATGGATTTTAATGCAGCAACCAAAGGCTGAAACAATTCTGCCATTACCATTATAGATTCATGTCGTTGAATCCAACGTGTAGGGCACATCTTTTTTAGATGTTCTCTTCTGGACATTGGGCATAATTTTATGATATTTTCCTAAAGTACTGCATTTCTTTTCGGATTGTTCATGAAAGAATAACGTTTCTCAACAATTGACATGCAGTTTTGAATATCTTTGATCTGGCAGGTTTCTGAGATTGCCAGGTTAAGGCAATGAGAAGCACAGTGTACAAATAACGCATTTGGAAACTTTTCCAGGATTTTGGCTTGAACGCCGTTGAATTTACCAGACATTGCGGATACTCCGTCATAACCTTGACCTCTCAAATAGCTAAGATCAAAAACCTTTTTCATTAAGGAAATCAATAAGAGTATTAGCTAAATCTTCACTACGAGTAGATGTTATAGTAACAAATTGCAAAAAATATTCCACCAACTTTTTGCCGTCACCCTCTTCATCCACAAATCTGACGCATATCGAAAGTTGTCCCTTCGTGTTTATGTCATTAGTTTCATCGGCCAACACAGCAAAACATTACTTTTATTAACCTTTTCAATAATTTTTCTCAAAATTATTTCATTGCAACTATTTATAATTTCGTTCTGACTTTCCAGGAAATGTACTTAGCATTAGACGTAGCACCTTTCAGGTGCGTTTTTAGAATGTTGTCTCCAGAATCCATTCGAAATCTTAGCAACCACCAAAAATTTCCTTCCTGTTGTTTATCTTCCAGAGAATCATCTGCATTTATGCGACCCGAACCTCTATCACCTCTGAGTGGTAAACCATTGAATCAGCAAAACAAAAGAGTTTTTATTATTGGAATTAATTTCATTCTGTTTTCCAGAGTCTGGCTTTGGCGAGCAGTATCTATCAAATCAATTACTGATACACTTTTACCACAACAAATATTTCTCAAGTTATCTGCACGCATTAATGCTAATTCGTGATAATTTGTATCTTGATGCTTTTTGAATTTTTCCTTTGCTTTCCGCCAATTGCAGAAAGCCTCGTTAACAAACTGTCCTACAGGTTTGTTAATTAATTAGTGATCTAAACATATAATACATACTTTCTGATAATAAATGAAATTATATAATTTACGTTTTATAGCTCCACTTATGAATCATAAAAATAACGGTCACAAAAATTTATATTCTGATTGAAAATCAAAGACATTTCACTCATCATACAAATTACTGCATAAGCTTTTAGCAAACGTCAGGAAAAAACATAATTATTTTATTATTTAATAAACAAAATAAATAGATTTCCTTCCTGCAGCCAACACCTTGTAGTCCTACAACTTGTTAATTGAAGAAACAATATTATCTTCGCTGTTGCTGGATGAACAAGATCATCGCTCACTCAAAAACCACACTATAACACTACACTATCTTTTAGAACTTGCGGTTTCGTTCTCATATTTATACACCAAATAATAAAACTAGGAAATAGTCTCAGGAAATCTATACTTCCATAGAGACAGACGTTCCTTTTGGGACTGAGGATCAGTTCATGAGAGACGCACTGTTTCCTTCCAAGCTCTCTGTATTTGACGTTCTGCTTTTATGCTTTGATTTACTAGCAAGACAGCACTCACATCATTCGCTTAGGTTAAGTGGTTACGCGATGACATCACGGTGGATATACCGGAATCATCACGTAATGTTCACGGTATATAAATCTCGAGTCATCAATACTCTCGTGCATGAGAAAACAAGCGCTTCGACCATTTCTTTTCTCAAGTATTTCTCCATTGTCCACATTGCCTTTCATTCTTTCCTAAACCTTTATGTTGAACCAGATGAAAAGCTAAGAGAAACAATAAACAGAATTGAGGCTATTACGATCAGCACGAAATAACATGGGTCAAAATGAATGTCCGAAAGATGTCTGAATAAAATCTCAAGTGTTGGAGTTGGAAAAATACAGCGCAGAATCGTATGATTTGTGAAGTAAATTCACTGCACTATACATAGCGTAATCACATTATTAAGGAATTTGAATTGGGAAACGCTAAAGGAGCGCCGACTGACAGCTATAGGCGGAAACTTTTAGAAAAACATTGATCATAAATCATTACTGAGGAAGTTTCACACACAGTGTACGAATACAATTTCTCCTTCTGAATGCCTATATCCGAATCCAAGATAGAGAGAAAATTATTAGGTAGGCTTTAATGCATTGCATCTCCTGTCACCCACCACTTTGGTGAATTTCAGGGTAAAACTTATGTATACCATACTCAGCAGATCTAGTCAAATAGAAGAGGTTGGAGCATTACGAAAGGTTACGTATGCAATGAAAAACGTGAAATGTAGTATGTTATGTAGGTTATTTGTTGTCAGGTAGCGGAAGATAGAGTATTGTTAGAATGACCGCTATTATAAAAGGAAATTGGAAATTGGTTATCGCATTTGGAACCTTAATTTCGTGTTACTTATGATTGTAAGTAGAAATGCTTTTATCAGCGACTGAGAGGCGGCCGTTGGCAATGCGTTCCTAGTTTTAGTTTATTTAGCATTTGAGTACTGGACAACAAAAATGTGAATTGCTAAATAAGTTTATTAGAACATTCTATGCGTAAAATAAGAATAAGAATCTAGTTTAAATTTTCTTTTCGTTTATTCAGTGTAATTGATCACGGTCGTCGCATTCAATTTTGTCACCATCATCATCTATGGCACTGTAGCTTTTGTTGATCCTTTGGCCTCCTCTTACGAAATTCATAGCCGTTTTGTTTTATATTGGAGTAGGGAGCGGGCCAATCCAAGCCAGGATTCGAACTATGGACTGCGGTGAGGAGCTTCAGCACCGCTCCGAAAACAAATTCCGTATTTTCTCGATTTTTCATGGTTTGGGATGGCATCTATTGTTTCCAATTACTGCGTTGCCTTATATATTGTAAAACCATGCCAATCGGCATTTAAATTCATTTTGAAAAATGAGTTTTCTCAATATAAAATATTTAAAAAAGAATTCAAACAACGCATAGCATCCCCCGACGATTACACAAATGTGCCGACTGCTTTTTTCCAGCTAAACACATTTCCGCGCCAATCTCCTCTTCACTCTCGCCTTCTCTCAAAACGTCGCCATTTTGCTCAGATTCCCAAGTGAACCGGATATCCTCCAAAATGCCCGCTTCTCTCGCCCTCGGACTCACAACTCATAATTCATATCGTACTTCGCGAGACTCGCAGAATTAACTCGATCTGTTCCGCTTCTCTGTTCTAAAACCGTAGAGCAGTGCACGAGGAAACAATTCACTACGTAACGCTGATTGTCATTCGTTTAACTCTACTTGGACTTGCGAAAATTTTAGCTTAGATTCAACGAGAGTTATGACTGAAGAATTCCAAAAATAAATTTACGTGGTAAAATAAAAAACTTATTAATACTTGCTATTGTGTCTAAATTAAATGAATAGGTCATATTTCACGCAAACGCATCAATTTGTTCGATCATCAATACTGTTTCATTGTTATTTATTTGTGGCAATTTGTGCAGAACTTTGTATTTTTGTTTCAAAATTTGTAAGAAATTGGTATCTTCCGAATGAAACGCGTAACACATAAATAAGAAGTCTCGATTGAGTTTTGTTTTACAACTTATTTTCATTAATAAATTTAAAATTAAGTTTACGGGCCATAAACATTAACCAAATAAATTGCACACAAATCACAAATGCCATGCACCGCAAACAAAAAGAAAACTGATAATTACCTTAAAAGAGCATATTGTACACCTAATATTTGCAACATTAGAAAACTCCAGCCTAGCTAACAATGCCACCAATCCACTCTTCGACCTGGTATACAGAACTGGCTATTAATATCTTACATTTATCAATCCAAATATAATAAAATCTCAGGTTCGTTCGTTCGTTCGTCCGTTCGTGCGTAACTGGTGGTAAAATATATTAAAAGACAAATAACTTGATCAAATATGCACACATAACAATGAAATTTGGCGAAAATGGTTTGCTCATAATTAAAAATGCCCTGACGAAGAAAAACTTACGAAAAACGTCCATAGTTCGAGTCCGTGGCTGGTGATGCATTCTCCATAACATAAGCCGTAGAAATCGATTTTTCGACCTGCAGGCTTATTTTCTTTTGCAAAATTAAATTAGAAGTAATTGACCTACGATCTTCGGATGAAAGCCATTTGAAAGGAAAATAAACAAATAATCTTTTTCCTATCCTCGATTTTTGCTTTCGGTTCGAAATCGCTCGAACTTTGCATAAAAATTCAAAATTTCATGAAAATATTTCGTTTCTTGTGAAAGTTTTCCATGACGACAGAACAGATTGTTAAACTCAAGATCCTCATTATTGTATTCTTTCTTATATATGCATAAAATTGAAACGATGCAGAAATCATGAAAATTTAAGAGTACATGTTCACAACACACCATATAATGGAAAATTAATTTCAGGCGAGAATCGCACATTCATAAAAAACGTCGTTTAAAGCAGCTGATACACTAATCATTAAATCTTCAAACAGGTTTTTGGCAAAAATGAACAATACAAAACAATTAAAGAAGTTTTATTTTGAGAAATTAAAAAAGAAGTTTTTTCATTCAATTTGTTTTTAAGGAGAAAATTTCCACAAACACGAATTTCTATTTTTAGATTTCTATTATCATCCCGTCATATTATCATCCCATTATTTTTGACGGGCCGTCGCTAGTATTAAATATTATGTAGAGCCAAATTAATTGCATGGCATTTTAGGTGAAAGAAATTATTAATATTTGCATATCTTTATTTACTGAAATTAATACTTGAATATCTTTTTAAAGTAATATTCTTATATCAAAATATATCGTGTCATTTTCTGAAAAAATTTTACACAACTTCTCGGTTAAGATAAACTATCATGTAATATGTGAAGCCATCGCGAAAACTCAATTTAGGAATAAAGCGCTAGAGCAAAGTTCGTTTACTTTAAAAACGTAAAAAACTTTCCTATATAAACCAGTACAAAGACTTAAATTTTTTATTACCTTTATTTGAATGACATTTAATATCATCCGGACACTTTTAAATGACGCTACTTCAGGAAACAAGTCATCGCTGGAACTTACGCATCCTCATTTTCTCTCCTTCAATGCTATTTCTCTATTTCGAACTCCTCCAAATTCCTCCTTCGCTCTCTCACTCACTTCCTTCCTACCTCAATCTCTCACCCCTTCGTTCCTTCCCTCTCTCCCTCCATCCCTCTCTCTTTCCCCCCTCTCTCCCTCCCCCGTTCCTTCCCTCTCTCTCTCTCTCTCCTTCCCCCTCTCTCTCTCTCCCCCTCTCCCTCATTCCATCTCTCCCTCTCTCCTCCCCCCTCTCCCTCCCTCGTTCCTTCCCTCCCTTCCCCTAGTGACAGTATATACTTTCCGGTATCAAGATTTTTCCCTGTGGTGTTTAAAAGTTTTACTCGGCACCTACTTCCCAACTCCACCTAGTCGAAATTTGTGAAGGGTTCATTAAGTTAGTCGCCTAACTTACTGAAGTCCCTTAGAAAGACTTAGGATGTATTTAGAACGAGTGCAGTCTGCGCGCTATGCTTTGTTATTTCTAGCAAACTTTTATTCCGTACTTACTCTCTTGGTTACAAGAAAGCGTACGGACCTTAGTAGATCAAACTTTAGTGATAATATTACACGTCAGCAGCAGGTTTAATACGAGTTCATTAACCATCCAGAAAGATCTTTCTATATATATTTACAGAGTACACTTGTTCTTCTACCCTCATTATTAATTGAGGTAACATGTTCATTTCTTGAGAGTGAAGGAAAGATGTCTTTCCTTAATAATCTCTAATTTATTTCTTAAACTAGAATAAAGATGAAGATGAACAGGCTTTTCATCAAATTTTCATTCTTCAATATTACGGTTATTAACCGATCTTATTATATAATAAGCAAGGTTTTCCTGTCACGCTGTAAGATGACAGTTTTCTCGACTATGTGAGCAATAATAACATAAATAACTCCAAAACTTTGTTCTTTTTCAAACACACTTTCAGAAATTACTTGGCGACGGCGCTATTGAATTTGAAGCTGCTCACCGTGAACATTAAGGTAATCTGTTCGAGCGTTTATTTTCTCCATTTCATTAGTACGGGGATGTGTGTAGCACGCTAATCATTTCCATATGAAAATCACTTAGAATCATCGTAGAAATTCAAGACTTGAAACAAAGGTCGACTAAAAGAACAATATTTTATTCTCTTGCTGTCAATTTTTAAATACGCGTAGAATCGGTCCACAAGCAAAACTTTTAATGCTAAAAGTTGACGTTAATTTACGGGATAATCTTTCGCCGTCATGATGATTTGATTTTAATCGTTTAGTGTGATTGCGTACGGTAGATTGAGTTTATGAATTTGCTTTGCATCTGCCCATATTTTCAATACCTTTTTATGCTGTTTTGAAGAATAAACAATTCTTTGGTTGCGATAAATAATGCGACGGTAACTACAGCAAGCAATAATTCAATTATTCAATAATACTGTGATAATTAATTCAGACAAAGTGAATAAAATTGCTGATTATTTAAAGTTTTTAGTTTGTTTTCTTTGAAAGCCAAGTTTATAATGTTTGACTAAAACAAAACATCAAATTTATATAATTTTTTACTCAGATCACATTGTATATTCACTATATACAATATTTTTCAATTTATTATTGACTTAATTATTGTATGCCATATAAATGAATTTCTAAATTTATAAATGATTTTAAGTTTACAATTCCAAATGAACTTTTTCATACTGCATCAGCAAATAACGTTCCCCTTTTTATTTAGACTAGGGAGATACCCGTTTCATCGGGAAATGAAACAATTTATACATTATAGATATTGTATTTGAATCATTAATTAAGTTATAAATAATTGTTAAAATTTTGCTTGGAAGATTTGAGGTTTTCTTATGGGGAATAGAAATTATACCCTGCAGTCGAACCGTGGTCTTCTATTCGAGATTATTTTCTTTATTGCCTTTTATGCTTGTAATATGTATCATATACAATATCATTATCATTATTTATACTATCAAAACAGAAAAGAGTTACTGAAATAACGGAGAATTAGTTTTATTTGTGCAATCATTGATTGTGTTAAATTTAAAGAGTTAGTACTCATAAAATCAAAAAAGAATTTATTAACTGAAATAACGTAAATAACATTGTTGTTCTTACAAAAATGCGTTTTCAGTTGTCTTTCAATATAATAATATACGAAGTTGTTTACTTTGGTTGCTATGAAAATCATTTCCTTCTCCTTCCTTCTTCCTCTCTCTCTCGTATTAAAAGCATTCATAGCAAGCTTACACGCATAATAACAATAGGATTTCGAGGTCTGACAATGTAATTGGTAGGAAAGGCTACATCCCGGTAAGATGGCAAGATTTTCCTAAAAAACGTTTAACATGAGCGATTTCGAGCTGTATGCAAAAAAGATGAACAGAATAAGAAACTTAATAATTTGTTCTTCAAAATGGTTCAGATCCGAAGTTCGTAGGTTAACTCTTTCTAATTTTAATACGAAAAAAGTTTAAGGCCTGTACGTCAAAGTCTATTTTTACGTGTTATCTTATGGAAAATGGAAATGTCTTCATTGGAGTCGACCCCAGGACTTATTTCGAGATTTTTTTTCGTCATCACCATATAATATGTAAATCGAGTATTCGTGCAAAAATTAAAAAATTATATTTAATTGGAAAGTGGGTTCAAACACGTTAAAAGGTGCCACCGTAGTCGATGACGTCATAAAGGCTTCGGACGGACAAAAATCGACAAATTATTATAAGATTTTAAGTCAATACTTAATTCGCGCACAACCACCTTCGTTGCCGGGCAGTTACAATATTTATCATTATAATGCAGTACATTACCACAGAAAAGGGAAAAGTTACTCAAATATTAAAGTGGAAGTGTCCAAATTCTAATTTGCTGTACGCAATATTTTCCTACGTAGTTTCCATTTCAACAATTTTAAAAGAAATATAGCGCAATGTATGCGTTCATATCAAATCTTTAATTCCTCAAACATTTAATAAACTTCTGGAGTCTCTCAAGGATATTAACAAATATAAAACATGCAAGGGGTTATCTATGACCGAAGTTGAGCAAACCCTTTTTATTTCTTTTTAAAATTCCTATGATAATGCTCCTTTCTTCTCATTTCTCTATCAATCCCTGCTTTAAACACTTTATTCTACCTTGGTTTTCATCTTCTTAGATTCTAAAATACTTCCTCGCAAACTCGGATGGATCATTCCAGATATCACAACATACGATCTTCTCCTAACGGCGTTACAATTAATGGAATAACACTTGATTCCATAGAAGATCAGTCTATCCTATTTGTTCACTCTACAACTACAACCTACCAGACTTCAGAATCGCATACGACAACGGCCATAAGTTCGAGAGCCACAAGACAAGCGCCATCTCTGGCAAAGAAATTTATACGCAGTAAATAAAGACGAAACAAAAGAGAGAGAATACATGTTTCCACTCGGATAAATAGATACTACGTTTAACTACGTTTAAACAAAGGTTGTAGAAAATTAAATTTCCTATAACCTTTATTCCAATACATTTTTACATTTATCAAATATTAAAGCAAATATTTCAAAATAACGGATGTGGCAAGAGTAAACACCCACTTCCGGTTGACCGATTTCTACCAATAACTGTTCAGTTCTTCTGACTTTTATAAAAATGTTAAATATAAAATTTCCCGTTGACAAGATTAATATTTTTTGAGTTATAGCGCCCACAAAAAAGCTATCACATGCAAACACACAGACATCATCGAGAAAATGGCCAAAACGTATAAGGGGACCTCAAAACGTGTATTTCCGTTGAAATCTCGAAGTCGATTTTTTTCATGAAAACAAGTACTTTCCCCTATGGAAAAAATAAAAACTAAAATATCGAATTTAAAAAATATTACCAGTGGATTCATGAAAACATTAGCCTTTTACTCCATTCATTGATGAATTACGATATCAACTATATATCAAATTAGAATGATAACTATGAAAATAAGTTTCTCTGGGATAAGCAAATAAGCGTTATTGTAACATATGAGGATGTTGGAACTGCCGCCGAAATAATCAATCATTTGCGTTTGACAGAGATAGAGAGCGGCCGAAACGACTTGGTAAAGGATATACGATATTACCACAAAAATTTAAACTTCTCCTCGCTTTGATTCACCCTCTCTCCTCGGATGTGTCCATCTCCTGCTTTCCCTCTCTTCTGTCACGGAACATGACGTCATTCGATTTTGTTTCCCGCTCTCCCACTACCTACCCCTCCCCCTCTCCCCCTATCCTCTCTCCCTGCCCCTCCTCCCCTCTTTCTCCCTCCCCCCTTCTTCTCCCTCCTCCCCTCTTTCTCCCTCCTCTCCTCTTTCTCCCTCCTCCCCTATTTCCCCCTCCTACCCTCATTTCCCCTCTTCCCCTCATTTCCCCTCCCCCCTCATTCCCCCCTCCCTTCTCCCCTCTTTCCCCCTTCCTCCTCCCCTCTTTCCTCCTCCCTCTTCCCCTCTTTCTCCCTCCCTTCTCCCCTTTTTCCCTCGCCCTCCACCCCTTATTCCCCATCCTACCCTCGTTCCCTCCTCCCTTCCTTCCCCCTCCTCCCCTCTTTCCCCCTCCTCTTCCCCTCCTACATCCTCCCTTTCCTCCTCCATTCGTATTTTCACCGTTTCCGCGCCTCCTCTATTTGGCCTCAATATTTACCAGTGCATAATCTCCAAGTTCTCACACCTTCAGCCCTACAACCATCCTACAATTCCAATCGGGTTCCTCGCTCTCCTTTTACCTCATATTATGCAGCTCCTTATCTCCCCCTCACTGTCTCACTAAGGGGGTACACCGGTGGTTTAGCGGTTAAGACGCTGGCTGCTACCCGCCTGCTGCTTTAAAGAGCAGCGGGCTCGAATCCTGCGAAAATAAGATTTTTCCCAAGGTCCCCCAGTATGTGTGGTTTGAGGAGACCGCGCAAAGTCAGTGTTCTGTCCTTCGCAAGAGACGTTAAGCCGTTGGCTCCCTTGGTGCTCTTCGTTACCGGCTTTCCCTCCTCGCTTGTGAGTGTGTTCGGTGTTGAAGGAGCTAATAAGTCCTGGGGCGCGATCACGGATCTTTATGACGCGCTGGCGTTATCGTTATCGTAACGCGACGGATAACGACATGGCGATCACCGTTCTTTAAATTTTCGCGGTACGAAAGCGATCTCTTTATGATAACGCGATTCTTAGCGCTACCACAAATCTTTCGACCTAAGCCGCGTTATGATAAAGCGCTAGAAGGTAGAGAGAAAGATGGCGGAATGCGCACATCACATATATATTTATATTTCTTCATACGAGCTTATTTCAGTCTTCAGTGGTGTATTTCTTCTTTTGTAATTCATAAAACCTTTTCCTTATTATTTCAGAACGGAAAATATTCAATCTTCGTTTAACTAATTGCTATTTCATTTAGTCGCTTATAAGGCATAGAGACGGCAACGTTACGCTTTGATGTTTATGTCATTTAAAGTGATATTAATACGGATATTTAGCGATATCCTGAATAATATTCAGATTATTCTGATAATTATGAAGTTCTTATTTCCATGCTTTGACGCTGTTAAGATATTATCTTCAGTATTACTTATAGTAAAATACTATATATGTGTGTTTGGGTCTATCACAATTCGGAAATATTGATATAATTAAATACGTTTTCGTGTCAAACTAAGTATCTCTTATAACATCTTGGGTGGAGGTAGTTAAACATGTTGATGTTATCGCATGGTGCTTTTATTCTTTGATTTTTTCTTGATAATACTGAATTATGTGATGTTGATTAGTTTTATGCACGGCAAGTGAATGGATTGGTGAATGATATTTTCTTAGGAATTTCGAGGGAATGAGTGCTAGTATATTTTCTGTCAGCACTGTGAACAACTGAAATACCATATATTGATGGGTAATCGTGGATGGGGTAGTTCACATAGTATTTAGTCATAAAACATTGCACTTGTTCCAAAAACAGCTCTATAACAATGGCCCTAGCATTGCTTGCTATTAATGTTATTACGGAGGAGTACATCGAACATGTTGATGTCATGAGAGTACAGAAAAAGAGACTTAGGGACTCCATGGACCCCTTTGCTCTGGAGGAGGAGCAATTTCGGGTGCTGTTCAGGATGTCAAGGGAGATGGCTCACGACCTGAGTGATGCTCTGAGACCCCACCTAACAAGGGAACGGTCTCATGGGCTGTCAGTGGAGTTGCAGGCATTTATCAAATTTCGGTTTCTTTGTCATAACCATTTGTTATGGAACTCTGTGCAATATTTTCCATTTAAATTTTTCAATACTACCGTAATAGGTCATTTGTGCTCTCAGATTTTTTGCAACGGGCTCCTATCAGAGATCTGTGGGCCAGGATTTTTTAATATCAGTGTGCCAGTCAGGCATTTCTAAAATTTTGAAGCATATCATCTGGGCGATAAACCGTCACTTGGTTAGGCAGTGGGTTAAATTTCCTGCCACGGAAGCGGAGAGAATTGCTGCAAAAAGAACATTTAGTTTCGGGACCAACCCCTTCCCTGGTGCCATGGCAGCAATAGACTGCACGCATGTAGCTGTCATAGCTCCTAAGCAGCATGAAGATGCCTATGTCAACCACCACCATTACCATTCCCTGAATGTTCAGATGGTAAGTATAAACATTACTAAAAAAATAATCCATTACCGAAAATATTCTTGAGAAATATTTTAGGGGGCTTCACCCATATTTCTGAAAATCTAGACCATTGCCTCATGACTGTCTTTTCATTGAAATGTTAGATTTGTGGAGCTGACATGATGATTTACAATGTTTGTGCCAAATTCCCGGGGTCACGGCATGATGCTGGGATATGGCTGCAAAGTCCAGCAAGGGCTGTAATGGAACTGTGGCATGGCAGGGGAGAGAAATTAACATGGCTTCTGGGTAGGCAGTTGCAACACCTTTAAAGGACTTATTCCCTATGTTACTGTCACCACCCCTCAGAATTCTAAAATTTAATAAACCTACCTATTTAGTGGTTGTAATTTATTGCTGCTTAATTTACTATATTCATGGTGGGAGGAGTGAGGCCTTAAGGGAAAGGTTATAGGTTCATACTTTTATACCATGCATTCTACCATAATTGATCCAAATTCTATTGAATTTTCAATTTTGGTATTTTGGATAAGCTCTCCATGATCACTGCTTTCACAAAAAAGGTGTACACCAAAAATGTTATATTTAAAGTTGGAAATTGATGGTTTATGATATATGTATATGCTAGGGTGTTCGTTGAAATAACTGATTACATTCATTAAAAAGTAATATATAATTTGGTGAACAAATGAAGAGTCCCTAGTTTTGTACTTGAAATAATTTTTGGGTGAACGTTAGACATTTAATTAATGACTATGAAACTGTTAGTCATGTTGAGACCTTTACTTTATTTATAAAGGTGATTCTGGTTATCCCATTGAGGCATGGATTCTGACGCCACTACCACACGCAGAGCCAAGAACACCTGAGTACAGGTACACGCTGGCTCACTCAAAGGCACGGTCAGTGATAGAAAGGCTTTTTGGTGTGCTGAAGGCTACGTGGAGATGCCTTTCCCGCCAAAGGGTACTTCTCTATGAGCCTAGGAGAGCAGGGACAATTGTAACAGCTTGTGCCGTGCTACACAATATGTGGCTCAAGTATTGCCTAGCAGAGGTGGATGAAATAGGGGATGAAGATCCAGCCTTCAATGTGATGAACCCAAAAGAACCCCTTGTAGGCCGAGCTCGCCTTGGTGAAGGCCAACGTGTGGGGAGGGCAGTAATTGCTGAGAATTTCACTATTAGAAATTATTAATCTAAATTTTAAAATAATAAAAACTCTGGCGAATTCTATGCATCTTTGAGAAGGAAAAAGATTCAAATTCATCATTAAACTTTATTGTTTATGGCCTCCACCAGCCCTTCCACGGCCTTGCAGTGGCGCTCTAGGAGGCCATTTCTATTGGCCTCATTTCTTGACTGTATTGTCATTGCCTCAGACATTTTCAGCAATGCCTCTGCCATAGTCTGGAAGATTGAAAATCCCATTTGGTTAAAAGCTGACATACAAAAAAAAACTTTAATGCTGACACATGAAATCATCACAACAATTTTCTTACATTGGAGTTTTCATTCTGCCTCTCCTCTAATTGAATTATCTGCCTGCAGGATTCCTCCAAATCTTTTCTAAAAGATTTTTTGGCCGTTGGTGCCGGGTCTGTAATAGATGGTATTCGGTATATTATACGGCTTAAAAGAATAACAATCTAACAGTTGTCCATAAATTCCATGTCAGTGCTTACGTTGACCTGGCAACTTCCTTTTCTTCCCCATCTGCATTGAAACTTGGGGAATCCCGGCAGAGCTGCTTGCTTCACTATCAATTACATCTTCTTCTTCATCACCTTCTGCATCTGTTGTGAATTTTTTGCCAATGAGAGGGTAGAAGGAAGTTATTATTTTACATGCATTTGGCTTGTCAGTAATGAATTTACCTTAAAACTAAGGAAAAGTAACAGGAAACTTTGTTCTTTCCTGGATAAATACTTTGAGACGGCATTAATTTTGATTAGTTGAGAATTTTATTTTTGATTTTAACCATCAGTTCCTTTTAGCATCTTGTGATGCTCAAAGATATCTTTCATTTCATTTACCATGAATGTCTTCTTCTGCAGGGCTCCAACCCAAGTTTTCCTGCATCTGTTGGGATGGGCCTGCATCATCATCCATCAACATAATGATTGATGCCTAAAGTTAAAGAGAAAAGTTGTAGCTATAATGATTTTTTTTTTGCATGTGTATGATTTTTTTGGTGGAATGTTTTTCAAAATTACTTCAAGTGCTGTCTGGTGGAAAGGATGTTGTTTCAGGTGACTTCATGGCTTTCTTTTTTAAGAATAGACTGGTGGTGGGTTTCTCTACCCGTCCCCTTTACCTTGCATCCTATCTGCCCTCATCCAATCACTAAGGGTTGTCATGCATATGAATCCCTTTCAGCACTATCTGTGCTTAGAAAATATGAGTAACTCCTTGTAAGTGAAGGGGAGTAGGTTATCTTGAGTATGTATTCTCAAAACTAAATTGTTACCTGAGAGTTTTATAAGACAGCAAGATACTGTCTGTGCTACTTAAGAATTGAATAAAAGGATTCCCAAAACCATGTGATTAATTTCGGTTATTCCTGATTTCCCAAAGACCTAATAATGTTTAAAAAAAGTTATTTCTAGTGTGTGACATGAATATATTTATTCTCTATATTTAAGAGGTGCTGCGTGAAGGGCTTTTATGCATCCAGATGTTTCAATTGGCTTTTTTCTTCATTACCTCTGTGTTTATATGTGATATTTCTTATATATATATATATATATATATATATATATATATATATATATATATATATATATATATATGGATGTCAACAAGGTGTTGGGATGAGGAAACCCAGTGAGCACTCACCAATCAGACGACTTCAGGTTGGCGAGGCCCCGGGGATGTCGAAGCGACACACGTAAAATAACACAAAAACACAGAAACATCACAAACGTAAAGCTTTCGGAACTACTCCTTCTTCAGCTACAGAGAGAGAACTATATATATATATATATATATATATATATATATATATATATATATATATATATATATATAACTGAATGAAGAATGTTATGGACTGATATCTGAGCTCTTGATTGTGAAAGTGCCTTAAATGCTTCATTTGAGACAGTGGAAATGTAGTGCTTACATTTGATACAAATGATTACTGAACAGTAATCAAGAAAAAATATAACTAAACAGGTACGTACATGATCTTCTGGAAGTGTGTCATTGTGGCACACTCTCTGGGTAGATTCTTTGCCGATTACTACCAGAATCTTCTCTTCCCAGGCAGAGAGAACAGGGACAGTTACAGTATTCCCTGTCCTAAGCCGTGCAGCTTTGATGGTCCCCACCTTTGCCCTTACACGGCTTTTTCTGTCAGTCCAAGCCTATATGATAGCAAAAATTATCTTTTACATTTAATATCTTATATGATAAATTTGATGATGATTAATTAATGATACACCATACCTTTTGCAAATGACCAATGTCCTTGGGAGGCCATATTTTGTTTGCCTCCTCGGCAAATTTCTCCCACGTCTTCATCAACGCCACCTTCCCATTGGGCCCACATAGTTTTCCTCTCGCAAAATCGCTATTGAGCATCATGAATTCCGCTAAGAATTCTTTCTGCACCAATGACATTTTGGCGCTGCGACTCCTATTAGTTGTAGTGTATAATAAGTAATGAATTAAAACTAAATCAACCCTCAGAATTAAATAAACAATACTATGCAACTTACTGTGTTTCAAATATTGAGAGATACAAAATAGAAATGTTAGAAATAAATGCTTAAAATCTCATTTATTTTTAATAGCGAATATTTTTTTCATATTCCACCGGTGTAATTTGAATGAATGCTAATTTTATAACATACTACAACTATTAGTACGAAATCTTTAATTAGGTAAAAATTGTTTGAATACAGATAAACTAATAGATTTACGTCACATACTCCCGTTTCGTACCGACATTTTCTATTCAAGAGACAAACTTTCGCAATCCAAAAACATCATTTATGATGCATATTTATTGATTCCGTAATTACAAATGACATGTTCCTTTAACAGTTAAAAAATGTAAGTAATGTTATTTACCGGGCGAATTTCTTCTCTTCCATTTTTCAACATTCCAATATTCCAATTTTCCGCTCTTTCTCTCATCCTTTAGCCAAGTAAACAAACTTCGTTTAGGCTCATTCAAATGTTTCCAAGATTTTCATTGGTCGAAAATCCTAGCCTCTCACACAGGCGCCGAGGTATGATTTTTCGATAGCGATACCTCTAAACATCCCATTGTAACGCGCTTCGCTATTTAACGGGAGATCCGTAATCGCAAACAAAGCGCTACAAGAGGGGATTCGCGTTATGGTAGCGATAGCGATAACGCGCAGGAAAGATCCGTGATCGCGCCCCAAGAGGTTGATTAGCCAAAAATACACACACGCAGACACACACAGTCTCTATTTATATCCTTCTTCCGTCTCTTATCCTTTTCCATTCATTTTCCGTATCCCTAAACTTTCCTAGGCAAGTGTTGAAGATACATATTTAACAAAAACCACGTTTATAAGTGTATTACCAAGCAATATTATATTAAAATAGTTCATTGTTCGCGAGAAATAAAAGCGCTAGATAACGACCGGGAATTAACTAATTAAGCAATATGGTTCAAATAAACACAACGCGTTTCCTATAAAAAATAAATAATTTTTTTATTGTAATAGGTGAAGCAGTTGCTTTTAATGTATGGTAAGAATTCAGCTCATACGTCGATCCCTGCGTATTTCGACATTCGAAGTTCTTGTTTCGATTCCCATAAGAACATGCAACTCCATTCAGTCCTATATAGATATAGAAGAAAATTAAATACAAAAGCTTTGAAATATTAGCGAGCGCGAGGGTGAGAAGAGAAAGGAGGAAAAAGTTCAGGGAAGAGAGCAGGTCTTTCGGGTGACCTCAAAGCCCTTGGCAGTGTTTGTCGGTCAGTTGGGAGTGAAAGGGAGGGCAAGGAGTGGACGGAAGAGGAAGTGGAGTGGGAAGAGGAGGAATTTGAGTGGGAAGAGGAGGAAGTGGAGTAGTAGGAGGAGGAGATGAAATAGGGGAGAGCCAAGAGAAAGTGCGTGCGATGTAGAAGGTCGAAGGAGAAAGAGTTTTGGTGTTGTGTGTGTGGATGTGGGCGGGGGCGTAGGTGTGCGAAGGTCGAGGGGAGGGAGAGTGTATGAAGAGGGGGAGAGGGGATGGAGAGGGGAGGGACAGGGGATGGAGAGGGGAGGGACAGGGGATGGAGCGGGGAGGGAGAGGGGAGAGAGAAGGAGAGGGGAGGGAGACGGGAGCGAGAGGCGAGCGAGAGGGGAGCGAGAGGGGAGCGAGAGAGGAGCGAGAGGGGAGCGAGAGAGGAGCGAGAGGGGTGGGAGAGGTGTGGAAGAGGGGTGGAAGAGGGGAGGAGAGGGCTAGGAGAGGGATGGGAGAAGGGAGGAAGAAGAGAGGGGGAGAAGGGTGGAAGAGGGGTGGGAGAGGGGTGGGAGAGGGGTTGGAGAGGGGTGGGAGATAGGTGGGAGAGGGGAGGGAGAGGGGTGGGAGAGGGGTGGGAGAGGGGTGGGAGAGGGGAGGGAGAGGGGTGGGAGAGGGGTGGGAGAGGGGAGGGAGAGGGGTGGGAGAGGGTGGGAGGGAGAAGGTTGGGAGAGGGGTGGGGGAAGGTTGGTAGAGGGGTGGGGGAAGAGTGGGAGACGGGAAGGAGAGGGTGGGAGAGAAGAGGGAAAAACGGGGAGAAGGGAAGCAAAGAATGTTTTTCAGTACTCTTGAGCCTAACAGAAACTAAAACCAAAATATTACTTTTAAGTTAATTTTTGTTTATTTTTTATGCGTCTCCGATATAATTAATTAATTAAAAACTGCTTCATAAATACGCGGAGAAAGTTCTTCTTGGAATGGATGGCGTTAGTTTTATTTTTTAAGGAGAGAACGGTAATGAAGCGAATGCTTTCAACTTTTCGAGTTTTTATTTTTAAAAACAATTTTTTCCCTTATCTTAAAAAATCCATCATATATGGCTGCCATCTTAAACTCGCGTACAAATATGAAAGTATTAAATTGATAGTTGCCAACCAAAATCGTTTCCTCTTCTTTATATATAATAGGGTGATCGGAAATTAGGGAAAGATGAAAACGTTTTATAATATGAAGTATTCCATTTCGATCCATAAAAATATTTTGTGAATAACAAACCATACGAATGTTTTAAAGCATTTATGTCCACACTTTAAGTAGTTTGGAAAACGCATCGCAAGCAGAGCTTTAGCGGAGTAGACAAATAACAGTTGAAATTTGCGCAAATTCTTTTCTTTTTCGACAAGGCGGTACAGCAACATTTATTTAAAATAAGATTTATTCTTATATCTTGTATATATTTAAATTTATTCGGCAAAAATATTGACTAGAATATCCTAAATTTCCATTACAAAATAAAACATCATTTAGCGAGCGAGTAGAGATATTTGTAAAAATAGCCATGTAATTATTTAATTATAACTTAAGTCACTATGGAATAAAGCGATCTGATGTTCCTTCGCAGACGGGCATAAGATGCAATTTTGGGAATACATATGTTAGAAACGAGAAAAAAGTCTGCTATTACCGGAAATCGAACCGGGGTCTTCCATTTGCCGTGCGGATATTCTGCCACTTAACAGTCGTAGCAGATAAATTTTCCCTTTTCTGGAAGCGGATGTTTCAAAAACGGGAAATTGATCTGCAGACTTTTTTCTCGTTTCACTGTGATAATGTGAGATGTATTCTCAGAAGTACTTTCATTGCATTTACACAGATTTTATCTAGAGTACACTTAAAATTATACGCATTTGAATAACCACGATGCTTTAAAAATCCACATGTTTGCAACTGGAGAAATAATCACAGAGCGTAGAGAGGCAACCCAACCCCACAAAGATTTGCACCCTTCACCAAATCATCCTTTTTGAGATAAAAAATAAACACTTCAAGAATTTATACATTAGCAATTATAAATAAAATTATCTAGGCGCAAGAGAAATAAAAAAGTAAATTTTTAAAATACATATTTAGAAATTTTTGGAATCGAACCACTTTTGAGGCATGAATAAAAGCCTTTTCGATGCTGATAATTTTCGGTCAAGAGAAAATCGCGAAAAATCCCAAAATATTTCGTTAAAAATTGAGAGGTTATTAATTAAGAACCGAGTTTTTATACAGATGAACGGAATAAAATAATTTGAAAAATGTTTCATGTCGGAATTACTATTTTTCCGCAATTGTGGAAAAGTTATTGCTCAAAATATTCCTAAAATCGTTGCCATCGTCAATGTACGGAATGTTTCATTTCGACGTTTTTCAAATATCTTGTAGACGAAATGAAGCGTATAATTAGAAGTATTTTTTGAGGATCCTGAAAACGAAACAATAGTCAACAAATTTATCTCTCTCTCTCTCTCTCACACACACACACATCTCTAGTTGAATATCGAGTGAATTCGATCTAATTTTAAGAGTAGAGCCGATGATTGCTCGGCCATTAGGGACCTATTTCGTGAACGGATTATTCATTTTTCAGCCGTTGCGTGTTTCACATTGTGAACGTAAATGCCTGTACGCGAACAAGGATCAAACGATTAAACTGTGTATAATGGTGTTCCATTATTGTTTTTAACTATCTTTTCTATTAAAATGATAGAATTTAAATATCTATAAACTAAAGTATTTGTTTACGAGGAAAATATATCGACAACAGAAAGTACACACATCCTTTCAACCACAGCATAAAATAAATTATGCTATCTCTTATGTATTAGATGTCATTCTATAAAATCACGTCATAAAAATCCGTCGATGCAGAAATAAAGTAGCAAATTTTATTGATTTTATATCATATTATACTAAATGTAAACTTTTATTGCTGAATTATTTCCATGGCTTTTACTCGCACATATTAGTGAATAAACGGAATAAAATGTAAGCATTAAAATTTACTCCGAACAATTTATTTCATTTACGTGGTTTCTCATAAAGTCACACATTCACCTTATCATACAAAAGGAACTCAATGGAATGGAATCACAATTATATCAGTAAACTGTTTTTAAGCAATAAAATATGCTATTATTTATTTGCTTTAAGCATTATTGTTATAAATTCAAAACATTTGCATATTAATTCAGCTAACTCATTCAATTAACATTAGTAAGATAAATGGTTCAATAAGTATAACAAGAAATTTTCAATTTTCTAATCCTGACTCGATTACTTTCTTATATTTCATCACGCGAGTTGTTATTTTGCCAAATATTCTTGAGTGTCTCACGTGTCAAATGATTTTGACCACTTCACTAGTGAGCTGTGTAAATATCTCGTGGAATAATTTAAGTTTTGCATTTCGCATCATACATTAGTCAATCCCATACTGACAAAAAATTCTTCAGTGATAATTATTACTTCTAAATGAGTACTGAGTCTGCATAAGAATTTAAAAAATATTTTAATGTTTATATAATTTCCCTCGCTCAAAGTTTTCATTTACTCTCATTAAGTAATAAATTTAATAAATGAATTTTACAAATAATCAATTTTTTAATATTATTTTTGTAAGACTGTTGCCACATCGATGTCAATATTAGACTGAAATAAAACTAAATTATTTAAAACATGTTCTCTTGTTCTTTTAAGAATACATAAATGAATGACCGTTCATTCATCGTTCACTTGCCAATTTTATTTACAAATAAACTGATAGCTGATAAAAAAATCAGTCCATACCAATCCCTCTGCATTTGCTGAAATTTTCCCAAACATTATCATTCTTAGGCCACGCGCCTACAAACATTTACATACCCCGAAAATAAAAACTATCCATTCTCACTTTTTCTATGTTCCTGCAGCTGCATCCAACTGTGCATCAATTCAAAATGTAGGCCAATGGCGCTTTAATATCTCGCACGAATTTATTCAACAATAGTTAAAATGATAACGCGTCATTAAGTCCCACTTTCCCGATCCCCTCTTTGAACCCAACGACAACATCTCTTAATGATTTAAGCGTGGTGAATACACAGAAAATCCGTAATAAGTATCTCCAAAAAGTCATATCTTAAACATGATTCGATGTTTGGCACGAGAAAATTTCATTTATCCCAGAAGACGACCCGGCTAACTCGGCGGATCTCGAAATTGAACGCGAGAGGATTTGCGCATGCGGAACCGAGCGATGCTAAAGGAAAGGAAGGGAGAAATGATGAGCGTGTAGCTGTTAATACAGAAAAGCACTCAAGACCTCTCATCAAAATGGACATCGGATAACGGAATACGCAAATACAAACGTATACACGCCGACGCAGACACGACATCTCTTGTACACTAGCATTCACATACAAACACACGTATATGCGTATATAAAGTCCTTATATATTATAACACACCCGCGTTTGTAAACACATGTGTAAATAAGCGCCGAAATTGGCACGTGAGAAATAAACCAAGGTATGCACTTTCAAATGGGAGAAAGGACAAGGAATTAATACCGGAGAAGAAGTGGAAAACCGTTTGTGGCGTCTCTTTAGACGATAGGACGGAGAGGTGTGGAAGCGAGCTGCAGTGGTGCGGGAATGCGCTCGTATCTTTCTTTCTCTCTCTCTCTCTCTCTCTCTCTCTCTCTTTCCAAGAGGTCGGGAATAAGCAAGAGGGGAGAAAGCCATACGGAAGAGAGATGAAGGGGAGAGGGAGGAATCGGTGGTTTTCGTATGCTGCGGAGCAAAAGATACGCAGTCGGAAAAGGGTTGAGTCATTCTACATGCTTTTTGATGTCTAAAAAAACTTCATTCGAATTTACTCGCCTTCCACCGCCTCGCTGCCCTAATTCGGTCGAACTAAATTTCTCCCACCCTGCTCCCCTCCCTCTCCTCCCTCACTCTTTTTCTCTCCTCTCTTTCCCTCTTCCAACACGGGTGAGAGGAGGGGAGAGTGACAGAGGGGGATGCTCGGTAATGCATTAACAAGAAGCGCTTAAGAGAGCATTTAGTCACTACTCCCGTCTTCCCGATGAAAAGAGGAGAAGACTACACTATATGGATGAATTAAAAACCGTAAATTATGTGTGTATCACTATATCGCTATATCGCTTTTTATTATTTTCTTAAAAATCAGTTCGTCCTTTTGTCCGTCTGCGTTTGTTCGATTTTTGATTCACAAAAAAATTTAAAGTCTCCGAATTGTCTTGTTACTAGTTTTTATTTTTCTGACAGAATAGACACTCAATGCCGATTTGTTTATATAAGATGCGCTTTTTTCCTTTCTTGGAAAATCAGCTTGCGTCTTATATACTGAAGGTAAGATAATTACTGTATTATGTAGTTAAAGACACGAACCCGCGCATCCCAAAAATGGAATAAATGGCAGTCATTCGTCGCGAAATAATTAAAATATACATTATTAATCATTAATACTGAAAAAATTGTTAATAAATACAAAAAAAACGTGAATTCCACCAACGCATTTTATAATTGCGCTTTTTTACTGTTGTCTCACAGTAATTACAATTTCGGTGATTGCGATAAATGTTGTGATGTTAAATTCCTAATGAGCCAGTTGAATAGCGCGATTAATAGCACGGAACATTAGAATTCCGACATATGTCGTAAAACTTTTATAAAAATCTAGGTTAAATACCATTACGTGTGTTAATGGTCGCAATGATCTAAATAATAAAATAGCTTCAGGTGATCAATACGCAAAAACGCATGGAAACCGAACAGCAGAACCCCATTTAGGTCCAGGTCCCACAGAAAAAATGATCCGTGAATGGAGAAAGTAGGAGGAAAAACTGACGGTGACGGGAAAAGAGAAGCAGTCTGCATAAGCTTGGTCCTAAATGACCACAACTAGAGAAGGAAGTGAAAAGTCAGGTATTGCTGTATCTGTCAAAATGGTTATGTACGAGGCAAATAGTGTTGAAGAAGGAAAAGGAATAATTGAGCGTACATACCGTTATTACATGTGCGTTTCATTTATTAGGAATAAAAACCTCATCTTGCACTTAAGTTTAAGCAAGTACTATCGGTAAGGGTTGTCTATACGTGCGACGTGTGAGCCGTACTACGGCATAGAATTGCCGAGTGAACGCAGGGAACATTTAGCTATACAATTTTCGAAGAAATTATTTATCTTTTAGATCATCACTATTTACTTTCACGAATAAAGTTTATGTGGAACGTAATATTTAACTGTTATAAGGGCATAATATTTTTTAACGTTGCCAGATACGGGCTTAATCAAGGCTAGAAATGATGTACGACATAGCCCTTTCTAAATCCACATGTTAACTAAAATACCTTTTTCCTTAAAAATCTTATATAAACTCGGGATGCCTCTTATAGTCCGAAAAATATGATAATTAATTCAATTCTGTAATTTTAATATTCCGAAATGGACGCTAATTACTTTATCATTGGTGATCATGTATGTATGTATCATTAGAGATGAGAGGTAAATAAAAAATTTTCCTTAAATTTATATTATGCCTAAATCAGGATTATTATTTACCACTTATTTATAAATTTGTATTTTATCTACCTTACAGGTATGTTTAAATTTACTAAATGCGTGGTTTTGTTAAACATACCAGACTTTTAAAAATCATATGTAAACTGTTTTAAAATTTTTAAGATGAGAGATTAGGTTGCTGACAGTATAATTTAAAACATTTTTGAAGGAGGGAGTGGATGATCGAGGATTGAAGAAAGTGAGGCAAAGAAATAACTTGGGTCACTTTATCATAATGTCCTCTAGAAAATGGAATTGTCTTGCTGCTGGAGATCCACCAAAAGATTGGGTAAATTTGTAGCAGCTTAAGAGGACGTCTCACAGCGGCTGTAACGGCCGACTTTAGACGCAATTTCCGAAATAGATATCTCGTAAACGAGTAATAATATCTGAATGCAGTTTTCTGTATATTATTAAACTATCAATCATTAACATATTTGTTTTTTTTTATTTGAATACTTTTATTACTTGTAAGTCCGCAATCAACATGGAAAATATCAATTACGAGCGCTCTATTTTCTCCAAAAGTAGGTCATCATCATCATCATATGTAATTCTGCCTCTCGGCAGGTCCAGTCATGGCAGCCCTCCAAGCTTCTCGATCCTGGGCCAGTCTCTTGGTATTATCATACCTGCCTCCAACCTGAATTGCATCCAGCATCTGGTACCTCCTTCTTCCTCTTCCTCTCTTTCCATTTACCATTCCTTCAATTGCAGTCTTCAGCTGGCATTCTCTTCTCATACAGTGTCCAAGCCAATTCATCTTTCTTTTCCTAACATCTGTCTTTCTTCACCAATTCTTCTCAACACTTCCTCGTTTCTGACTCTATCCTCCCAGCTTACTCCTTCCATTCTTCTCCAAATACACATTTATAGCGCTTCTAACCTTCTTCCATCTTCTTTCCTGAGTGTCCACGTCTCTGCACCATACATTACTACACTCCAGACATAACACTTCGCCAATCTCTTCCTCAATTCTTTATTCAGTGGCCCGCACAATAATTTCCTTTTCCTATTAAATCCTTCCTTCGCCATGGCTATTCTCGATCTTATTTCCTTGGAGCAAGGCATGTCTTCAGAGATAATGCTCCCTAGATACCTGATCCATCCCACCTGTTCAATCTCTTCGCCATCCAATCTGATGTTAATTCTTTCCCCTTTCCCTCCTAGTATCCTACTCTTTGTCTTTCTCTTATTCATTCTCATTCCATATTCCTCGCATTTTCTATTAGGATCCTCTAACATCTCAATTACTTTTTCCTTATTATCAGCCAGCACAGCCATATCATCTGCAAACCTAATGCACTCCACATTTCTTCCACCCATACTCACTCCTCTCCTTCCATCAAAACATTCTTCGATTATTTCTTCCAAATAGATGTTAAATAGAGTGGGTGACAGGCAGCATCGCTGCCTAATCCTTCTTCCTAATCCAATCTCCTCAGTTACCTCTCCTCCTGTTCTTACCCTTGCTCTCTGGTCCAGGTATAGGTCTTTTATCAGTTTCCCCTCTCTCCAGTCAACTCTATGTTTTTTCAATATCAGCATGAGTTTGTCCCATCTCACTCGGTCAAATGCCTTCTCTAAGTCAATGAATACAACGTACACTTTCCTATTCTTCTCAACATATCTCTCTACGATCACCCTCAATAGAGCTATCGCAACTCTCGTCCCCACTCCTCGTCTGAATCCATATTGTTCCTCTCCAATTATATTGTTAAGCTTTCCGTACAATCTTCTATTCATTGTTCTTAATAAGATTTTGGCCACATGGGATATCAAACTCAATGTCCTGTGTTCTTCACATTTCTTGGAATTTCTCTTTTTTCCAATTGGTATCATGATTATGTCTTTAAAGTCTTTAGGACATTTCCCCTTTCTGTATATTTCATTGCACATATCAATTATCTCCTTCTTCCCTTCTCCATCCAATGCCTTCAACATCTCAATTGGTATCTCATCAATTCCTGTTGATTTTCCGTTTTTCATTTCCTTTACAGCTTTTTCTATTTCACTTTCTAGAATATCATATCCTTTCTCGTCATCTGGTACACTGCTCTCCTCTTTCAGCTGCAGTTCTTCCTCCCTCAGTCTTTTTTCCCATTCATATAACCATTCTATATACTCCTTCCATATCTTCATTACTCCTGTGGCTCGCTTACCCTTCTTCCATCTTCAGTTTCTGTCTCAAGACTGCTTCTGCCTCCTTGTTCTTTAAATACCAACTCCATAGCCACTTTATACATCATATCATATCTACCTTCGTTTTCTAACTTTTCTATTTCATTGCACTTTTCTCTCATCCACTTTTCTTTTGCTTTATCAGTCTCTCTTCTTAGCTCATTATTTAGTCTTCTATATTTTCTCCTACCTTCCACTGTATCCACAATTTTCCATCTTCTTCTTTCCTCCATTATATCTAACATTTCGTTTGTAACCCACTCTTTTCTTATTTTATTTCTTTCCTTAATTCCTATAGTCTCTCTTGCTGCTTCTTTCAGACTATTTCTGATGTTTTCCCATCTTTCATTAATACAATCCGTCTTTCCTTTTGTCTTTATCTTATCAATAAACAGTTTTTCCTTTTCTTCAGATTTTCCTACTTCTTTTAGCTCTCCAATATCCATTTCTTTCCTCGTCCTCCCTTTCCATGTCCTTTTTAACTTTATACAAAGCTCTGATATGACTAGATTGTGGTCTGAGCAGATATTTGCTCCGGGATAACTTTTCGCATTTTTCAGGCTATTTCTATATCTCTGTTGTATTATAATATAGTCTATTTGATATATTTCCCTATTTATTCGGGATGTCCAAGTGTACCTTCTCCTTTTATGGTTTTCAAACAAGGTGTTGCCAATTACCATACAATTTTCTTTACAAAAGTCCACCAATCTTTGTCCTCTTTCATTTCTATTTCCTAAACCAAATTTTCCTACCGTTTTGCCATCACTACCTTCACCTACCACTGCATTGCAGTCTCCCATTGCTATTATACAGGCATTTCTTCTTTCCTTCTCAGTGATTCGCACTATCCTCTCATAACATTCCTCCACTTCTTCATCTAAATGCTGACTGGTTGGCATGTACACTTGGATTATCACTAGGTCTTTGCTTTTCCCTTTCAGTCTTACCATCATTAGTCTTCCATTAATATACTCTACCTTTATCACCTTATCTTTCGTCCTTTTTCCTATTAATATTCCTACTCCATATTTGCCACTTCTCTCTTCACCAGAGTAATACAATCTGTAGTCTCCATTTCTCCACTTACTCCCCATCTCATTTCGCTCATGCCTAGTATATCCAGCTTGTTTTTCTTCATTTCATACTTGGCGTTTTCGAGGTTTCCTCCTTATAGGAGTGTGAGAACATTCCATGTTCCTATTCTTATCTTTTCTTTTCTTCCCTTGTCCTTCATTCTAATATCCACTTCTTTCCTTTCAGCATTCCACTTAGTACAAATCCTCGATTTATTCCCCTCCCGTAGATCCGATTGAGGGGAAGTTTTACCTCCGGAATCTTTTACAAAGAGGTCCATACCATGAGCTTCTTGGGAATTAGATAGTGTGGTAGCTTACCGTTACTTTCCACACAGGCAGGAAAGCCACCACAATTGTAAGAACTGAGAAAGGAAGCTCAACCCTTTATGCTTAAAGTTAAATGCAACTTTTTCTCGTATTCCATGGCAAATCTTCAGAATTTGAAACTATAATCAATACTGCTCAGCAATTTTTGAAAACATGTTTTATCGGATACTAGCAGCAAACAGTTCAGCCTTTTGCCGCTGGTTGTGAGTCGTTGGCGCTAGCTTAGAAAATGCAAACAATGGCAACCTTGTAGATTATCTGGCTTTGGAGGAGTGTGGATAGTTATAGTAGTCTTTGGAGAAGAGGTTCCTCGAGGGAAACGGGGGGAGAGTACGTTTCATGCTGGAAAGCTGCCGCAAACGATTTACCATTGATGGGGTGGTAAGACTGATTGCAGTTTAGTGTGTGGCTGTAGGATGTAGTGGTAAAAACCTACTTAACCATTCCTCTTTGAAGCAGCTCCCGTCCGGAGATCTATGGTCAGTTTCTTCTAATTTTAATTTGCAAAAGAATGAAAACCTGCACGCCAAACAATCAGTTTTTACGTGTTATTTTACGAGAAACAGAATGTATATCCTGGAGTCGAATCCGAATCCTTTTCGGAGATCTTTTTATCGTCCTTAACATACGTTAACTTATGCTCACATAATACCTTCGTCGTAAATTACCCATTTCTTTTCACTTACAAACGTTGTGTATACGTAAAGAAAATAGACTTATTTACAATTATTTCTTCCTCGTAGATAATTCATTTCCCGTCATTTTCCAATTGTTGTGTGCGCACGAAAAAAATAAACTATCTAGTGGTACCCGCAAAAGCTTTTGCGAAGTCAGTCAGAAATCTGCTTCTTTAACCGAGCAGTCACACAGTTCAGAGATTGATTTATTTTGAAATTACCTACGAATTGCCTGTGAAAATGAGATTCGCTTAATAACGAAGTGAAACGAAATTTTGATGGCTGCTACAACAATTTAACTCAGTGAATTATAAAAAAGATATTCCGCATTACAGTCTCGTGTATTTCGTCAGCTAAACCGACTTCTTACGTTGGTGTTTAACGTGGAATATATAGTGAATGCTACCAAGTAGCAAGTAATGGAAGAAATAACTGCAAAAGTGTTTTTTTTTACTTTTTTAAACGTAAACATCTCGACAGTTTTTTAGAGTTGTGCCTTTTCACTTTCGTTATTTCCGTTATGTAACAAATACTATCGAACCGAGGAATTTGATAAAACCGATGAAATCGTCGATTCGAAATTCGTAAGTACACAAACTTCTACTATTAGAAGTAATTACGTCGCGAGTTTGCTTCAGCCTTCCTCCAACAACCCCTCACTTGGACAAAAAAACAATTTCATGGGCCTGCTTACGCTATCATCTCGATGAAAGAATGACTGTTAAACAACAACGGGAAATAATACGTACAAACGATCGCCCGAGACGCGGATTAATCTCTGAAATTCCGGTCGATACGCAAGATTACGTCGTATTTTATACAATAACACACCCTGACATTAACATTCAAGTAGATAGGAAGTTAAAATTCAGTCTGCCGCGAAAGCGACGCTGCCCAAATTGTTGCAATACTTTTGGAAATGAGTGTGCATAGTACATCTCTTGAATACTATTCATAATCTCTCGTGCAGTCGGTTTAGTCTTTCAGAATAATCACTCTTCGCAAGAAGTAAGGTTACGAAAGTTGCGAGCGAGAAAAAAAAAGATCTCTTCAGTAGTACAGATTACGATCTCCACGCGTCGGTCGGGAGATTTGAGTAGGCGCGATGAAATTTTGTTCGTGTCATTTAAACCATCTTCACCGGGCTTCACTTCCCTTATCGAACCCAGATAACAACTGCTGTTGCCAAATGTATTTGTATTCAACCAACCGGCTAAATCTTCCACTCCTAGTGGTTCCCTAAAATCCCTCAAATGGTCACTGAAGCCGTGGTCCAGCTGCGCCTTCTGGAGGATATCTGGAAGAACTAAACAAACGAAGGAGCTCTGAGGAGTCCCCTTAATTTGTTGAATATAAAGAGCCAATGGGAATGCAATTGGATCTTGGAGATGTACGCCACATGAATGGCGTCTGATAGTTTTCTTTTTATTATTCAAGCATTCATTTGTATAAAAACTTCACTTCTTTAAGTTTATTGTAATTTAACCGCGCCACAACAGTATTTTGTTGTTTATGAGAGAGAACACTGGGAAATCTATAGTGTGAACTCTCTTCATATCACATGTCAGGTTTAAAGGCACACTTGCAAATACAGAAATTACAACGAACCTAAAGCCATCATTTCTCAACAAAAACACGGCTGATTGCGCAGCAAGCTTCAAACGGACGTTATACGAATTTTTCATCAAAGAAAATGTTTAATTAAGTTACTATCGAACTAATACACCTGCCCGCATTCATGTACAGGTGGTGACACCAGTTTTGCCACCAAAAAAAATAAAACCGATAATTCATTTTGAAAAATCCTCCAGATTTAGACAAAAATAAGCTAAGGCGCTGTTGCAAAAAGCAACGAAATAAATAAAGTTTAGAATTAGAATTTATTCGAGTATTAAAAATTTTATTTTTAAAAACATAAAAGTAAAAATTCTTAAAAGAGAAGAAAGAATCAAAAAGTCCAAACCAGGACTAAGGCAGGCTGGTTTCCCAAAGTTTAAGTCCCGAATTGATTACTTATATTGAAAGGAAATATTTCAGATATATAAGTCATTCCAGGGAAATCTCAAACACCATTTGTAATTCATAGTTTATCAGTGATAGAGAAAAATTGGAAAAATAATTAATATATCATTATCAGGTTTAAAATAATAAAAGCAATGTCAAAATCTGTTTCTGATATATTTTGCATTTATTTTTTTTTAATAAACTAATTTAATAAATGTTACTGTTTATACGCTAATATGTATGGATCAACTCTCCATTGCTGAAGAGTAGTCGAGCGAAAAATAAAATAACCCATTTGTTCACTCGTCTGTGCTCAAGCCGAGTTCGGTTATAATCGTCTCCATGGCAACAGTCCGATAAAATGCTATTTAAAACGCAAAAGCTAATTTAGTATAAATTCAAGAATATACTACCAATTATCAAAATTCGGTGATAAGAAATACAATCTACATTCTTTTTGCCATAGAACAGTACAAACTTCGCTACGATATCACAATTCTAAGATATTTTAATGCATTAAAGAATACATCTCTGCACGATGGATTTGAGATATCCTATGTAAAATAAAAAGGGAAAAACCGTCCCTGGAATCGAATCCGGTACTTCAATCTTCGCCAAATAAAATATAGCCCGGAGGTGGGCTATAGTAGAACGAGCCTCATACCAATTTTCATGAAAATCGGTTCATTGGTGCGCAAGTTGATAGCAGGGGACACACACAGACAGGACCATTTCATAAGGTTATGTTTCCTTTGGAAACCAGCCTAATAAATGCTGTTTATACACTAATATGTCTGGGTCAATTGCCCATTGCTGAAGAGTAGTAGAGCGAAAAAGAAAATCCATTTGTTCACTTGTCTATGCTCAAGCCTAGTTCGGTAATAATCGTCTCCAGGGCAACAATCGGATAAAATGCGATTTAAAACACTAAAACGCGGTATTTTAGTAGATATTCAAGAAAGTACAATCAATTATTAAACTTCGGTCAGAAGAATTAGACTCTACATTACATCTACATCTACATTATACCCTGCAAGTCACCTTTTCGGTGGATGGCAGGGGGTGCAGTGCACCAAGGGTCCATAGTTTTCCTACGTTAACTTTTCCTATTATGGTCTCTTATCGTCCTAGGGAAAAACGATCCTCTATATCGCTCCGTTCTGCAGTCAATCTCGCGAATCTTATCCTCACTGTCCTGCCTTCCGAAATTCTGATAAGTCCTACTACCTCATTCGCTAGTCCCTCCGACATAAATTTTTCCAGTAGTTTAATTCTAGCCTGCAGCCTACGTTCCTCTAACGATGTCCATTTCAGATTTTCTATTAATGATGTTACGCTTTGTTTACTATCGTAATTCCTCTTTACAAATCTAGCTGCCCTGCGCTGAACCTTTTCTATCTCGTTAGTGAGTCCCTTTTCGTAAGGATCCCACACAGCTGAAGCATATTCGACCTGCGGTCGAACCAAGGATAAATAGCATAATTCTTTCACTTTTTCGGAGCTATTTCGAACTATTCTCCCTATAAAGGCCAGCTTTTTGTGAGCGGCACCTATCAATCGGCGAATGTGGGTGTCCCACGAGAGATCACGATGGATCGTGACTCCGAGGTATTTAATCGAGTCCGAAACTGGAATCTCTATTCCGTCCAACGAATAATTATTATTCAACGAGATACTCTTGGTTCTCCAGAAGTTGATGACGCAGCTTTTCTTTTGGTTTATCTCTAACTGCCATTCCTTACACCATGCAGAAATAGCTTCTAGGTCATTTTGGAGATACTGGTGGTCTTCCGGATTGCTTATTTCTCTATAGATGACGGTGTCGTCCGCGAAAAGCCTAATTTTACTTCTGACTACTGAGCTGATATCGTTTATATAAATTAGAAATAATAACGGACCAATTACACTACCCTGTGGAACGCCAGAGACAACCTCCACTAAGTTCGAAGATTTCCCATCTATAACAACCATCTGCTTCCTATGATTTAAAAATTCACGGATCCAACTAACGATTTTAGAATTTACGCCTAAGGTTTCTAATTTCGTTATTAACTTCCTGTGAGGTACCTTATCAAAGGCTTTCCTAAAATCTAAGAAGATGGCATCGACCTGCGTATTCTTTTCTCCGCTTCTCAGTAAACAATTAACAAAAAGACCGAGCTGAGTATCACATGACCTACCTTTCCTGAAGCCGTGTTGACAATCATCTAACAATAAATTACTATCAAGAAATCGCATTATGTTGCTAACGAGTATATGTTCGAGAATCTTACACGATATCGAAGTTAAAGAAATCGGCCTGTAATTTTCTGGGTTCTCCTTGTCTCCGCCCTTATGAATTGGGGTAACGTGCGCTAACCTCCAGTCGCTAGGGACCTCTGCGCGAGAAACGGATTTCTCGAAGATTATCCGAAGAAAAGGTGCTATTTCTTCTGCTAATTCTTTTAAAACGCGAGTAGGAATTTCTTCGGGGCCAGTGGCTTTGTTATGTCTGATGGAACTTAATTGCTTTGCTATTCCCACCTCAGAAAATACTATATCGTCCATCAGGTCCCCCCTTATTGCGGGTGCATAATGTACGCAATGGTCGCTGACGGCTGTGAATGCTTTTACAAAATGACCGTTTAACAGGTTGGCTTTCTCTACGCTATCATGAATAACGTCACCCGAGTCATTACGCAGGGAAGGTATTGTAGGGCCTCTACCTTGGACCTCTCTCACATAGGACCAAAACGCTTTAGGGTCCTCCTTCAAATAATTATTTAATACCTTATTCCGGAAGTTAGTAAAAGCCTCGCGCATAGTAGTTCTCGCTTTAGCGCGGGATTCCTTATACGTCTTAACTTTAGTTGCTCTATATTCATCGGATGATGTAGACGGCATATTTTTTATTTTCGCGTGGCATATTCTCTGACGCCTAAGCGCACTCCTAACTTGCTTATTGTACCAACGTGGCTCTTTATTGTCGACCTTCGATTTAATTGGAATGTACTTATCGATACTCTCTAGCATTATATCCTTGAATAGTTTCCATGACGACTCAGCACCTGATCGTTCGGTCATATCACGGAAGCCAGGTAGTATTTCTCGTAGGCGCGACCTGAAGCTTGAAAAGTTTGCCCTAGCAAATATATAAAACTTTCTTTGAGGCTTGGGGTGCCTATCGATTTTCAACTTACACTCTGCATATACGGCCTGATGATCACTTATCCCATCTTCAATGGTGACTTTGTTTATTCTTTCTGGGACGTTAGTTGCTAATAAATCTAATATGTTTCCCAATCGCGTTGGCTTTCTGACTAATTGAAGGAGAGAGTGCTCGCAGAATGTTTCGATTAATGCCTCACAGGATTCGCGTTCTTTACCTCTAGATTCGAAACATAGATTTTCCCAATCAATTGAGTGTAAGTTAAAGTCACCACCGACTATAACGATACCATCTTGATTTATCAGTCTAAGCTTTGATAATTGTTTCTCGAGACTTAAAATACAATCTACACCAGCGTTAGGTGTCCTGTAAAACGAGCATATGAACACCTTTTTGGAGCCATCTTTACCTATGCGGCACCAAACACTCTCGATATCCTCGTCACTTATCGGAATCTCACTGCTATCGTACTTATCGCTAACCGCTATGAAAACTCCCCCGCCCGATCTATTAGCGCGATCTTTTCTATAGACACGATAGTCTCTAGGAAATATCTCCTGACTCTGAATTTCATCCGTTAACCAACTTTCTGTGCCTATCACGACGTCGGCATGCAGACTGCGAATAACATGCTCGAACTCAGCAATTTTCCTACGGATGCTGCGACAGTTCAGTACGACGACGTTTAATTTCTCACTATCACTTCGCATGCTAATCTCACCCTTGACTTTCTCTTCCACTCTAAAACTACATGCGCTCCCACCACAATCACTTCCACGACTGTATGGCGTCGCATCAAAATTGGAATTGCGACCCGTCGCGCCCTTAACGGAACATTCTATCAATGACCTATCGCGAAATTGGTGCTGCATGTCACGCTCGGTGTATATTCTATCATTAGATAATCTTTCGGGATTCTTATTTTCTACAAATGCATCGATTATCCCCTGACCCAAAACTGACCTACACCCTGCCCTACTCTCTAGCCTAAAAAATCCCTACTGTGCTCGAGAATCCTACTCGCTACTCTCTGAGCCGATTCGGGCGTGTAGTGAACACCAGAGTGATCCAGTGGTGCCCTGCACGATTCGATATTCGGTCGTAGGTCGACGAAGTCCACTCCCAAGTCCCGACAGAAATTCCACAGCCTTCGGTTCAGACCTTCAACTCTACTCCAAACCTCAGAACCGCGGTCAATCCTAGGGACTATACTGCAGACAGTAAGCCGCACATCGGAACCCGACTCCTCTCGGACACGAGCAACCTCAGAGGCCAAGTCCTTAAAAGAACTTAAAATCTCCTCGGACCCGCGCTTCGAGGCGTCGTTAGTCCCAACATGGGCCACCACCCGCAGCCGAGAGCAACCTGTCGCCACTACCGCTTCTCTCACCGTGTTGGTCACTTGCGGCACCGTGCCTCCTGATATACATCTGGAGAAGACCCGCTCTTCAACTCCCTCCCGGCGGGCACTGGATAACAGGGGTGCCATTACACGCCGAACGTTAGAGCTACCTAACACTAACAACCCTCCCTTCCCAACCCGACTCCCCTTGGGCCCGGCCTCCATCGAAGAGACGGGAGTGGGTACGGGCGCAATGGCCGTGGAGTCGTCCTCCGACAACACTTCGAACCTATTACTGACAGGAAGCGAGTCAGCCGAAGCATTCCCAACTCCCTGCCTCCGCAGCACCACCCCACGATCTCCCCGAGTGGACACCACTCTCCACTCATCGGATTTCCCAGCCCGAGGACCCTCAGCCCGCGGTAAGGAGTCAGAGTCAACCCCGATCACTCTACCGGCTGCCGCACCCAGGCGAACCCGGGCCGCCAATTTGGCGCGGCGAGCTTTCAGGGATGACCCCGCACCCCCCACACGAACCAAGGCTGCCTCGGACCTTTCCACCCTCTGAAGGAGGTCCGCAACCACCCTCTCCAGCTCCGTGATTCGAGCCCTCATGGCCTCGCAACCAGCGGCGCACAAGAAGGAGGAAACGGGAGTCCTCGGTGAAGCCATCCTAAACTTACCTAATTTATATACTAACGCAAAAGAGTTACAATATAAAAACAAAAGCTGAAATGGGATAAGGCTAAAGAATTTGGTCTGTTTTAAAGCGGGGACGCTCTTCGTGTAGCGTACGAGAAAGGGTCAAGCGCAGGTATAAAGTGAAAGGCGTAAACAACACAAACAAGGTTAGATCACGCACAGGAGATGATAGTACACAACAACGAAAAATATAAATACTATGGAGCGTAAAACTAAAACAACCTTACAAATGTAACGAGAATATGCTAATACACAATAACTACTATGATATAAATATTATTTTGTAAAAGGGAGAATGAAATTTCTAGCAAGAAACTACGAGGCTTAAAAGTTAACTATTACGGTAGAGAAAAATAAATACTATAACGTGGATGTTATAACAAAACTAATTACATAACTTAAACGAATGTTAAATATAATTACCGAAGGATAACAATAGAATAAAGTAAATTGTTAGTTCTACTTAACACTACAGCTACTCTAATGCTACAGCTACTGTAGTCGCTCGAGGCTACGTAGGAGCTCGCAGGAGCAAGTGAAAGGCACGTCCGTTCACTTCAACAGCCAGGTAAAGATTATTATTACGTTCCCCTTAGAACAGTATAATGATCGCTCCGATATCACAATTTTAAAATATTAAAGAAAACATCTCTGCACGATGAATTTGAGACTTCCAATGTAAAACAAATAGGGAAAAACCTTTTCTGTAATCTAGCCCGGTACTTCAATCTTCGCCAAATAAAATATAGCTCAGAGGTGGGCCATAGCAGCACGAGCCTCTTACCAAGTTTCATGAAAATCGGTCCATTGGTGCAAAAATTGTTCGTAGGAGACACACACAGACAGGACCATTTCATAAGGCTATGCTTCCTTTGGAAACCAGCCTAATCAAAATGAACAGAGATTGAAAAAGTAGATTAAAATAATTGAAGCTAATCTCTTGGATATACGTAGATGCTACGTCGCTTATAAATTTGGTACGTTTTCAATTCCAATAGAGTAATACCTGTTTTCTTAAATGGAAATACAGAGAAATCAATACACAGGATGATTCAGGAGAAATGTGCCAAACTTGGAGGATAAATTAATCAATTTATTTTGAGTAAAAAGTTCCTGTACACATGGGTCCGATTCGGAAAGGTTAAGGAGTTATGACTGTTTTAAAATAAGGCAATTTCAATGTAGATTGGAGGCTTCAGTTAATAGACTGTTGGCAGCACTGTGTATTGTTGTCTTCCAAGAGTCTATTAACTAAAATCTCAAGCAGCGACATGCTAAGAACGTCACAACAATGTCACAGTCAACAATGCACAGTGTTTGCCAACAGCTTATTACTTTAAGCCTCCAATCTACATTGAAATTGCCTTATTTTAAAACAGCCATAACTCCTTAACCTTGCTGAAACGGATCCATGTTTATAGGAACCTTTTTACTCAAAATCACTTGATTAATCTATCCTCTAAGTTTGGAACATTCCTTCTGAATCATATCATATACATAACGATGATAACAAAATATTTTTTTTTAATTACAAATGAAGTAATAACCTGTTATAAAATAACTGACGTCACGTTTAATAAATAACAACACCTTAAACGGTTTATATCTTCAAAGATAAACTGGTAAAACTGATTCCAGTTACGCTTTACAAAACACTGATGCTCTCTCACTAAGAATGTTGTTTCTACGATAATTCTAGTGAAACTGATTCTGAAAGAGTGCTCTCCTTTTTCCACAAGAGGTTTAAAATTTCTCAAAAAACATTTCCTAGAAAAGCTAGCTGTTCCGTCCATCTGGAGGCTATTAGGGTTCCCGGGTCATTTTGCTTTACCCGTAGCGTAGAGAGAAGACAAAGACCCTGACCCAACCCTTTTTTCCATTCGGTGTGGGGTGTCTACCGGCCACCATTGCATTGGGAAATGGGACGAGAGAATGAGGGGCAGAAGGGCAAAAGAGGAATAGTAAAATAAACGTGCTTCAGTAATTCGTAAAGGGAAATGAAAGAACGAAATTTGAATTATCCGCCATTACATAATTTTTTGTGTCAATCAAAGTACCCGAGTTTGGGAAACCTTGCCTTAGAAGAATCAATTTGCGTTAAATTAATTAAAGAATCCAGAAAATCCGCGATCTAACATTTTTGTACCCCAGATAGTCGACAAAATAAGCTAGATCTAGCGGAAAATCCCCCAAATTGGCAACACTGGGTGACACAAGAACAACAAAATATTCACCGAAACAAATATTTTTCGTTATTTATATATTTTTATGCATTCACCACAGAAATTCAACTCTTGAATCAAATGGTCACAATTCAGAGATAAATAACAGAGGTGTGCGATAGAAAGACTTAATGAGATCTGGAGTGAATGAGAGAGAGAAGCAGAGAAGGAGGGAGAGAGAGAGGAGAGATTGAGAAATACAAAAATTGTGAGCGAGAGGGGAGAGAGAGAGTGGGGGAGAGAGAGGGAAAGAGGGAGAGAGATAGGTGAGAGAGATGGGGAGAGAGAGAGGAAGAAGGAGAGAGAGGGTTGAGAAAGAGGTAGAGAGAGGGGAAGAGAGAGAGGGGGAGAGAGATGGGAGGAGAGAGAGGGGGAGAAAGAGAGAGGGAGAGAGAGAGAGGGAGAGAGAGAGGGGGAGAGAGAGGGAGAGAGAGAGAGAGGGAGAGAGAGGAAGAGAGAGACGGAGGAGAGAGAGATGGAAGAGGGAGAGAGATGGAGGAGAGTGAGAGAGGTGCTCTCCACGAACTCGCTCCCAGTTTTATTTTTTCCCGAAGACATCAAAGATCCTTCCATTTCCCCTCTGGATACCGTAACGACGGTGAGTCTGATTAAAGAGAGGTAGAAATCATTCATTGTTCTTCCGGTGGCCTGGATGCTTTGAATGTCGTAAGACTTTTGAAGCGGAAAGGTAGGCGGAAGGGCAGGAAGGGAGGGGCGTGGCGGGAGAGAGAGTTGCGGTGGGCGTGTCGGGAGATCCGTTTTCCTATATCTTATAGCGGTCCACACTGGCTCTAATGTTTGAGACGTCCCGTGTCTTGCTAATAAAGTCTCCTGCCTACCCCCTGCCTTACACCCAGACTGCATATTGTATCTTTCTCCCTTACCCGTGGCCTTTGATCTTTTTATTTTCCTCCGCGCTGCTTAGGTCTGGGATGCATGCGGCCCGGTTGGGAGATAAAGGCCGCCTCTTCTTCAAAGGCGAATTAGTTCAAGGTACTAAGTTCGTGACGGAAGGATGAGCAAGAATTCGTGTCTTTGATATGTTGCTTCTCGTGGCGTAGTGAACTGCAGTTACGAAGCTTCTTCTCACGAATATTTTTGCAAAGTTTTGGAGACTTTTGCGAGGGAAGAAGAAGAGGTTTATAGAGAAATGCGTCTGAAAGGAATGTATGACATTACGTTTCTGCAAAAAGTTTGTGAGGCGACGTAAAAACAATCCGTCAATTTTGTTACATCTACGTTTTAGAAACAGAAATGTTGAGTATTAAAACTATATTTTGTCCTTACGATGTTTATGTTCCTTGTTGGAGGTGTATATTTCAAAATGAACATAAAGTTTAAACAAAATTATTTAACGATTCCTAGGCTACGCTAAAATAAGTACAGAAGAAAACATTGCAACATACAAACAAATGTATAGGTCTTGTATAAGATTTAAACTTATATAAGGAATTTAATACTGCTGCCGGAAAACGGCATCATTGTATATATTATTATTACATTGCCCGATGGTGCTACCTGCTCCAATTAAAATTTTTGTTACACAACTCATGCATTCATGTACAAAACATAGATTTTAAAAATAATCTGATTAAAAGTGAATTAAAATTCGAGCATTTCCAATTATTTTCTGCCATAGACGTATGGAAAATTGGTATTAGTTTTAAAAATTTCGCTTATACAAATTGTTAGTTACGTGAATTTTGCAAGTATTCCGCGAACAGTATTGATCTCTAGGATGAATAATTTTAATGTTCCGTTATAAACTAGCATTTGTCACTCCTACTTTTAAGTTGATTGCCGGTGACATGATCATCAAATTAACGCTTTGTTTATGCGAATATGAAAAATCCATATCTGCGAATATTTACTTTTAATTTGCCGATAAATTAAGATCCATTGCTCTGATTAAACGTTTATCCTTGGGATGTGTTTTTAACCTTTTAAATTGAATGGGCCATTTGGAGGTAATCATTCGATTTTCCCTTTCCCTCCTGGAGAAAAAAGAGATCACGTTTGCTTTTAAATAACTATATTACACGGAACAGAGGAAACCATGACCGAGTTTTTATTTCATGGGAGGAAATTCAGTTTCTATGCTTGACAATACAACTGTCACTATGACGCCAATTGCGTCACACTCGTTTTCATTAGATGAAACATTCACGTTTTCCATTTTTAAGCAGGACGGTATTCTTCGGCATTTAAATTTCATTAATTATCTATGGCTGCATTTAAATGAAAACCCATTTCTGAAAATACAACTTTGTTTTCTGTATAATGTAGAATTTCTTAGCATATTTCTTAATCTTCAATTTTAATGTTTTTTCATTGAATACAATGAAAGGGCACAAAACGTTTCTTCAATATAATTCGCTGAAACAGGGGCGCGCCCACCCAGGATGCAGTGGGTGCAATTCACCCGGGCGCCGACTTTCCGGGGCTCCTTCCCATTAAGGTATTTGTATCTATATATTGTTGCAATTCGAGTTTTAATTTCTGTTTGGGAATGTTTTCTTCTTGATCGGAGTGAAAAGGGAAGGTAGGAGATACTAAAATGACACGAAAGTTACCACGCAAATTTTTTCCGATCCCTTGCAATACGCAGTCGCATGATTCAAGGCCGCTAGAACACGTATCAGTGGCGACCGAAAATGGGTTCACCTTAGGAGTTGCCAGGAGGTGGGGGCGCTACTCTGTTCATTGCTATCCCGACCCTAGCGAGGAGCTCCAGCTGAGGTGGCAATCCTTTAGTAAAGTACCATCAGGGCCGGCCCGAGGTATGGCGAGCCAGCGGCTGCCCGAGGCGCCAACCCGATTATCTATGCATATTTTACTTGCCAATGAATACATTTCGGAAACAAATTTACATCGCGGGATAGGCGAAATTCTACATTCCTTTCATTATCAATTATTTTACAGAGCAATGGATAAATGAGCAAGTTCTTCTAAAAATATCTAAACAAAAATTTACGAACGGGGGCGCCGCAGCACTTTCTCGCCCGGGGCGTCAAAATACCTTGGGCCGCCCTTGAGTACCATCGACCTTCACCATAAATCCTTTCGCTGGAAGAATACCAGATGTCTACCATTTTTTTGAATTCTCCCTCTTACCGAGTCTTGGAAATCCCAAATCTGTTTTAAATTGATTTGGAATAGCTTTTCCAAAAAATAGCTTTCCATATTCCTTCACGATCCCCCTTAGGTCTCTTATTTTTCTCTCTCTACCTCCAAAACATCTCTTCTAACTTCTCCTATACTACATACCACCTATTTGCAGACGACTTACAAATCTACCATTCCGTAGAGCCAAACAATATCTCCTCCGCAGTGAACCAGATCAACGACGACATTATAATATAATAATAATATAATAATATTATAATAATAATTATATAATACCCTTAACTCATGGCTGAATTCCATGGCGCTGAACCTCAACCCATCCTAATCCCAGAGCATAATAATTGGATATCCAAAAATGGTTAAGAAAATTGATCAGATAAATATTCCAAGAGTCATAGTTGCTTGTTCTCAAATCCAATATACTAACTGCGTGTAATACTTAGGTGTTTTAATTGACCAATCTTTGACGTGGACTACTCAAGTAACATCCATCTGTAAAAAATCTTACGCGGCTCACCATAACTTACGGCGAATGAAAAACATACTTCCATGAAGACTAAAGAAGACACTCGTACAATCCCTAATACTCCCCATCTTCGTCTACTGCGACGTTGTCCTCAATAATATATGCACAAGGCTACAGCTATCAAACTCGATCGTGCTTTTAACCAAGCCGTGAAATTCATATAATACAAAGCTTAACCCTCTGATAATATAACCCCATTACTTAACGAACTATCGTGACTAAATCTTGACTCGAGACGCAACCTACACACACTTACATTGGTCCATAAAATCGTAAACTTGTCCTCTCCTTCTTACCTCTTAGGTAACTTTACACTCCTGAGCACAACACATGAACGTAGCACACGCCCTTCCGATAAACTCCTGATTCCCGTTCACAGAACGGAAGCATATACCAAATCGTTCATGGTGCATGGGAAAAGGCTTTGGAACTCACTCCCTTTTTCCGAATTGATATCACTTCCACGGTCCACATTTAAAGCTCTCGTTTGTAAAGATTTAATGGCACATGTGAGTTAACTGTATATATTTTATTATGTTCTTTAAAGCAAAAAATAATTCTTTTTCAAGTTGAAGAGATCATTATTAATGCAGGGGAAACCTGCATATATATGGTGTTTATTTTATTTATTTAATCGAGGAGATATTTCATATAACGTGTTTCAGTCTCTACAAAAAAATGTTTTATTGCTTGCCTCTCAAAAGTACTAAACTGTTTTGAGTTCTTGATAAAATTGCAGGTAATGATAATGATACAGCCATGTTTCATCAGCAATATCAATCGCTTAAGAAATTTCTCACCACCTTGTTCAAATTACATGATCATGTCTCCACCCACCTCAACTCAACGTTGCTTTTATTCTGGAGTCAGCTGTTGAGGAAGCCACTGTGACTCCTGACATTTTCAAGTGATAGTTAATAATTGCATGAGCGTAGCCGACTGAGATGGACAATGCAGATGATAACTCTCGAATTGTAACCTTCGTTCATTATTTTCTCTGCACGAGCAACCAGACCCGGATGGTTGATGTCTTTGGCAGTCACTGTAGTAGTTCATCTTCAGCAACGGATTCTTGTCCGAGCGCTGCTTGAAAATTGCTGATCTTTATAAACATTGCTCTCCATAAGTTTCTGCCATTTCTTCAATGCTGACAGAAGCGCTTAAGCCTTGCCGCACACAATAAACAATAATGCATCACAGTTCGGTCTTTCAATGTGCTAAACACTACTTCGGTTGATCACAAGTGGCAATCGTCTGAGAAGGGAGACGACTCTGAAACTCATTAGGCACGAGAGAGAGAGAAGGAAAGAGAGATAAATGAGAGGGAAGAGGGAGTGGGAATGAGCGAGCAGGAAGAATTCAAACAATAAAAAACGAGAGAGTGAGGTAAAAGGAGATGTTTCGGAGTTTATATCTGTAGGCCCCGCAGTGAGCGTCTCGGCTTTTCCCCTGAATGACACATCGCCCCCTTTTAAAAGATACATTACTTCCAAAGCTCTCATTTCTTAAATTCCCGAAGATTCTTTCTTTGCCCGTGCGCTAAATTATGAAGTGCGAAACTCACCTTTCACGCTCCACTCGAGGAGTATTCGTCGTCAAGGCGTTTTTCTCTTTAATTATGCGAGACCGCTTTTGTTTGCGTCGCCCTAGGAACGCGTTTTCCAGAGACGTTCTTTTTCATGGGTTGGATGAACGCCGATTCCGCGTCCTTTCCTCGTCTCTTTAAGCGCGCATCAGCTAATGGCTTTGAAAAAATCTCTCACCTTCCCCTTTAAATAATATATCCTTTGTGCAGATGTGTTTTTGTGATTCTCGCTTCTATCGTTTTACCAGAGATATTTCTACAACTTAACGGGTGAAAACAGTCACTTTTACGAAGACTGCCTCAGAAAATTGTTTCCCATTCGAGGCATATCCGAAGATCGCCTTTTCTCTTTCTTCCTTCCCCTCCCTTTCCCATTCTTTCACCTCTCTCCCCCTCTCTCTCTCTCTTCATTTTCTCTTCCCTTTTCTGTCCTCATTCTCGCCTCCAGAATAAACCCGAATTACGGAAACGCGTCCGAAAACCGCTGCGTTTATTTATCGACCCACTTGAGCAAGTAAACCGCGTCTCTTTTGCGATGACGCACTCGCTCAAACATTCACGCCGAAAGAAGACAGAAAGAGAGGGAGAGCGACGGAAGCCTCGGCGAACGCGTGTTCTCCCCCTCCCCTCCCCCTTCTCCCGTCCTCGCACTCTTGGCGAGCGCGCCGCGCCATTAAGAGCGTCCGGCGCGTGATAAGACGATGTCCTCGCCCTCTCGTGCCCTCGCACCCAACCCTTCGCAACGACCATCATCCCTTCCACCCCACCCGCCCCCGCCTCGATTCCGCCCCCCCCCCCCCCACGGAGAACTCTCCGCCCCCGCTGATTTCTGCCGCGCGTCTCTTTCCCCGTCGAACTCTCGGTTTGTACGAATCGATGCTTTGCTTCGGATGCGAATTGCGCTTCACTCTGCAACGAACTAGGTTATGTGGATGGGAGACTCGCGTTCGCCTGACCTCTCCGACAAAAGGCCTTCTGATGCATCGATCCTTGGTTCAACCTCTCCTTTGCTTCCATCTGCCGCCTTAAAACTGCAACAACTAATCACTTAACATTTATTAGGTCATTATAGCCACTCAAGCATTAGAATGACTTTAATGACTTATCTCAATTAAATATAATTTCATTTGCACGGTTTCAGACAGTTAAAATTAAAACCCAGCATGCATTTCTAATTTCGTTGATCTCCTTAAACAAGATACATTAATTTGACCGAAAATAATAATAATTCGACCTTATTGTAGGGCGATTTTTAGTCAAGGGTCTCAAACCCACATCGGTGCGCGGGCCGCATGAAGGCCCTCCACCGAACCCGAATCCACAGTACCAAGTCCGCGGATCGCATACTTGTCCATTCCTCATATCGTTCCATATTCTTTGGACATTCATTCTCCCATTCCACAGGGAAGAATTCGCCCGTACCCTATGATGCGCCCTTAAACTCATTCATTACAAAAATGCTAGTTTTGGCGTCGAGGATTAATTTTGACAAACAGAACACACACTGGCAGCAACAGGAACATACTAAGTACCCCACCTTTGCAGAATTTTTATTAATCTGAATGAGCAATAAATTGCGTATATTTTTAAAGCGAAGATTTAGCATACTTCTTACATTTCTTAGATTTACATGAAATATTTTATAAGAAATACATTTGAGTTTTGGCCGTCTATTATAAACTACCTTATTTCGCGGGCGACTGAAATGTATCACGGGGGCCGCATGCGACCCGCGAACCTCTTATCTAGTCAATCCTTGCATATAACCCACTACGACAAACACAAACAACCATGTCAGCGGAGAGATTCGAGCCCGCGACCTCCGTATCCGTAGGCAGATGCTCTAACCATACTTCTACTAACGCCATCAAATTATAAAGCTGTTCCTATGGCTATAAAAACAAAAAGCAAGTAATTTAATATCAAATTGAATAAGTGAGTAAGTATCTCAGGTATCTCCAATAGGAATAAAAAGATTATGAAAAAACATTAAGTTACAAGTGCATCTGTGCTTTTAGAACCAATAACCAGAGCAATCTGCTGATGATGACTGCCTTGCAGCCAAAATGCGCATTCGCATCCTTTTAATTGCTATTGGAGAAAAGTACCGATTTTTTAAATTCAATTTTAGGTGCTTACGTTTTATTTTATTTTATATTAAAGATAGATAGAAAAACAACTTTTCATTGATTAAATAACACTAACTCACCCATTCAATTATTTATATTTGCATATTTGTGATTTGTAAAAGAGTCGCTTGCGAAACTATATAGCAATTTATTGGTTGGTCAAACTCGGTAGTAATTAAATTATTATTATTAAATTATTCAAATAATAGTCGAAAATTCGATGTTATGTTTTACAGTGTTAATTAAATTTAAAGGTCGAATAAATTAATCCACACCGAAAAATCCATTAATCTATAATAAAAAAATTAAGATACAATATAACGGGCATTGCTAAAACTGATTATTCTTGAATTTTTTATATGCGATTTAACCCCAGCCTCCCTTAGAAGCGGAGAAATCTGAGTTAAAAAACAAGAGTTAATTTAATGTTGCAATTCGCATAAGAAAAACAAGTATTCATAATTCGGATACCATTTGCCCTCTCGTATTAAAGAGATACCTCCATCATGATCAAAATACCTCAGTTTCCAATCAGATTTCTTTTTCAATTAAAATATACAATCCACAGACCTAAACGTATAAAATAGGTGCCATTGCTCAACGGTCAAATTTATATTTCCAACCGTTACCCGGTTGGCTGGGACCCAAAGATCAAGGAAGCTGTTATTATGACAGGTTGAGAATACGGGTCTCCTAAAATCTAGCTGGATGGAAATCTTTCGGTATTATTTTTGCATAAAAATTCCCCGCTCATCAACCCACACGCAAAAAATTTATATTTTTTCCTATGAAACTTTTATTTTTACTATTTTTTGCTAAACAAAATAATCGTTTGCATTGCAAAAGCAATAAAAAGCTATTTAATGCGGAAAATCTTAACAAATTTTATTCATTGGGGAGGAGAGGCAAGCGTCTCTCGTTCAGTCCGAAGCGTCGGCGTTGGACCTTTCTTTCCCGCAGAAAAACGTCTGCGAGAAAAGCGAAATAAATTAATAATATAAGCAATAAAAAGAAGTTGCCTTTCTCGCAATCCGCTATGAATAATTGGCGCGACTCCACTCCCGCGTAGGGAGGGTAGGCGAGGGGGGCAGACGGTCACGGTGTTGCTCAGGTGGGTGTTCAGATGGCACCACATCCGCCGTTTTCCTCCCTCCTTCCCTCTCTCTCTCTCATTCTGTCTCACTTCGCGCTTTCCTCAAAGATTGCTTCCTCAAAAAGAGATGGGCTGCTACTTTTTAAAACGAAAAATAGCCGGCGCAGATTATTCGGCTAGCCGCGTCGCCTCGTATCTCATTTGCACAACAGTCGATGCAACTTTTACGTCTCTCCAGAGTGCACTTGGCCGAAGGGTTTTCTGTCTCCGGCAGAACCCCACGCGGCCGAGAAGCAGGATAGGGCCCCGTAGTCCCTCGTTCACTGCACTCGGCTGAACTCTTTGAGTGCTGTTTAGGACGCGGTCGAAAAAGACGAAAACGTCAGCAGAAAAACCTGTTGGGCGCCTAAATCTCGACGCGGCGCGGATAGGAGCGGCGCCATTGCTACACCACCGCTCCGAGCGCCTGCTGAGCGGATTCGTCGGAATTGCCTCCGAAACCCTTTAGCAAAAGATCACTTCTTCCGTCTCCTCTCTTTTAAGATCCTGAAATGGCTTCGGATGATCTTTTATCCACGCAGGAATATGATTATTCTTATGGCACGGATATGATAATTCTTATGACGTCAAGTTGTCTCGCGTGACTTGCCTCTTATAAGCATTTCGTAATCCGTAATAAATGCACCCTTACTGCATTTGTCATGTTAACAGAGCTTTCAGGTGAAGTAGAAAGAAATTGGGGAAGGCTGAAGGGGGAGCCAACTGCTTAACGTCCCTTCCAAAGGACGGACTGTAGATTTGAGCGCGCTCCTCGGGTCGGGTTCGTTTTCTCATTGGCTCTTTCTCGTCACGTTAGTACCACCGCACAAAAATAGGGGGCCGGACGTCCTTCGGAAAAAATCCTCACAAGGATTCGAACCATGTGTCACTTTTAGCAGACCATGGTGTGGTCGACACTTTAACCACTACACCAGTAACTCCCCTCTAAAGTTTGGGAAACACTGGTGTAGGACATCTCGCCGCTAGACAACTCGCGACGACCAGCTCCCCGCTAAAACGCGAATAACTCAATCAAAAATGCAGATAGAAACTTGAAATTTGGCAGAAATAATCTATCCAGATATTAAAATGCTGTAAACTTTAACTTATACGCAAGTTTGGAATAAGTATAGACTCTATACTGCATACTGGTCAGATTCCTATCCAGCGCACTCCCGTGATTTCATATAACAATCAATATCGTGGAAACTCTGGACGTTGCTGTCATGCAACCTTGATCAAAGGTAAATTTAAACTATTCTAAATATTTCATTCGCTGCAAGTGCCCTCTAAACCAATTAGGGAAAAAGTATTGTGAAATAATTGTTTAATTATGTCTTCTAAATTACAGAAAATTTTAGAAAATAGCAAGTGCGGCATATATGATTCATATTAACAAACAAGATGATCCAAACAGAACTGATGATGCCTACTTTCCATTTAATCATTTATTTAATACTTACACATATTGGCTTTAATAACTTTAAAGCCATCGCGGATAAGTAGTTCTTTGTGTTCCCAAATTTCATAATTCAGCGTTATAAAATACTACAAATACATTCGAACGGAATATTAAATCAATCACACGTATTTGTGCAGCAAAAAACGCGTGTACGTATTAGAATATACCGAATCTGAGTTCAACAATAGTTGTTGCTATGGCAGCACTATCGCAATGAGCAGTGGCGGCCGCTGGCATAGGGCCATGGGGCCAACATTCACAGAAAGAAAAAAAACTATAAATAATAGTTTTTGAACTGTTTGATTTCATTTTTGAGTCTTGAATACGTTTAATTTGTCGTGAAGAAGCACAATATTCCGATCGGTAAGAGGATGTACGGGAGAAATGGGCGGCGAGTCCTGCGGGGAGTTCCCCCACTCCAACGGGGTCACTGCCTAGCTGGCTCGGTCACAAGACGTGGAACGCATGCGCACTGCATGCTTTTCTCCCCATCCCCTACCCTCTCACGCGCTTGAGAATATCAACCGTTGGGCCAAGTTCAGTTTAGCTTGGCCAACCTTCAAGCTACTAGTTCGATGTAGTATTGGTGAGCGTGAATGTTTCAATTGTCCGCAATGAATACGATAAGCGCTTTATTAAAACAGCCGTTTACGTCGTTGTCTTATGATGATAACGATGATTTGAATTTAGTTAAAATGCAACAATGTGCCAACAAACAGGAAAGGTGTCGTAAATTTAATGCCTTATTCACTATGCGGGTGTGATGAAAAATGCGTTATTTTTGTTTTACTTATGTTCTTTTCGAAGGAGATGTCAGCTGGTCGAGTAACAGGATTTCGGACTTGGTACACAATCGGGAAATATGAGGGCTCTAGAAAAATCTAAACAACATAGAAACAATGTTTTGAGTTTATCGTTGCTGGGTAAAATAAATATTCAAAGTCAGTTTGCTTCACAGTATCGGCTAGCTATATCAAAACATAACGAACAAGTAGATAAAAATTGGTACGTATTAAATTTGATTATAAATTGTATACGTTTTTGTGCTGTATCATAATTAGCATTGAGAGGACATGATGAATCGGATGAGTCACAAAATAATGTAGTTTTTCGCGAGTTAATCCAGTTTAGTTCTGAGTTAGATAAAGACTTAAAAGTTCACCTTAGTCAATCAGCTGTGTTTAAACGTTCGCAAAGAAATTCAAAAAGCAGATTATGTAGCATTGATAGCCGATGAAACTACTGACGTGTCATGTCAATTTCAGTTACTCATTGTATTACGTTACATTGTAGGCGGAAAACCGGTAGAAAGGTTCTGGAATTTCGTTAATCCTGACGGACATGATGCTCGTGCAATGGCAGATTGTATTTTAAAACATTTCGACCCCCTAATTGGTGACAGTCCGAATAAACTTATAGCACAAAGTTTTGATGGTGCTTCTGTTATGAGTGGACATTTAAATGGCGTTCAGAAACTGATAAAAGACAAGTATTCACTTGCTAATTTCGACCACAGTTACGCCCACCATAATCACAGAAATAAAAGATAGATTTCATTTTACTGGACATCTCGTGGCTACGAATCTATTTGTGGTCGAAGAATTTGATAATTACAGCAAAAAATTCCCTGACGCATATCTCAGCGAAATAATTGAAAAGTATCCTTTTTTGGAAAAAAAGAGACTGAAGAGTGAACTGAAAGTTTTTTAAGAAAGAGAGGAATTGAGAGCAGTTTCTGGTGCAATACCATTTCTGTCGCTAATTTTGGGTAATGATTTGTGTGAAACATTTCAAGAGACAATAAAGCCTTTCAAAGAGTTTATCACGATACCAATGTCGACATCAGAAGCAGAACGGTGTTTTTCGATGACGAATAGAATAAAGACTTTTCTTAGGAACACTATGAAACAAAAATGACATCCTTTCGTGTGAAAAAACTTTTGTAAATAACATAGATAGCTTCAACAGAAAAGTTATTGATTTGTTTTCGAACAAGAAAGATCGCCGAATAGACTTTGTTTACCGCTCATTTTAGCCGCAAGACACTTTTTTCATCTAATCACTACAGTACATTTTCGGTAAGGAAAAAATTAAATACTTTTTCTGTATTATAAATTAAGGTTTTTTAACATATGTTGATCCTACCAGTTGAAACAACCATCGGCCACCACTGGTAATGAGTGATAAAAACTGCAAAATCGCCAGTATTTACGCGAAATACAACCGATAAAATTCTACGATAAAAATTAAAATTTTCATTCCTTTCCCCAGAGAATAGAAAAGACCTCGCTCCAATATTACAATTCTAAGGTATTTTAATGTGCAAGAGAAAATTACTTTGCACGATGGATTTAAGATTTCCCATGTAAATCAAATGGGAAGGATAGTTCCTGGAATCGAACCCGGGAACTAAATCTTCGCAACAAAAACTAGCCTCGGGAGCTCGGCTTTAGTAGCAAGAGATTTCCACCAAGTTTCATGAAAATCGGTATATTGTTTCAAAAGTTTATAAGGGTCGGACAGACAGACACAACGGCAAAACTATAATCCTATTTCCATTCTGGAAATTGGGCTAGTAATATCAACAAATAAAAATTACACTTTCTTTTCCTGCGTATTCACTGCTCTTGAAAGATGAAAATAAGGTTTAAATCTATCTCATAAGTGTGAGAATACTAAAGGCGCAACAATACGAAGACCCACATCTAAAAGTTGGCCGTCGAAGATGGTCTGCGTGTATTTGCAGTTTTCAATGAAAAACGCCAACTAAGATAGACCCCCTTAACAGGGGCGAAAGGTAATCGTCGGCGGAAAATATTCAGCCTCTTAATGTAAAGAAGATAACGTTGATGAGCACTGTTAGGTCACTAGGTAAGTAATAATCCTCTTAGAAGGCTTCTACTTGTAAAGCGTACATCTACTATAAAATTGCATTGATAATTTAAGATTCTATAATATCTAAATGACAATATGAGGCAACATTTATAGTGAAGGATAACACAAGTACATACACGAATATTACTAAGTCATTAAACATTAACTGATTAAGGAAGGTATGAAGTCAGAAAATTTAAAAATTAATATAAGGAATAAAAATTAAATAAATTATTTCTACAATTCGAAACCAGCAAATGAATTCCGGGAAATCGCTAGTATAAATAAATCACGGAAATATTAAATTAATAAAATCATACTTTTATTATTCTACCAAAGGGATTTTTGTTTCAGAATCAGCCAATAGAAATAAACCTAAATTACGATTCCATTTTGGAACCAGCCAATTGTCTTTCTCAATTTTCCTAAATTCAGCCAATCATATCATCATAAATATTCACTCCCTGCCATACACCGACCATCACGGCTTGCAATTTTATTACACAAAGTGTAACTTGAGAAACAAATTCGTAAAAAGACCGCGTTCGCTTTTGGAACTGAGCGATGACGAGGCGAATTGAGACTTAGCTGTGAGTGTTATTACAGAATGCGAGTAAAAACAACCGTTATGGACGTTAGATTGAGATTCTATCGTTTTATTATTGTAAATGTGATGCTGAATCTGATTATGGATGCGTCAACTTTCTGAAAAAATCGGTAAATACCTTAAAACTTTGAAATGTTTTTTGTATTCTGAGTATGTCGTCCTTCCTTATACATACAACGTCATATTTCGGCTTCCATTGAATAAAAAGGGATAATTTTTTATGCGACTTCGGTAATGATTCCGAATAACGACAAAGTAACTCAAGAATAAATGAAAATTATTAACTGCCTTAAAAAAATAACATACGTAACATTTATCTAAAATTTTCATTCGAGACATGAAAAAGTTCACCTACGGGAAACTTTTTCCCTAATTCCCCAATTTTTAATAATCTCCTTTGGCAACTGTGGTGGAATTTAAATAAACGTCGTCCGGGCTTGAGGAGTTCATGATATTTTAAATTTTTAACAAAAATAAGGCTTGCGGTCTACGTTCCAGCTCTTCCTTAGTAAATCAAACTGAGTATAAACGCTTTTTGTTATTATTCCCAAAAGAAGAAAAGCCTGCATGTCAAAAGGTCGATTTTACGAGTTATATTATGGGGAATGCAAATCATCCCTTGGGGTCGAACTCTGGACGTTTGTCGTAAATTTTCCTTCTACCCAGCATTTTTATATCTGAATAGATTATTTCGGCCAAATTTCAAGGATATGTCTGCGTATTTGATTGAGTTATTTGCGTTTTAGCTGCGAGTTCGTGGCGAGCTGAGTCTGCGGCGAGTTGGGCCTGCGGCGAGATATCTCTGCGGCTAGCTAGTCGTGGCGAGTTGGCTTCGGCGAGGTGTACTATTCCGCCAATCAGTCGATTTATGGGCGGGCAACTACTAGTTTCTCTTTACTAATCTAGCTGCATTGCGCTCTCCTTGGTGAGTCCCTTTTCGAAAGCATCTTACACAGCTGACGCACATTCGACCCGCGGTCGAGCCAAGGATATAAAACATACATCATTCACTTATTTGGGGCTACTATTCTCTCTATAAAGGTCAACTTTATGTTAGCGGCAATTATCACTCGACAATGTGGGTATCCCAAGGGAGATCACGATGGATCGTGACTCCGAGATATTTAACCGAATCATAAATCGGAATCACAACTCCGTCGAATGAATAATTAACATCAAGTGAGCTATTTTTGTTTCTCCAGAAATTGATGACGCAGCTTTTGTTTTGGTTGATTCCTGCCATTCCCTACATCACGCAGAAATAGCTTCTACATCCGGAATGGGACAGTTTTGGTTGATTCCTGCCATTCCCTACATCACGCAGAAATAGCTTCTACATCCGGAATGGGACATCTCGCCGCAGCCGACTTGCCGTGAGACAACTAGCCACGACCAGCTTGCTGCAGAGACATCTCGCCGCAGAGTCAACTCGCCACGGAGTCAACTCGCCACAAAGCCAACTTGACGCAGAGCCAACTCGCCAGAGAGCCAATTCACCGGAAGGTAGGACTGGATGAGATTCACGAAATCAATTGTAGGACCGAGAGTTAGAGGATCGTTTATTACTCTGACGATAAGAGAGCATAATAGGGAAAGGTAATGTATTATTAAAACTAGGAAAAATTGGTGCACTGCTTTCCCTGCCATCCACCAAAAAGGGGGTTTGTAGGATATCATGTAGATGTAAAACACACTCGAGATATTACAAAACAAAATTAAAGCAAAACATTGCAAAAACAGAGCAATCGGGCCTTGATGGTTACGCCTCTTACCTTGGCATGAGTAGAAACCGAAAAGCAGCCGCCACTGAAGAGAGGAACACGATGAATGTCAGCCGAATCGTGTAAAGCCTTAATTGACACGTTTCATGAATATTCCTTAATCCAGATGGTACGAAAAGCCACGCGTTCGGGCAATATTCTCGACTTGCTTGCTTCTAACATCCCGCATAGGATAACTAAGGTATCAACAGAGGGGGGACTTAGCGACCATCAAGCTGTGTATTAAAGCTCAAAAGACATCCTAAGCCCCTTCGGAATGTATACGCTTTCGCCAAGGCCGACTTTAAAAGTTTCAGCTTACATCTCAAAAGTACCTTTGTCAGTTATCTTGAAAAGCCAGAACGAATAGGTATGGAGCCATCATGGTTATTACTTAAGGACATACTAGGAAAAGATATCAATAGATTTATCCCCAGTAAGTTAAAATCTGATAAGAAAGAACCTCGTTGGTTTAATAAGGAAGTCAGGATTGCCTTAAAACGACAGAGTCGTAGCCACGAAAAATTGAAAAACATACCTACCACCGCTTCCGATGAGTATCGCACAGCTAGAGTCCATGAGTATAACAGTGCCCGCGTATTAGCGAGAAAAACCATGCGTAACGCATTTAACACCTTCCGGAATGAGGTATTAAATACAAAATTGAAGAAGGATCCAAAAGCGTTCTGGTCCTAAGTAAGAGAAGTCAAGGGAGGGGGTCCTCCAATACTCTCCCTGCGATGTGATTCCGGAGACATCCTTCACGATGGGGAGGATAAAGCTAATCTACTAAACGTTTACTTCGCGAAGGCGTTCACGGCAGGTGGAGATAGACTTGAAGATAATCTTATTCCCGATGGATGTACTCGGATGGATAATATTAAAATCTCTGAGGCAGGAATAGCGAAGGAACTGGGTGCGATAAAGCCCAACAAAAACCCAGGACCAGAAGGATTTCCCGCGCGTGTATTAAAAGAACTAGCAGAAGAAATACCTCCCTTCCTTCGGATAGAATTCGAGAAATCCCTTACCCTGTGTGAGGTTCCTGATGAATGGAGACTAACACGCGTCACACCCATTCATATGGGAGGTGACAAAAAACCCCGAAAATTATAGGCCGATTTCTCTAACATCATTATCATGTAAGATTTTGGAGCACATTATTGTTAGCAACACAATGCGTTATCTCGAGAGTAGATCGCTCTTAGTCAGCTGTCAACATGGCTTCAGAAAAGGTAGATCATGTGACACCCAACTCGGTCTGTTTGTGAATGATGTTTTATCATGCGGCGAAAATAATAAGCAGGTCGATGCAGTGTTCCTTGATTTTAAAAAAGCTTTTGACAAGGTTCCCCACCGTAAGTTGTTATTAAAATTGGGAAGTCTTGGCGTTAATGTTAAAGTCATTAACTGGGTTCGCGCTTTCCTTTGGAATAGAAAACAAAAAGTAGTCATCGATGGTAAGTCCTCGAGTGTGGCAGATGTAGTCTCTGGAGTGCCGCAGGGTAGTGTGATCGGACCTATGCTTTTCTTGCTTTATATAAACGACATCAGCTCAGTTGTGAAAAATAATATCAGGCTTTTTGCGGATGAAAACCGTAGTCTATAGAGAAATTAGTGTTCCTAGCGACCATCGTCAGCTTCAGGATGATCTGGATGCGTTATCTGTTTGGAATGACAGCTAGAAAACAATCAGAAAAACGTTTAAACTTTTAGAAATATAGAAGACCATCGTCCATGTTTACCTACTCGATAGATGGTGAGAGCATTCCCGTTTCGGAATCCGTGAAATACCTCGGGGTAACCTTGAATCGTGACCTGTCTTGGGACACCCACATAAGACGAGTGATAGGTGCGGCAAATAAGAAGTTGGCTTTTGTGCGTAGGATAGTCAGGAAAAGCACAGAAAAGGTGAGAGAATCCTGTTATTTATCCTTGGTTAGACCTCAAATGGAATACGCAGCAGCGGTTTGGGATCCATATCAGAGGGGACTCATAAAGAATTTAGAAAAAATACAGCGGCGAGCAGCTAGATTCGTGAAAAAGAATTACGATAAAAAACAGCGCGTTACGTTACTCATTAAAGAGTTGAGTTGGCCATCGTTGAAAGATCGTATATTACAGGGGAGACTTAAACATCTAGATAAATATAGGTCGGAGATATTCGTAAATGAAATGAAGGATATTATTCGACAACCAACGTATATCGGACGGAGGGATAATGAGGACAAGATTCGCGAAATAGATAGTAAGACGGAGAGGTATAAGGAGTCATTTTTCCCTAGGACAATACGTGACCACAATAAATAAGTGAATAATAATTGGTTAGGAACTTGGTGCGCGGTACCCCCTGCCATCCACCGTCAAGGTGACTTGCAGGGTAATATGTAGATGTAGATTTAGATGTAGAATGTATCTGAGCAAATGAGAGGTTGAGTTGAGAGAAAGGGAGGGCAGGGGTGTGGTTGAGGGGAAGGGGAGGTTGAGGGAAGGGGAAAGTAGGTGGTGAGGGTAATTGTAAGGTGGAAGATGAAGGTAAGGGGAAGGGAGTGTTGGTGGTGCAATTGGCTAGCAAATGGCCTTTTGCATTCCCGGCTGCTATAACCATCTTCTTAAGCGGCCCATTCGGTAACAAGTGGGCATGAATCAGAGCGGCGTAGCAATGAAGGACGACCACTCTCAGAAATATCCCATTTTATAAATAACTGGACTTGAGGAATTGCTAATGGAATCTTTTAATTCTCAATCTGTAAAATACTTCGCATTTTTTAAGTCTCGATAAATATGAAGGTCAGTTGGTCAGATGGAATCATGAAAACATAAGAAATGGAAGTAAAACGCAACCAAACATGACTTGACGCATTTATGGTCACTGCTAGTGATCTGTTCCTGGGCATTTCAAGTAGAGAGAGAAGATCGTGGCGAGCGATCTTTTAGCCCTTGCCCTTCCATCAGGATGAAACTGCGGAGTTGCTGCAGGGGGGCTTAGAAGGGCGACAGTTTTTTATCGCCCGATTACGTATTTAGGGTTCAATTAGGTATAAAAAAATTCTTAATCGGTTTATCTTTCTTACTTGATAAAATCTTGATGAACGCGAGTTAAAATTATGCAAACCACGGAGATATCAGCCGCACCAGCTTTGAAAACATAACAGAAAAGTGGAACAGCGGCAACATCTGTTATAAATAACAGGGACGATCTTTCTGTCGCTATTATTTGAAATGCTAACCTCGCAGAACATAAATGGAAATAGCGAGTCTAAAGAGATATCTGAGAACACATCCGTGGCAGTCATTGCTCATTGACCCGGCAGTCGTTTATCCATCGACCAATCAGGAGCGCTTTTCCTTCAGACGTCACGATTAGAGGAAGCGATAGCACATTTTTAGCGTATATATGCGGTATCACTGCACTTGTCGATGCAATCTCCGTAAGGTGGAAAGGGAAGACAAGTAGAGTAACGGCAGCGCGGCCGCCGACGCGTGCGCCAACGAAGGCGAAACGGCGCAGTCTCCGGAACCCTTTCGACCCCAACAAAACTACGCTCGACACACACGAATATGACCCCGAGGGATTTGGAGGGGCGGTAGAGAGGCAGCGGCGGCGGAGCGTTATTAATGCCCCACCGCGTCTCTCCTCCGCCCCCCCTTCACCCCTTAAAAAAGGCTCCACTCCTACGCGCCATTTACGCCAACTTTGTTAATGCACCTGCCACTGCCTAGGAATATAAATTGAAAGCGAGTGAATTTTTCAGGAGCGAGTCTGTCTGCGAGTGTCTAAATGAGAGTGGAGTGGGAATAGGGGAGGAAGAAGGGAGAGGGGAGGGCGATAGAGGATGGAGAAGGAAGGGAGCGAGGGGAGGGAGAGAGGGGGGGAGCGGGAAGAGAGGGGAGGGGAGATAGGGGTGAGATAGAAGGGAGGGAGAGAGGGGAGAGGGTGAAGGGGAGCGAGAGGGAGTGGGGGAGGGAGAGGAAGGAGGGAGAGGGGGGAGGGAGAGGAGGAGGAAGAGGGGGGAGGGAGGGAGAGGGGGAGGGATAGATAGATAATCGTCTTTATTCGGGAGAAATTTGGACCATAAGGTCCATTTTTACATTTAACCATTCGTCAATACCATGAATATTAAAAATTAAAGTATTAGAATGAAGAGTACATAAAATATACAAAACAGAAAGATATAAGTGAAGACAGATTTAAGTTTGTGGGGAAACCCTAGGTAAAAATAGATCTGTTCTTCCTAGTAAAACCCACGCAGAAGGGAGGTGTGAAAAACCTGCGAAAAACCTACATAGTGTATATATTACAATGGTAAACTACAACAGAATATAGAAAACAGTAAGTACATCGTAAATACAGCATCGCTGTGAACCGTCAAAAATATACATATAAAGACACTCAAGTAATATACACATGAAATATAGATAAACAGACAAAATATAGATAAAAATACATTAATTATAGATAAAATATACATGAAAAATGCATGGAAAACTACAACAAAGTATAGAAAACATCGTAAATACAGCATCGCTGTATACCGTCACAAATATACAAATGAATACAATCAAGTAATATACACATGAAATATTGATAAATATACATGAAATATAGATATGATAAAGATACAGACGATAACAAAACGTATATAATTAAAAGGAGAGGGAAAAGAATATATAAATATACATATTTATATATAAATGTCATAATTAGATAACATAGTCAATAGTAGTATACGTTGTGAGAAACTCAATATCCTGTAAAGAGATTAAATAATATTAATTATGTTAGGAGGAATGAAGGCATCCATCGCATATAAGGTAAGAGAGATAACCGAAAGTTGACCTGAGCGTTGGGCCGTGAGCAGCAAAGTTAAAGTATTTATGTTTGAAGATGTGGAGAGATTTTTGGAAGTCTGCAGGTAGGGCGTTCCATAGTCTGCAAGCTATAACCTGGAAGGATTTAATATAGATCTCTGTCCTGTGATGTGGGATAGAGAAAAGATATTTGCTCCTAGTGTTGCCGTTGTGTACAGAGTTAATTTTGGAAAATTTCAAATGCTGTGGAATTTGAAGAGTTTTAATTTGATAAAATAACGTGAAGAGGTGTAGACGTCTACGAGCTTCGAGGCGAAGCAAACCTAACTTATGAAATGATTGAGTAACGTGGTCACTCTTTTGAAGATCACAAATGAATCTAACACAAGCATTTTGTGCCCGCTGCAATTTTAAAGATAACTCGTTAGATATATCTTGATAGACCGTATCGCAGTAATCAAAGTGTGGAATGACAAGAGCGGTGATAAATTGTATGCGAAAAGAAAAATGGGTGATGCTTTTAATTCTCTTAAGCGAAAAAATGCAGAAGACATAGTCACGTCTCTTCATCATCTGTTTGATATCAGTTCATAGCCATGGTGCGTGGGGCTTAGAGACTGTTTTTGCCTTTAGTGGAGCGTGAGTGTTGATTAGTGATTGTATAAAGTTGTTGAAAGTCTCGACCTTATCATTAATGTCGTCCAAATATTCAATGGAATGCCAAGGCATGTCAGACGTGTCAGCAAGTAACTTTTCGTTATTGATGTTTTTGTAGTCCCTATAGGTGATATATTTCCGCTTGTATATAGGACACCTTACTGAATAGTCAATGTATATTATATCATATGAGGAGATTCCATGAGCAGAGAGTTGACCGTGTGCGAGAACCTTGTAAGGGTTGCCTGTAACGACTAAATCAATTAGGGTAGAAGAAATAGAAGTATGGAAGAATACTAAGGCCAAGGGAGTTGAAGGAGTTATATAAATATGTTGAATCGGGATTTGTTGTGAGTATGTTGGCATTAAAGTCACCAGTAATTGTCATATGATTGTATTCATCTACATATTACCCTGCAAGTCACCTTGACGGTGGATGGCAGGGGGTACGCGCACCAAGTTCCTAACCAATTATTATTCACTTATTTATTGTGGTCACGTATTGTCCTAGGGAAAAATGACTCCTTATACCTCTCCGTCTTACTATCTATTTCGCGAATCTTGTCCTCATTATCCCTCCGTCCGATATACGTTGGTTGTCGAATAATATCCTTCATTTCATTTACGAATATCTCCGACCTATATTTATCTAGATGTTTAAGTCTCCCCTGTAATATACGATCTTTCAACGATGGCCAACTCAACTCTTTAATGAGTAACGTAACGCGCTGTTTTTTATCGTAATTCTTTTTCACGAATCTAGCTGCTCGCCGCTGTATTTTTTCTAAATTCTTTATGAGTCCCCTCTGATATGGATCCCAAACCGCTGCTGCGTATTCCATTTGAGGTCTAACCAAGGATAAATAACAGGATTCTCTCACCTTTTCTGTGCTTTTCCTGACTATCCTACGCACAAAAGCCAACTTCTTATTTGCCGCACCTATCACTCGTCTTATGTGGGTGTCCCAAGACAGGTCACGATTCAAGGTTACCCCGAGGTATTTCACGGATTCCGAAACGGGAATGCTCTCACCATCTATCGAGTAGGTAAACATGGACGATGGTCTTCTATATTTCTAAAAGTTTAAACGTTTTTCTGATTGTTTTCTAGCTGTCATTCCAAACAGATAACGCATCCAGATCATCCTGAAGCTGACGATGGTCGCTAGGAACACTAATTTCTCTATAGACTACGGTTTTCATCCGCAAAAAGCCTGATATTATTTTTCACAACTGAGCTGATGTCGTTTATATAAAGCAAGAAAAGCATAGGTCCGATCACACTACCCTGCGGCACTCCAGAGACTACATCTGCCACACTCGAGGACTTACCATCGATGACTACTTTTTGTTTTCTATTCCAAAGGAAAGCGCGAACCCAGTTAATGACTTTAACATTAACGCCAAGACTTCCCAATTTTAATAACAACTTACGGTGGGGAACCTTGTCAAAAGCTTTTTTAAAATCAAGGAACACTGCATCGACCTGCTTATTATTTTCGCCGCATGATAAAACATCATTCACAAACAGACCGAGTTGGGTGTCACATGATCTACCTTTTCTGAAGCCATGTTGACAGCTGACTAAGAGCGATCTACTCCCAAGATAACGCATTGTGCTGCTAACAATAATGTGCTCCAAAATCTTACATGATAATGAATTTCTGAGAATTAATTTTTAACTCAAGAAAGAGAAATTTGGGTCTTCTGCTGTAATTAGATTCACTGCTTTCAACCATTTTAGATGAGATATCATTTCTTACATAGATTCCGACACTGCCGCCACCTTTGCCAACGCGATCGTTACGATACAATTTATAGCCAACAATGTCTACAGTATAGAATAGCATAGAGGGTTTTAACTAGGTTTCAGCAATCGCGATGATGTATACATTATTGTGAGGTAGGACGGAACGAAGTTCTTCAATGTGTGCTTTTAAGCTTTGAGCATTTAATTATATGATATGAAGAGATCGTGGAGAGCGTTCAGATAAAATTGTGTTTGTATTGGAGTCAGGGAGTGAGGACAAATTTTTGGTGGAATTAGGAAAAAGATAAAAGTATGTGGGACTAAAAGAGGATGGGTGAAATTCGGAAGCATTTGGGTATAAGGAAAATACGCGGGTGAGGTTGGGACGGAATGAAATCAGGAGCATATGGGTTAAGGCGAGTCCCAGAAGTGATTGGATGTGAAGCAGGTGAAGATAGAGTTGGGGAAGAGAGTGCGATAGGGGAGGGTAAGAATTCAGCTGCCTCAGGGTTGAGAGAGGGAGACATGACAGTCGGTGGTCGATGGTCAGGCGAGCTAATGGTCGCCGTAGCAGCCTGCAGCGAGGGTCTGTAGATGGGAGAAGTTACGGACGAGATAGGAATGCTATTTGTAGGCGAGATTTCTGAGGAAGAAAGAATCATAAGAAAAGAAATTTTAAGATGTGGGATGCGGAAAGTTATGGTTAATATGCACAATTAAAAAGCGAAAGAAATAAGAAAAATAAAGAAAAAAAATGCACAGAGAAATTAAGAAAATAAATTTAGAAAATAAGTTTAGAAAATAAGAGTTTTCATATAAATGCACGGCGATAGCGAACACTGAGGGGGGAAGCACTGCACTGTAGGGGATGCGGTAGCTACACTAAACAGCTAAAGGGACTAATTAGGCAATTACCTGGCTGTTGAAGTGAACGGACGTGCCTTTCACTTGCTCCTGCGAGCTCCTACGTAGCCTCGAGCGACTAGAGTAGCTGTAGCATTAGAGTAGCTGTAGTGTTAAGTAGAACTAACAATTTACTTTATTCTATTGTTATCCTTCGGTAATTATATTTAACATTCGTTTAAGTTATGTAATTAGTTTTGTTATAACATCCACGTTATAGTATTTATTTTTCTCTACCGTAATAGTTAACTTTTAAGCCTCGTAGTTTCTTGCTAGAAATTTCATTCTCCCTTTTACAAAATAATATTTATATCATAGTAGTTATTGTGTATTAGCATATTCTCGTTACATTTGTAAGGTTGTTTTAGTTTTACGCTCCATAGTATTTATATTTTTCGTTGTTGTGTACTATCATCTCCTGTGCGTGATCTAACCTTGTTTGTGTTGTTTACGCCTTTCACTTTATACCTGCGCTTGACCCTTTCTCGTACGCTACACGAAGAGCGTCCCCGCTTTAAAACAGACCAAATTCTTTAGCCTTATCCCATTTCAGCTTTTGTTTTTATATTGTAACTCTTTTGCGTTAGTATATAAATTAGGTAAGTTTAGGATGGCTTCACCGAGGACTCCCGTTTCCTCCTTCTTGTGCGCCGCTGGTTGCGAGGCCATGAGGGCTCGAATCACGGAGCTGGAGAGGGTGGTTGCGGACCTCCTTCAGAGGGTGGAAAGGTCCGAGGCAGCCTTGGTTCGTGTGGGGGGTGCGGGGTCATCCCTGAAAGCTCGCCGCGCCAAATTGGCGGCCCGGGTTCGCCTGGGTGCGGCAGCCGGTAGAGTGATCGGGGTTGACTCTGACTCCTTACCGCGGGCTGAGGGTCCTCGGGCTGGGAAATCCGATGAGTGGAGAGTGGTGTCCACTCGGGGAGATCGTGGGGTGGTGCTGCGGAGGCAGGGAGTTGGGAATGCTTCGGCTGACTCGCTTCCTGTCAGTAATAGGTTCGAGGTGTTGTCGGAGGACGACTCCACGGCCATTGCGCCCGTACCCACTCCCGTCTCTTCGATGGAGGCCGGGCCCAAGGGGAGTCGGGTTGGGAAGGGAGGGTTGTTAGTGTTAGGTAGCTCTAACGTTCGGCGTGTAATGGCACCCCTGTTATCCAGTGCCCGCCGGGAGGGAGTTGAAGAGCGGGTCTTCTCCAGATGTATATCAGGAGGCACGGTGCCGCAAGTGACCAACACGGTGAGAGAAGCGGTAGTGGCGACAGGTTGCTCTCGGCTGCGGGTGGTGGCCCATGTTGGGACTAACGACGCCTCGAAGCGCGGGTCCGAGGAGATTTTAAGTTCTTTTAAGGACTTGGCCTCTGAGGTTGCTCGTGTCCGAGAGGAGTCGGGTTCCGATGTGCGGCTTACTGTCTGCAGTATAGTCCCTAGGATTGACCGCGGTTCTGAGGTTTGGAGTAGAGTTGAAGGTCTGAACCGAAGGCTGTGGAATTTCTGTCGGGACTTGGGAGTGGACTTCGTCGACCTACGACCGAATATCGAATCGTGCAGGGCACCACTGGATCACTCTGGTGTTCACTACACGCCCGAATCGGCTCAGAGAGTAGCGAGTAGGATTCTCGAGCACAGTAGGGATTTTTTAGGCTAGAGAGTAGGGCAGGGTGTAGGTCAGTTTTGGGTCAGGGGATAATCGATGCATTTGTAGAAAATAAGAATCCCGAAAGATTATCTAATGATAGAATATACACCGAGCGTGACATGCAGCACCAATTTCGCGATAGGTCATTGATAGAATGTTCCGTTAAGGGCGCGACGGGTCGCAATTCCAATTTTGATGCGACGCCATACAGTCGTGGAAGTGATTGTGGTGGGAGCGCATGTAGTTTTAGAGTGGAAGAGAAAGTCAAGGGTGAGATTAGCATGCGAAGTGATAGTGAGAAATTAAACGTCGTCGTACTGAACTGTCGCAGCATCCGTAGGAAAATTGCTGAGTTCGAGCATGTTATTCGCAGTCTGCATGCCGACGTCGTGATAGGCACAGAAAGTTGGTTAACGGATGAAATTCAGAGTCAGGAGATATTTCCTAGAGACTATCGTGTCTATAGAAAAGATCGCGCTAATAGATCGGGCGGGGGAGTTTTCATAGCGGTTAGCGATAAGTACGATAGCAGTGAGATTCCGATAAGTGACGAGGATATCGAGAGTGTTTGGTGCCGCATAGGTAAAGATGGCTCCAAAAAGGTGTTCATATGCTCGTTTTACAGGACACCTAACGCTGGTGTAGATTGTATTTTAAGTCTCGAGAAACAATTATCAAAGCTTAGACTGATAAATCAAGATGGTATCGTTATAGTCGGTGGTGACTTTAACTTACACTCAATTGATTGGGAAAATCTATGTTTCGAATCTAGAGGTAAAGAACGCGAATCCTGTGAGGCATTAATCGAAACATTCTGCGAGCACTCTCTCCTTCAATTAGTCAGAAAGCCAACGCGATTGGGAAACATATTAGATTTATTAGCAACTAACGTCCCAGAAAGAATAAACAAAGTCACCATTGAAGATGGGATAAGTGATCATCAGGCCGTATATGCAGAGTGTAAGTTGAAAATCGATAGGCACCCCAAGCCTCAAAGAAAGTTTTATATATTTGCTAGGGCAAACTTTTCAAGCTTCAGGTCGCGCCTACGAGAAATACTACCTGGCTTCCGTGATATGACCGAACGATCAGGTGCTGAGTCGTCATGGAAACTATTCAAGGATATAATGCTAGAGAGTATCGATAAGTACATTCCAATTAAATCGAAGGTCGACAATAAAGAGCCACGTTGGTACAATAAGCAAGTTAGGAGTGCGCTTAGGCGTCAGAGAATATGCCACGCGAAAATAAAAAATATGCCGTCTACATCATCCGATGAATATAGAGCAACTAAAGTTAAGACGTATAAGGAATCCCGCGCTAAAGCGAGAACTACTATGCGCGAGGCTTTTACTAACTTCCGGAATAAGGTATTAAATAATTATTTGAAGGAGGACCCTAAAGCGTTTTGGTCCTATGTGAGAGAGGTCCAAGGTAGAGGCCCTACAATACCTTCCCTGCGTAATGACTCGGGTGACGTTATTCATGATAGCGTAGAGAAAGCCAACCTGTTAAACGGTCATTTTGTAAAAGCATTCACAGCCGTCAGCGACCATTGCGTACATTATGCACCCGCAATAAGGGGGGACCTGATGGACGATATAGTATTTTCTGAGGTGGGAATAGCAAAGCAATTAAGTTCCATCAGACATAACAAAGCCACTGGCCCCGAAGAAATTCCTACTCGCGTTTTAAAAGAATTAGCAGAAGAAATAGCACCTTTTCTTCGGATAATCTTCGAGAAATCCGTTTCTCGCGCAGAGGTCCCTAGCGACTGGAGGTTAGCGCACGTTACCCCAATTCATAAGGGCGGAGACAAGGAGAACCCAGAAAATTACAGGCCGATTTCTTTAACTTCGATATCGTGTAAGATTCTCGAACATATACTCGTTAGCAACATAATGCGATTTCTTGATAGTAATTTATTGTTAGATGATTGTCAACACGGCTTCAGGAAAGGCAGGTCATGTGATACTCAGCTCGGTCTTTTTGTTAATTGTTTACTGAGAAGCGGAGAAAAGAATACGCAGGTCGATGCCATCTTCTTAGATTTTAGGAAAGCCTTTGATAAGGTACCTCACAGGAAGTTAATAACGAAATTAGAAACCTTAGGCGTAAATTCTAAAATCGTTAGTTGGATCCGTGAATTTTTAAATCATAGGAAGCAGATGGTTGTTATAGATGGGAAATCTTCGAACTTAGTGGAGGTTGTCTCTGGCGTTCCACAGGGTAGTGTAATTGGTCCGTTATTATTTCTAATTTATATAAACGATATCAGCTCAGTAGTCAGAAGTAAAATTAGGCTTTTCGCGGACGACACCGTCATCTATAGAGAAATAAGCAATCCGGAAGACCACCAGTATCTCCAAAATGACCTAGAAGCTATTTCTGCATGGTGTAAGGAATGGCAGTTAGAGATAAACCAAAAGAAAAGCTGCGTCATCAACTTCTGGAGAACCAAGAGTATCTCGTTGAATAATAATTATTCGTTGGACGGAATAGAGATTCCAGTTTCGGACTCGATTAAATACCTCGGAGTCACGATCCATCGTGATCTCTCGTGGGACACCCACATTCGCCGATTGATAGGTGCCGCTCACAAAAAGCTGGCCTTTATAGGGAGAATAGTTCGAAATAGCTCCGAAAAAGTGAAAGAATTATGCTATTTATCCTTGGTTCGACCGCAGGTCGAATATGCTTCAGCTGTGTGGGATCCTTACGAAAAGGGACTCACTAACGAGATAGAAAAGGTTCAGCGCAGGGCAGCTAGATTTGTAAAGAGGAATTACGATAGTAAACAAAGCGTAACATCATTAATAGAAAATCTGAAATGGACATCGTTAGAGGAACGTAGGCTGCAGGCTAGAACTAAACTACTGGAAAAATTTATGTCGGAGGGACTAGCGAATGAGGTAGTAGGACTTATCAGAAGCCCTACGTATTTCGGAAGGTAGGACAGTGATGATAAGATTCGCGAGATTGATTGTAGAACGGAGCGATATAGAGGATCGTTTTTCCCTAGGACGATAAGAGACCATAATAGAAAAAGATGGCGTAGGAAAACTATGGACCCATGGTGCACTGCACCCCCTGCCATCCACCGAAAAGGTGACTTGCAGGGTATAATGTAGATGTAGATGAAATAAAACACTGATTGGAGCACTAGCACTGGGAAATATGGGCTGTTGGGAAATAAATTTGGGAGCACCTAGGGTGTAAGGGGGCACAGAAACCTAAGAACTCTTAAATACACTGGGGAGAAATGAGAACAAAAAAACACTATGTGGAGCACTGGCACTAGTGATAGCTATTGGGAAATAACTTTGGGAGCACTGAGGGTGTAAAGGGGTCACAGATAACTAAACTCTTAAATGTACTAGGGAGAGATGAGAACGAGAGGGATAAAACTGTGTGGAGCACTGGCACTAGTGATAGCTATTGGGAAATATCTTTGGGGACGCTAAGGGTGTAAGTGGGGCACAGATAACTAAAAACTCTTTAAAGCACTTGTGGGAAAATAACTGTGGAGCACTCGCACTAGTGATAGAGAGGGTAACTGTTTTGGATGTAGGGGGACACAAATAAGCAAATGCTCTAGTTTTCACTTGGGAAAAACGTCTCGTAAGAGAGAAAGAGGATGGAAATGGAAGAAATCACAACTCAATAGGGAGATAGCTTCTTTCTTCTTTAAGGATCCACAGGAAATCGTAGAACAGGGAAGAATAAGGAAAATCAGGAAATACAGGAACAGGGATGCCAACGCCACAGGATGCAAGGAACGGTGTATGGGATGAAAAGGAACTCATGTTACTCAAAACGTTATGTATGACAGTTGCTACATTAAGATTAAACCGTAGTGGTCTTAGCCAGCTTCTAAGCAGTACCGTACCGTCGATATACTTAACGGCCTCCGTCCCTCGTAGTCGATTTCTGTGCGGGCCAGGCCCGCTTTAATTCAGCCACATCTCTCAGGGTGGAGATAAACCGCCTGTTGCCATTGTGTAAGACAACTATTTTGCCATCTTGCGTCCAAACCCCTCGTGGACCTGCCAACGTTTTCACCTTCTGTAATATTTCCTTTCGCGTAGTTGTAAGCGACTCGGTGACAAGGAACTTGGTGCCCATAAGTCGTCTCTTATTTTTCCAAACCTTGTCTCTGTCTTGGTATGACAAAAATCTCCTAATAATGGCTCTGAGATGAGGATTGGAGCTTTTGGGAACGCCGATACTGTGCGCTCTGCCAAGATGCTGCAGGACGATCTCTTCCTTCAGATTCTCTTTGAAAAACTTGGTCACGACTTGTAAACAATCCTCATTCTCTTGCTCCTGTACTCCACGCATAAGGAGACAATTGCTTCTAGAATATTGTTCTAACGCATCCTGCCTCTCATGTAAATCAACACTTTTCTTCTCTAAATAGCTCAATCGATCAAACAGTCGGTGGAAGTCCTAAATAACTTTCGTTCTGAAATTGGAAAATATTTCTTCCAAAGAAGAAAGACTGTCGTTCCTCTTCGTAGTGTCTTCCTTATGGATCTGGGTCAGTTGCGCTTGGAAAGAAGACATAGTCTTCATGATAGTGTCCATCATAGAGCGAAAATCCGTGCTATCGTACTCGAGGTCATTCTTGAGGTTCTTCGGCGGCATCTTCAGCGGTATCTTCAGCGGTCAGGCTAAGTAAAAATATAAAAGTATAGTATAGAGGGGAAGGAGAGAGGGGAGGGAGAGAGGGGAAGGGAGAGGAGGCAGGGAGAGAAGGGAGGGAGAGGAAGGAGGGAGAGGGGGAAGGGAGAGGGTGGAGGGAAAGGGGTGGGGGGAGGGAGAGGGGGAGGAGCGACCTAATGGCACGTCAGGCACCCACGAACATTAGACTAAGGGAGAGGGGGGAGGAGAGGGGGGAGGAGAGATAGAAGGAGAGGGGGGAAGGAGAGGAGGGGAGGGGGAGGGAGGGGGGAAGGGAGAGGGGAGGGAGAGGGAAGGGAGAGGGGAGGGAGAGGGGGAGGGAGAGGGGGATGGTGAAGGGGAAGGGGTAGGGGGAGGGAGAGAGGGAAGAGGGAATGGGAAGGGAGATGGTGAAGGAGAGAGAGGGGGACGGTGAGGGGGGAGAGGGGAAGGGAGAGGGGAAGGGAGAGGGGAAGGGACAGGGGAAGGTAGAGGGGGAGGTAGAGGGGGGAGGGAGAGAGGGGGGAGCGTGAGAGAGGGGAGAAAGAGAGTGGAGGGATAGAGGGGAAGGAGAGAGGGGAGGGAGAGAGCGTGAGAGAGGGGAGGGATAAAGGAGAGAGGGGAGGGAGAGAGGGAGAGAGCGTGAGAGAGGGGAGGGAGAGGGGGGAGAGGGGGAGGGAGAGGGGGAGGGAGAGGGGGGAGAGAGAGTGGGAGGGAGAAGGGGAGAGAGATGGGGAGGGTGAAGGGGAGGGGTAGGGGGGGTAGGGGGAGGGAAGAGGGAAATGGGGAGGGAGATGGTGAGGGAGAGAGAGAGAGGGACGGTGAGGGGGGAGGAAGAGGGGAAGGAAGAGGGGAAGGGAGAGGGGGAGGGAGAGAGGGGAAGGAGAGAGGGAAGGGAGAGAGGGGGAGAGAGCGTGAGTGAGGGGAGGGGGAGGGGAGGGAGAGGGTAGGGAGAGAGGGCAAGGAGCGAGGGGTGGAGGAAGGGGAGGGGGGAGGGAAAAGGAGGTGCAGTTGATACGCAATATGGAGAGAGAAAGAGGGATTGTGGGATAGAGTAAGACAGAGTGGAATGAGGGGAGAGAAGACGTTAGAGCGAGATGGAGGCTCAGAAGGTAGGAAATAGGGCGTGTTCCGGAGGAAGGTGTTGGAGTAGAAAGGGAGTGGGATTGAGAGGTGATGACGTGGGAAGGTTTGTTTAGGTGTTTCGCGTGTTTTGGAAGGAGGAGGAGTGAGTGTTTGCAAATGAGACCAAAGAGAGAGAGAGCGAGCGCGCGCCAAGGAGCGGAACAGTAGCAATTATAATCGTTTAGTGTGCGCGTACAGTTCAAGCAGCTCTAACTGCCGTAGCGTAAATAAAGTTAATTTTGTTCGATACTTACTTGTCTTTTTAGATATTTTTAAAATTTGAGCTGAGAAATGTATTGGAACAAAGAGCCATCATCCCCAATTTGGATTTGTTACGGCATTAATGCGGCTTTCTTTGGTTAGTCATTACTCGGGCCATTGGAGATTTTAATGGATACATACAGTCGTAAACAAATGATGGCTATGAATTTACTAAGAGTTTGTGATAGTATATACAAAGATCTTTTGAACTTGATATCGGGCATTAACCTCAAAATAATCGAGCATGGGATTAGAAAATCCGACTCAAAACCCAATGCTCAAACAGCCTCCGCCGCTTCCGAGATGAAGGAACAACTATGTCAGAAGGTGGGAGGCATTGGCGCCTGAGAAGTGAATGGGGAAGCGGAGGGTGGCCCCCAGTTGAGGCGCAGTGATGCGCGACGCCCAGAACGAGACGTTTCCAAGCGATCGTCTCTAGGGAAGGAATCGGTGACGAGCGACCGGGAATGGATGCGAAGGAGGTCCTTGCGGGGGGAAAATAAGAAAGGGAGGGGGTGGGGCGGAGGGGAATGGTTTGGAGCTGAGGATTAGGGCGTGGAGGGGGGAGAGGAGGGGGATAGGGCCGGAGGGTGAGGAAATTGGCCCAGGATGATGGCGATTGGTCGGAGAAGAATAATTGGCCCTCTCCACACCACCATTTCCACGCAACTATCGGTCGTTTCTCACTTACAAAAGGGGCGTTTATTCCGCTAATCACGAACTGCGAGCGACACTCTCCCGCTGAATCGCTGAATGCTTTAGTGATGAACGAGTGAAAAATATTTTATTCCGTGTTTTGTTCTTACTTTCTGCGAGGATTCTATTGCTATTCGCATTCAATTTGCAATGAATTTACCCACGGGCTATTATTGGTTAGCTTCTTTATATCTCCACTATACATTTGATGCTTAAATGTATTATGTTTCGGAATAGTTTTATGTTCCTAATTGGACAGTTATCTATATTTGGCTGAAATTAATTTAAAATAAAGGTTCGAAAAATATTGTGAAGGTTATAGTTATGGTATATATATATGAAATGGAAAATATTACGGATAAACGAAAAAAATAAGTTTAAAGATTCCTTCCAGTTTTTTTCCTGCAAAGCAAATATAATTCCACGTCCCGTCTTGAATAGACAATATTCCCACTTCTGGATTTTTTGTCTCCAAAGCCTTTCCGTTATAGACGGGAAATTTATATGTAAAGCGATTCTCCGTTATATGTCTGAGATGTGTTCCTGAAAACTTCGACATATTTGGAGACGATGCGTAGCATAAACCATTTTCCCACATGAATACTGATGACAGCAGGAGTTACGATCCTGGAGGATTTTGCGATTCATGTGCATTCCAAAGATCACATAAAGCGCCTGTTGATTGTTTTTACTCATCGTTAAAAGGTTTTAGTAATAAATAAATCCTAAAACAGTATGGTACCAAGAATGTCTGCGTTCCGTTCGCTGGAAGTGACAAAAGTGATGCGTTAACAGCTTTTCCGTGTTATTCGGAATACAGTTGTATTTATTCTTAAAAGCATTGATATAATATTATTAATACTAATACTTATTTACTTTATTATACACTATACAGTATTATTTTATTAAAAGCAATAAAATGTATTTGTTTATAGAATATTTATGACAGTAGTTGTATAAAAACGATAAACTTTCATAAAACTCCCTCATTGAATAAAAGAATTCATGAGACTTAATACTCTTGCGATTATAATATCACCTATCTCAAATCAAATATACGTCCACTGCAAAAACATTCACAAAGTAAAGACGCAGACACTAATGTTATAGTAAATGGAAATTCTAAAAATTCGCCTTTGGCACGAACGACGTACGAGCGAATCAACGCCAAATCTGATTAAAGGTAAACTCATTGAAATATATGCGATACACAAAGTATGGCTATGAATCATTATAAAGCACTGTCTCGCCAACCGCGGTTGAAACGTTGTACCTCGTACACCTGTCAACCGCTGTATCCAGTGTTGAGTATCCGCGGTTCTCCGTGAGCTTGTGTCAGTATGGTAAATTTTTTAATACTAAAAGCTATGTTATTGAAGAAGCTACGTACTAAGCAGTGTTTACAAGAAGGGGAGACATAGGAAAGAGGATTTATAGCTCCAAACAAGACCATGAGTCAGTTAGGAGGTGGAGGCTCAAGGAATTTTATGGAAGCGTTGGTATCACTATAGTTGAGCCGGCCAGAGTTGGCACCTGAAGAGCTGGTTGCCTACCCGCCGATGGAAAGGTGATGTTGCCAAATGCTGTTACGATCATCGCTTTACCCCAACCTGCAGAGTCAGCGTTCATTACGCGTGTGGGACTATAAACAGGAGGGATAAGAGAAAATGACAAAAGCGTACCGGTGCCATGGTAACGGATCGCTCTTTACGCTGTCTCACTGGCTAAAGCTCTCTCCCCCAAGACTTGACTGCTTCCGAACAGCCAAGTGCCAACTGTGGCCGGCACAACTTTAGCGTTCTTTGACGAGTAAGTCCAGGTGGGCTGCGTCACCAAGGACCCTTATATTATTAATGTACAGTACCTCTGTTTATTTTGAACGCGTTTTTTATTTTTATATATAATAAACATGTTCTTCTGTAATATAGCAGGAGAAAAGATGTTACATCTACACAAAATGTAGCACAAGAAGCAAAGTGTAAGGCAGAGAGTAGGGGGAGGGAGAGGGATATATATGATGGAAGGGAGAGAGGGAGAGTGAGAGGGGAAGAGATAAATGGAGCGAAGGCGAAAATCTCGTTGTAGTCCATTTCAAAACTCTGAAGTGCGAATGCAATTTTAAAAACATTTTATTTTGTATTCCGCAGCTACCAATTATCAAGCTTAAAAACATCTTTAAATTATTGTTTTTTTGCTCTTCTTGGAAGACGTTTCGTGGAGGTGGGGAGAGATATTTGAGGACTGAGGAGAAGGGAGAGAGAACAGAGAGAGAGTAAGAAAGTGGAAGCAAAAAGTGGAGACTACTGGGGAGAGAGATTTGCCTTTTGCTGGGAAAAGGAAATTAAAGTTTAAATTAAGCCGAGACCACCTACCTATAGGAAACGGAAGAGAGAAGAGAGAGCGTTAAAAATTCATCCCGAAATACCCTCGGGGGTCCCAACCCCTTACTCCCTCCCCTTCCCCTCTCTCCCTTCCTCCTACTCTCCCCCTCCTCTCCCTCTTCGGGCCGTATTAATTCAGCAACGCTCTTCTAAACCTTCGTCTCACGATTTTTCGTCCCTCCTCCTTCCCTCCTCCCTCCTCACCCTCTCTTCCTCCCTGATATCCCCCTCCTCCTCCCCCTCCTCTTCTTCCCCCACCATTACACGCTCCACTGAGTTCACCTCCAATAACGCTACAAACCCACTGCTTGATTGTTAGAACATCACTTTGGCTAAAAAAACCCTTGTTGTTTTGCCGACAGGAAATGTGTGCGGATTAATGAATGTGTTTCAATCATTGTATCCGCTTGTGAAATAGAACCAAACCACAGCATAAATGGCTACTTGTCTAAGCAAATGAAACAACGCAATTCTGTCCTTTTGTGCTCTTTTATTTTCTTAAATGTCTGTTTTTTATGCAAATAAGTTTATAACATTCGATAATCTGGAAAAGACTCGAGACTTTTTCTGGGAAATTGTTCTCACACAGGATACAAATTTCTGGTTAGTGTTTCGAAATTTGGTCCGTGTTCCCTCCCTGATCTCCCTTTTGAAAATCTTCTATAACTGTATATCGATGTTAAATAGAATTAACTCCTAAACCGTAAAATTAATTTTACGGTTAAGGAGTTAATTCTATTTAACAACAAATTTCGCCGTAGTCATTTATTTGTATATCGATGATCATGCTTCTCCTGCGTTGTGTTCATGCGATTGTATTAGAACGTTATAAGTTGGCATGAATTGCAGTTTGTCATAATCCCTACCATTTTTAATAATTTAGAATGATATTTTGGTGCTTCCGCAAATACTAACCCATTATTAATATAATATAGGGAATAGAATGAGATGCTCAATATATTACGTACTAGTAAAACAAAGCTTCAGGAATAGCATAAATAATACAAAGACAGACCAGAGGTCAACACAGGCTCAGATCACAACTTTGTAGTCGTAGGCGTAGTTACATAGCTAAAAAATCTGATGAGACCACCACATGACTTTCTTCATACCTGTAATATTCTCAAAATTTCAAATAGGTTAAATGATAATAAATATTTGAAGGAACTGAGAGAAACATTTAAAGGCTTTACAAAGAACAGAAATAAATTCAAACTTTAGCCTTCTGATATTGGATATAGCCCCAAAGTTCTAACAATTAAGAAAATAAAAAGGAGCGTCAAGTGTTTACAATTGTCACCAGTAGGTGGTGTGGTGGTGGCAGCTAAAAAATTTAGTTTTTACAATATTTCTTCAACAATGCATTATATTATTATATTATAATTAGATTTTCTATAACTATTATTCTAATACATTTTTACATTTATCTTATATTAAAGCAAATATTTAAAAAAACGGATAAGTAACCAGAGTAAACACCCACATCCGCTTGACTTACTTTTACCAAAACAGGTTAGAACGTCTTCCTTTAACAAAAATGACAAATATAAAGTTTCACGTTGATCTGATTAATAGTTTTTGAGTTAAAGCACCCACAAAATCCTGGTCACAGACACACCCACAGACATCATCGAGAAAATAGTCAAAACGTTTTCAGGGGACCTTAAAACCTGTATTTTCGTTGAAATCTCGAATTCGATTTTTGTCATGAAAACAATATTTTCTCTATACTTCGTATATGGAGAAAGTAAAAATAAGGAAAACGATAAGATAAAGTCAGAATTTGGATTTCGACAAGCTGACAGAAAACTAGAATATATTCAGCATAAAGATGGAATAGTGTACTTGAAAGTTGAGAAAAAAACCCAAAACCGTCGATACAGAATGAGAGAAAATGAAAGCATCAAAGAAACTGACTTTTTCAGAATCGAGCCTCGTCGTGGCCGAAAGGAATGAGTGTTCCGTAGACCTTGAGAGCTACACTGACTGCAGCAAGTGCTCTTGCTAATGTCACAGGTGTCAGTAATGCCAATAGAGCAGTCGAGAATACGCCTGTAAATGAGTGAGGTGTCTGCAAAAGGCATCTCTAACCAGAGGGTCGGCCTAATTATGTGATGGTGTAGCATTAAAAGCACCGCTGGCGGAGGCAGCGGGAAATCATCTCAGTTGTTATCCATAGCATCAAGGCATAAACTATAAATAAAAATTTTCTGCATGACGTGTACTGAACCATGGCAATAAGGCTCGAGTCGCGTCCGGCAGTGAAGGACGTAAGGCTGTCTCGCTTGTTATCCCAAAAATCCAAGCACAGCTCATGAAAACAGAAAGACGAGGAATAAGAAGACTTTAGAAATCAAAACTTGTAACTCCAATACGATGCTTAGAAAAGGAACACTAGAAAATAAAACCCTATAAATGAAAAGATGGAAAAAATGTCTTAGGTTTGAGCGAATCTTGGTGGAAAGAAGATTTTGTGGAAGTAATTTTAGAATAAAATACTGTGGGTAAAAGGAGATCCAGAGGGAAGCATCATTAGTTATAGAAAGGAGAGCACGCAAATTCGATTTCTAAAATGAATAGGTCAAATCACAAATTAAACTTAAAAAAACTAATGTGGCCACCACATGACTTTCTCAATACCTGTAATATTACTAAAAATTCCAAATAGGTTACATAATAATAAATATTTTAAGAAATCCAGAAAATTTTAAACTTGACAAAGAACAGAAATAAACTCAAACCATAGCCTTCTGATATTGGATATAGCCATAAATAAAGCTCCAACAATTAAGAAAAGAAAAAGGAGCGTTACGAAGACGTAACTAAGCGTCAATTGGTAACAATACTCGTCGGTAGGTGGCGTGGTGGTGGCAGCTAAAAATATAAGATATCTCTTAAACAATGCATTATATGGAAATAATGTTTCAAACAAAGGTTTTAGAAAGTAAAATTTCCTACAACTATTATTCCAATACATTTTTACATTTATCAAATATTAAAGCAATTATTTCAAAATAACGGATAAGTGATAAGAGTAAACATCCACTTCCGGTAAAACGATTTTTACCAAAAACTAATCAGTTCTTGCGACTTTTATAAAAATGTAAAAATTAAAATTTCGCGTTGATCTGATTAACAATTGTTGAGTTAGAGCACTCACATAAAAGCTATCACAAACACCCTCAAGAAAATGGTCAAAACGTGTTTATTTATTTAAAAAACATTGCAATTTGGCTAGCCGGCCAGGTGGCAAGGAAAACAGTATATAATTCTAAAATTCCAATTTTACAAATAAAGTCCTCATAAATTATATAAGAAATATTAAAATATATTTAAAAATATTTAACAATATACCATTTCAAACTAATTACAATCAGTGCCTAAAGTGCGGATTTTTGTGGGTTCATGGAAGGTCTTCACGGCTACCGTAGCGGTCACGGGGCCCACGATTAAAATGTTTTGCATCCTTAGGTAAGGGCTTGAAGAGCACTTCAGGTAACTTGTTCCACTCGCTGATTCCCCTGTTTAGAAACAAATACTTTGCTGTGTGTGTGCTGAGTGTGTGGCTGGACTCCGACGAGAGCAGACGTGCTTTCACTTTTGCTCCCGCTGCTTCGCTCCTACCTGCTGTATCCCGTAGTATAGCTGCCTTTGGCTGAACATTAGTTTTTAAGAGTAGCTGTAGCGATAAGTACCCTTAGTTATTTATAGTTATTGTATTATTCTAATATTATTGTGTTCTTAGATTATTATTACTTCATTTTAATTACAAACTTTACGTAAATTTCCATAGTCTACCTTTATCATTTAAGTTTGCATCCTTAGCAGTGAATTTCCCAATAGTGCAGCCTCCTTAGCTCTAAGTGCTCCCTATTTAGTTTATTTTTAACGTATTTTACTTTATTCTTAGTCTACTTCCTTATTATATCTCTCATTGCCAAATTAAAATCGATACTTTCATATCGAAAGTAAATTCTTAAATAACTAAGCTTATTGAAGGCAAATTTATTATTATTATTATTTATTAATTTATTTACAACCTTCGCCGTATATCTAGTATACTCCTGTTTACTACTTTTCGTGATATAAAAATATATATATTTTTTTTACTTGTTTCATTTCCTTCTTAATTTTATAAACCGTCTTTACTATATACTGTGTAATACCACGTTTGTTAGTGTATATGTGCTTAACCATTACTAACGCCTACTTATAGAAAAAGTTATTGTGATTAATCTTAGTATACAATATCATCTTCTTCTCGTAGATGTAAATTTTAGTGTTAATTCAAAGCATTTGTGTAGTTTCAGCACGCTCCTTTCACTTCCTTTTAGCCTAGTTGACCTTGACTCATAGCGTGCACGTTGAAAAACCATAAGTTGTTTGTCTCCCGTCAAGTAAGACCCCTACTGCGTGGCTAGCCGAGCTTAGGACTCTTATCGCCGAATTCTTTCCCTTCTTTGTTTACTAAAAGTCAACGTTTATCTTGCCTCAGACCAAGTAACCTATTCCACTTTCGCACCATAGAACGACCCGATTTGCTTTTTTTTTTAATATAAAGAGTAACTTTTTTTTTCATATATATAAAGAGTAACTTTTTTAATATATAAAGAGTAACTTCCAATCCTAGCGCTTCTATTTCCTTTTTAGTCCTCAAGTACGCACATTAGGTAAATTCAATTAACTTAGTTAGGTATGGCTTCCCATAGGTCTTCTGTTGCTCTTTTCAAAAGCTCTGTTGAATGTGAGCTGCTCCAAGCACGCATCACAGAACTCGAGAGGATTGTGGCGGAGCTCCTCTCTAAGGTTAGGGAGTTGGATGCTGCTCCGAAGGGGGGTGAAGATGCGGGGACCTCCGAGTCGCCTTGCCGTACCAAGGTGGTACCTCGAGCTAGCTCGAGAGCGAAGGCTGGCTGGGTCGTCGAAGAGAGAGCCGTAGCCGACACTAACCCGGAAAGGGTGGCTTCATCTTCCGAGCCCGACGGGTGGAAGGTGGCTACCAAAGGTCGCGGGAGAGTAGGGCGGCCATGGCGGGGAGACGGGAAGGCGGAAGCTTACTCTATCCCCGTCCAAAACAGATTCGAAGCGCTATCGGAGGACGGTACGACGAATTCTGTGGCCGCATCCGCTCCTCCCGATTCGAGGGATGCCGCACCTAGGGGAGGTCGGGTTGGGAGGGGGGGAATCTTAGTGATAGGTAGCTCAAACGTCCGGCGTTTAGTGGCACCGTTGAGGGAAAGGGCCCGCCGGGAGGGAGATGAGCGGGTGTTCTCCTGGTGTATTCCAGGCGGAACAGTGCCACAGGTGACGAAGGCGGTTCGGGCGGCGGTAAGTGGCACGGGATGCTCCAAGCTGCGGATAGTGGCGCATGTAGGCACCAATGACGCTGAGGATCGGGGTTCTGAGGAGATATTGGATTCCTTCGGGGATCTGTGCTCTGAGGTTCACCGACTCCGACGGGTCATGTGTATCGACATGCGCCTGACCGTATGCAGCATGGTCCCGCGGACCGACCGGGGTTCGACGGTTTGGAGCCGAGTGATCGGCTTGAATCGGAGACTCTGGAAGTTTTGCGAGAACATGGGAGTAGATTTCGTGGAACTCGGGCCGGTTCTCGAATCGTGTAGGGTGCCCCTGAACCGATCGGGAGTTCACTATACTGCCGTGGCAGCCCAGAAGGTAGGTGGTAGAATCTACGAGCATTGTAGAGCTTTTTTAGATTAGGGAGTAGGCCAGTGCGTAGGTCAAACTCGGGGTCATCAAATAACTGCGATAGTAGGTCAATACCTAGGTCGACGTTGGGACTCAATAAACTCTGCGCTAACAATAGCAATGATAACGCCTCTCTTAGAAGTCGCACCATCCATAACACAGAAAAAATTCAGAAGCGGCCCGAAAGCGACTCATTAACAATTTTAAATATAAACTGCCGTAGTATCAGGAATAAGACAGCAGAATTTCAGAATTTATTAGAGGAAACTGAGGCAGATATAGTGATAGGCACAGAGAGCTGGCTAACTTCGGATATACACGACCGAGAAATTTTCCCCTTAAGATATAATATTCACAGACGAGATAGGGTAAATAGGAACGGAGGTGGAGTTTTTATAGCGGTGAAGGACACGCTTATCAGTTCGCCAATTGAGTTTACGGAAAACAGAATAGAAAGCATTTGGTGTACAATCAACAGGGGAGGTTTAGGAAACATCCATGTATGTGCATGCTATAGGCCGCCAGGTGCAGACGCAGAAGAAATTTATGAGCTAGAGGCCCAAATCAACTCAATACAGATGAAAAATAGCAAAAGTCTTACTATAGTAGGGGGAGACTTTAATCTACCCTCGATAAATTGGCGCAGTTGCAGCTTCACACCACCCGGTAGAAATCGTGAGTCATGCGAAGCACTAATAGACATCTTCAATAAACATTCCCTTATTCAGGTAGTCAGAGAACCCACGAGAGAGGACAATATATTAGACTTAATAGCACTTAATATCCCTGAACGTGTTTCTGAAGTAGTTATTGAAGAAGGAATCAGCGATCACCGAGTAGTCCGAGTTATCTTGAACATAGCATTCGTAAAGTATCGCAAGCCTAAGCGAAAAGTGTACATATTTAAAAATGCTAACTTTGCGGACTTTAAAGAGAAACTTATTAAAGATTACGAAACTTTCAGAAAATTAGCAAGCACGAAGAACGTTGAGGAAACTTGGAAAGCTTTCTTATCAGTAATTAGAACAGGTATAAATACGTACATACCAAGTAAATATATTACCGATAATGGAGAACCTAGGTGGTATAATCGGCAGGTTAGATGTGCTCTCAGGAGACAAAGAAAGCTTCACTCAAAACTTAAATGCGCTAAAAATAATATGTCACAGGAGGTAATAAATACAATTTCAAACAAGTACAGAAATTGTCGGACTTGGACTAAAAAGACTATGCGCAAGGCATTAATGAACTTCAAGAAAAAGATTCTCTGTGAACATCTAAACGAAAATCCCAAAATCTTTTGGTCTTATGTTAGAGAAGTTCAAGATCGACGCCCAACCGTAGCACCATTAAGAAACGACAAAGGAGAGGTAGTTTACGATAGCATTGATAAAGGAAACTTGTTAAACTCATTTTTTCAAAGCGTATTTACGACCGAAGTGGAGAAAAGGAAGGTCGATCCACCCGAACCAAGGGAAGAGAAGATGAACGATATACTTATATCAGCGAAAGGTATAGCAGAACAGCTCAAAATCATAAATGCAAATAAATCCCCGGGACCGGAAGAGATACCAGCTAGAGTATTAAAGGAATTAGCGTTAGAAATAGCACCTTATCTCGAAACAGTTTTCAGTAAGTCACTTAGTCATGGCGTTATACCTAAGGAATGGAAATTAGCGTATATAACTCCGCTTCATAAAGGCGGGAAAAAAGACGACCGAGAAAACTACAGGCCGATTTCGCTAACCTCAATATCTTGCAAGATTCTAGAGCACATCATCGTTAGTTCTGTGATGGACTTCTTAGATAGCCAGGACTTGCTCAGTAAATATCAGCACGGTTTTAGGAAGGCAAGATCTTGTGAAACACAGCTCGCTCTGTTTGCACATGATATACTACGATCCGGTGATCGAAAGACCCAGCTAGACGCGGTTTTTCTTGACTTCAAGAAGGCATTCGATAAAGCCCCTCATATTAAGTTATTGAAAAAATTACAAGCCTGTGGAATAAATCGAAAGATAATCGAGTGGATCAGGGACTTTCTCAATGATCGGGAACAAATGGTAGTCATAAATGGATTTAAATCAGATTCGGTCAGCGTGTCCTCCGGCGTTCCACAGGGAAGTGTCATCGGTCCCCTATTATTCCTTATATACATAAATGACTTAGATAATGTTATTAGAAGTAAAATCAAGTTATTCTCGGATGATACGGTAGTTTACAGAGAGATTAACAGTCCTGCTGATCAAGCATTACTTTCTAACGACCTACACGCAATTCTCGAGTTGTGTAAAGAGTGGCAATTAGAGCTGAACTTAGGTAAGTGTTCCGTCATGAGATTCTGGAGAAACAAAGAAATTGAGGCGATGAATTACAGTATAGAAGGCGTACATCTAAAATTATCCGAATCCGTCAAATACTTAGGTGTCATTTTAACAAGTAACCTCTCGTGGGACACACACATACGAAATATATCCGGGAAAGCTAAGCAAAAACTAGGATTCATCAAACGGATAGTAGGTAAAAGCGAAGAAAAAGTCAAAGAGACATGTTACTTTTCTTTAGTTAGACCGCTGCTAGAGTATGCGTCGAGCATATGGGATCCGTACGAGAAAGGTTTAATCACCGAGTTAGAGAAAGTGCAGCGAAAAGCTGCTAGATTCGTCAAAAATTGTTATGATAGAAATATAAGCGTTACAGGCTTGATACAGGACTTAGGATGGGAATCACTAGCTGAGCGTCGATCACGTGCTAGGTTAAAACTTCTTGAAAGATTTAGAACGAGTACTTTCTCCAGCGACGTCAAAGAAATAATAAGAACTCCCACCTATATCGGTAGAATGGACCATCCTCGTAAAATAAGAGAGATAGTCTGTAGGACAGAGAGATGCAAAGGGTCATTTTTCCCTAGAACGATAGCTGAGCAGAATAAAACTTGCGATCAAAAGTAACCTCGCGTAAGGGCGTAAACCAAGGCCTAATTTTGGAGTTTTCCCCTTGGTGTTAATACACCCCCTGCCACACACCCTTGCAGTGGCTTGCAGGGTAAACTGTAGATGTAGATGTATTTGTTTTCTGCGGTCTAAGTTTAATTTTAAATTCATCGCTATTTTTCCCTAAAAAATTTGGCACCTGCATTTTACTTCTTAAGTCTTCATTATTGCTGTATGCCTAGTATAGTCCCCCTAATCTATTAATTCGTCTCCTATTTTCTAATGATTCCCAATCCAGAATTTTCAACATTTCTGTGACGCTGTCTTCCTTTTTAAACCTACCTATCACATATCTCGCAGCTTTCCTCTGAAATTTCTCTATTTTCATTTTTTGACCTATCCCATGTGGATCCCATACATTCGTCGCGTATTCCAATATTGGTCTGACTATAGTTTTTACGCCTTTTCCTTCGCAGCCCTACTACTTCCTTTAAGATTACGCATAACATAATATAGGTTTTTATATGCTTTTCCTATACTACTGTCAATATGCCTATCCCATCCTAGATCTTTTGCTACGTGGACGCCTAAATACTTGCAGCAATCATATTTTGGTACCATTTCGTAGTGTAGGATGTTCAGGGGACCTCAAAACCTGTATTTCCGTTGAAATCTCGAAGTCGATTTTTTTCATGAAAACAATACTTTCCCCTATACTACGTATATGGAGAAAGTAAAAATAAATGTGGCCTCCAAATGACTTTCTCCATACCTGTATTATTTCTAAGAATTTCAAATAGGTTAAATGCTAATAAATATTTTAAGAAAGTACGAGAAAAATTTAAAGACTTTACAAAGAACAGGAATGAACTAAAACCGTAGCCTTCTGATATTGGATATATCCCCGAAGTTCCAACAATTAAGAAAATAAAATGGAGCGATAAGTGTTTCCAATAGTCGCCGGTAGGTGGTGTAGTTGTCAGCTAAAAGTTTAGCTTTAAAAATATCTCTTCAATAATGCATTTATGGAAAAACGTTTCCAACAAAGGCTGTAGAAAATTAAATTTCCTACGACTTTCATTCTAGTAGTTTTGCATTCATCAAATATTAAATAAATAGAATATATCCTTAACAATGCGTCCTACAAAAAATGTTCCAAACAAAAGTATTTTATAATAACGTTATCTATGAAGTTTATGATAATCAACATTTACATTTATGAAGATTTAAAAGGGTTATTGGCCAAAAACCAACATATGACTAGAGTGAACATCCACTTTCGGTTGACTGATTGTTGCCAAAACCTTATCAACTCTTAATTATGTAGTACTCTTTCTAAATATAAAATTTGGCATTGATAAATGTGTGTTTGAGTTAGAGCGCACACAACATTCTATCACATACAGACTGACAGACCGACAGACTGACATACATTCACATAGACATCATCAAGAAATAGTCAAAACGTGTTCAGAGGGCCTTTAAACATGTATTTCCGTTGAAATGTCGAATTCTATTTTTTCATGAAAACAATACTCTCTCTATACTTCGTATCTGGAGAAAGTAAAAAATACAGGCGAGTTTCAGTAGCGCAGCAATTTAAAGAAGAACGCGCAAATGCGTATAGCAGTGGTAGAAAGCCAGATACTGAGAAAGACCCTTAATTTATTTATGTGCGTTAGAAAATATATAGCTAGAAACGAAAAGAAGGATTGAAAGAGTAAAGGTTGTCAGGTGGCTGGTAGGAAAACCTCAGAAAATACTGATAGGCAGACGACGGTTGAGAGCAACTGGGGGTTATGGAAGCATGTATCATAAATTGCCTGAATAAAACGATAAGGAGGAAAATAAGTTACTACACTTGTGGTCCGCCAAGGCGTGTGGCATGGGTTGGCAAGCACTGACCTACTTCTTAATGGTCTAGACATTATTCCTGTTGGCTCTTCTGATTACGTCGGGGAAGAAGGATGAAAATTACTTCTCGCTCCTGGCTCTAATCTCCATGAACTTTCTTCTGTGTTGGGACAGTATTGATCCCACACTACACAACAGAATTCTAAGATGAGACAATCTTTCCATCACGTGACGAGAACATCTACTAAACTTCGATTAACTAACCACTGAATCTTATTTGCCTTACTCCCAATTACCTTTAACGTGTTCTACAAATCTGATGATAACGTATTGCCTAGGCTTTTAATACCATTGGCTTATATCTCACAACACCATTAATATTTCTGCGAAGTAAGGGTAAAACTAATAAGTATACACATAATTCAAACTGCCATTCGCTAAACTAAGATGCTATAGTATCCAAGTCTTTTTGCAATAGTTTTTTATATTCTTCGGGATCTAATTCGTGGCAAACTAATGTATCGCCTGTAAAGAGCCTTAATTTGCTGGAAATGTAGTGTTTATGTGTAACATTTATGTGAATAATGAAGAGGACGGGACAAGGACGCCACCCTGGGAGAAACTCGAGATAACTTTAATTAGTTCAGAAGTCACGCTATCTCACGCTACGCATTGGGAACACTCGTTCAGAAATGAGGCGATAAAACGATAATGATATAATACGTTCTTAGATTGTGTATAATATTCGAGTGAGGTTGGAGGAGTGGATATAGCGTCTTGCTCCCGATGGTCGCGGGTTCGAGCTCCGTCTTGGTCATGGTTGTTGGTGATTGCGTTTGTTATTGTTATTTATATGCTGTTAATCGATCAGCTGTAATAGGCCTCGTGCTGTAAGCCGATTGTTCATAAATAAAAATGAATAATAAAATCATCAGAGGAGATTATTAAAAAGATGGAAGAGAGGATGAGGTGGATGCAGGGTAACACTGAATATGGAGGGAGAATATGCGGAGAACCAAACCATAGGATTCGAAAAAAACTGCAAAGACGTGATAGTTGTGTTAAATAGGGCAATGTTAGAACATGGAGGAACTTCAGAGACGAGGTAAAATATGCTTGTTGTATGGGAAAATGGAAAATTGAAGGAGATAACGTGAAAGGAGAAGGAAAATACCTTGAACAAAATTAAATACAAGAAGACAGACGAGACAGAGAATGTGAGAAGAATATGGAAAGAGTGGGTTGAAGAATTGTATGCATTAATTATGACTGCAACAAAAGAAAAGCCTTGGTAACACAAACATTAAACCACGTGTGCAATGAACTGTTAATGACTATCTTGAGCTTGGTAACTCTGCACTTATTTACTAATATTAGATTCAATGTTTGACAAACGTAGTCTTATATTCAACAATTTGCAGCCCATCCCATTGATTAGTTAGTACATGTACCAAAGTACAAACTATTTTAGACCAAGTATATTGAAAAAGCTAACAACATCAATTTTATTTTTTGCCAGAGATGAGGATACGTAATTTGATTCTTAACCCAGAATACTTCATGGCCACATAGTTGGAACAATACTTGAGCTTCATAATTATGTTTAAAGCATGTTAATTTCTCATGTAAGTTGTTCTTAAATTCTTGTATAACCGCAAAAAGGGGCATAATAACTCAATCAGGTACATTATGTTCATTGAGGTCTTTAAATCTTGTCATTATATCTTCCTCGGGAGCTTCAAGATGAGAGCAATAGGTTTCAAGATTATTATCGAGCAATAATAATTTACCTTCGTCTTCAGCCACCATTTTCTGTAGACATGGAAACTTGTAGAATTCACGACGGCCGAGGTTAGTTTTAAGGGAATTTAACTTGGCAATAAAGGCCAAGATAATTTCTTTAGCTTTGATAAAATTCATATTTTTTCTTGCAATTTAACGTTGACTCCGTTTAATTTGTCGAATATGTCTGAGAGATATTCCAAGTCAGCTTGCCTTGTCCTTAATTGATTCAACATTCTTCGGTAATTTGAAAGAAGAAACTCAAACATACTATCATAAAGTTTATAGAAGCGCAGCAAACTGTTACCTTTGGAGAGCCTCCTTCCGTAAGCAGGGAAAGATTTTAAAATTTTTCATAATTTTTATCACAAAATAAACTGTCATTCAATGGACTAGCTTTGACTTTATTTACAGCATTGATAAAATTCTATCACTGAGATGTTTAGCAACCAAATGATGATGATGAACAGCACAATGAAGGGCAAAGACACCCGGTGCTGTTTTTTTTAATGTTCTAGTAAACCACCCTGACGACCAAACATAGATGGCGCATCATCAGTTGCACATGCAATGAAGTTTGTAGGAGGAATACCTTTTTCAGTAAAGAAACGTTCAACTATGTCAAATATTGTTGCGTCTTTTATGTCTGTTATCAGTGGTTTAGCAAATAATAACTCTTCAATTACTCCTTCGTTGATATTTACAAAACGTACATACGCTAGTAGTAAGACTTCATTATCACGTAGTGTTCAATGGTCGCTTTGTAACACAGGTTCGGTACTCATCAAATCGGTACATAGCATACTATCGATGCCACATGGCGTTATATACCGAATTGTTGCTTAAGGGAACTGACGATGTTACGTCACTTGCACCAGAGCCTATCATAGTGTTATTAATTTCTTTCAAAGTCGGAGGAATAATAGTATCTTCAATGGTAAGCGATTTTGTAGATTTTGCAATTAAAATGGCGCTAACAGCATTTCTCTATGACAAACATTTCAAGAGAAAAAAGGGGGTCGGACGGACAGACAAACTGACATTGAGTAATTATATATAAAGATATTGAAATGTCGTAAGATGTCATAAATTCTCTACCAACTTTACTAAACTAGAGGTTTCCAATCTTTTTTGCTACCCTACCCTTAGAGCAGGGGTTTTCAGCTGGAGAACGCGTATCCCTAGGGGTACGTCAAGTGTTATGAAAAGGTACGCGGAAGTGTCGTAGATTATAATTTTTCTTTTTACTTCGTCTTTCGTGCACGAGTTCGGTACCAAAAGTGGCGATGTTACGACTAAAAACGAAGTACCAAAACAGAAAAAAACGCCAAAACAGTGAACCTTAACGTTATAAACATGAGTGCGCTGTCTTGATAGAAGTGTTATTCATTTCATTTTCACTTTAAATGGCAAAGAGGTATGCAACCATTAAAAAATTCTCTAAGGGATACGCGACCACTAACGAAATACTCAAAGTTGTATGTCAGAAAAAAAGGTTTAAACCCGTTCAAAACATTCCACTATCAGTATGTTGCTCTTTTTCTACCTCAATTCACGAAAATATGATGCACCTTTGTTAACATTATTCGCATGTTTTGTGTTGAGTTGTTCTCACAATCTCGAAAGATTCATTTTAGAATGACTTCCCGCCTATTAAGCACATCGGTAACTGTTCTTTTGTTAGTGATGGAATAAATCCAGATATTATCCATTAATTAGAATATTGTCGGCTCTTTCTTTTTATTATAATTTTGAACGCGGGCTCTTTAAAGACAAGAGTTTAAAAATTTATGAGGTGCTTAAAAACAAGTGTGAAAGATTTAGTGATACCGCCCCCAAGGGTACTCAAGTGGTACATTTTTAAACTGCTCTCATTAAAAACAGCTCTTATAACATATGAGTGGTTTTAAAAACTTTCAAAGTCTATCTACCTTGGTTTATTATAAATTAACAAGAAAGATAATTGCGTATGAAGCATACCACGAAATGGCAGTAATTGCTTTACATTTGAGTTAAAATAGCAACAACTTCGGCTGAGCCGTTTTGAATAAGAGTCGTTTGAAAATGAATCCCTTGAGTACCCTTGGTATTCAAGGGTACTCGAGGGATTTCATAATACTATTAATAATATTACTCGATATATTGAGCACTATCTGATTTTTAAATTTCTGCTTAACACGATAAATTATACTCCCCGTACCCCCAAAGTTAGTTCACAAAAAGCTTGAAATTTTGAAGTTCAAAGTAAGTATTATGTGAAACAGGAAAATATTAAAATCGGTAATACAAAAGAGAAATATCGCGTTCATCATGTTTTTTAAAGTCTAGTACGAAAACCTTTTGTCTGAAGAAGTAACGTATAATCGAGTCATTTGTATTGTTTTTCAATTTCATTCTTAAGTACGAAAAACTTTAAAAATATAAGTGATCCCAACTGAACCAATATAAACAGGATTGTAACTATTATTTACGTATATGGTTGAAGTTATTTCAGATGCCTGTTCCTCTGCTAATAAAACATCACAAAATTATTAATTAACCCATCTTTGCTATATCTTTCCAAGAATATTTCCCCAGATTTATGTAAATTCTCAAGTCTTTAAAAGCTGATGTCTTTTTTAGACATACCTACTCTTGTGATTTACTTGCACGAGTAAAAAACTCCTCCAGAAAATTAATAATTTAGAAGTTTCTCCAATTAACTGCTGAGATTTTTCAGCGTAATAATATCTCTCCTACAATCAAGTAAGCTCAAATACCGCTGCATTTTCTCATTACCACGCTGATTAGATCTTTCTCGTCCCTATCTCAGCTAATTTACGGCAGCACTTTTACTTAATTGGACTCCATTGGATGTAGTTTGCGAGTACAGAACTCCACGAACTTCTCCATTTTTTTATCTCTATAAACCGCGAGTCAACGGATAAACTTGTGCAGATCAGTCCCTAGAGAGTTGGAAAATAAGATCGTGAGATATGACCTGGTGCGCAATGTCGCGACTCATTTTTTCAAAACGACGCATTCATTTTGTGAAAAAAGCAACACATTGAATCTGTTTCGGGTTTTCGGTATTAAAATATTTATAAGTTACAGAAAAGGAACATTTAAAAACATGCATTAAAATTTACTTGATATTTTTCGACATTACAAGATATGTAATTGAAATCCAATCACTTGTTTAGTCGTCTATTAGAGCAACGTTTTACAACCCACCTCAGATTTACTTGTGCTTAAATGGATATAATAATTGTTTAGAAATTTCTCAGTCACGTCACACATCAAAATATGTAAAGGATATAAAATCTCAGGTACGTAAGTGCTACAGAGCTGAAATTTGACATGATGATATGTCATTGAGTACAACTTCTGGAATAAATCCGCGATTCTAGAAAAAGTTATATTTAAGGGGCATTTATGACCCAAATGTCCAATTTTAAACACCCATAAGAAAAGCATTGAAAACAAGGCAGAGCTATATATAATTGTTTTTTACATTAGTTACAATTAAGATACGACGTTGGGACATATAAATTGTTCTCTGGATGAAAGAATGAAGTTTACTTTGTTTGAAGAGAGAATTCGAATCCGAGCCAAATCGGCGTAAAAATTTGTCTTTAATCAGAAAGTAAGGGATTTTTTTTTTAAGTTTTCATACAATGAAAACTATGGATTATATTATGGGAGTGAGACCAATGCTTTTAAAAGAGAACTGTAATTTTTATTGCAATAGCATCGATTCAATAATTCTTAATGGGGAATTGGTAGATTGCATTATAAGTCCGATGATTTCAACAAACGATGTATGCATATGACGACGTCATAATTTTAATTCTCGATATTTCAAATCAAATAAAAAACACATTACTCCTTTTAATTAAGGAGATTGATAATCTGTCCTTATCATTATAAACAGCTGCTTCTTACATGTCTTCTATAATAATAAAGCTACTTGTGTCTCACTCACTGACATAAAACCCTTAGCTACATGTAAAAGGGCAAGAAATCTGAAATTTGGCAGGTAGGTAGATCGACTGGCACAACCAAAGAGAAAACACGAAAATCACAAAAAAGCTAATATTTAAGAGGTCTTTTTAACCCCAATGTTCCATTTCAATATCCCATAAGAAAAGCATGTGATTCAGGGCAAGGCTCTCTAAAAATGCATTTTTAAATAACTTATAATTGGGGCACGAATTCGGGAAAAGAGCAGAAAAGAATGGGATTCATTGCAAGATTTTATATAAATGCATTTTAAAATTACATTTAATTGAGATACGAATTTGAAAAAAGAACAGTTGTCTATCTAAAAGAACGGGGTTTTCAATTTTCAAAAGCAGAATTCAAATACCTACTGAATTAGCTTAAATATCTGCTTTTAATCGGAAAAAGTGTGAATATTTTCCTCTTTTCAACAATGAAAAACTTTAAATACTATGGCAACGACCTCAATACTTTTAAAGGGATATGATATTATACGTTACGATTGCAGTGATTTAATGCTTTTAATGGAAATTAATGCCGTCATAACGAATTACAGTCGAACTCCCATAACTCGAATCTCAAGGGAAAGTAAAAATTATTCGAGTTATAGAAAATTCCAGTGGCGGAAAAATATTTTTTTTCTCTTTTATCGAATTAACGTAAAGTTTATTCCCATAAGCATATAAGTTAACTTATTTTAATTTTCAATATCATGCATATTATGAAAACATCTTCATCCATATTTTCTTCCGATAATATGCAAGATTTTACTGTGTCACGGACTGTGATTGAGGGTATGATAGATAACTGTAAATCTGACGTAGGTACTACTGAAGGCACAAACATGACGATTAAATTTGGATTATCGACTGTAGGAAGGAGCGAATAGGTTTGTTTTTCTCCAGGACTATATGCGATCACAATAGGAGAAGCAGCCCTGATAGCGGTGACGGTAAAACGTGAAAAGTATTTTAATGTTGTTTCATATATATATATATATTCCATTGGTGATAATGCCATAATCTTAACAGAAAATATCCTAATTTTTCCATAAATTTTATGTATAGGGTATAGTCTTAATGATGATTATTCTTATTGCTCATGCAGCGCGATCTGAGTTACTAAACTTGAAATACGAAAACTTGGACACGAGCCGATTGCCAGAGAATTTTTAAATTACGGATATTTGCCTTAATTTCACAGAAAATTATAACTATAATGCTATTACACATGGAATTTATTATCTAATACAATAGGCTCCATGTGACTGAAGTGCTTTATCCCTGGAGACCGCGTTGGTTTATTTACGAGTTTAGATCTTGGTATATGTTCATTTTTTTTTAAGTTTGCAGCTAACACAACTCGTATAAGATATATATATATATATATATATATATATATATATATATATATATATATATATATATATTGACTAAAGGAAAAGAAAAGGTAGTGATGAGGGTGGCAACAAGGTGTTGAGGGAAGCCCAGCGGACACTTACCAAGTTGAGGACCAAGCTGGCAGGCTGCTGGGGGCGTCGAAGAGACACGTAAAACACACGAACACAAAAACACACGCAAGCTTATCGGGCCTATGCCCTTCTTCAGCGAAAGAGTAACGTAAAGTGACACACTGGGCGGGGAATGACAGGGTGATGTGGGATGGTTGATGATTGGAGGAGGTGGGGAGTAGGAGGGGTGGATAGCCAATAAAGAGGGAGTGTGGTAAGGGAAAGTGCAAATAACTACAATGTAACAAGGATACATTGTAAGGGGGCTAATAGGGTTAGCGGAGGTTGAGGCCAGGCGGAGAGAAAGAGTCGAGAAGATGGATATGTGCTAGTTCCCAGTGTCGGAGAAGGGGGGCAGGAGTGTCATAGGGTAAAGCGCGAATAATCCTAACATTGTAGCAACTATTGAAGGGGACATTATGGGTATTAGCGTGTAATGCAACTGGGAGGGGGCGTCTGAGAGAAACGCTATTCCGGTGACCGTTCATTCGGATGTTTAACGGATTGCTGGTGAGGCCTACGTAAAACGCGGGACAAAGGGTGCAGGTAAGGAGGTAAATGACGTTACGGGTGGTGCAGTTGCTTCTGGAGGTGATGGGGTAGGTGATGTTGGTGGAGGGACTCGAGAAAGAAGATGATGGTAGGTGGATAGGGCAAGTGAGGCAGCGAGGTTTTCCGCAGGGGTGGGAGCCTATTGCAAGAAGCGTGGTAGAAGTGGGAAGTTCCTTCCTCCACAAGATATTTCCCAAATTTGGGGGCCGGCGGAAGGAGAGGAGCGGAGGATTGGCAGAAAGGTTGATAAAGAGGGACTGATGGGAGGAAGAGGTAAGAATTGGGTGGGCAGCATGAAGGATTGTTTTGAGAGCTTCGTGGATACCAGGAAGGAAAAGTGTCGTAAGAGTGAGTGGAGGGGTAGATGCAGGAATAGTGGGTGTGTGAGGATGAGATCCATTGTGGGTAGGCGTCATCGCCCTATGGATCTGTTCGCGGACCAAGACTGGAGGGTAACCACGTTTGAGAAGAGCATCCTCGAGGACAGAGTAATACTCTAGTAGGGATGCTCTATCGGAACAAAGCCTCCATCCTCGACGAGCAAGGGAATAGGGGATAGAGGTTTTGGTATGAAGGGGATGGCAGCTATCAAATTGGAGGTATTGGAGGCTGTTGGTGGGTTTGATGTGAACACAGGTGCGGATTTGGCTGTCTTGAAGGTAAAGATCGACATATATATATATATATAGGATGTATATATATATATAGGATATATGACATAAAACCTAAGGTACTTCTAGAAGTGCTACAAAGCTGAAATTTGGCATGAGGATAGGTCATTGGGTGCAATCTCTGGGGAAAATCCGAAGTTCCAGAAAACACTATATTTAAGAAGTATATTTACCCCAATTTTCAAATTTAAACACCCATAAGAAAAGCACTGCAAACGGTGCAGAGCTGTATTAATTGCTTTTTAAATTATTTACAAATAAGATGCAAAGTCGAGACATGCACCATACTCTGGATGAAAGAATAAAGTTTATTTTTCTAGAAGATAAAATTCAAATCCATGCTGAATTTGCGTAAATATTTAATTTTACACATAACATTATGAAAAGTTTTTCTGTTTTTAACAATTAAAAATATTAACTACAATAGCAACTACTCCAATGCTTTTCATTGAGAAATGATTTTCCATACTTCACGAACATTGATTTAATTCTTTAAATGGGAATCAAAGGACTATATTACATAATATCGTTAATGTCAATCAACTAGGTAAACATATCGTGATGTCTTAATAGCAACACATAAAATATTCCATTTATTTCTATATTATTATTGTTATTATTATTATTATTAATTTTTGACGCGGATTAATTACGGGTTCCCATGCTTACAGCGGAACGGGCTCAAGCTGTATGCTATTGTATTTTTATGGTGTGTTGTCATTTAAAAATTGTCGGACAATAGAGCATGTGTTAATTATGATAGATTGTTGTATATTTATGTATGTGTTTTTCTGTAGGTCTAGAGTTTAAAGACTTTTGAATAGTTTTTTTGGGATGACACCTGTAGACAATATTATAATAGGTACTATAATAACTTTATTTTGTTGCCACATAAATAAAATCATGTGGCAACAAAATAAAGTTATTATAGTACCTATTATAATATTGTCTACAGGTGTCATGTTTTTAATGTTTTTAATTTATGTGGCTAGTGATAAATATTTTAGGATTTTTTCATTCTGTTTTTTTCTCTAAATTGGGTGTGTTGGGCATTGAAACGTCTATTAGATGTTTTTTTTTCTTTTTTTATGAGTGTGATGTCCGGTCTATTGTGTGGTATCATTCGATCAGTAATTATACCTCTGTTCCAATAAATTTTCATGCTACTATTTTCGAGGATAGTTTCTGGTTTATATTTATGCCATGGTACGGTATTGCTTTCTATTAATTTGTGTTTCTTGCATAAGGCTTGGGGTATTTTTTGACATACATTGTCATGTCTTTGTGTATATTCTGTACTTGCTAGTGTGATACATCCACTTGTAATGTGTTCTATTGTTTCGTTTTCGGTTTTGCATCTCTTGCATTTATCGTTATTTATTGTTGGATCTTTTATCACATATTTCATGTAGTTCTTTGTTTTTATGATTTTGTCTTGAATGGCTATGTGGAAACCTTCAGTTATTATTATTTTTTAGTGTAATGCATAGACATTATAAATAGCTTTCTTTGGTGATCGCGTTGATTTATTTACGAGTTTAGATCTTGGTGTATGGTGATTTTTTTAAGCGCTTGTAGTATGCAAGCACCGACAACTAGTTTAATAAATAATTGTTTGGTTTGTTAGCTTCCGTAACTCAACGGTTAATGTATCGTGTTAATTACGCGGGAATACTGGGTTCGATCCTCACTTGAAGTAATTTTTAATTTATAAATGTATTTCATAAGCCTGCAGTAAAGATTAAAAAAAAAACATATTTTATAAGATTCAGAATTTTGAAGTTGCGTAGCAACGGGCATTTCACTTGTTAGTAATAATTAAAAGAGAAATAAAATCCTACACTGTTAATATTAACGTTTTGTACTTACAAATACTGATCGAACTATAGTTAAATCGGTAATTGATTGTCTCAGCATATATTTCCAATGATACAATTGCTTAAGAAAATTAAATGGTCCGTTACGAAATATACTACATAATTTAATGACTGAATTTGCTTTTTAACGTTCATATAAAAGTATAATTTTTACAATCTTTTGTTTTACTGCAAAAATTGCTAATATATTACAGGAAATTGCGTGAAAATCAATATCACGAATAATTATTCCTGTCTATTCTTTGCCAGGAATGTATGGCTCCGCATTCACCCGTGTCCAATTATTTCCTTTAAATTCGCGCCTTCCATTCTTATGTTTATCCTCTCTCTCATATCTATTATCCATCTCATCCTCCACCAATTTAGCAGTCAGAAGGTTCTTTTAAATTAATTTAAATTCTACAAAATAGCTATATAAATTTTTGAGAAGTGATTTTACGAAATAAATGTTTTCTTTTCATCTATTTTTAACTCTGCGAAAACAATAATATTCTTTAAACATAATTTCATCTAAACTAAACTTTAATTCCAATCAAGTGACACTGTTCAGAAATTCAATTACGTATTCATTCTATTTGTTCCAAGGATCTCTTAGAAAACGAAAACGAAGGTCACGCAGGCAGTCGCGTGCGTCTGTCACCCCCCGATGCATATAAACTCAACATTAAAAAAGGAAAACACTTAGAAATGAATTCGAGAATATTCCACTCGTAAAATTAATATTCTTCTGATGTTTCCATGGATACAGGGAGAGAGTCAGCCGCTTTCCAAAACTCTAGAGGAGCTCAATCTTACAGAAATATAACAAAATACTTTAATGTTTATGAGTTAGGAAAACTTTTCTCTTGTTTTTTGTGTATTTTCCGTTGCTATCTCTTTTGGGTAACCTACAAAGCGAATGGACTTTCGAAAATACATTCCCTATCGCATTATTGCTCGATTGTTGAAAGGTTTAACTACACGCCCACTTTCTCCCATACCTCTTGATTAATTTAGGATCCATCTTCAAACTCCATTAGCAGTTCTCCTCCTCTTTTCTCTGTCTCTATTCTCCGCAAAAACACCTCCTCTCTCCCAACTCTCTTTCCTCTGAGTCTACCTTCGCGAGGATTTTCATCTTCTATTTAACGCTCTCCTCGAGTGCGACAGAGATGAGCCCGAGAGTTTTCGGTCGTATTTCACGAAGATGTCCTCCTCAAGCACATTGTCCCTCCCTCCATCTCTCTCTCTCTCCCTCTCACCCTATCCCTTTCTAACCCTCTTTATCTCACCATCTTTCTCTCTCCCCTTTCATCACATACCACCTCTTAAGTTTTCTCCGAATCCTCACCTTCCCTCTCTGTCCCTCTCTCTCCCTCTTTCTCCCTCTCTCTCCATCCCACTCCTCGCCATTTCCCACTCCCTCTTTGTCCTTCCATTCCTCCTCTCGAACACCGCCTTTTCCTTCGTTCACCCCAACCTTCTTACTCACACTTCTCTAAAGCTTCGCATCTGCCTTTATCTCCTTCCAGAATTCCTTTTCCTTTCCTCGGGCGCCGCTAAAAGCTTTACTCACCTCTATCCCCGCCATTCCGTTCTCTCTTTTCCCCTTCCGCCCCCTCCCCCCTCCAAAACCTCTCTCGAAATCGGCGTGACTCTTTTCCCACCCCGATGTGGCTATCGTGCACCCTGGTCTCTCACATTCACCCCTTCGCTGCCTCTCTTTCCCTCCTGCTCCTTTTTTCCCGCCCATTTTTCTCCTCCCGCATTATTCTCCCGTTCTCGCTCTTTACACTAAACCATACCATCAAACTATTAAGCCTATATCCTCTCCGCGCCTCTAAATCTAAAACCTTCGGCGCTGTAGTCGCTTCTTTAGATCTTTTGCGCACACAAGCACGCCTTCCCCGTATTCGAGATCCCGTTTTTAACGTTTAAACTCTCTCCTATCCTAACAATCTACGCTCCTTTCGCCCTAACTACTCACGTGAATCACCCTGCCCTATCCGTTCAAATGGATCCGACGACATCTGCGGAACCACAAAAACATCCCGTTCTACTTGTTCCGTCTCGCCGACAGATACGCCGCTGGGTCCTCGGGAGGCTCGATCTTTTTTATTCGGTTCCTATTATTCGGCTTTTCTTATCGGACGACTAATCCACTCAAATTAATAGAAGTTGCTGTCCAAACAATCGAGACAACTTTTTATTAAATAAATTTACATCGAATTCTAAACTTGCTAATTTTTCGTAAAAATGGAAATTAATTGTCGTTACATCGCAGCATTCACAAAGACTTCAACTCTAACGAGCACAAATTATCGACGATAATACATTTCCCATGCGCCATCGAGAAGTCGTCGAATAGAACACCACTTACCAGTTGAAGGAATATTCGTCACGTAGTACGTGCAAGTTCTATAAAGAATAAAGCTTTAGCCTGATAATCCGAAGAACGTCTTTTCGAATTGCACAGCAGCCGATACACACTGTTCTGGGCCTCGCACTTTTCCGCAATCCGATACATAACGCGAATGAGGCACGTTTTTTCTAAAAATTACATTTTTTGCGTCGGAGATATTTCACATGCAGATTTATTTGCGTTGCCTCTTCTCTCTATCATTCCTTCCTACGGGAGCACCAATCTTCATCTAAAACATCTCCACCAATTCTAGAAAATGGGATGACGCGTGGACTTGGAATAAGCACATTTGCGGCATTTTCCCCTTATAACCGAGGAGAAAAACTTTTCGGACGCCAACTTTTCGCCTGAGCCTCACATCAATTATAAATCGCTGCTTCTTCTAGGAATTCTACGTGCCTGTAATTTGGCAGAATGATAGAAAATAGGCTAAAAACAAAGGTAAAAATCGAACATTACAAATATATTTATTTTAGCCCTCTACTGCCCAAATTTTTTTATCCTATCAAAAAAAATTATTTGCATATAAGGATCATAAAAATAATTTAAATAATAAAAGAAATTTTTTTTCGGTAATTTTAATACATATTTAAACAAAAATATGATATGTGACTTCTAGGTTACATTGTGCCACAATGGTCTAATACATGGAAATTGGTCAGGACAACATTAATTTTTATGATATTCCATAAAGCAATTTGAATTAGGATTAAAACAGGTAAACCTGACATTTTGTACACCTCACATTTGGCACACCCTCACATCCTGGCCTTTTACATCTACCCCTTTCATTGGAAAAGTAAGGCCCGTGTGCAGCTTTATCCCTTCTCACGTCCTCCACTGCAGTTGCACTAGTTGGGCACTTCCTTTTCTTTTTCTGAATTAGGTTTTCAATGCTAGAACATGGTCGGCCCCTATTCTTTATCAAATCACTTTTATTATCTATACATAAACAAGTAGCAGTTGCTGCTTCGAAATTTAGGAGTGAATACTCACATTTTTTATTACACGACATGCAGTCTCATCTGTATAACAACCATGCATTTACAACAGAAAGATCTAGCAAGTGAAAAACTATTCTGTGGTACCATTTCTTTGAACGTATTTTTGTTCTGTATATTGCTATCAAGGAGTCTATCAAATCAATCCCTCCAATACATCTGTTATAATAAGTTATTCCACTTGGGCATTGCATTTCAATGTTCTTATCCAACTTCCTGTCCCATCCTTCAACATTACTAGTAGGATAAGCTGCAACAAATGAGCTAAGTAAATGTACTGATTTATTATCAAAGCACCTGATCGCTGTTACACTGCAGTTATCTATTACACCTCTCCGTTCTTCAAAGTGGCCCCTTCCTTTCTTCTTCAGCTCTTTGTCAGAGGAAAATGTGCACTTAGAAAACCTTTTTGGCCTAACAGTCCCCATAGAATTTATCCTTACTTTTTCCAATTCTACCAGTAAAGGTACACTGGTGAACCAGTCGTCAAAATACAACTTATGATATTTATTTCGCGGTATTATTTGGGCAAGTCTCAAAACTACATCTCCACTTGTACCTATATCAGGCAGTTGCACATCATGCTCGGCTTTGCCAGTGTAAAGATCCAAATTATAGCAATTCCAGAGGAATCACACAACGCAAATGCTTTATAGCACTACTTCTTCGGCTTATTCTTATTTTATTGTTTCATGCTGTCCTCCCCCTTGAATGGAATTATCTGTTCACCCACATCGAGATTTTATTCAATATTAATATTTTTGAAGCTCGTAACCAATGAATCCAGAAATGGGCGAATCTCCTCTAATTTGTCATTTACATCCATAATATTATCATTGTCACTCAAATGGAATTTCGATTTTATCTCCTCCCACCTGTTACGGCTCATATTATCAGCAACTTGGGAAACTCTTGTTTCTGTTTTCCAGTATATTCTAGAATACGGCAAACCATAAATGGACATAAACAACAACCAATGAACTGCTCAATTTTATTTACGGTGACATATATTGGTTTTGAAGGATCCAATTGTACAAAATATAGATTAGTTTGCTCTACAATATTCTGAAACATTTCTTTATCAATAAGTTTTTAAAGTAATTTATTGGAGTGTCTGGATGTTAGGAGCCTTCACAAAATTACCTTTCCATGTAGGTACTCCAAATGTTTTATGACCAATAACTTATCTCCAGGTTACATTTTGTTTACAAACTTTAGTAGTCACATTTCTGGCTTTTTTCCATGGTATGATTCTGCTGTCCTGATGCAGGTTCCACTGTTTCTGAGTCATCATATGTTGCATTGTCTTAATTTTCACTTTCGTAACTTATAATTCTATTCCTGTTTTTTTCAGCAAACTTGAGTATAGGAGCTTCTTCATCTGATTCCAATATGGAATCATCTGATTTGTGACCATCAATGATTCTTACTACAAAAGATATTGACGTTTACCCATAGAATGGTTTTGGGACCATTACCAAAGGGCTAAAATAATAATGAATATCAATTATGAGGGGATAAGGGGATAAGGATAAGAAATAAATTATATATAATGAATAAATTACAAAAATTGTATCCAACACTTCGTAGTAGTAATAAACGATATATTGCCGTTGTGGCCCATTGTGACTTCAAAGTCACAAATATAATTTTGCTAAATTATGAATAGTTTATTAAAATTTGGATTAGAAAACATTACTATTTACATTAACTTACATTTCTTATGAATTTTACAATTTTTGTTGGAGAAACCAAATAAAACGAAGATAATCTTAAAAAAACACAGCGAACAACAGCTCTCTCTCCAACACTAGCAAAGATTCCTATCAAACTTACTCTAGTGTTAGAAATGCGAACAAAACATCAAAACAAACATGGAAAATGGTAGTCATATGGTTACTCTGAAGTCACACTGGGCTAAAACAGATAAACCTGTTATGAATCTTTAAAAAAGAATTAATATTTACAATGTTACCCTGAAGTTACATTGGGCAGTAGAGAGTTATCCTCGAACCCATTATTCCATTTCAATGCCCAGTAAGGAAATCATGGAAACCTGTGCAGAGCCTCATGAAATTGCATTTAAAAATAGTTAAAATTGAGATATAAACTCAAGACAAATACAGTTCTACAGATGAAAAATGTACATTATTATTTTTTAAGATTAAATTTAAATTTGTACCGGATTTGCGAAGTCATTTGGTTTTAATCGGAAAACAGTGATATTTTGAACAATAAAAAATATCAACTACCATGGTAATGAGTCCAAAGCTTTTAAATGGGAATTAGACTATTAATGAAAGCCTTTGTCTGTTGGTTGGTTTGTTGGTTGGAACACTATATAGGATTTCCCATAAGAGAGATCTCTTTCACACTTGCAGACTTATTTTCTTTTCCAAAATTAAATTAGAAGTAATTGACGCACGATCTTCGGATGAAAACCATTTAAAAAACATTAAATGAAAATTCTTATTCTTATCAATGATTTTTGTTTTCAAATCGAATTCACTCACATTAAGCTAAAATATTCAATAATTTGTCAAAATTTTGCATTTTTATTGAAACGTTCCCTTGGCGATCAACAGCATTGTTGTTTATACAAAAAATCAACATATCTGGTGAGTCCATAATATCTAAAAATTTTCGGATAAAAACGTTCAGGATGTTGTTAACTTAGTTAAAATCTGATTGCAATTTAATATTAACAAATATAATAATGCATTAGATTTAGGTCACTTCCTTCCAATATAGTTGAATATATTAAGTTCCAATTTTCCCTTTGAATTTCAACGGGCAATTACGCTAATAGCTATAATAATATACCTACTAGTTCCCCACTCACTCATTCACTGACATAAAACTCGATGGTACTTCTAGAAGGGATAAAAAACTAAAATTAATATGTTCGTAGGTAGAGTGACAACTGACGAGAAAAATCACAACAATGGTTATATTTAAGGGGTCTTTATAACCCCAATATTCCATTTCAATACCCCATAAGAAAAGAATGGGATTCATTGCAAGATTTTATATAAATGCATTTTAAAATTACATTTAATTGAGATACGAATTTGAAAAAAGAACAGTTGTCTATCTAAAAGAACGGGGTTTTCAATTTTCAAAAGCAGAATTCAAATACCTACTGAATTAGCTTAAATATCTGCTTTTAATCGGAAAAAGTGTGAATATTTTCCTCTTTTCAACAATGAAAAACTTTAAATACTATGGCAACGACCTCAATGCTTTCAAAGGGATCTGATATTATACGTTACGATTGCAGTGATTTAATGCTTTTGATGGAAATTAATGCCGTCATCACGATTTACAGTTGAGCTTCCATAACTTGAATCTCAAGGAAAAGTAATAATTATTTGAGTAATAGAAAATTCAAGTTATGGAAATATATTTTTTAAATATTTGTATATATACAGTGGTAATTCTCCAACTAAGATATCAAAGGAAAGAAACAATTATTGGAATTATAGATATTTCGAGTTGCGGAATTATATTTTTTCATTTTTATTTAACTGAATTAACATCAAGTTTATTCCTATAAGCATATAAATTAACTTATTCTAATTTTCAATATCATGCATATTATGAAAACATCACCAATATTTTCTTACGTTAATATGTAAGATTTTACTTTATTCAAAACACTAATTGCATTACGCACTGTGATTGAGGGTACCATAGATAATCGCAATTCTCACGTACTAATGAGAGTACAAACACGATTAAATTTCGGTTATCGACTGTAGAAAAGAGCGATTAGGTTTGTTATTCTCCAGGGCCATAAGGGATCACAACAGTAGAAGCAACCCTGATAACGGTTACGGTATAACGTGAAAAGTATTTTAATGTTGTGTTTCGTAGTTTTTCAAGAAATTTTAACTATATTCAATTGTTAAATATAATGGCGTCATACCTATTTCTCGATATTTTTTATCCAAATACGCGCTAAAGGCATGGACGATGATGCCATGATCTTAACAGAAAATATCCTAATTTTTCCATAAATTTAATTCATAGGGTATTGTCTTAATATTTATTATTCCTATTGCTCATGCAACGGACGGACGGACAGACAGAAAGACATTGAGTAATTATAAATTAAGATTATATTACCGTTATCGTAGTCGTAAGCGAACTTTTTGGTAGGTTGGTTATAGCCTATTGGGAAGCTTATATCTCCGCCGCTATTTGGGCTATTTTCGTCACCTATAATTTTTTTTAAATTCGGAAATTTTCTATTCTTTAACGGAACTAATTTCAACCGGAAACCGGGGTTTTCCGAAACCCCTGCACTCCATAAGAAAAGCATTGGAATCAGTTTCGGGCATTATAAAATCGCATTTTATAATTAGTTGAAATCAAGATACGAAGTCGGGACGTAAACGATTGTGTTGGAAAAAGAAAGAAGTTCATTTTGGTTGCCGTGAAAATTCAATTACATACCCAATTTCTCGGAAAATCCTTTTTTAATAGAAAAAATGCGACTGTCAGTTACCATGGCCACCTCATGTGAGCCAGTGGTAATATTGGGTGTATACTCACGAGCCCCTTGACGATATTACGTCATTTTTTTGTTTACGTGGATTTCGAACAATTTTGAAGAATCAGTGAACCTTTCTCCTTTTAATTAAAGAAACATTTTATTCGTAAATCGTTTTAAAATCAATTAAATTATTTTCTTTAAGTCAAGCGAAAAACATTTTAAATAATATACGATTAAAATGAAGACCCTTGACGATATTATGTCACTTTGTTTGTTTACATTTAGGTTGATTGGAGGCTTAGTTCTTATGGCTACTCACTCAAGGTATTAACCACTCCTTCAGCCATATTTTTTTATGGCTGAAGGAGTGGTTAATACCTTGCGTTTACATTTATGTTGATTTATGTCTTTATGTTGAGCCTTTTTATTCTGTAATATTTACGAAGAAAGAGGTTTAAAAGAACTTAGCAAGATCTGTTACTTTTATTTATCACATCACTTGGAAAATTAAAACATTAAATTAAATAAAAATTAAATTATAGTTATCCTTAATCCTAATACAGGTTAATAATAAATAGAATCTTCTGTTCTATTTACGAAGAAAGAAGTTTACATCTTTTGTCAAATAAATGTGTCTGATCAAATTAATTATTTTTAAAAATCAAAATCAACTCAATATGACAGCGTAATCTTCGGCAAACTATTTGGCAGGTGTTTATTGGCTGACTGGCCAGCCAATCAGAGATCGGGACGTTATTGTTTGTATACCTTGGTTACATTATATATTTACCTAAAAAGAACGATTAATTATAAGTGTTCTTATTTGAAAGATTTAGAAAACAATACATTCATATTAGTTTATAGGTTTGTATAGAATTTTAGGAAACTTATATCTCGACAACTGTTTGGAGTGTTTTTGCTATCCATAATTTGTAAAAATGTAGAAAACTTCTGTTGTGTGCTCGCGAACTCCATAACGACATCACGTCATTTTGTTTGTTTACCTTTTTCGGTTCTGTTTACGAAGTAAGAAGTTTATAAGAACTTAGCAATGTCAGTTAATTTTATTTATCAGATCATTAGGAAAAGTTTACGAAGAAAGAAGTTTTAAGGTCATTTAATTCTCTTAAACTCATCACTTGGAAAATTAAAAAATAAATTAAGTTAAACTTATCCTAAAAACCCATACAGGTTAATAATAAATAAGAAAGAAAAACCTGTTGATAATTTGTCCAAACTGGTATTGAAGTACTGGATTTTCCTGGGCACCGCTGGGTACTTCTTTGTAACATTTTTTATAAATAAAATGTCTGATCATTTTTTAAATAAAAATCAACATTATGTGACAGCGAAGCGTCACAGGCTACGTCGTCTGTACTGTAACAGCATCCATTCAATACTTTTTAATTGGAAACTTCTTATAATCCCTTTGATTTCAACTACAGACGTAGACGTCACAATTTTAAAACACGATATATCGCTTAAAAATTAAAATACACCATTCCTTTTAATTGTGGAGATTGGTAATCTACATATTATAATAGCACTTATTTAGAGCTTTTAATGAGAATCAATGGATTATATGATAATGCCATTGATTTTAATCAACAAAGTAAATTTATGATGATGTCATAATCCTTAAACTCGAAATTTAAGCAAAACGAAAAATATTTTAGTGTAGTGTTTTGTAGTTTATCGAGGAATTCTACCTCTGTCAAATCATTGAAATTAATGAATGAATGACTTGAAATACGGTTTGACGTAATTGTGGGAACAAGGGAAAAAAGAAGGAAAAGTCAACTCTATAATTGGAATTCACAGAGATTTCAAAAGACTTTCTTTATGAGAAATGCATATGAAACGGTTTCGAAAGAACGGGCGGTTCTTGAATTTTTATTTGTGAAAATCTAAGTCATAATTATGTGGTCCCGCAGACTTTTTATGGAAAATTTTGTCCTCTATTCGAATAAATATTTTAATGCATACCTCATAGATCATATAAGAGCATGGAAGAGAAAAATATGGATTTTTAATTGTTATTTGCCGATAGAATTGTCATAGCGATCGATGTAAAAAATATGTGATGTTAAGCTTGGGATTTTCTTGAGTTTTTATCTCCTAAGCTATAAGTAGTAATTATGTGGTCCCGCGGAATTTTTACTGGTAAACGTTGTCCTCCATCCGAATAAAATTTTTAATCGATATCTTACAAATACTAGGGAGATAAAATATTGCATTTAATTGTTCCTTAAAGGAAGCCATTTAACGAGATACCAGTATACGTTTATTTAAGCGCTTATATTAAATTAGCTGTGCGACCCGACGATGCCCGGGTACGATTCGGGATTGCGTTATTTACCTTAAACACGCTGTATATTCCGTATTTTTTAAGTAAACCTGTTCGTTGTAATTTTGAACAAATTAGTGAAAGAATGGTGCAAATATGTTCAGCCATTCTCGAGCTATAAGGAAACATAGTTACAGACAGACAGAAACGGGTTTCTCACCAGGACTGTGCTACGCGAGAGTGGAGAATAATTAATTAAGAATGGTATCAAAACCTACTTTGGGGCCTGCCCTGTCACCTAAAAAAAGATTGATTAAAATCTGTTTGTTTTTTCCGTAGATATTTTGGTTAGAAGGGGGTTTTCGATTTTTGCGTTTTGTATATTAGATAAAGTGGAAGTTATAATTGACGGATGCAGTTGAAAATCATTATTTGTGGATAAATTTTCATTTGGATCACTAATGCTTCATTTCATTAAATCCGCTTAGTACTACTTTCGAAAATTAAACCCGGGGAAGGATGGAGGCGACCTGTCCAAAAGGCGTGAAAATATAACAACGGCATTTCGTGCATTTCGCAATCTGGATACATACTGAAAGGCAGGGACTATGACGCCGTAATCTTATCGCACGAAATAACCTAACTTTCCCATAAATTTTAGCGAAACTTAACCTACTGTCTTAATGATGATTATTGTTAAAGCTGATACAGGGCAATCTGAGCCACGAATTATCAAAACATAGACACGAATCGTTTTCCAAAGAAATTGTAAATTCCGGAGAGTGCCTTAAGTTTGCACATAATATTAAATATTCCGTGAGAAATCATGCGATTTATATATATAACAGCTTACGGAAAAAGAAAGTTAAAATGGATATATGGATGGCAACAAGATGTTGGGATGAGGAAGCCCAGTGAGCACTCACCAATCAGACGACTTCAGGTTGGCGAGGCCCTGGGGATGTCGAAGCGACACACGTAAAAGAACACTAAAACAACACAGAAACATCACAAACGTAGAAGCTTTCGGAGTTATTATTACTATTATTATTATTATTATTATATATATATATGATTTCCGCGTGGTTCAAATACTGTTGCCGTGGAGATTGCATAGGCTTATTTAGGAGTTATGATGTTGGTGAATGGTGATTTTTTTAATCGCTTGCAGTATGCAAGCACCGACATCTCGTATATAGAGTAACAAATTTGCGTACGAATGAAAACTAAAAAACGGATTTGCAAGTAGAGTTTAACGAATGAATTTAAATAAAAATATTTAGTCGTTTATTTCACTCCTCATCCGAGTAAAATATGGAATATCGTATGAACGTTTAAAAAATATATTTGAGAGATTTCTGAAAATTAATAGACAGATTAATCAATCCATTTAAAGATGTACAAAAAAATAAATTTATTTAAACAAAAAATAGTCATAAAGGAAAGTTAGAAAACCAATAAAGCAACTATGAGTATTTTTTCGTGAAAAGCTAAAAACTTCCTATGCGCAGCTGACACTCCTGCTTAATGTATTTAGACGGAAGTTAACACCAATGTGTCATATTCATCAAAAGCTTAAGTAAGAATTAAGTACTTAAAAGAGATCTACGGTAATTATATCGCTCGCAATATATCGTCACGTAAGATTATATTAGAGACACAAAGATATTTATATTTGATTGCGAAAATCTCAATTTAATCGCTGGAGCGATCACACTCAGAGGTGACCATAGGCCTCAACAAAAAATAAGCTTTGCGATTACCGCCGGCAAGAAAAAGTCCCAACAAAGTCTAGATTGGGAAAATAATACATGTTTAAATAAAAAAGTAGAATTTCCATGGATAAAATTAGTATTTTTTATTTTTCATGGAGATTATACCGCCATATATTAGGTCACTAGAGCCTTGTTTGCATATATAACGCTGGGTGCCGCGTGAAAATTAGGATAGACAGACGCAAAAGTGAAAATCATTCATTCATTCTAGTGTTCTGTCTTACGACAGGTCCTACCGATTCATTGATTGATTTTGACTAGGGAATATACATACAAGGTGTGGTGGTTTCCCGTTGCCTTCCACATACAGAAGGAAAATCCGGTGCCGGCATTTGCCTACAATTTTTGAAGAGCACCAAAGGGGCCAACTGCTTAACGTCCCTTCTGAAGGATGGAGCGTTGACTTTTGCGCGTCTCCTCAAACCGCACAAGTAGGAGGATGGGGGACCTCAGGAAAAATCCCACTTTCGCAGGATTTGTGCCCGGTTCCGCTTAGCGTAGCAGCCCAACGCCCTTATAACTACACCACCGAAACCTCTAAAGTGAAACTATAAGAGCATTGTAATTGAGGATAAATCTCCGATGCCAGTCAATAATAGTAAAACTGAATACCCCGGATAAAAAATAAGAAAGGCCGGATAAAAACAGGATAAAAAATGGCGATACGTATTTCGGTTACCAAGTAACCATCATCGTGGCCCAAGACTTGAGAGAGAGCGAACAGTGAAGGAAATCACAGTAGCACGCTCTCAAGTGGATATGAAGGGCTGAGGACGCGTATTTATACCTAGTTGTGGGCAAGAGGAAGGGAGGGGGGAGTGGGGGGAGGGATATGAGGGTTATGACTTAGTGGTGGGGGGAGGGGAGGTATGGGGGGGGGAGGGCGGGATCAGTTTGAAGAGAACGCTGTTGATTACCCCAAAATCGTTGTTCATGAGTGCATGTCTGTATTTATGGATATAAAGACTTTCAGTCGCGTCCAATTTGGAATTTGGGGCATGTTTTAGCAATTTCAGGTTCTCAATACTTAATGGGTGATGGTTTTCGAGGATGTGTTTTGCTACGGCAGATTTTTCTATATGTCCGTGTCAATTGATGACTTAATCATCGATATGGAGTCGAATATTAGAATAGCAACGACGCGACTAAACAATACATTAGAAATCCATGCAAAATCGCCATCGTGAAAAATCTTCTAACAACTAAATACTGAAATATATTTCAAGGCTCGTCATTCAGCATTTGATATACATTTTCCACGGGGTTAGAAGACAATGACTTGAATCTAAATTATCAGCGCAGCAATTTATATTTACCAAACCTGAAGTAACACTGGTAAGGCTGTGCACAGATGTTTATAATCTCTTATCTAGTACAACTCCCATTATACGCCAGTGTATGTCACATCGGTGTTTTTACTTTCTCCATATACGTAGTATGAGAAAGTATTGTTTTCATGAAAAAAATCGAACTCGATATTTCAACAGTAATACATGTTTTAAGGTTCCCTGAACACGTTCTGACTAGTTTCGCGATGATGTCTGTGAGTCTATCTGTCTATCGGCCTGTATGTGATAGATTTTTGTGGGCGCTCTAACTCAAAAACTATTAATCAGGTCAACGCAAAATTTTAAAATTATTTTTATATAAGAAGATCAGATTAGTTTTTGGTAAAGATCGGTCAACTGAAAGTCGGTGTTTACTCTTGTCACTTATCCGTTATTTTGACATATTTGCATTAATATTTAATAAATTTAAAAATGTCTCGGAATAAAATTTGTAGGAAAGTTTATTTTCTACAACCTTTGTTTGATACGTTTTTCCATATAATGCATTGTTTAAGAGATATCTTATATTTTTAGCTGCCACCACCACGCCACCTACCGAAGATTATTGTCAACAATTGACGCTTAGTTACGTCTTAGTAAAACTTCTTTTTATTTTCTTAATTGTCAACCGGAAGTAAATATTGACAACGATCCAAGATGTAATTTGCCATATAAATATGGAGAAAGTCATTGTTGCCCACATCAGTTTATTTATTTGTAGTTTTCATAAAGTGGCATTACTCAAGATGTCAAAAAAAGTTGAAAACGTACAATAGCAAAATGAATGTGAAGAAGAATATTGCTTTGTTAATGCGAAGGGAAAGTGATTTTGTTTACTCTGCTTTAATAGGGTGGCAATAGCGAAGAGACAAAATATTTAAGAACAATTCAAGACTCATTATTCATCATATAGAAAGAATTATCGACTGGGTTCAGAACCTAGGAAAAATAAAGTTAATGATTTATAATTTATACTATCGAAGCAGCAATTTATTTTTATCAAGCCTGTTGTAAAGTCTAAAAACGGCACATTAGTTTATTTTAAAAAGTCCTCATTTATTAGAACCGAAGAAAAGATGCTTGATAATGACTAGGTTATTAAGAAATCATTCATTGCGAGTGGTGAGCTACTTTTTGATGGATTTTCAATATGAAAGAAATGATGACAGCAATAAAATATTTGTAACTTTTAAACGACTCAATTAGTAGAAAAACGACCGTCATTTTGCATTACATGAAACTTCAACTGCAGACTGATCTAAAAAATGTGACTGGTATTTCCTTCAACTTGATGAAAGCAAGGACGGACTCAATATGGTTCATATCTGTCAAAAGCAGAGACTATTCTATTAGCGATTAAAAAAACGGTTAAAAGGGATGTTAGGTGCTATTAATAAATATTCAATTTTATATGTTAGTATGGTTGCCCCATCTCCAATGGAAATAGATGGTTGAGAAGCCTAGCCATGCTCTATTTAAACCTTTTGGAAAAAATATATTAATAACTTTTATATGAACTTGCCTACTATCATTATATATAGACATTCCTTACAGAGGAGGAGGATTAACATATAACATATAGATACTAATGTTTAGGCACTCCCATCTCAGCGGGAGATTCGACATTTTTTTCGTGTGTAGGATTATCCGCAAAACCAACTACAAAAAACGAAAATCTAGAAAATGTTTAACAATGCGGACGCTAAAACTTCGCAAACGTTTAAAGAAATATCTGTTTTATGTATTTCCAAATTTGTTATAGAGATGAAAATTTTTAAAGGTAGAATTTGTAAAATAACGAAATAGGAATTAGAGAATTTTGATATTTTAATTTGTTTAGCTGTTAAAAATTCGTCAAGTTTAAACAAAAAGATAAATGTTTAGGTACTACGGGGCGAGCTAGGGACCTGAAATTTTAAATTTATTTAGAGCTTAGAGCATATGCACAAATAAATATTGACAGTCTCCATTAAGTTGCTATTGCGACCATTAAAATTATTTAAAGTTTAAACAATTTGAAATATATAATTTCACTACTAGATGTGCTATAACTTTGAAATTTGGCAGATATGTTTGGCATTAGTAACCTACAATGGAAAAGTAATGTTTTTTAAAGTGAAATGAAATGCTTGAAGAATGCAAGCACCAAACTACTTGTATAACATCATTATATATAGACGTTCCTTAAAGAGGAGGACATACAGTGCAACCTCTATAATCAGAACCCACGGTAGTCCGAACTTCCAGCAATCCGAAATGTGTCTCAACATCAGGTGTAAAGTGTCGGGTTAAGCAAAACGGACGTCGGAAAGTGAAATTTGAAGCTTTTATTTTGTAACAAAGTCGAGCACAGATGTCTACTACTAACGTCTCTTGCGGCTGAATAGATGATTCTTTGAAATATTGTTTTAAAAGGAATGAGAGGTATCGTTACGGTCGGCCGGCTCATTCTTGCTGCCGCGGCCCAGTGTGGAGTACAATTTTACCGTCCATCAACCCAGATCTCTAACAGTCATTTTAGTGAACTTTAAGTGCATTAATTGGTGTTTTATTTACAGAAATTTATTACATAACAGATTTTTTACTAGTGATTTTCATGGATACTGATACACTACTGATATAATACTACAACATCATCAGCTGCGTGAGAAAAGATACTATAATAACCTAGAGAAAGGATTTTAAAAAAATTGGATGACTATTTATTTTAACAAGATGTAATCATGTGTGTATATATAAATTTTCAGTTTTTACTGTGGAAAGGAAGAGTTTTAGGTCCGTTATTTCTTACTTATGTTAACGACCTTCCAAATAACATTAATTCAAGGATTTGTATATTTGCGGATGATTGTATTATATATAGGCAAATAAAAAGTGAGGAAGACCGGGAAATTTTACAATACAATATCAAAAATTTAGAATCTTGGATTAAGATAAATAACATGAGTGTAAATATTAACAAAAGGAAACACGTTACGTTCTCAAACAAAACACTAATTAGTAAGCGCAGATACAACCTACAAGACGAAGTGGTACCAAAATATGATTGCTGCAAGTATTTAGGCGTCCACGTAGCAAAAGATCTAGGATGGGATAGGCATATTGACAGTATTATAGGAAAAGCATATAAAAACCTATATTATGTTATGCGTAATCTTAAAGGAAGTAGTAGGGCTGCGAAGGAAAAGGCGTAAAAAACTATAGTCAGACCAATATTGGAATACGCGACGAATGTATGGGATCCACATGGGATAGGTCAAAAAAGGAAAATAGAGAAATTTCAGAGGAAAGCTGCGAGATATGTGATAGGTAGGTTTAAAAAGGAAGACAGCGTCACAGAAATGTTGAAAATTCTGGATTGGGAATCATTAGAAAATAGGAGACGAATTAACAGATTAGGGGGACTGTACCAGGCATACAGCAATAATGAAGCATGGGAAGACTTAAGAAGTAGAATGCAGGTGCCGAATTTTTTAGGGAAAAATAGCGATGAATTAAAAATTAAACTTAGGCCGCAGAAAACAAATACAGCAAAGTATTCGTTTCTAAAGAGGGAAATCAGCGAGTGCAACAAGTTACCTGAAGTGCTCTTCAAGCCCTTACCTAAGAATGCAAAACATTTTAAACGTAGAGCTAGTTCATATCAACATCATAGGTAGTCTGTCCGTACACAGGTCCATGATTATTCTTGGTTAAACCTGTTTCTCCATATACTCCTATTTTCCGCTGTCCTCTTTATATCTTGATAACTCTCTTTCCCTTTCAAATCGTCTATCAGCTGAAACCTTTTCCTACCTCTTTCCCTTTTCCCATCTAGTTTTCCTTCTAACACATCTTTAATCATACTCTCTCTCCTCAAGTAATGTCCAACCCAGTTTGCCTTCCTCTTTCTGATAGTCTGTATAATCATTCGCTTCTTTCCTACTCTTCGTAGCACTTCATCGTTTTTCTACCTATCTGTCCATTTTATCTTCAGCATTCTCCTCCAAGTGCACATTTCAAAGCTTTCCAAGTATTTGATGTCATTTTTCCTTAGCGTCCATGTTTCTGCCCCATACAATGCTATACTCCATACGTAGCATTTTATCAACTTCTTGCGGATATCTTCCCTAGAAGTACTTGATCATCTGCGTATTTTACTGTTCTTATAACCCTTCCTCCAATTTTGAAATCTCCTGTGCCTTCTAAAGTTTTTGCATTACACTTTCTCCATATATATTAAATTGGGTTGGCGATAGGCAGCAGCCTTGTCTTACTCCTCTACCAATATTTATTCCGCAGGTGTCCACATTCTCAAACCTGACCTTTACAACTTGATTCACATATAGATTCCTAATCAGTCTCCTGTCTTTCCAGTCTACACCTATATCCTTTAATATCTTCATCAACTTTACCCAATTTACTCTATCAAAGGCCTTCTGCCAGTCTACAAAACATGCGCAGATATCTTGACTGTACTCTATTGCCCTTTCTGATATGTTTCTAACTACTCCTATAGCATCTCTAGCTCCTCGTCCTTTTCTGAAACCGAATTGATCTTCCCCTATTATTTCTTCTGCCTTTTTCTCCAGCCTTTTATTAAGAATCCTAGTGATGATCTTCGATGTGTGTGACAGAAGGCTTATCGTTCTGTAATCTTTACACTGCACTGCCTTTGGCTTCTTCTTTAGAGGCATCATTGTTACTTCTAGGAAATCCTGAGGCCACTCTCCCGTGTCGTAAATGTTATTAATTAATTTCGTGATCGCTTTTAGTCCTTCTGATCCTATGACTTTAAGTATCTCAGCCGGTATTCCATCGCTACCTGTGGCTTTCCCTTTCTTTAGTTCCACTATCGCCTTTTCTACTTCGCTCTCCATAATACTTGGTCCTAAGTTGTCTTCTTCAATGTTTTCCTCATTTTCCAGTTCTATTTTTGCCGCTCCTGCCTGTTTGCTGTATAATTCCTTAATGTATTCTTCCCATACCTGTGCTACATCCTTTGTTTCTGAGACTATCTTCCCATCCGTATTCATAATTCCTTTACCACAAATTCCATTAGACTTCTTATCTTCTAATTCCAGTGCCCTAGCGTACATCATATCGTACCGTCCTAACTTCTCCATTTGTTCTATTTCATCACATTTTTCTTTTAACCAATTTTCTCTAGCTTTATCTGTTACCCTTCTCAACTCATTGTTTATACGCCTATAGTTGGCTCTACCTTCTTCAGTGTTAACGTTTTTCCATTTTCGTCTCTCATTCATTTTCTCCAGCATTTCCTTCGTGAGCCATGGTTTTCTGATTTTCTTCTCTTGTTTTCCAATCTCTTTATCCAAGGTATCCTTGATACTGGTTTTAAATTCATCCCATTCTATATCAACGGTCTTCGGTTTGTTTTCCAACTTTCTTAGGTTATCTTCCAACTTCATGCTGACTACATCCTGCCTTTCTTTCAGTTTTTCTAGGTCCCAGGTCTGTCTTTCTCTTCTCGTTTTTCTTATTTGTTTGAGCTTTGTACTCACGTCAAGTATTAGAAGGCTGTGATCTGAATCAATGTCTGCTCCTTGTAATGCCTTGGCGTTCTTTATGCTGTTCCTGAATCTTTGTTTTACAAGGATGTAATCTATTTGGCATCTCATTCTATCTCCTGGGTTTTTCCATGTGTATAACCTTCGTTTATGGTTTTTCAACCATGTATTAGTCACTACAAGGTCATTATTGATGCAGAATTCTACGAGTTTCTCCCCTCCTCGATTTCTCTTCCCAAGTCCGTATTGCCCGACAACATTTTCTTCTTGTCCTTCTCCGGCTATGCTGTTCCAATCTCCCATTATTATGCAGTTTACCTTTCCTCTTCCGTCTTCTTCGTAAATTTCATTAATTTGCTCATAGATCTCATCTATTTCTTCATCGCCATGAGCTGACGTTGGCATATATACCTGGATTATCAGCATGTCCACTGGGACTGCTTTTAGCTTTATTGCCATCAGTCTATCGTTCGTTGCTATTATCTTTGTCACGCTTTTCATCATATCATTCCTAAGTACCAGAGCTACTCCCCTTTCCCCACTATTTCCTCCAGAATAAACTACCGTGAATTCTTCCGAGTCGAACTGTCCTTCTCCCTCCCATCTAGTTTCGCTTAGTCCTATAATGTCAACTCTATTTCTTCTTTCAAGTTCTCTAGCTTTCCTGCTTTTCTCATAGTTCTTACGTTCCAAGTCCCTATTCGTAAATTACTTTCGACAAATGTTTTCCTCAAGGCAGTCCCCGCCCGGAGATCCGATTGGGGGACTATTTTACCTCGAGAGAACTCATATTGTCCAACCATATAATCTTTACTAGGGATTGTAGTGTGGTAGTTTCCCTCTTGCTTTCCACATCGCAGTACTGTGGCCGTTCAAATCGTCCTGATCACGCCTACAGCTGTATTGGATATAGACCCAACCAACATCATTTGTTTTCGGCTCTATACCATACTAACAGTACTGCTGCCTACTGCCAGGCACTGATAGTTTTTTTAAATATAAAACCTCCATTCGAGGGGTTTGATCCCCCGAACTTTGCAATAGAAAGCCGATACGCTAACCAATACACCATCAGTATTTAGTTCATATATGCATGGTAAAAATAAGATGAACTGTGAGGAGGAATATTAGTAACGTCCATATCTATGTAACTGTGCCTAAGTGCAGAAAAAGTAGGGGATTGCTTGGAAGGGTGAAGTACGGTTGGGACTTCGTGGGCCCCGTGACCACTACGGTAGCTGTGAAGGCCTTCCATGAACCCACGAAAATCCGCACTTTAGGCACTGATTGTAATTAGTTTGAAATGGTATATTGTTAAATATATTTTAATATATTTTAATATTTCTAATATAATTTATGAGGACTTTATTTGTAAAATTGGAATTTTAGAATTATATACTATGTTTTCCTTGCCACCTGGCCGGCTGGCCAAATTGCAATGTTGTATATATATATTTTTTTAATGGATGAAGGCAATATATATATTGCTAACCATTATACCAAATCATATGTTATTAACTGGGATGAAAGTCATATACTCATAGTTGTAGCTTAGTGGAAACTTTTCTTGCTAGTCTTCTTTTAATATGAAATTAAAAGATAAACAAATTCAGCATCCGATACGATAAATGTAAAGGAATTAATTTTTAAAAATGATCTGAGACATAAGTATTTCAATGCAAAACATACATAAACTAACAATAAGATTTAATTCCCTTTTCCATTTTAATGTATAGGCAACATATTATCTGCCAATATGTTGGTGAGTTTGGGAACTGATTTAGTTTTCGCAACTTATTGTTGCCAATTCTCATAGATTTGAATATTTCTTCGGAATACCTACTCCTTTGTAAGTCCCACGAAATATTATTCCATGAACTCTTGAGAATTGATTTTGTTTTAGCAAATTATTGTTGGCAATTCTAATTGATTGAAATATTTCTCCAGAATACTCCTTTTTAACTCCTACGAAATATTATTCAGTGAACTTCGAAGATACTTATTCAAATTCTATGTTATTAAATATTTTTAATAATACTTGATGCAATAATTGTATTTAGAAATATTGTTTTTACGTTTGCCAGTCTTCATTATCTATTTATTTGTACTTTTATACAGAGATTTGAATATTTCTTCGGGATACTTCTTCGTGAGTCCTATGAAATATATCTGTGATCTAGGAATATCCTGTGAACTGTGGAGGCAATCATCAAAAAGATAATTCTAAGGGTTGAACTTCTATTGGAGTCTTAATGAGGTCGGATCTACCTTTGCCTCAAAATATAAATAGCGATTTATTTACTTTTTAGTGAACGCAAAATATGATTTCATAAAATAATTTTTTTCTCTTTTTAGCTAAAGATTTAAGACACGCATCTTTCCCAGAAAATGTCCTCAAAATCCTTCAAATATTCATAAATTCAAATCTCTGTGTCTGAATTCATTAACATAATTATTTATTTAACGTGTATAATAAATTATTAACCTCATTTCTATTTATAGGCAACAATACTGATGTTTTCTTTCACTGTTATTCGTTGATTGCCACTTCCAAGCCAACATAAATGTTTATATTTATTTGAAATAATAAAAAAAAAATAATAATTTGTTGCGATTGATTCTGAATTTACTTGTGGTTACACGATAAAGTTTTCCGTAGGTTTTTGTGCAATTTACAATCTCCATATAGGTACTATAGGGGAAAGTATTGTATTCATGAAAAAAATGGACCTCGAGATTTCAACGGAAATACACGTTTTGAGGTCCTCTGAACACGTTTTGACCATTTTCTCGATGTGTGTGTGATGGATTTTTGTGGGTGCTCTAACTCAAAAGTTATTAATCAAGTCTACACGAAATTATATATTTAACATTTTTATAAAAGTCGCAAGAACTGATTAGATTTTGGTAAATATCGGTCGACCGGAAGTGGGTGTTTACTTTTGTCACTTATCCGTTATTTTGAAATATTTGCTTTAATATTTGACAAATTTAAAAATGTCTTGCAATAAATGTTGTATGAAATGTCATTCTCTACAACCATTGTTTGATACAGTTTTCCTTATAATGCATTGTTTAAGAGAAATCTTATATTTTTGCTGCCACCACCACGCCACCTACTGACGACTATTGTTAATAATTGGCGCTTAGTTACGCCTTAGTAACGCTCCTTTTCTTTTCTTCATTGTTGGAGCTTTGTGGCTATATTCAATATTAGGAGGCTACGGTTTGAGTATATTCCTGTTCTTTGTACAGTCTAAAATTTTCCCGCAGTTTCTTAAAATATTTTTTATTGTCTAACCTATTTGGAAGTTTTAGAAATATTACAGATATGGAGAAAGTCATGTGGCCACATCAGATTTTTTATATTGTTTCGTTTAGTGTTAGTTTGTTGGGAGATGGCCTTTGGAAATCCGCTGTAGCGGTATTTTTCATTCGTCTCCTCCAATCGTACGTTTTATCTTCAATTTTGCATAGACGATGGATCGTAAGGATATGTTCTAAGAGAGTCATTAGACTTAGAAATTCATGAAAAATTTGTTCCTTTCAGGAACATCATTTTTATTTTAAAACCACGATTCCTTGTCGCCAGAGGTAGGGCTGTCGCTTCTCGACAGCCAATCACATATAATAATGCAAGTGGTCGATTGGCCAAAAATACAAACATACACAGTCAGTCAGAATCCGGACAGAAACTCACGCTTGCTCCATTATAGTATAATTTCGTTGTATTATATGGAAAACGAGAAATAGGTTGTGAATATACGCCCGTGACAGCCGATAGTAAGTTTTTAATGTATTAAGAATGAATATACAAGTGCTGAATGAATATATGTGCTTCAAACAAGTTCATTGTAAATATTTTAAATAATGTAATCTAAGTTATTGAAAATAACATTGCCATAATGCATATAAAGTCATTATCTATATAATAGTTATTTATAAGAATTCATTTTTATATTATTACTTGTTTCTATTTTATATTAAGAAAAACAGCGGTGTCTTATAACTGCGTTATAAAAAACTAATTCTCATGGGTCTGCTTTTACCTCGATGTAGTTGTTATTCGGTACCGTCACGTCGGGTAACGCAACGTTTTTGGTGTTTTGGTTGGAATGATAATTTTTAACATTTCCTTAAATATTGCACCTCTGCAGTTGCACTCATTCACCTCATGGCTAAAGAGTACAACAAATGAAAAACATTTTGAACTACTGATCTATATTACACTGTCAAATGAAATTTCAGTTGCAAGTAATCGTAAGAACCAATAAATACGCTGCGAAGCGTACGGGAACGTGGCTTCCTTGTATGCAGGAAAACTGCCATGCATGATGGTAACCGGTGTTGCCTATATTTAAGGATGTTTAAGTTATCACAAATTGCATAATAGCAGGGGAGTCAACTAATTTTTACATAAGATCTACTTTGCCAGCAAAAATCCATCCGCGATCTACTCTTTCAAAAATTGAGTCGTAAGAGAACTTTTCTATAAAAAGATAGTAAGTAAATATAAAAGAATATCGGCACAATATTTAAACTTCCATATTTCACAAGTTTTTATAGATCTCCAAACTTCAATTATAACTTAAATTGAAATACGTTTTGAATTTCAAGTTTAAATAAATCATTGTAATATTATTTAATAGCAATAATTAAAAAAACATTCACATACAACAAAACTACATTTTTTTACGAAAGTAGAACCTTACTACTACTGGCAACGTTTGTTAATAAGAAAACTAAAGATACCTACATAGAATTATTTTATTTAAATAACTAAAATAACATATAAAAATGCACATATTTCATTTTGAACTTCCTGATGCTACGGAATTTGCATTACTTATTCTGCACCGCAACGTGTCTACAATTTTTGTGTAATTTGGGGAGTAACTACTCAGACCATTTCTTAAGCATGATTCCAAATGTTCGTCTGTTAAACTAGTTCGGTATTTTGATTTTATAATGTTCATTTGCGAAAAGCCGATTCGCACAAATATGTCGAACCAAAACAGGCGCATAAATTTTCAGCACATTTTCTCAAATTGTATTACTTATCTTCTGGTAAATATTTCCAAAATTTGTCTTCGGAAGCCCTTGATTTGATATAAATATCATTTTGTAATGTGATGATTTCTGCTTCAAGTGTAAGAATATTCATATCAAAAATAGTTGAAAGATTTTTTTGCAATTATTTCTGCTTTTATCTTGGTATCAAATGGAAAACTCATGAATAAAACTACATTATCAAGTTTTTTTTAATCTTGGAAGCGGTTGTCAAATTCTGCAATGACGTTCCTAATTTCTTCGATATAATTATTTCCGTTGAAATTAGTTGAAGCAGAACTATTTAAATGTGCCATCATGTTTGGAAAATTAGATACATTTTTATTTTCAAGCTTGGATAAAAGCAGATTTAGTTTCTCTTTGAAAGCATTTACAGAACTAATCATATGAAAAATCGTTTTATCCGGACCCTGTAGTTCAAAATTTAATTCATTTAGTTTAACTGCTATATCGGTTAAAAATGCCAAATCTAATAGCCAAACATCATCTTTCAACTGTTTGTAATCATCAACCCTCTCGGCAAGAAATTGCTTAATTTCATCAATTAAATCTCTAAATCGCTGGAGAAATTTTCTCCGACTTAACCACCTAACGTCAGTATGTATAAGCAGTTCAGAATGTCCATCGTTATCACTTTCTTCCACTTGTAACTTAAAAAGATGCCTTTGGAGACTTTTTGCCCGAATCGAATTAGAAATCTTGAAAGCTATATCCATAATTTCTTTCATATTTAAAATTTTAGCACACAGCACTTGTTGGTGTATAACACAATGATATTGCAAAAAATCAGGAAAATCTTCGTCATTCCTTTATAGTGTGATAAAACCATTGGGACAACCTGTCAAAGCTGGTGCTCCGTCCGTGGTAATTGAAACAAGCTTATAGAGTGGCAATTGAACGATCTTAATGAAGTTTTTAAAACTGCTAAATATATCTTCACCTCGCGTTTTTCCTTTTTAGTGGAATGATCGTAAGTATTTCTTCCTTAGTCGAAAAGTCTTTAATTAAAAACCATTCAAATAAAAAAATCATTTGAGATATGTCAACTGCGTCAGTAGATTCGTCCAACTGAAGTGAAAAAGCCTGACAATCCTTAACATCCTGCATTAATTGCTCTTTTAAATCTGAACTTATTTCGTCCGCTCGTTTTGCAACTGTATTGCGTAATAACTGCATTTCGTTGATGGCAGAAACTATTTCTGACTTATTTTTAAAGTCACAAAACAAAGAGTCAGCCGCCACTATAAATGCTTTTTTTTAAATTGCTCCATCACTAAAGGGTTTCTTACTTTTAAGCAAGAATATGGCATACTCTTAAAGACGCAAGTGTAGCCGCCTTTGATTTTGATGTTTGTTTAGTAAAAGATAACTGCTGGGATGATAGACTTGTCTTCAGTTCTTTAACTTTAGCTTTTCGTAAGTCACTGTAACGCATAATTACTATGCGCCGTTTTGAAATGTCGTTCCACGTCTCCTTTCTTGAGTAACGGAACACTATTATCACAAATCAAACAACAACATTTGTTTTTGATCATGACAAAGAAATAATCGTGTTCCCATTCTTCATGAAAGTCATACGTCTTCATCTTTTCAGTGTTATTCATGATGTCACAATTTAAAATTATTAAAAAACTGTTTAAAACTTATTAATAAGCGCAAAACAAACGAGCGAGTTTACTATGCTTATGTCGCAACTGTTTTCAGACAATAATACATAGTTGTGGCACTCTTGCACGTTGGCGCTAAAGATCAAGCACACACATGCATACCGCATCTCTCGAGACGATCCGAATTCGGTAAACTTCGGCTCCCTGCGGAAAATTTTAGGCCGAAATTACATGCTTATAAAAATGGTTGCTCTTGGGTGCGACGTCGCCGCATGTCGGTCTTACCTATACATGCGTTTTTGAAAATTGGGACTTAAAAGAAAATATATGGATATATTATTGGCGATCGACCGAAAATCATTACGCGATCGACCGGTAGATCGCGATCGACGTTATTGAAACCCCTGCATTATAGGAAACGGCGAAATATTGAAAAATCTCCTGTGTTTACCTGGATGTGACTTCGATTTCATTGCATAGATTCTCACCTACTTGAACAGACTGAGACTGAGATATATTCACCATTAGATCGCACAATTGACAAGGTTTAAATTCCTAGCGGTATTTATCGATTATAAATATTTTAGAAAAGTCTATAACGATTCGCTAAAATTCTATCTATTATCTATATATTTTATTAATTCTTTAGGCGCCTAATAAACAAATTGCATATGGAAAAAGTGTAATAATAGTAATAATAATAATTATGAGAAGCGTAATTTCCATTCTAACGCGAACTCTACCTCTTAAATTTTCACGGATGGAAATTATAAATACAATGAATGAATATTAACTAATTAAGTAATTCTAAATATAACTTCTCATTCGATAAATAATGCTAAATTTAGATTTTATACGCAAGAAAGTGATTGAACTATTATTATTTATAATTATTTCTCGGCGATATGAACCAAAAGGATGGATGTAATTTGTCTCATTTTCTTACAAGGGACAAATTTTCCGTATATAGCTCGTAATCTTCTTGATAACTTTAAAAAAATAATGATACGAATAAATCATTCATAAGATGAATTTAATTTAAAACTGTTATTACTTTCCCCATATACGTAATATAGGGGAAAGTATTGTATTCATGAAAAAAAATCGACTTCGAGATTTCAACGGAAATACACAATTTGAGGTCCCCTGGACATGTTTTGACCATTTTCTCGATTATGTCTGTGTGTGTGTGATAGCTTTTTGTGGGTGCTCTAACTCAAAAACTATTATTAGGTCTACGCGAAATTTTATATTTAACATTTTTATAAAGTCACAAGAACTGATTAGTTTTTGGTAAAAATATGTCACCCGGAAGTTGGTGTTTACACTTGTCACATCCGTTATTTTGAATTATTTGATAAATATATAAATGTGTTGGAATAAAAGTTGTAGTACATTTTTTTCCATATAATGCATTGGGGGAATAATGTGATCCGAAGATCCTATGCAGACAGGCATAATCTGTAAAGTTGGGAATAATTTTGAAACGAGAAAAAAGTCTGCTATGACCGGGAATCGAACCCGGGTCTTCCACTAGCCGGGCGGATATTCTACCATTGAACTATCGTAGCAGGTCATTTTTCTCGATTCTGAACGCGGATGTTCTCTTGGTTGGGACGGAACTGGCCAAGCTAGTAGACCCGGGTTCGATACCCGGTCATAGCAGACTTTTTTCTCGTTTCAAAATTATTCCCATATAATGCATTGTTTAAGAGATATCTTATATTTTTAGCTGCCACCACCACGCCACCTTCCGACGACTATAGTTAGCAATTGACGCTTAGTTACGTCTTAGTAACGCTCCTTTTTCTTTTCTTTATTGTTGAAGCTTTGTGGCTTTATCCAATATCAGAATGCTATGGTTTGAGTTTATTTCTGTTCTTTGTAAAGTCTAAAATTTTCTCGCAGTTTCTTAAAATATTTATTATTATGTAACCTATTTGTAATTTTTAGAAATATTACAGATACGAAGAAAGTCATGTGGTGGCCATATCAGTTTTTTTATAAAATGATCATAAAAATTAATATTTAACTGTAGTTGCTAGAGTTTTAAAATGTTGTTTTATGTACTTTAATTTTACCTAGTATTTATTTAGTCCAAGGTAAAACGTGAGGTTGGTTTAAGGAAGTAAACGGTCACAAATTCCAGAATTTGGGCTATTGATGATAAGGTAATTGAAAGGAAACGTCCCAAGAGCTTCAATAAGGAGTTTACATGAGTAGAGGAAAAAGAGAGAATTGCCAACTCCTCCAGGAAGGAGAAAGACTTGAATAGGGGAAATCCAACTTTCCGGTTAATGACAAATTGAAAACAAGAGTGAGTTGCTTTCCCACTAGCGTGGATTGCGTACCAATGTTCACACATTTAAAGGATGATCAGCAGGTCCTCTCTCTTTCAATCGTAATCAGTCTCTAAAGTAGTAATTTCACAAAAACACAATCGATAGAAAAATGTAACAATATGGATAACTGGACACATATTTATACGCATAAACCTATGTTAAGACAAAGTTTGAATGACTCATTTCTTTTTCTGCGCCATTCGCTTCTTATTTAAACGCATAAAAAATAGACTTTAAGTGCATTACAGTGATGCTTCATTAACAAAATATTCTTGACTACCTAATAAATTAAGGGATTGAGTCGTTATGCGACCGTTTGGTAAGGTTGGCATACCGAAAGCAACTTTTTGCACCTAAGCGACTGCTGAAAGTGCAAATCATGGGAAAACGTTCTCCTGCTACTTCCAGGCAGAATTCCCAACAATTTATTGCTAAACAGCCGTAACATAAACTGTAGATATCTAACATATACGCCTAAACTAAAATAAAAATCAAATGTCGTTGTATTGCTAATGCCTTTCAAAATATTTAAACTAGTTGGGATTTAAACCTGTTTCCCGTGATACAGGACTGCTTTTCGTCAATGACGCCGTAGTATTATCGTATACTATTGTATTTGCTTTGTAATTAGAAAATTATTCTTCCTTGTACTGTGGTAGCTCTGATTTTTAGATTCTTTCTAAACATGTTCATTTCATTTTTCATTCTATACTCGCCCTACAAACCAAATTTCTTTGAAATCGGTTCAGCCAATACCGTCGAAATTCATAGTTACAGAAAAATTTTAACCTTGACATTGCGGTAGCCCAATTTAGTCGATCCAGATGAAATATGCTATTTTGGTTATTTATTTATATGAATATAGGTCATTTCTCTAGAAATACGTGTAAAAAATATAATTTTACCTTTTATTGTGCGGCCCTACTCTTTAGCTCCACTTTAAACATCTTGGTTTCATTATGATATGTTTTAGACAAATCTTATATAAAAAATTTAATTGAAATTTGTTCGGCCAATTCCGAGTGTGTCTGTGTATTTTTAGCTATTCACCCTCTTGGACTATTATGTCCATTACTCTTTCCACACCAAATATAAACACACAAAGGAGGAGAGAAATCCGGTACCGGCATTAGCCTACTCTTAAAGAAGAGCACCAAGGGAGCCAACGGCTTAACGTCACTTCCGAAGGACGGAACGCTGACTTTGCGCGGTCTTCAAGTCAATTCCCTCCAAATCCATAATTACTGAAAGTTTTATTTGTAGTTATGGCACCCCTGTTTTAATTATCCGGGCTAAATAAGCTATTATGGTTTTCAATATATGTGCACATTATTAATATTAAATTAGTAAAATTGATTTGGACAATTCAACACACATACGTGTAAAACGAAAATGTTTTATTACTTTTCTAGAAGAAGCCCCGCTTTCTATATTTACACTTAACATCTTGATTTTGTTTTTTTATGCTGCACACTTCATAAAAAAATTCGTTGAAATCGGTTTGACCAATTCCTTCAAAATTTATAATTACCGAAAAATTTATTTTGCAATTGTGGCACCCCTGCTCAGTCAATCAGGTCCAAATATGTCATTTTGGTCATGTATTTATGTGAAGATTCTATGTATCAAATTTGATTGAAATCGGTTCCGCCAATTCTTCCCTGATATATGCGTGCTGACGGACGGACATCACGAAGATAATAGTGCTTTTCAGCAATGACGAAAAGCACTAAAGACTGATTTCCAAGTGCATTATGGTCGTATGTAGAGATGCAAGCAATATTCCTATAGATTTGAAGCTTTCCCGGCGAATCATCATGGTGATCAGGATTCAGGATCCCTGAAGATGGCGACAGAGCTAGTCGCCGAAACGTCGGAAGAAATCTCCGAGACAACCCGGTTGGAAACCCGAGAAAAATTCACCATAATATTCCTATACTTCGATATTTCTCTATCGATATCGATAAGCTGATACTTTTGCAATATCGATAACTCCAGTGTAGTATCGAATCTGATGAATGAAACTTGTTCAGAGCGAGGAGAGAGCAGAGCTGTGTGGACTTTGAATACCATACCCCATATTCTTTTGTTTAAACGATCAAATTTTAATGAACCAAAACGTATAGGGTAAAGCGAGGAGAGATAACAGGGTTAGAAGAGATGACGCATCTCTAGTTTATATAGTCATAGACAGGGGGTAGCAATGGCGATCAGTGCAGTGTGAACAGTTAAGGAGAAAGTGCATGTTGACAAATTCATTCTTTATTGTGCAGTGTTTTGTGTGATTTACCAAGGAATTACATTCACAGCTCTTGTTGGTAAGTTCCTGAATTTTCACATATCATTTCTATTATTTTCATTTCGCATGTTTATCGCGGAAATATTGAAAAACTTTTTTCTGTAGATGAAGTTGAGTAAGTGGATTCTTGGCATTATTACGTGTATACTGTTTCGCCATGTTTTGTCCGGAGGAGAAGGGTGCGTCATCTATCATAACATATTGGGAGAGACGGCCGCTCGCGGAGGGAGGATAGAAGACGCTGTTTTACTTTCTCAGATAGTATTTAACCTTTATCCGCCGGATTTTAATTCCGCCTATAGGGTCTGGCTGCCTTATTTAAATCGCGGTATTTAAATTTTTCCTATTTCTGAATAAACGTACGTATCTCGTGAACTATTGATAGTCTAATAATCAAATAAAAAGTGTCTTTTTGCAGAATCAATCTGCTGCTAATATTACCGATTCAACGTACATCGTAGAAAAGAAGAAGAAAAATAGTATACACGCACAAAAAAAGATGACAATTGCAAGAAGAAAGGTACATTGCTGTTGGAGGTAATGCTTAAAATAAGAGAAAGAAGACGCTGAAAAAGTAAAACAGAAGAAAATCAATAAAAACAAACAAAATGGATCATCTAAGAAAACTGTTTGTATTTTCAGTCGTCATCGTCAGAAGATGATAAAGAACCAATACTACCTGTCTGATGATCAATCTGCAATCTACAACGTGGATGAATATGTTGAGTGCCTTGAAATTTACTAAAACACTCAGTCTACATCAGACTGGATCTGGTGTGAAGTGCGTGGCAGATGGTTACACGGTACTTGTTCTATCTACTCTGATATGTGTGCTTTGTGTGGTAGAATGAAAAGAGAAAATAAAAAATTAGTAAAATAATTTGTTGTGGTATCTTAAGTAGATCTTGCTTTTCGGTTTACCAACATGTATATTCCCATAAGCCATCTCTTCTACCCATAGTGCGTCTTCTTACCTACCCTAGGAGGAGAGATGGCAAAACACGGGATTGTGATAAATCGCTCAAAATCATATTTGAAGCCTTTTTAAAAACTATTTATATTTTTTCTAATATAACTAATAACCGTAGAATTCAATATTATTAGCGATCTCATGATTTCTCATCTATTATAAATCTACAATTTTTTGTTGAATGTGTGCGTCATCTCTCCTCGCTTTACCTTAGTCTAGTCACATTTTTGACTCACCTTGCGTTCCGAGTTCCCATGTTTTTCAGATAAAAATCGTATATTTTACACTTATTGTTTATATGTCTGTATTTAAGATTTCACGCAAAAAACCTAGATCGATTTTTTTATTATGTTAAAAAACCTATCGGTTTTACCCAATGACTGTTCATCGCACCAAATTCCATATTTATAGTCCTTCTTTAAGTAACTTAGCTTTTATATCATCAAGTTAAACTTTTTTCTTCTTGTAAGCGTTAGCCGAAAGGATAACTTTCAATTTATATATCAAACAAATAACGCTCTCCCCTGTTAGAGATTACCATGCCAACAAATGAAAGTTTGTCTTACAATGAAATTTTGTTTCAATATGAGGCCACTTTGCATGAAATTAGTGTTCTTTATAAGATTCGATATTACACACTATCCATATTTTGACAACCAGTATCGATAAGTATCGATACTACCTTCCGATATATCATACGATAGAAATATAGATAGGTTCATTCGATATTGCATCCCGAATAGTATGAATGAAACTGAAACCATTTCTATTATCTTTAACAGAAGAATAGTAGCTGAAGTAAAGTAGAATAAGAGATGAAGTTCGGTTTTAGTAAAATATGAGGGAACGGTAACAGACGCCAAAGGGGTTATTAGGATTTCAGTGCAAAAAAAGATTTAATATAGGAAGGAGAGTGCCGTAGACAGCACGGGAAAAAAGACTGGAAGTCTAACTCAAATAAAATAAAGGAGGGTAAGATGAGAGATGATTAGAAAGAGAAGGAGATGGAAGCATGTTATTTAAGAATATGGAGAGTGAAACAATAAAATCACTGAGGAAACCACAAAAGCGAGGGAGTTGTTGCAAAACAGACAACATATAGACATGGAAGAGCCACAGAGACGAGACAGAACAGAACAGAATATTAAGGATTTAATAGAAAACAAGAAAAGAAATACAAAAACGGTAAACATTTATATATGAAACAGTCGGATCAGATAATATTCTAGTAGAACTCTTAAAGGGTTAAGGAAAAGAGGGGGACGAGAATTGCCATAACTAATGCTATAAAAGTTTTGAAGATGAGGAGCGGCAAAAGGAAATCATGAATTATTCCGAATCCTTTGAAATAATATAGTAAATGAAATGAATGCTAGAATTGAAGAAAAATGCCTAATTTAGAATTAAGCTAAAGCCGTTCTCAGGATTTGAGTGCTAAAAGCTAAAGAAAATGATTCTATAGTTGAAGATCAGTTCGGATTCGGATAGCAAGAGGTACTAGAGACGGTATATCAGTTACAAGAAATTTATTAGGAAGTAATGATGAATGCAACAAACATTTATATACGTGTTTTGCCGAGTTTGAAAAGATTTTATCAAAATTTATGACATAAGCTAATATAGTCATATACACTACATATATAGAAATCTAATCTTTTGCGAATCAAGCAGCAACGGTGAGAATAGCAGAGAAACGACCGATTGGGTAAGATTAGGAATTGGAATAAGACAGAGATGGCCACTATTTCTAGCATAGTTTAATATATAAGCTGAAGAAATATTATAAGAGGTATGAGAAGATCTAGACACAGGGGTCAAAATAGGAAGTAACTTAGCGAAAGTAAATAGATTTTTAGATGACAAAGCATTATTGAGTAATTCGAAAAATGGCCTTCAGAGGTCAGTTACCTCCTTGAATTAAAAAGCAAAGGCATTTAGAGTGAAAATCAAAAGAAAGAAACCTAAGTTAAGATATTTACCAAAGCTGTGAATCATTGTTAATTGTTACAGCGGATGGAAAATAGGTTAAATATTTTTAATTTAGATAGCATTATAACCTAAGATGGAAGATGCGCAAAAGAGATCAGGACTAGAATAAAAATATAATTGATTAGTGTACTTTTAGATTACATTCCTTCGGATGCATACACTTTTGAAGTGTGTTGTGATAATACATAAATTTCGTAGTGCATGTCAAATACATTTTTTTTTAATTTTGCAACAGAAGAGTGCCGAATTTGTAATTCCTAAACATCATCTTGGAATGAAAATGGTCCATTTCCTCTACAGAAAGTATTTCAAATTCTTGTACAAAATATATTTAATACAATATTACGGAGAGAAAGTAATCCATGATACAAAGAGATCGTCTACCACAATAATACTTCTAGAACAGAAGAGAAAGAGATGGAGAGTGAAACAGAGGGAGGGAGGGAAAGGGAGGGAAAGGGAGGGAGTGGGAGGGAGAGGGAGGGAGAGGGAGGGAGAGAGAGGGAGGGAGAGGGAGGGAGAGGGAGGGAGAGGGAGGGAGAGGGAGGGAGAGGGAGGGAGAGGGAGGGAGAGGGAGGGAGAGGGAGGGAGAGGGTAGGAGAGGGAGGAAGGGAGGGAGGGAAAGGCTGGAGAGGGAGGGAGGGAGAGGGATGGAGAGGAAGGGAAAGGGAAGGAGAGGGAGTGAGAGGAAGGGGGAGGGAGGGGGAGGGAGAGGGAGAGGGAGGGAGGGAGAGGGAGGGAGAGGGAGGGAGAGGGAGGGAGAGGGAGGGAGAGGGAGGGAGAGGGAGGGAGAGGGAGGGATAGGTAGGGAGAGGGGGGGAGAGGGAGGGACATGGAGGTAGAGGGAGTAAGAGAGATGGAGAGGTGGGGAGAGGAAGGGAGATTCGCCAGATTCGTAAAACAAAAGTACGAACATAAGGAAAGCGTCACCTCATTATTGAGGGATTTGAACTGGGTACCACTGGAGGATCGTAGATTGAACTCAAGGTGGCTGCTTCTGGAGAAATATAGATCGGAATGTCTAAAAGACGAGGTTGTAGGAATAATTGATGCACCATATAGGTAGAAACGACCGTGACGATAAGATAAGGAAGATCGATTGTAGGACGGAGCGTTATCTAGGCTCGTTCTTTCCGAGGACAATACGAGATCACGATATAAAATGTCAACCTGCGATAGACAATCTATAGGTCGGTTATGGTGCATTGCACCCCCTGCCACCCACCAATTAGGTGAATTTCAGGGTAACATGTATATGTATTCCAAAAGGCATTTGTTATTTCGTTTTAGGATAATATATATTGATAATTTTTAATTTACTAAACAGCCAACATTAGTGCAACTCACTTTTTTCCTTACCTGTGTTCATTATCACAGATTTAGTAACATTTACATTGACTGTGCAATTAGTTGGTATGTCTAAGAAAACTGAAGTTTCATCAGCATTGTATATTTCAGTCGAGCGATTGGAATCCGAGGGAGCGTGCGCCCAACAACAACCCATTGGAAAGTCATATATGCCAGTACATACGCGGGCAAACCCTGTAACACCCACTCTTACCCCAATGGCGTCGTCTTCTCCGCGCACTTCCCCCACAAGAGGCGGTCGACAATCCCCGTCGTTGTTCTCCGATGATCCCAGATTCACCGCAATGGTTGAAAAAGTCGAAACGCTTTCCCAGCAGTTGCAAGTATTTATGGAGACGCAGTCGGCTGCTAATCAGTCTACATCTTCCTCCACCGCCGCACCACCCTCGTGGACGTCTTTACGCTTGGAGGAGCCACCAATCCACGACTTGCCACCGGACCCAGAGATACTGCAACTGGCGCTTGTGGTTAAGGCATCGATTACCACCAATCGCTTCCGGCCCAGGGACCTGCACGAGTCATCCAGCCTACTTAATATGACAAGCCTATGGGAACGCCTCCCCATCCCGCTAAAGGCGTACCTCTACGCTAGGCTACGGATTTTAGGCGTTGCAGCTCACCACGGGTGGTCCACGGCATCCCAATTGGCTTCCCCCAAGACGAGAACATCTTCCGCCTTCCCCCAAACTTGCAGCCAAAGGAGAAACAGCAAGTGATAGTGGTCACCCCCACGAGCCAGCACCTACAGGCCTTCCCGCTCGACCAGCCAGCCCACCAGAGGCCGCGGCCGTGGACGCTCCGGACCCCGCGCCGCCCGATACTGAGGACTTCCCAGTCCTCCACATCCCGGGGCCTCTACTGGACAGCCCTCCACAACTACTGGAGGATGTCCAAGGGTCAACGCAAGAAGAGTTCCTAGACTGAAAGGACAGCGCCAAACCACCTGACCCTGTCATCTGGGAACCTGACCTCGCAGATACATCAGACGTGGACTCTGATTCCGGCCACTCCTCCGCGAGCACCGCTGCGGATCCCGGGACCGAAGCAGAAGACGATGCTCCGGACAGCGGAATACCGTACAATTGGCTACAGACGACAGTCCCGTTGGCAACCGCCACCGAGTCCTCTGCGTGGCTTCCCATCCCAGAGCCCTACCCTTACACGGACCCATCGGTATACGAGACCTTCGTAGACGGGGCAAACCTGCCCAAGCCAGTGGCGGCCACGCACGTGTTCATCCCATCCACGGATACACCGGAGTTACGAAAAGCCATCCAAAGGTTCGTGAAACGTGGCATTCTTTCCCGCGCTAGGCCCCAGTGCGCCTTCCGGGCAAGGCTGATCCCTAAAGCATCAGGAGGCTACAGGCTTATCCATGATTTGTCTCCGTGGACGGCCGCGTATAATAAGCCAAAGTTTTCTCTTAGAGATGCCGCAAAGGCCATGCTACGAATTCCATTTGGCGCAAAAATGGCGAAATTAGATTTAGAAGACGCCTTTTACCAAATACCACTGCGCCACCAACACCGAAAGTTTTATGGAATTTCTCTCAACGGACGCGGGTATCATTTCAACAGGCTGCCAATGGGGCACGCCTTAGCGCCCGCCATTATGCAACAATGGGCACGCGCAGTGTCAAGTGAAGTGGAAATGATTTTTTAAGTGCAAATGTTATGCTATCTGGACGACTGGCTTCTGGTAAGCACCAGATTATCCATCGAAACAGTGCAGCAGATAGTAAAGTTCTTACAATCAGATTTAGGCGTTTCCCTAAATTTGCGTAAATTCACCCTGATTCCCACTAACCGTCTTAAATATTTAGGAGTCATGATCGATACGAATGCCATGAAATTATGGCTAACTCCGAACAGTCTCGCCAAATTGCACCACGCAATTTCAGTGTGCCCCAGAATTCGCAGCATTGATATTCCTAAGGCCGCAGGCTATGTTGCCTGGGTCTGTTATGTTCTGGCACTGCCATACTTCTTTATCACAGATGTGTACAAAAGAGACAATAATATGCTGACACAGGCTTGGTCAGCAGGCCTGTTCTCCAAGACCCGAAGTTTTGCGACAGAAACAGATTCTCCCCTGGAAGTCTTCAGCGATGCCACACCATGGCAGCTAGCGTGGGTGATACCTGAACGTGCCATTACAAGGAGATTTTACCACTGAAGGAGGAACTTCCCATTTACTTCGCAGAGGCGGAGGCCGCCCTTCGCGCGGCAACTGCGGCGGCCGAGAATCTACCAGCCGATAGAAGAATTGTCGTCTGGTTAGACAACCAGGCAGTTAATTATTGTTTAATTAAGGGTAAAGGATTACTGTTTACATGTACCATGTATAGAAATATGTACTTTAGTTTAATAAAAGAATTGGCACAAGACGTGACCTGGGCGTACGTTCCGTCGGATCTCAATCCAGCCGATCGTCCTTCCTGCAAATATGCCAGATCGGCTCTTTATTGGTTGATCTCGGTATATAAGCGGGGAGGACTGCCCTGGTGGGATCAGTCGAGCGATTGGGATCCGAGGGAGCGTGCGCCCAACAAGTAGTCTTCGTCAGCTACGCTCCTGCTCTTCGAGACGATTAACAACGCTCGTCCCTCGAAGAGTACTCCCGCGTCGACCAAACCCGCTTGAATTCTTCTATATCTCTTCTGGCGGCAAGAAATCGCCTGGAACCGTTGTGCAGAACAACGATTTTGCCGTATTGCGTCCACACAACTTTAGGGCCTACCACCGCTTTTTCTTCACTTTAAATGTAATTCCTCGTTGAAGTTAAGGACTCGGTGACGAGGAATTTGGACCCTTTTAAGGGTCTTTTGCTTCTCTACACCTTATCTCTATCCTAGTAAGATATAAATCTTACAATAATGGCCCTAGGGTGTGCACTTGATGTTTTAATAGGCCCGATTCTATGCACTCGACCCAGTCGCTGGATATCAATACCTTCTTTCAGATTTTCCTTAAAGAAACTTCCTGCCAGGGTAAGGCAATCCTCACGTTCCTGTTCTTGCACTTTGTGTATTAGAAGGCAGGTACGTCATGAGTATTGCTCAAGTGCGTCCTGCCTCTCATCCAACTCCGTGGTTTTCCGCTCCAGGTGATCTAAGCACTCAGGAAACCGGTGTAAATCTTCCATATTCTTAGTCCATAAGGAAGAAAATCTTTCCTACAGGGACAGGAGGTTCCCCTTTCTCCTCGGCGTATCTTCTTTCTGAATAGTACTCAGTTCTTCCTGGAAAGAGGACATTGTCTTCAACATAGACTCCATCACAGCACGAAGATGCATGCTACCGGAGTCGAGGTCCTTCAGGTTCTTCGGTGGCATCGTCGAGCGTTGAGCCAGGTAAAAATTTAAAAGTGAAAGTGAAGGGACGGAGCTACTTGAAGGCACGTCAAACACCCAAGAGCATAATACTAACACTGAGAGAAATAGGGAGAGAGGTGAAAGAGAGGGAGATGGAGGGACAGTCGAGAAAGAGAGGTGATAGAGAGCCAGGGAGATGGAGGGATAGCCAAGAGGGAGAAAGAGAGAGCGGGGGCTGAAAGATAGGGAGGAAATTGAGGGATTGCCAAGAGAGAGGGAGAGAGGTGAAAGAGATGGAGGGAGGTGAAGGAATAGTCAAGAGGAAGAAAGAGAGAGTGGGAGGTGAAAGGGAGGGAGAGAGATGGAGGGATAGCCAAGAGAGAGGGAATAAAATGAGAGGTAGGGAGATGGAGGGATAGCCAAAAGAGAGATAGAGATGTGAAAGAGAGGGAGGGAGATGGAAGGATAGCCAAGAGGGAGAAAGAGAGAGAGGGAGGTGAAAGAGAGGGAGGCAGATTGAGGGATAGCCAAGAGATAGGGATTGAGGTGAAAGAAAGAGAGGGAGACGGAGAGATATCCAAGAGAGAGAGAGAAGGAGAAAGGTGGTAAAGAGGGAGGGAAATGGAGAGATAGCCAAGAAAGAGAGATGGAGAGTGGTGAAAGAGAGGGAGGGAGATAGAGGTATAGCCAAGAGAGAAAGTGAGATGGAGGGATGTGAAAGAAAGGAAGTGAGATGGAGGGATAGCCAAGAGAGAGAGAGGTAGGGAGATAAAGGAACAGCCAAGAGAGAGAGAGATAGGGAGTTAGGTGAAAGTTAGGGAGGGAGATGAAGGGATAACAAGAGAGAGAGAGGGAGAGAGGTGAAAGAGAAAGAAGGGGATAGAGAGACAGAGAGAGAGGTAAGATGGAGTAAGAAGAAGGGAGTTTCAGAGGTTCGGCAGAATCCATTTGCTCTTTAAATATTGCAGTGCGTAACTTATCGTCAACTGACTCTGCTTCTACCTTCTTTAGGTGTGGCAGTGCATACCAGAAGGAAAAGTACTATTTGATGCCATACTGGAACTAGAACGCGTCTATCTGAGCGAGAGGGGATGAGTGGATTGTAGAGACGGGAGAAAAAACACACTTACTGCTAGGTACTTTCTTCTGAATTCACATTTTGACTTATTAATATTTCACTTCTTTGAAAATGCGTTATTTAGTATTGTAAGAAATTGACAGAAATTTTTCTATGCTACACTGCTAAAAATAAAATTCCTAGTGCTGACTATGCTCAGTGTGCTGATAAATCGTTTTGTCTCTATATTCGCCCTAGTGTATCGTAAGAGGTCTACAGGAAGAAAACAAATAAGCTGTTGCATCCTTCAGGTTGAAGGCGGCCGAAATCCACAAGCATTGTATTCTGTGAAAGAAAAATCAAGAAATATCGCGGCCCTGTAATTATTTCGCATATTTTCGTTTTTCGTAATATCGGAGATCATCACTTTGAAAAGTGAGGCATAAGTTTAATATATTTGTGGAGAGCATATTGAAGTTGAGCTATTTATTTAAATAAGAGAGATTTAAGTGTCCTGGAAAAGACTGCGAAGCAAAAATTAACTACGTAATGAAGAAAAACATTAAGAGGGCACTTAGCTAATGGCGCGGATGGTCGTAGACGTGAAGGAAATAGCGAGCATTCGGGATCACTGCCATCTTCCGCAAAGAAAAGAAGCTTCTCACTTCGGTATTCTTTCTTCGGCTGCCATAAAACCACATCTCTTTATTTCTTGTCTCCGGAGAAGAGAGCGCCATAAGCAGAGAGGCCTTCGCGTAGCCTCAGTTCCTATAGCCACTCCGCGTTTATTTTTATTATTTCAGCCATTCCGCTTGCTTTATCACAAACGAACGCACATGTATGAAACATTCAGAGAATTGCAGTAAGCCGCAGCTATGTTTTTCTCATTATGTTTCCAAAGGAAATTTCGACAGTATTTCGACAGAAAACAGAACACCGTCAGCTTCTTGAAAGTGTACAGACCTCTCCCTATAAGTTTAAACCTAAGTTGTCTGAGCTCGATACATTCAAAACCTTTTATTCTTTAATAGGGCAGAGGGCACAATGCGTGTTTGAGAAGTGTGAAAAGTTGACATTTGTATTAAATTATAAGGTTTCTACTTTTCCTGGGTCGCTGTAATTTCCGAAAAGTCGCTCTAATATCTATGCATAAAATGGGTATAAGATACAAATAGTTTTAGAGAACTTAATATATGCCACCCACGCTTATACAAAATTATTCACTGAAATTCATAAATATTTGGTTGAGAAAAAAATGGAGAAAAATGTTAGATAATGGTTCCCAACTCTCAAGAGAATTGTTGAAGATGGGACTTACGACAAGGAGGATGCCTGAAGATAATAAAGGCCTCTAATTATCCGAGTTATACTATTTACTTATTTATTCATTTATTCATTCATTTATTTATGTATTTATTCATTTGTTTGTCTGTTTATTTATTTATTTATTTATTCAGTCATTCATTTATTCATTTATTTATTTATTTATTTATTTATTTATTTATTTATTTATTTATTTATTTATTTATTTATTTATTTATTTATTTATTTATTTATTTATTTATTTATTCATTTATTCACTTATTTATGTATTTGTTTATTCATTTATTTATTTATTTATTTATACAGTATCCAGCAGCGCTAACTTGATACTTGATCAACGTTTAGGGGAAGTCATTACAAGTCGAAAATAAAAAGTAATCATTTTGCCTATTCTCAATAATAAAGGTGTAATGGACATTTGAAGTTGTTGATGGAAATAAGAAGAAAAGCAACCATTGGCAACACTGCTAAGCACACAGGTCGGCAAAAGTTAGTTCAATAGTAACTAGTTCAATTGATACACAGCGTAACTAATTTGCTTGATACACTACATAGCTCGAGTTTCACTTGTGTGACTCATGGTGATTGTTTTTTAAAATATCTGTGTACACTAATAAAGAGTATGTCGATATTCATTTTGTTTATTAATTATGCGATGGGAATACGGCAGCAGCTGTCCGAGAATACGAGAGGCGATTCCCAAATCGGCGAACATCTGATTGGCAAGTGTTTTCACGCGTGCACAGGTATTTACGAGAAAAAGGTACATTTCCAAAGCCAAAGATTGATTGTCTCATACAGCGAACAGTGGACGAGGAAGAGGTCATACTCGATAAGGTGAACAATAGTCCAAACATCAGTGTTCGTAGAATATCTGAACGGACCCACGTGCCACGAATGAGTGTGTGGAGAACTCTTAACCGTCACGGTTATTGTCCATTTCACCATCACCAAATTTGTTCGGATAGAAGACAACATTTGCTACAAGATAATTTGCAAGACAGTACAATTACGACTTATAATTTTGGAGATAAAAATTCGAGAAAATCCTGAGCAAAACATCGCATAATTTTTTCCATCGATCGTGAAGACGGTTCTCTCAGCAATTAAAGCAATTAAAAATGCATATGTTTCTCTCCCATGCTCTTATATGATCTGTGAGGTATAGATTAAAAAATTTTATTTTGATATAGAGCAACATTTACTACAAGAAAGTCCGCGAGTTATAGTTTCTGAGATGAAAATTCGAGAATCGCCCAATCTTTCGATACCGTTTCATACGTATTTCCCATTAAGAACGCCCTTGAAATCTCCGTGTATTCCATTTATGGAGTATACTTTTCAATCTTGTTCATTTATCTAAACAAATTATTAAGATGAAATTCCTCCTTTCCTAAATTTCAAATTAATACTTTATGAGGTTTACAGATTTCTATAACCATAAGCAAACAAGTATATAATTATCTCACGAGCTATAGATTCAGAAAGGATAGATTACGCACACACACCCTCAAACAAACAATTGGAGGAGAAAAAAGTTCTAATTACATAATTGGCCATGGACCAAAAAACTACTTGAAGTTGGAAAGAAGAGACTTCTGCAAAGAATTGTGGAGTTTTATCGCAAAGAAAATCCCAACAAAGACTCCTTACTTTCGCTCTCTCTCTCTCTCTCTCTCTCTCTCTCTATATATATATATATATATATATATATATATATATATTCGTAGGAGGGGGCGAAGAGATTGATGGTTGACTATGAGGGTTGACCCGATCTCCTTTTCCGAAAATGGTGAAGAACAAAAAAGGGTTGGGACTCGAGTTAGTGAAGGAAAGAGGGGGAAATGGAAGGGAAAGGGAACGAGATAAAGGGAGGGAGAGGAGAGAGAGAGGGAGGGGTGCTAGGATAAAGTCGGGAGTTTCAGATAAAAGTTAAAGTCCTCTGCAAAAGTGGCTACGAATAATGGATTGGGTACGAAGGAAGGAGATACGTGGTAGATCTTCGCTGGAATTTTTTAATGCTGTTAATCATCGCCCTGAGTTTAGAGGAGGTAATCAGGACGAATGCCGACAGTAAAAGATGCGGATCTAATTTGTCATAGGTCCTTTTGGCCAAAGATCTGCCTTCATAAGCCAAGTTTCTTATGTATAGTGCATTCGCGTATGTTACTTAGATTAACAAATAACGTCTCAAATTTCATTGATGTTTTCTTTTATTTTGAAAATGTTTTGTTACTGCTGCTGATTCATGGAGTATGGTATTATTGTCAACTCTTACCTAATATACACCGAAAGTTATAAAAAATAATATTCACGCGATTTATACTAAATTGGACTTGAAACAATATACGTCTTAATGCGTTTATAATGGGAAATGCATATCAAATGGTATCGAAAGATTGGGCAATTCTCGAATTTTTATTCCCAAAACTTTAAGTCGTAATTATATGGTCTCGGGGACTATCTTGTAGTAAATGTTGTTCTCTATACAAATAAATTTTTAATCTATACCTCACAGATCATATAAGAGAGAAATATATTGATTTTTAATTGTTTTTTGCTGAGAGAACCGACTTCGCGATCGATGTAAACAAAATATGCAATGTTTTGCTCAGAATTTTCTCGAATTTTTATCTCCAAAATTATAAGTCGTAATTATACTGTCTTTCAAACTGTCTTCTAGCAAATGCTGTCCTCTATCCGAATAAATTTTTTAAACTATACCTCGCAGATCATATAAAGGCGTGGGATAAAAATACATGGATTTTAATTGGAGAGAACCGCCTTAGAGATCGATGTAAACAAAATATGCTGTTTTTCGCGGGATTTCTAGAATTTCAATCTCCGAAACTATAAATCGAAGACTTTCTTGTAGTAAATGTGGTTCTGTATCCGAATAAATTTTTAAATCTATACCATACAGATCATATAAGGGCTAGAGAAAGAAAATATTGGTATTTCATTGTTGCTTGACGGATGCCATTTAACGAGATACTAGTGTGTTCATTAAATAATTATGTAAAGTGGAATTTCTAATTGATGGATTCAGTTGAAAATCATAATTGGGCGACACATTTTAATAAAGATCACTCATACTTAATTTAATTAAAATGCATCTAGCGGTTTAGCAGATAAAACTTACGACCGACGGACGGATCAGACGTGCCCACAAGACGTTCCGCTATTACCACTTCACTGGTAAAGAACGCCTAAAAAGGGAATCTGTGCACTTGTAGCAATTCGCTGCAGTTGTATTGGGTGTACCAGCAACACGAGTAAATGTGGAAAGCGCTTTTTCGGGGCTATAATACACTATTAAGAGTAATATGGACAGCCATAATGGAAATTTATTGGAGAATATTTTATTAATTAGAAACAATTTTGTTGCTTGGAGTAAAGGTATATGTATAGGTATATTTTTATGCAGTGTGTTGTAATCTTAAGAAATCTTGTAATGGTAAGTAATTATTATGTATTGTATGATATGCTGTAATAGTAAAATGTAAATATCTATTTGTATTGTTTTAAAAATAATTAGTTAAATAGCTTTCATTTAAATCCTCTATCTCTATAAATATACCTACATTGTTGTTCATTTATGTGTGTGAAAGCTGTTAAAATAAATTGGTTCTGACAATGAGCGTATCACCTTACACTATTGAACAGGCAAATCCTTCTAGAAGAGAGAATTTTATTTTTGTTATTATAAATTAATGACTTCATTTTGGAGGTATCTACAAGGTCATTTATAAATTAACACGCGATATCAAAATTTTTTCATTAATTTCTTGAATCTTCAAGTACTTTTATATTTATAATGAGTATTGGGTACCAGCACAAACACCGTATAAACTACTAACCTGTCTACAATTTTCAATTAGCATTTTACCGAAAAATAGCAGAGTAAAGTTCATTCATATAAATATTTTGGTTTCGCTGTATTATTTTAGTAATTTAAAATATAAACATTGTTATTAAAATATTTACTTGGTTTAATTAACAAATTCCGTAAATATTTGTAAATGTAAGCGAAAATTTAAGGTCATAACGATGAAAACCGGTTCAACGATGATCGCCTGAGCGAAACCGGAACCGAACCGAAATTTTGCGTTTTGTATGGAGCGGAACGAAAAGCGGAGTGAAAAAAATTACGGTTCGATGCCTTTCGTTGAAACTATGAGAACATGGGAAAGATTGAGAGGGAGTCTTCCAAAAAGTAACGGAGAGAGGGAGGAAGGGAATGACGAAGTGGAGGTTGTAAGAGAAAGAATGCGGGAGAGAGAGAGAAAGGGAAAAAGTTTCCAACAAGGCTGAAATAAATGACACTTCATGAACATTAATTTCCAACAAGACTAAAATGAATGACATTTTCTGAACTTCATTTGCCATTCATTTATAAAAAGGAAGGAAATTAATGATGTGAAATAAACATGAATGTATAAAATTTTGTGTAATGTTAACAACGCGAGAATGGGTATGATGTAGGTTGCAATTGCATTTGAAGATCACAGCACGAATTAGGGACGCGAACGGAAAAACAAATGAAAGAATGAAATCTTTTTAAATGACAACATTGATTCTGATATATAATGTTATTGACTTTTGTTTTCTTTATCAAATAATTAAAGATTTAGTTCCTTTGTGTTGCTATTTTAAAGATATGAATAAATGATATATTCATTCCCGTCATATTGTCGGTTTTTTACTATTTTGTGTGTGTATATATATATATATATATATATATATATATATATATATATATATATATATATATATATAAAACAGTCATTTGCTAGGTTTTTTAAATTGCCACAAACATAATTCTAAATATTTAAATTTGTTCGAAATAATCTGCTTTGAGCCGCAACTCCCTTTCACGGATAAAGAACGAAGCCTTCAAGAAATCCCATTTTATTGTGTACCGGAATGAGATATGGTTATATTTCTAGGCCTTTGCGAAGAGGATGAAGGAGCAGGTCTGGCTTTTGATGGAGTGTGTCGAGTGGAAAATGGATGTGAAATGGATGCGTGGAGTTATGGATTTTTGAGCGCGGGTTCTAAAAAGAACGAACGGAGGAACTCGGAGGAGGAGCGAGGAAAGGAGGGTGGGAGGAGAGAGAGACCGTGGAAGGGAGGAGAGAGGAGAGATAGACAAAGGGTTACGAAGGGTTTGAATAAGTAGTCTCATCCCAACACGCTCAAGATCTCTCATCTCGGTTGTGTGCAGAGAAGGATAGCGATTCCGAGGATTGGTTTTTAGATTCTCTGTAGAGAGGCGCGGCGAAGGGATAGCTATCAAAAGAGGCAAGGGAAAGAAGGGACCCTTCGCTTATGAATCGCAGTCTTGGCGTCCGCCTCCCTCTTATTTGCACGGGGCAGGAGCGAATCCAAATGATAGGAGAGAAGAGAGGATGGAATGGAGAGAGGAAAGGAGAGAAGGAAGAGAAAATTGAGGGAGAAATAGATGGATGGAGAGATGGAAGGAGAAAAGGAATAAAAAATGGAGGGAGAAAGGGGGAGGAAGTAGGGGGAGGGAGAAAGGGGGAGGGAGAAAGGGGAGAGAGAAAGGGGGAGGGAGAAAGGGGGAGGGAGAAGGGGAGAGGGAGAAGAGGGGAGGGAGAAAGGTGGAGGAAGAAAGGTGGAGGTAAAAAGGGGGAGGTAGAAAGGGGGAGTGGAGGAGACGAAAGGGTCAGATCGGATGAAATGCAATCTCGCCCGAGTTGGAATAATTGGAACTCTTTTATTTTTATCAGAGACCACGTCGCTTCTTCTACTTTGCACTTCTCTCGCAATCCCACTCAGTCGAGTGGCTGAGGTTTTAATTAGGCGGCAAATGTATTAAAAATCTTTTTCTCTTCGCTCTTTTTAGAGAAGAAATCTGACAAAAATATTCGTCGACAATAATCGCGGAATAAGCATAGTTCCTTATATAGCGTCATACAATCATTCCTTGTTTTATGAGGGATTAAAAACATTTTAGTTTTATGGATTGAAACGAGAAAGAAATAATCCGGAACAAATGTAATCGCATCGAGGTAAACACGCAACGTAAGATCGTGCGCAAATCTAAAATGCATGCGCCGATCCTGAAGAAAAAATCACCATTGACCTTTGCCTAAATAAAATCTTTGCTAAATTCGCATGCGATGATTTCACAGATTATTCACTTAGGTTCAACCGTAGATTACTAAATTGAATTTATAAGTCGCCGCTCAAATCAAGGTTCAATTGAAAATTTCCGTCATAACCCTAGAAGGTCCCAATTCGTGAGTTTTTAGTATGTGCTAATGAGATAGATCAATGGGAATAATGGTGTGCAGTGGTACCTTGAACTTGTACTATTAAGTGAAGTTTCTGCTATTTCTCGTAGGATATTGCGCATCCAGGGTACCCTGATGGATCTGAACAACTGATTTGGACAGTGAATTTCGCAAGGAGAGGTTGAGTAGGTGGTAATCGATCCCACCAAGAATTTGACGACGAAGGAATAGACAGTTACATATTCCGCTGAACTCATCGAACCAGAATGGGAGGGAGAAGGATGCGTCAGAGGGACCTTTGAAAACGTCGAATTACTTGTGCAAGTTAGTTGAGTTTTTTCCGCATGATAAAGAAGAAATAAAAGTGCTGCAACTTTTGCCCGTTCTTTAATTTCATTCCTAGATGTAATTTTTGTAGTTGCGTTTATTTTGGATGAATATTTTTATTGCTACATGCGCATAGCCAGAAATTAAAAAGTATGTAAAGGCGTACTCCATGTCGGAGTACACAGAGTTTCCAAATGCGTTCTTTGAGATCAACAAATTTTAGTAAAATTCCCCAATACCAAATTTCATCACAATACGTCCTGCGATTCCCGAGTTGAAACGTATATTGTAAGCTACATGTAGTTCTTCATGTAAAGTGGTCGTAATTATCGTCCGATTTAATCTAAAATTGGAATCGATTGACAAATTTTAGTAAAACTCTCCAATATCAAATTTCAATGATATATGTCCAGAGGTTGCCGAATTGTAAAATTTTAAATTAAAATTTTTTTGGAATAAACAAATGAACATCGAAAATCGTATAATTACGTAAACACGTTTATTTACTTTTCCTTAAATTCATCGTAAACCTTACGTTTAACGGGAAAAAGTATTTGACAAAAAAGTGTATTTAATTATTTTATTGAACTTTTGTTCTCTCAGATGACTATTTAACGAGATGCTTGCAATATACTTTGTAAAATACATGTAGGTCTTCATGTAAAGTGGTCGTTATTATTGTCCGATTTTAACCAAAATTGGAATAGGTCCATAAATTTTAGCAAAACTCTCAAATACCAAATTTCATCAAAGTTCGTCCAGCGGCTCCCGAGTTAAATCATGCGGACGGACGGAAACGAACTCCCCTATATGCGTTCACTTCGTGTAAAGAACGCATAACAATTTTAAATTAGATGACAAAATATATCATTTTATGAAGACGTAAGTTTTTCGGAAATTTACTGAATCCAAAACTATAGTCATTACCTTCTTTTGTTTTTGAGGCGCACTTTGTCTCGAGTAGAGCCAATGTAGTTGAAATGAAAATAATTATCCACGCGGGTTGATATGTGTTTTTGCATCGCAAAAACACATATCAACTGATTTAAACCCTGAATGGAAATAGGTAATCTTGAACAGGCCTGTGAGCAGCATGAAGCCCTTTTGTTCTCCAAACGCGACTGAGAGCTCACAGACCACTCTTATAATTTAAAATGGAATGAGACACTATTGCTCACCACACTACATGTAGTGCGACTCAGTTGGCGCCGGCTAGACTCGCATTCATATTGTTGTACGCACTTAGCAAATGTGCGTTCCTTACACTGGTTGTTGATAGAATTTGGATTATGTTAATTATTTATTTATTTGTACCAATAGTATTTTTCGCACTCATATGTTGGAGGAATTTGAAAATGTATTTATTTCAACTTCTGCAATTCTTTCCGGTGAGACACGTGAAGACCCGTCATAATAATTAATCCTATGCACTTCTGCCATACTTTCTACATTATTACAAACTTGGAAGTATCTCATTTTTTTTTGCTAGGGCAGTGTTTTGTCGAAAGCATCACAGTAATAACATTTTTATCTTTGGTTAGCAAGTTTGTGCGTAACTTTTGCATTTTAAGGGATGGAATATTTTCCTAATTCATTAGTTACGACAATATTAAATTTGATGCTGCACTTGCTTTCATCGTTTTATTGCAAGATCATAGGTACTCCTAACATTTTTGAGCCCCATCTTTGTTTATTTATCTGCTACGACAGTGTGACTTATAACGTTGGAAATTTTGGTTCTTGCTTGGTTTGTTATTTTGAAATTGTAATTGAAAACCTGAAAATGCCAATGTGTCAATGGAAAATCTTCCTAGTTTTGCATAAGATGGAGCATCTGTGATCGTGGAGGAAAACGCTGGCCTCTAATCAGACCCTTGAAAAGAAGTCTCAAATTTTCAGTTTTCTCCCTATATTGCATCATTGTGGTGAAAATTTAGCAGACCAATATTTAAAGTAAGAAGATATTATGAAAACGATCCTATAAAATGTCAATTTCATCTGTAAAAATAGAAATACACCTAGAATATTCTGGAGTTTTGTTACGGATGTGGAAATTAAAAATAAACCCAAGAAGTTTTTAAATTTAGATATGGTTAAAGAAATGGGAAGTCAAAAATGGCAAATGACAAATGGATACAGAATATAATGTTCTTACTGATATTATGCAAAATCCAAAAACTTTCAACTTGGCTCTCCAGGGAAGGCGTCAAAGATTTTTTTTAAATATACTCAAACTTTTTTACCTTTCAGAATAAGGTCAAGCTTCTATAAAAGGACACTATCAAGGGACTTCAACAACTTTCCCCACCTTAAGAGAACCCAAAGATATATCGTGGCCGGACGGTATGCCGGCGGACGTTGGTATACCGTCCAAGTACCAATATATATCCCCTGGGAGTTATGATCGCAAACCTAAGTACTACAGAGATGAATCGCAAGGACTTCTTGATGATTTACAGATGTTTAGATTGCTTTTCTTGCTAAATCATTCCTTGGCAAAGTGATAAACAACAACCGATTTTCAAATCCCTAGTTACAGAAACACATAGGAAAATTTAAACTATTGGAATTTCAAGAAGACTGGGGCTATATATGATGCATTTATTTGAAATCAACCACCGAGTTTGTGGAGCAACTGCCAGAATAAAAGTACCCTCAAATCAAGAAAATTATGGCACACGGATATATATCTAAGTTTAAGTTCATGGTCATTCTGCCCTCTCTTAACTGAAGTAATGCCACAGATGAATTGAATGAGAGAAGTAGTCAAGGAAAGTAGATTAGAATGAAGAAGCAGGAAAAACCCGAAAGAGAAAAAATTATAATTCGGTAGAACTGAGAGATGAATGTTTATAAAAAGAACGATTGAGGGATAATAAGTGCATTCGGTAAGGCGGTGCACAAAAAAAGTTGACGTGAAAACAGTGAAGCAGTAACTGGATGAGGAGAAGGAGGAAAGAGAGAGAAAGGAGGAGGGAGTGAGAGGTTGAATGCAAATGAGAGAGAGGGAGAGCGGAAAGGAGGAGAAGGAAGGGATGGTGAAAAGAGGGAGATGAGGAGAATGAATAACAGAATGCTAGGGAGTGGAGTGAGGAGTAGGCAGAGAAAGGGGAGAATTGCTCGTAAGAAATATTGCAGAGAGATGTAGCACGCTCTGGAAAAGTGCACCTACTCCTAAAGGCAGCGTTTCTTTTTTTTGTCAGTGCGCCTCGTCCGCCGAGATTAAAGAAGAAGGAGAGGGAATTAAAGAGGGAGGGGAGAGTGGGGTGAAAACAAAAGAGGATTTCCTAGAGCGTGAGAGGGAAGAAAAGAGAAGTTGAAAAGCAGAGAGAATAAAAGGAGTTTAATACGATGGGAATTTCGTAGTGGGGACTAAACAGAACGGTAGAGAAGAAAAGAGATAGAGAGGGAAAGGAATTTTGAGGATGGATGGGGGAAATTTGGAGGGGATGAAGGGGGGAGGGGGAATATTTGTAGGCAAATAGCGGGAGAGTAAGAAAGAAAGCAATAGCGAGGATAATAGAGGAATGGGTCAATCGGGTGAAAGAGGAGAGGAAGTTAGAGAGAGAGAGAGAGGAAGGAGTAGGAGGAAAAGGAGAGCAAGGAGATCTAAATGTGATGTAAGGAGGGAGGAGGAGAAACGGGGGGAGCAGGAGGGGAAGAGGAGATGTGGGGAGGGAGTGGGAAGAGGAGGAGGAGAAACGGGGGGAGCAGGAGGGGAAGAGGAGATGTGGGGAGGGAGTGGGAAGAGGAGGAGGAGAAACGGGGAGGAGCAGGAGGGGAAGAGGAGTTGTGGGGAGTCCCTTCAAAGGGAAGTGTGAATCGTGATACGGAAAAGTTAAGAATAAAGGACCCCTTAAATGAGACTGTTATTTCCTCGGGGAAAAAGATGCCTCACTCTTTTTTTCATACAAACTCCTTGATATTAAGAGAAACGTAAGCCTTTATACTGCGTTTCGTCGTGTTTCGAATGAATTTAAGTAAATTGTGATGTTCGTGTGACTAAAATGGCGTTTTAAATTGCGTACACTAAATGCACGAAAAGGGTTAACTCGTTAAACTTTTAATGCCGAAGTGCTAGGTGAAACTTTATTTGAATAATTTCGTTTTAATAGATGATAATTTAAAAGTCTTTGCTGCGATCAACAGCGGGAAACTCCGGGTAGAAGCATTTTTTAAATCCCTCTTGTCCATTGAGGATGTAATAAAATTGAATATTCAATTTAAGGATAAAATCCGTTTTAAAGACGAGCATCGGAGGAAATATATCTTACGTGTAATATTTTAACGGGTTTAATAATATTTACAGAAAAGGCGGCGCATATAAAAATATCTAATTAACTTATTTATATATTAGTGATATTTGAATTTGCAACATTTTTTATTATTATATGTTTATAAATCTGTATAACTGGTTTTGAACAGCATAAATTATTATATAATTACTTAAATATAAAAATCGATATTATCATTTAGTAGTAAACTATTTATTTTGCTTTTCATAAATGGTGAATTAAAAAAAATTAATTTTCTGTTATATATTTCTCAAAATAATTTCTTATATTAATTGGCTAGAGTAATATTGCTTCTCATTCGTAATGAATGGGTTCTCAGTTCGCCTAACAAATAGAATTTTTTCGCTATAGTTAAATTATTACCATGAAATTGGGGTGAATTAATGTAAAACCACAAGAAGATTTTAAAGATGTATACGAAACTACGAATGCAACTTGTCTTTCTGATCTGGTTTTGGGTTACCTGTCACGCTATAAAAATGCGAATAACTCAATAAAGGATCGAGATATATTTTCGAAATTTGGCAGAAATGCGCAATTTACATATTTTAAGGTGATGAAGAATATAAATCTCGAAAAAAGTCCTGGATTCGACAAGGAAGATATTTCCAGTTCCCATAAAATCACACATAAACATCGACTTTTCTACGCGCAGGATTTTACTCTTTTTGAGATCTAAGTTAGAAAGTATTAACCTACGATCTTCGATTTAAACCATTTTAAAGAAAAAATTGTGATATTTCTTACTCTGTCCATCTCTTTCCGCCTACAGTTGTAAATTCCTCATGTTACACGTTTAATTCACATCATTTGGAGAAATCTTGCATTTTAACGGGATGTTGCCTTGCCAACATTCTTAATGCTCGAAATCCTATAGTCATTTCATTTCTTATTGGTGAAAGCGTGCTTTGAATGTTTTAATACGAGAGAGAGAGGGAAGGAAGAAGAGGAAAATTATTTTCTAGGCAACCAATGTAAACAACATTCGTCGCGTTATATGCGAGAATAAATACACTTGAATGTAGAACATATATCATTCGCATATTAAAATCAGTTAGAATTATTATTATTATTCACATAAACGCTACAATTGGGAGCAGGTCCCGGTGGCAGCGGGTAGTAGTTTGAGACTTTAAACAACGAACGCCTAAAACAACGAAAGTTTGTTTTCCTGCCATCGATTTTTGAGTACGCGTCGAATCGATCAACAGATCAGTTTTTAACGAAAGAATTTGTCGCATTCTTAGTGATTTGCATTGTTGCCGGTTTCGTGTAATTGGGTGCCATTGATTTGGATAATAGCTTCGCGTCGCATCTAGTCACGAAATTTCATTTAAAACTTTCCCGTTGAATTTAAACGAGCATCTCCCTAGTTTATATATAATTCACTTGATCAGAGCACCTAATTTGGTAGATTAGAGGAGGAGGGAGGGGGGAAGGAAGAAGATTATATAGGAGGAGGAGGTAGTTCACTTCAGCGCCTAGTTTCAGATTCATGCAACACGCAACCATTATCTTTGGAAATTTTTTTTACTAACGACATTCACGGGCGCGAGAAGAAGCCATTTGGACATTCTATTAGCTTTCCATTAAAATTGAATTAATAGCGAGAAACGCAACCTGATCTTTAATCTCAAACTCCTAATAACTCAGTTACTAAATAGCATTCACTGAAAAAATATTTAGTATTCATCAGAAATTCTATTGGTATAATATGCATAAAATCCAAACTAATTTTGAAAGTTTAACATTTGGGGCTCAAATTTGGAGTAAAATCTAAAATATGAAGGAAATTCTGGAAAAAATCCAAACGAACAATTCCCGGGAATCATTAAAAATTTTCCCGAGAGTCGAGAATAAGAAATATCGAGTAAATTCCCGGAAACTGGGAACGGAATTCCCGGTTCCAAAACTCAAATAATGATGTCCTACTAATTTAGTTCCACACCGTTTTCTAGAAGTTTAACACTATAGGAGAACTAATAAATATTTATCAGGATATTGTCGTTATAATTGAAGAGTGCCCATTAGTAATCCAGAAGAAAATAAAAATGAGATGAAATTCCGTGTGGAACATTGTCCCCACACTGAAGCCTCTTTGATACGTGTTTTCAATAAAACCATAAACAAATTTTACAATGTGCAGATGATTTTATGTTATTAAGAAAACGGACTCGCTAGATAGAACACAAATTATCGAAAAGACACTCGGCATATATTAAAATAAACTTTTGTTTGTATCTAAATCAAAGGCAATATATACATTAAAAGAAATGATATATTTAACTTAATGCCTCACTGAGGAAAAGGAAAGAAGCTTAAGTTCAACAACAATGGTATAAATCATCTCACTGCCATCACTGACTAGACTGTGAACTAGTTCAATCTGTGATTTCCAGTACTTACTCTTACTAACGCTTTCTCTAGGATTTATCTTTCCTCCGTCTATTCTCAATCTCCCCCTTCATCTATATTTATCCCTCTCTCCATCTCCCTTCTTTATTTCCAAGCGCATCTCTTCCCCATCTTTCATCCTTAAATTAAGGCCCTAAGGAATCCCGCCGAAGAGATTCTTTATCTTTCCGCTCCATTCCTCCACTTCCATCCCCCACTCCCAGGTCCCTTTCTCTCCCTCCCCTTTCTCCTTGCTTCTCCCTTTCTCTCCCTCCCCTATCTACCACCATCTCACATTCCTTCCCTCCCCTTTTTCTCTCCACCTCACTTTCTCTCCCTCCCCTTTCTCCCTCCATCTCACATTCTCTCCCTCCCCTTTTCCCCTCCACCTCACTTTCTCTCCTTCCCCTTTCTACCTCCATCTCACATTCTCTCTCTCCCCTTTCTCACAGCTTCTCCCTTTCTCTCCCTCCCCTTTCTCCCCTTCTCTCTCCCTCCATCTTTCATTCTCACCTTTATTGTTGGAGCCTATATAAATCCTTTAATGATCAATTCTTTGTTAAAATAATAAATATACTCCACAAGTATAAAAATATATCTTCTCAAAATGTTTCCTTTTAAACTTTATGCGCCGATCTATTTTTTCGTTGTCTTTTTCTATCTTCAGCCGTTAAAATCTTTTCCACTAGAAAGACTTGGTGCTTTCCCGGCGTATTTGACCCATCTTTTCCACTAATAACAAATAGCTTATATACAAATATTTGTAAATATATAAGCATTTTCAACGTGCAAAAGCCAGAGAAAATATTACTCCAAGTGATGATCATGGGATCCTAATAAAAATAAACGGCGCAATATACATTGCACAAACTTTCTCATATACGTAGTATATACATTTGATTGACTGTGTACACTTATGAAAGAAAAACGCTTAAAAATCAGAGTTATCCGTAGTTAAGTGTATATTCTATTGCCACTAGACGATACAAAGTTATTATTTTTGGACTTATGGCTTAATTAGTATTATTTGTGACATCAAGCTGTACGATTGGATGAATTTTAATCAAAATCCATACAGCCATTTTTGAGTAAATCAAATTTTGTTTCAAAATATCCAAGAATAAAGTATCCTTAATTGTTGCGCAATATCATTCATCTCTTCAGAGTGTCTATTATGAATGATATTATCTATAAATATGAGATTTTATTCGATTTAGTTTAACCGTCTTAGGCTGTAGTAAGATTTTAAGTAGATCATGACGAAGACGCGACGTCATAGGGCTTAGGTAAGGTAGCTTAGCGTAGATTTTAATGTCACTGGACGCCATATAGTAATTTTTTAAGGCGTGTAGCTTACAATGAATTTTTTGTGACATCATGCTCTACAATTACATTAATTTTAATCAAATTCCTTTGAGCCATTGTTGAGTAAATCAATTTTTTCTAAAAATCGCCAAGAATAAACTACACTTTATTTTTGTGCAATATCATTTTATCTAATAATTGGCTGCATAAGATGATATATTGCATAAATACGAGATATCATTCGATTTTATGCAAGCGTTTGGGCCGTAGAACCGCGAACAGAGCGACAGGCAGACAGATGGCATGGCTAAAACCATTTCTATCTACTCAGGGGCACCTAAAACGTGTATTTCCATCAAAATCTCAAAGTCGAAGTTTTTTACGAATACAATACTTTCTCTATATACTACGTATATGAGAAATTAAAAGGTATATGTAGTCGGTACGCGATGACAGACAGTGATCACTTGCCGACTCTTTCGCTCTATTGAAAAAGAATACTTTCAATTTAACGTCTAATATATGCCAATTCTGTACCAAGCACAAGCGGTAATTGTTGGATCTATATTTTTGTTGCAGAAGAAGTTTCTTGAGCGGAATCACGTCTTACTGTTAGCTTAGACTGTCGTCGCGTTTACGTTTTCAATTTTTATCTATAACCTGGAGTTTTTGGAGGATATAAATATCTGACCTATTAAATATCATTTAAAAACTTTGGACAATACTAAATAGTAAATTTTATCATTCTTATTTTTCCGTTGAATCTATTTTCGGCCATTGTACTAACTTTTAAACGAAATTGTGGAAAGAATGGATTCCGTTAATAAAAAGCAGAAAAGAAACGTTTATTATGAATTGAAAAGACGTATTTTCCCCTAATAAAAACATTCAACAGGTGATGAAATTTATTGGACAGTTTTATTAACTAATCTTTATTTTTGCATTATGAACAGAAAAGGTTATTTCATTACCTGTAGCATTGTCAAATCTCTTATTTAAATCTAGGTACATAAAAGAGATGTGGCTACTAACGTAAAAGATAAAAATTTTTAACATATCCACTTAGTCTTCGTATAAGTTAAGTTTCAGCGGGTATTTAACGCTTGAAACGTCTATTCCTATAGTGTCTCTTCCGGTGAAATTATCCCACGCACGATTGATCCACTTAGCATGCGTGGGGAAGATGATGCTGACACGCGTGGAAGCAATTATATTAAACATGGATTGATCCGCATGTAGGTATCGTTCTCTCAAAGTGGAAGTTTCCTCATTCTAATGATTGCGATAATTCAGGTAGAGATCAGTCGGTAAAAGTGCTGCAAGGTATGTCGATATTACGATGGAAATGTTTTGGCAACATTTCTCGTTACTTGTGTCCCAATCGTAATCATCAATATCTTCGATAAAACATCTGTCCGTTGAGAACCCAGAAAGCGAGTAATGGCACGGACTGTGCGCCGCTCTCTAGACAAATTTCATGGCAACGAGTCCCCGTAAAATAGCCTTCGGACACCCATCCTCACCCATCGTCCACTCCAATTGAAAAACAACCCTCGCTCACGGAATACGATCGCCTCCGCCCATTTCTCTTCTCCTCTCTCTCCTCCTCTCTCTCCTCTCTCTCCTCCTCTCTCTCCTCCTCTCTCTCCTCTCTCTCTCCTCTCTCTCTCCTCCTCTCTCTATCCCTCTCTCTCCATCTTTTCAGTTCCCTCCGTTGCTTCCGTGTTTCTCCGCTTTCAGATATTCATCCCTTTGCTGTTTCCAAAAACTTTTCCAACGAAACTCTTCCTCTCCCAGTCTCTCCCCCACCAACTTTGCATCGCAATACAAAGCTCGCCAACACACGCATACAAAGAAGTACGCCCAGCTGACCAATTATTCATCGAAATTTCGCGCGCACTCACGCACGCTCGTTTCGTTTTTTCCCTCTCGCTTCCCTCTCTCCAAATTCTCTCTCTCTTTATGCCCTCCCACGCCCCATCTCCATTCCCTCCCCTCAATCCCTCTTTCTCTCCCCATCTCCTGTCACTGGCAATCTTTTCCCTCGCTCCTACTTCCCTCGTCTCTCCAACGATCACATTCCCTAGCACCAACACATTCGCGCCCAACCGATCTTCGTTCTCTGCTGCCACTGATGGCATAAGGAGTACACTAGACCAGAATGTACATTATTCATCTCAGTATGATCACGAGAATATGAAATCGGCCAACTTTTATATCGCTTTGTGAAATCTTTTGAAAATTATCGTCGCAGTTTTGATCGGTTGTTTAATATTGTATTTAAATTATTCTAGTCCCATAATGCAATTGTTTCATTGTTACAAATGCAGTCGGTATCACAAATTTCGTGAATCACTAAAGCATTAAAGATTTCAAATTAAAAAGAAAACTTTAACTCTGAGGAGAGATTTTGAGTAATTTCCTATATTTAACTTAAGAGTGGTACACGGTTGCAGAAGTAATATTACTGCGCGAGAGATGGAGTTTGGAAACATCTATATTTGTTGATACCTACCGCAAAAGAGAAGAAAAAACGACTAATTACGTATCGCCGTGGAATGGGAATATTAGGATACTTCTGTCAACAGTATGCTATTTTGAGCAAACCGTTAGTTACGATTTGACTGCAATTTCATAGATCAATGCAACCCATCAAATTATTCGCCAATGGAGTATCACATAGATGAAACAAATTCGTCTAACACCTTATTTTTCATCGATTTTTTAGGTTTTCCGTGTGTCCCTTTCAGAACGTATCAAACTTTATTTTGGGTCTAAACTTTTACATAAACCTTTGCAGTTTAACTTTTAAGCCATTTTACTTCGGCAAAAACATCTCTCCTCTCTCTCTCACGGGTTTCTCTAGCTTTTATTTCCTCTCATTTTTCTCTCACTCTCTCCTTCTCTCTTTGGCCAGTTTTTTGGGCTTTAATTTCAGTCTCCAATCCCATTCCAACTGCCTCCGCTTATACTTTAAATCCGTATTACGCCACCGAAAAAAAACAATCCCCATCCCCTGCCCTCGCTTAGCATTTTTATTAACGCTTCCTTTTTTCTTCTGAATCTCTCTTTAAACTCTCTTTTGTGTGTTTTATTGGTTCATTTTCTGTCATCATTGGAAATTATACATACATGCTCGCTCGACAACATTATGATGATATTGTGAGTAGACAGTGTTTCCCTATTGATTATTAGAAGGGAAAATAGGATTACGGTTGTGTCTATCTTTTCATTTCAAATATTGTTAGTATCCTCTACCCGATTTCGGTCCAATATTAGGCAGGGATACGAGACGTTGGCGAACGCTGTGCTAAAACAAACGATTACCTCTTTAAAGACCAAGTGATAACTATAGAGATATATTAAAGATTGTGACCCTAAGTCAAAAATTGACTTAAATTTAAGACTCATGAATACTTTAAGTTTAAGCTATTAAAATTTTTTCCCAAACGTGCCGTAGTCGTATACATCAGAATTCTATTTAAACTCCATCACAATTTAAAAGATGACTTTGCGGATATTTCTGTCATCATTTCCGCGCGTATAATTTTCAATAAAAATGAATAAGGAAGCTTCAAATTCCTGTTAGCCCTAAAGTACTAAAACCTAACTATTCTGAGGTATAAAGAAACTTATTCAAATAGCCGTCTTCGTATCGAATTGAATTGCTGTCTAAAATGTATTCACTTCGTGTTCTGTAGATTCTTTAGGAAACCATATTACACAATGAACTATTATTGAAATTTATCAAATGGTGGTCTAAAATATATTTACCATCAAATCTATGATGAGTGCTTTGCAATGCAAATTATTTAAAGTTTTCACAGTTAAATATTTTTCAGAAAGTCCTTAAGATTGTATACTCTTTAAATTACTGACTGACGGAAATACATTAACAGGTGATGTGCGAGAGAATAACAGGCTATAATCAGGCACTTTCCTTCTATTGACTAAATATTGGTAAATATGCAGTAATTTACATAGTTTGCGCGCATATTTACATGTTTATTTAATCATTTATTCTGTTAAACATTAGAGATTCCCTTTGATACATTTTTCATCAGAGCTTCCTACCATGTGGAACTTAACCCAATATTTAGAGGAAAGATTTTTATTAATCCTAGAATACTAATCATACGTCAAAATGACGTACACTTTTCTTTGAACAACAATAACTCCCTTTCTGGGAATCCAATTAACCCTTTCTCTAGCAATGCTTCAATCAGTTTGTTGCCTACCGAGAACCAGGTCGGTCACATGTTCCACGTTCCTCTTCCGCCCGTACATCTGCTTCGTCGTTGAGTCACTACATCAATCTTACGTAGGTTTAGTATTAAACAAAAATTTTGTAGGTCGATTTGACGTATGTTTAGCAAAATGCGATAATCTTTAGACGTCGATCTTACGTATATTTAGTAAAATGAGACAATTTTCATATGACGTGTTAACGTATGTTTAGGGAGTTCAGATAATTTTCGGCGTCAATTTTACACACGATTAGTGAAATGAGTAAATTACACAACTGAAAGCTTGGTCTATCTTCGAATTCTCGAATGTCTAATTAATATTTTGTGCGTTTCTTTTTAGGAAAAAATAGAGAAAACTACATTATTCTGACCCAGAAGAAATTCTACGCATAATGCGCAAACTTTCCGACGACGAAAGTGGTACGGAAGATATTTTAGAAAGTCAACTTACCTCAGATGATGATAACTTATACTGTTATGATTCCGATATAGATCCAGACTTTGACTCCGCCAAAGACGATGAGGCGAATGTCCATATTAGACCTGGACTTTCCCAGAATGCTCGTCTTGTGATTTTGAAATTTAAATGTGATTTTTTTGTGTATTTTTGTCTGCCTACTAGTTTTCTAATATTTTATTTTTCATTAAAAAATTGTACCTATCCATAGTTAATGAACATTAATAGGCACTTACATTTTGATTTTCCTATTTTATAGTTTTTTGCATGACTCAATGTTAATACTAACATTTTTATGATCGATCTATTCTTATTTTACAAATTTCTGTTTTTATTTGAACATATGTAATTCTTTACGAAATCAATAGTTCCTAGATGATTTAGCATTAAAAACTATTTGATGGAGTTTTGATCGACCAAAAATATATCAGAAAGTTGATTATCAATAAACACATTGCAGTAAAAGTGGTTTTAAAAACAATCCTGATGCGTACGTCAAATTTACGTGTTTAGTAACAACCGCCCTAAAAATAACATTAGTATTCTAGGGTTTAGCACGCTCAGACTACCACCTGCATGTATTCAATATTACCCGTATATGCAGAACTTTTTTAAAACATACCATGTTGATGGTTTTAAAATAATTCATTTCTGGCGTTAAACAAAGTGCAGGTTGAAATTTTTAACAGAATCCCGCAAACCCAGAATTGCTTTTAATCGGCGCCATGCGTTCCTTCAGAATTAATGTTTCACGAAGTGAAAGGTAAAATTGAGTGTCATAACAGTGTATAATATACGACTGTGCACATTTTTTCCGGCGAATACTTCATTAGGCATTAAAGAGATGAATTTGTGCGACGCGTGCAATTAAGCCACTTTGCAAAACGGGAATTTTGTTTTAGGATATTGGTCCGGTGGTGGCCTTTCCTCCTCCCGCCTTCTCTGCCCCCCCCCCCCTCTCTCTCTCTCTCACCCCTACCCTCCTCAACTACGCACCGCAACCTCCTCTCTCCCCCTCACCACCATTACCCATTTACCCGCCCCCCTTCCCCTCCCCTTCATTACCCACCTCCCCCACCCCTTCCCCTCCCCTCCCTCCCTCTGCCGCATTATGACAAAATCGCCCTCGCGGTCGAGATTAAAAAGGAAAGAGAGCAGACCAGAGGGCGTTGGGAGAAAACTCATAATGCGAATGATTTTTACCTCTGACTGCTTGAAAATGTCATCAACTGGCCGCTCTATGTAAGCGCCCACTCTCTAAAGTTCTGTGGTGTTCCGAAAATCCTCTTTCTTTGGTCGAGGCAGAGATACACGCTTCGCATTGAAACGCATCGTGTCTGCTCGGCGAATCTCCTCTGCATATATTTTTGCTTGAGTACCAGAGAGTTGGAAGCATGATATTGAGCGGATATTCCCCTCTGGTGGTATTTTGTTTAAATTTTGCCCGAGTCTTCTCTCGTTCGATCTCATATTGTTTGATATTCAAAATTCATGAGTTGTTGGAAATCCCGCGATGAGCCTTGAATCTGATGAAGATTTGATTGTGTTTTAGGGATCGGTTAATACATTTTCCATTGAAAACCGTATGTCATACCGGGTCAAATGCGCTGCTTCATAATCGCGCATCTCTTGCGTTTGTGCAGTAGAATTCATTTCGGAACGTTGCTTTAAAATGTTGCAAATAATTTTTCATCTATTAACCTCAGTTTCATGTATAGGGCCATGGCACTTGCGGCAGTATTTTGAAATGGCTGATAGGGAACGATTCCCTTACCTACATTTTAGTTTCTCACGAAACAATAAGCACAGAAATTTTTCCGACGTTTTTCCAATCACTTCGACCCTAAGAGTTATATCTCCACCCTAATGCTTCGTCATTAAAATAAGATGTATAAGAAAAATGCTTCATAGACAAAAGCGTACGCTGTGGCCATAACTGAATAATGAATCTCATGAAATATTCTTATGATATTGAATTCTGACAGTGTTTTTCCCATTGATGATTTTGAAAATATTAATGTCATAATAACTTAGTTTGACGTGGACGTTGATTTCAAATTTAACAGTTGATTTAAAAAAAACACGGCCTATTCACGAATTTTTATATTTTACTCACCATTGTGGGGCCAAGAATTTTAACGGAAAGTTCTCTAAAATATATAAAAATGTCATTTCGGTGAAATTTATTTTCTCATTCCAAGTAAAACGCGTTTTCCGTCCGCTTCCTTTCGCCATGAATTTCTAAGCTCTAAATTTGAATCGTTCTCGGACACATTTTGGATACGACAATTGACTAAAGGCAACGTAGCACCAAATTTAAATTCCGTATGAAAACATACTCGTTCCATCTCCAGATTTCAGAACCTAGTTTTAACACAAAAAAGGACGGTATAACTTTTTTCTCGGGCCGTATATCTCCTAGAGACTACCGATGAGTCATTAATCTTTTACCGCCTCCAAACGATAAACGATTCAGAAAAAAATAAAACTTACCCGCCACCGCCAACGCACTCCCCACGAGCAGCGCCGCATTCGCAGCCACGGCAAACCAATTTTTCTCCTCTGATTTTTCCTTTGTGCGCCATTCCGCCGACCCTCCCCCGACCCGCCGCCGTCCCTCCGCCGACCCGCCGCCGTCCCTCTTCCTGCGCCGTCACTCCACTCCGCCTCTCCGTCCGCGGGGGAAGGCCTGCGACGCGCAAACGTCCCCGCTTTCAAAAGGGACCACCTCCGTCGCAGCGAAAGTTGGGAGGGCGAGGGGAGGCTCACCCCCACCGACGCCTTCGTAATCACACACCGGGGCAACACCTACACTTTTTTCTCGCCACGACTACGCCGGCGCTTCGCTCTGACGTCATGCCCACCCCACGTTCTTTCACAAATTTCATGTAGTCGTAAATGCTCGCTTCTGTCGCTAACTCTTCCCGAGGAGCATTTGAAGCGACTTTCCCTCTTTTCCCCAATTTCTTCGCCATTTCTTGACCGGGAGTTCGCCCGACCCCTCCTCCTCCTTACCCTTACTCCTCCACGCCCAGTCCTCCTCCTTGCCCCCGCCCCCTCCACCACTTCTCCTCGCCTCCTCCTCCACGCCCAGTCCTCCTCCTCGCCCTCGCCCCCTCCACCACTTCTCCTCGCCTCCTCCTCCACGCCCAGTCCTACTTCCTTCGCCCCCTATTACAGGGTTAAATGTAAAGCCGGCTCCAGACATTCGTTATTCGCCGAGTTCCCAATATTCGTGATCACTCGCTGAGTGACGAGTAAATATTTTCCCCGCCACTTACAGCTGCCTCCACACTAATCGTCCATAGCCTAATACCGAATATTCGTCTTGACTCATGGGAAAAGATGTAAATGTTAGTATAGTATATGACTGCGCGGATTGCCGCCGCGCACGGAGGGGAAGTTCCCCTCCGTCACTTTGGCTACCCCCACCCCACCCAACTTTTTCATAGTTGTTGTCAGTTCTCACTACCATATCCGCATGAAATTTCCCGCGAGTAGGCAAAATTCCCACGATCTGGCACCAATGCAGAGAGACATTCGTCATTCGGAGAATAACGATTGTGTGGAGGGGTTTAAAACATCGCGGCTTGCCGAATATTCGTCCCTTGGACTCGTGCCCTTTTACCGACTCTCGACGGGAAATAATCGTCGCTCGCCGATTCCATCCACACTACTAGATATTTGGCGAGTGACGAATATTCGTGGCTCGGCACTCGGCGAATAACGAATGTCTGGAGCCGGCTTAACCCTGGTAAGCTACACTAGGTTTTGGCCCTTATTCAGGTACACTGGGGGACTGAGTACCCCATGAAGAAAATTTGTATTTGGCCATTAACTTTTAGAAAACAAATGTGTTCATATTTTAATTTGTATACAAAAAAGTGAAAAGAAAGTTTTTGAAATTATTTCAAACATTTTTTACAAATTATATCCGAACGATTCCGACAAGTAAACTCCTGAAAGCTCTTGCAGCGTGCTGTAGTTTTGCGGTCGTTGCTGCGGTCGCATAGCTGGCATCTTCCACTCCTTGACTCCAAATTGCTTGCAATACTCGTTGAAGCCTCTGGCAGTCGAAGATGTGAAGATATGGACTTACGGAGGAAAGTTCTCAAAGTTGTAATTTTGAGGCGTTGTTGAAGCTGGGGCTGGGACTTCTCCCAAGTTCATCAAGAAAACAGCTTAGATTTGCCTTTCATGCCATTATTGTGTGAAAAAAAAACAAATGCATTAATATCTGCAGCATTTAACAACCCATAAAAGGCAGCAAGAGACCATCTTCTAGTTTATTAAGGTGACCAGATATTTTTTCCATAATAGAGGACAGATCCCGTTTTTTTACAAAATGGAAGGACCTAGGAAAGGAAAAGGGAGGACACATTTCATGACAAAAACTGTTTATATGCTTTATTTCATATTTTTATAAAAAATAAAGATTGTAAAAGAACATACATTACAACAGTCTCATGACATACGAAATTGTTTATTTAAAAAAATGCTGTAAGCTTTCAAGAAAACTAAGGAGTGCTTCTACATAATTTTAGAGACCATTTTTCGCAGTAAAACATTCAAATTTCATGATGCAAATCGCATTGAACGAATGTCAGCTTCAGAAGCCCTAAGGTGAATTGCACAAATTTTAAACGTAAGTGTTCATTAATTACATGTGTTCTACACATTCGAGAAAAATAAACCCCAACATGGAAAAGTTTTAACGAAGTTCAAAAGCAATTAAAATTGAAAATAATAGATTCAATCCTACAAATTGTTGTTTAATCTAAATTATGTCCTGATTACTTGAAAATTATTTTATATTAGCCAATATTTATTGAAAATATATTTATTCAAAATATATATTTATTGAAACAAATCTTTTCTCAAGGGACTGAAATATGTATTGTTTTTAAAAATGAAGTATTTTAATTCTAATTATAACTTATGATGGTTTTGTATTGAAATATTTGTCATTTCTGTGGATCTTTTTCAAAAGATCGTCATTTTTATTTAACATTTCTGAGAATTGATGGTAGCTATAATCCATGTTAATGTTTATCATTATGGTTGACGTCAATGTTTCCAAAGAAAGACTGCTCTTTACACTGTCCCACACATCATTTAATAACGAGAATACACGCTCTACACTTGAATTTGTCCCAGGTAAACATAAAGCCATTTCAACCAATATCTTTAAATTAATATAAGGAAGATTCGATTTTTAAAAAACTTAAAAACTTCCACCCATCTTTTGTCGACTTCTATTTTATTTTCAGACCATTCAAAAAACTTCTTAGCTGAGCAGTAATCATTTAGTCTCCAAACCTCATCAAATAGTGCATTGTCATCAATCTTTATTAGACATTTTATTTGCAAATTTCATTGATTCTACCACTTTTCCAACTCTATTGGTTTTCTTAATAAAGTCCATTGAAAAACATTTATTCCATCCAGAAATTTTGTCCATTTGATCAAGTCATCAAGACAATTTCTATAAAATAGTTGAACCTCGTCCGTGAACGCCCCTGTAACTGTTGGATTATTCTCATATAGTTTCTTCAATAAATTATCTGCATTTACTGCTAGAAATTTCATATTTAATCTGGATTCCAATTGATCATTAAAACTGTGAAGAATTGACGTTACTTCAGCAGCACATATTTTGTTCTTTTCAAAATGCTCTATATTCCACTGAAACAATGTTGCCTTACTATGCATGGAATGCAGAGTAATTTCAGCAAAAGGATTTTCAAAAAAACTTTCTGAACTATGGGACATTTATCTAAACTTAAAAAATATAACCTTAATGGCTCAACTAATTGAGTAGCACGTTAAATGGCAGGCGTTAAGGCCAACCACCTGGTTTTTGAGTAACCTAATAATTTCTTATGCTCGACTGAAGCGACCTCACAAAATTTAGCTCGACTCTTTGCTCTCACAGTGAAACGATGAAAATGTAAGTATCGTATATTTGTGGAAGGATTACTTCCACATCTATAGCCATTTGACTTGAGAATACACAAATTAAAAGAGGGCGTGACTTGAGAAAAAGGAAGGACAAAGGCAGAGAAATCTTCAAAAAGGAGGACGTGGAAGGACAAAGGGTTTAGGGAGGACGGCGATTGAAAAAGAAAAACTGTCCTTCCAAAAGGAGGACGTCTGGTCACCTTTAAGTTTATCCACTCCGAGAGGTAGACAGCTATATCGGCATCCGTGGTAAAAGTTATAAGATCGATGCAATGTATAAAAATCTGATGTGGCCACCACATGACTTTCTCCATATCTTTAATATTTCTAAAAATTCCAAATAGATTACATAATAATAAATATTTTAAGAAACTGCGAGAAAATTTTAGGCTTGACAAAAAACAGAAATAAACTCAAACCATAGACTTCTGATATTGGATATAGCCACAAAGCTCCAACAATTAAGAAAAGAAAAAGGAGCGTTACTAAGACGTAACTAAGAGTCAATTGTCAACAATAGTGGTCGGTAGGTGGCGTGGTGGTGGCAGCTAAAAATATAGGATATCTTTTAAACAATGCATTATATAGAAAAATGTTTCAAACAAAGATTGTAGAAAATAAAATTTCCTACAACTTTTATTCTAGTACATTTGACATTTATCAAATATTAAAGCAAATATTTCAAAATAACGGATAAGTAACAAGAGTAAACACCCACTTCCGGTTGACCAATTAATACCAAAAACTAATCAGTTGTTGCGACTTTGCTTCTAACTTTTATAAAAATGGTAAATACGAAATTTCGCGTTGACCTGATTAATAGTTTTTGAGTTAAGAGAACCGACAAAAAGTTATCACACACACAGACACCATCGAGAAAATGGTCAAAACGTGTTCAGGGAACCTCAAAACGTATATTTCCGTTGAAATCTCGAAGTCGATTTTTTCCATGAATACAATACTTTCCCCTATACTACGTATATGGAGAAAGTAAAAACGTGTCACAATGTTGCATTTTAGTTATTTCTTTATTTTTTTATTTTATATTAGCTCATAAACAGCCGCTAACGGCCTTTTGCAATGAGCGTAATAACGTTAATAAAGACGAAGACATTGCACAAATATCATCGGTGGAGTTATAGTTTTCGTCGGATTTAGAAATAACGTTGAATTATAAAGTTCACCGAAACAGTTTCGAAAAAAACAATTCCGGTACACTGGGGTATTCAGTGCCCCAAATACGCAAAAAAGCACAATAACGAGCCATGACAAACAAAAAAATTATCATCATTTTTAAGTTACATAACCAACCACATATTTTGTAGTCCCAATTTCGCCCTAAATAAAGTCCTTTGTTTGTCTGTGTACTCCTCTTCATCCCCTACTCCTCCTCGCCCACTCCACCTCCGACTCGCTCTTTCCTTCCCCTCCAGATTCGACATTCAGCATCCCTATCCTGCCTCCACCGTCGATAAAAGGACCCCCCCCCTTTCTCTCTCCCCCGCCCCATTTAAAAAGACAAACAACTTTTCTTCTGCCCCATTTGAACACCCTCGCCACCTGCCTCTCGGAGCGTACAAATTCAACACTTCATATATCCATCGTCGCAGCCAGCACCTCATACCTCCTCCCTTGCTCACCTGGCACCAATTAACACCTTTCGAAGACCTTTAATTTACTAGCGCTGCATCTCAAAAAAACTCGCATATTCGCCGTCGACATTCACTCTACGGATGACTGTACAGCTGATTCCGTAAACAATTCCCCCCTCCCTCCCTCTCACAGCAACTCCTCCCACCTTCTCTCTCTTCGCGCCTCTCCTACCACCCACTCATTTTTTCCTAGAGCTTATAAATGGGGACAGGGTCGAAATAAAATTCCACGCGTTGTTGTAATGGTTCTGATTGGACGACATTTATGCGCGAGTTTTCTGGTGCGATGGAGGCGCTCTCCAGGGGCAAAAAAGAGTACTTGTCTCCCCCGTCCCTGCGAAAGCGGGAGATGGAGAAGGAGAATTCCGGAGGGAAAGTGGTAGGAGATCGGCGGGAGTGCTCGCTTAGGAAGTGGGAAAGGAGGCAGAGAGTTGTGGGAAGGAGGCTGAGAGAGGGGAAGGAGGTTGACAGTTGGGGAAGGAGGCAGAGAGAGGGAGAGGCTGAGAGTGGCAGGGAGTGTTGGCTGCGAGCGGGAGAAAGAAGTCCGTTCTTCCCCTCGCTGCCACGCGGGCGCGCGTAATTTTGGGCTCAAACCGCTGTGACGATGGGTATAAAATAAAAAAAAGAAGAAAAAAGTTAGCGGAGTAGGAATGAGGGGATGACGGAAAATGGAAAGTTGAAAGGATTTTGGAAGAAGGGGGTGGGGCAGAAGGGACGTCTTAGGAGGAAGGGGGAAGATTTTGATGCGGAAGATGCCTTTTCTCTGGGCGAGAGAAAAACGCTCCTTCTAGCAGGACAGATAGTAAAAATATTTTCCTATCTTTTCCACTCCCCCTCCGAATTTTGTAATTTGTCGAGAATGGATTAACCACGAAAAAAACTGTTGAGTCGAGCTCGGCATTGCATAATGATTTATAAGATTCGTTATTTGACGAAAATGACAAAATCGAAGCGTTGGGTCGATTATTTTCAACAAGATTTAATGCTGCAGATAATCATTTCCTAGGTCCAAGGCATGTTGATCGATTGATTGCTTTCGTTCTCCTGGAGAATTGCGCTGAGAGAAAACGCTCTGAGACGCGCGTGCGCTGGAATACCTTCATTGTGCAAGACGTAACAAGTGTTTATTTACCAAAAGAAAATTCGAGTTGGTTTTATCTTTTGTGGTTTCCTTCGCGATGAGGCACCCGACCTTCAAGAGCAGGTGGGGCGAACTCTACGACGCACAATGGCCGCATTGGCGTGTTCGAGAAATAAAATAATGGGAAAGGGTTAGACTACGATTTTCTTCATCCCTGCGCAATTAGTCATTTAATGATCGAAATAACATTAAAGCAACTCTCTATTGCTTTAAAAATATGTAACGTATTCATAATTATATTTAACGTTTTTAGACCAGTCAAATTAGACATTTTAGGTGAAGTAATTCATAAAGTTTTGAAACTTGGCACAGTTGTCTGTTAGGGCAACCTAACTAACATATCAAAATTTGACTTGCCTGTCGTGTACGCGTAAGGCGTTTGTTTGACCTATTCATAGGAGAATGAACCGAGGTTAAGCCGATTTGAAAGCATTTGCTGAACACTGGTATTTTTTGTTTGGACAAAATCGCCTCGCGTAGCGTACAATTAGCAGAGAGATAAGCTGCATGTTACTAGATGATACCTCTGAAGGAATTGTTTCAGAGGACGACTTGATGAAGAACTGAAACTTCTTTAATTAATACTCAAAGAGATTATAAGACATTTTATTCTAGTAGTCTTTCATAATTTTGCTACAGAAATAGAAGCAAGATTTACCGGATATGGAGCAGAATTGTTGCAATAACAGCAACTTTGTCGCATGCAAATTTACCTTCCTTCGGTTCGTTTTCTAGTGTTCATTGAAATAGATTGGTCAATTACACACGTTTTTGACGATTAGGTGAAATAATTCATAAAGTGTTGAAACTTGGCACATTTGTCCGTTAGAGCAGCCTAACTAACATATCAAAAGTTGGCATGCCTGTCATGTACGCGTCGGCCGTTTTGGCCCCAAAATGACCGCCGGAGCAGGGCCCGTGACTTGCCTTTCGCGAATAACTCGGAAACGGTCAAATCTACGGCAAAAATGTCCGAAGCAAACTTGTAGAAAATACATTTTCCTACAAGAAAGGTTCTTGGCAGTTTTTTTGCTACTGCGATAGTATAGCAGAAAATGAGCGTTGTTTTCGGAACGCAGGCCGCGCGGTCATTAAATCAAGTGCGCGTTTTTATAGTGGTATTCCCCTTAGGCACTAATCCACTGTTTATTTTAATTAGTTAACATAGGTAATAGGTGTCAATCATTTAGCATTTCACTCGAAGCTTCTTCATCTTCGAATTGATTTACAGCTTTAGAACCAGAATTAAGACAGCCGCTGCCGTGACTTATTACTTATGATAAGTAATTGAAAAAAACAGTGGATTAGTGCCTAAAGGGGATACCACAATAAAAAACGCGCCTGGAACTCTACCACAGCTGGTGGTGTGGAAACGAGCTCACAACACTTGATTTTAAGACAGCGCGCGGCCCGAGTTCCGAAAACAACGCTCATTTTTTGCTGAACTATAGCAGTAGCAAAAAACTGCAAAGAACCTTTCTTGTAGGAAAATGTATTCTCTACAAGTGTAAGTATGCACGGTTTTGTCATATATTTGACCGCTTCCGAGTTATTCGCGAAAGGCCAGTCGCGGGTCGTGCTTCGGCGGCCATTTCGGCGCCAAAATGGCCGACGCGTACACGACAGGCATGCCAACTTTTGATATGTTAGTTAGGCTGCTCTAACGGACAAATGTGCCAAGTTTCAACACTTTATGAATTATTTCACCTAATCGTCAAAACGTGTGTAATTGACCAATCTATTTCAATGAACACTAGAAAACGAACCGAAGGAAGGTAAATTCGCATGCGACAAAGTTGCTGTTATTGCAACAATTCTGCTCCATATCCGGTAAATCTTGCTTCTATTTCTGTAGCAAAATTATGAAAGACTACTAGAATAAAATGTCTTATAATCTCTTTGAGTATTAATTAAAGAAGTTTCAGTTCTTCATCAAGTCGTCCTCAGAAACAATTCCTTCAGAGGTATCATCTAGTAACATGCAGCTTATCTCTCTGCTAATTGTACGCTACGCGAGGCGATTTTGTCCAAACAAAAAATACCAGTGTTCAGCAAATGCTTTCAAATCGGCTTAACCTCGGTTCATTCTCCTATGAATAGGTCAAACAAACGCCTAACTTCAGCCTGCTCCACAAGAACGTTTTTCAGGACTTCTCTATGGATTCCCTTCACGTAACTGTGCAAGTGTAGTCTCCCGATTTGATACGTTCGTGTTTAAACCCCCCTCCCTTCGCTGCCTTCTCTCAAAACAAAAGGAGCTCTGGTTTAAGCCAAGCTTCTGATTATCGCGGTGCCTGCAAGGTGTTGCAACGCATTTCTTTTGTTTTCTAACGAATCCGATCTCGGCGAAACGAAAACCCAAATGGCCATTTTGTTTTCGCCTAAGTTTATTATTTTAATTAAATAGCTCATATTCGACACTCGCGAAATCGCGTACACGCAAACACGCACGCACGCACACACACACACACACGCACGCGCACACACGCCGACAGAATCGCAAAAGAAACGCAACCACACGAGCACGAGTAGATAATTCCAGTCAAAGACGATTAAAGCTGATCCCTCGTTTTTTAATCCTAATTCCCTGCCGCTCCCTTTTCTCTCAAATTTGTGTGTATCCAATTAAAATCATTTTTCACGCCCGCCATTGTCGAGTTTTCCGCTTGATAAATCGCTTCAATGGGTCCCAAGTATTCCGCGACGGGTTTCTTTTGTCGAGTTCTCCACGGAATTAAAACTTACCATTCTGTCAAAGATAGTTCATATTTGCAAATTTCGATGTCTCCCTCCCTTTAAGTATAATTTTTTAAATTTATATTTTCCCAAGGAATTACAGCACGCTTGACTGTCGTGTCACTTCAGAATAAGTATTCTCTTTTAAATTTCACGAAAAATTCGATTTTTACGCGGCTACCGATTTTTTTGTTTAAGTTTCTCAAATTCTAGTAATTTTCTCTTTACTGATTGCATCTTTGGTATCTAAAGCAGCTCGTTTAAGCGTTTCATTAGTGTGAAAATGGTCAAATTTGAACGATGTGAGGTCAAGTGACTAAGTCTTTTGTACAGAATATCAAGAATATTTCTCGATGACATACTGATAATAAATTGACACCTTTAATAGAATGGTCCTATGCTTCAAAATCAAGGAATATTTTTTCATGAAAGAATTGCATGTTTTTCAACGACATTATAAGAATGAAACAGTCGATTGAATATAAGACTAAAAATGATAAGTAGCATGGGATAAATTGAAAACGGTTATATCAACCCTAGAACTAAGAGAGGGAGGGGACCTCCAAGGCCCACACCTTTTTTCGTCTATTTACCCTGTAAAAAATTGCGAAAGTTTAGATAGTTATGAACATTTTGAAGAGACTTATATAAAACAATTACTCATAGTTTTAAATCAATTTATATATACGTATATTATTATTTTCTACAATTTATTTTGACAATGGTTGAATGCTATGACACACGAATGGTCTGAATCAAGGGGCACCTGCTGGTAAATTAATTTCTTTTCGCAATCTCCGCTTCCCAATATTGCTTTTCCAGGCTCTTTCTGAGGAATATCATACTCCTCTACATCTTGCGTCTTCCTCTTAGCAAATTCATTTTCTTCCTCATGAAGCCATATTTCGTCGTTGAAAATGATGCTGGAAAACTGTACTAGCAGACAAGGATGCGGTAGGATTTTCCTTTTGTTTCTTCTAACTTGAAGGTGTCATGTAATTGGCGCATACTGTAAATCAAGACGGTGAAGCGGTCGCCTTAGAACGGCAGGCGGCAACACGGGCAGTCCCTTGGGATCTTCTAGGATCCAGGTGGCCAAGATAAGAAAGTCCAGCTGAATAGTGTCTCAATGCAGGGCACAGACCATGTTGTGTGAAACAATGCATTTTATTGCACGCTAACTTATTATTATTTTTCCTTTTCGATGGAAGCCTCCACGTGCTGTTGGGTCGAGTCTTTGGCGGTTTGTTAATAACACTCGCCCTAAAGGTAATATAATATCAGATTAATTATTAATATTGTATATTAATATTCCTACGCTGTCTTTAAATATATTATTATATATATAAAAGATTGTTACGACTTTTAATTATATCTTAGAAAGCGGGCCTTTGAGGCCCCCTCTTGGTAGTGCACGGGAGTGAAAATAGTTTGGTAGTCCTTAGGGTTATAAAGGTTAACAAATTAAAGCAGAAACGAATAATCATCGTATCACAAAGAAATCATCGCCTGTTATTTGATTGCGTGAGAGTCGGCCTGAATGCTTGGCGGAGAAAAGGTCTTTGCTACAACGCTGTCCTTTTCAGGTGTGGTCGTTCAATTAGGCGATTAACACAAATTTCTGAGGAAGAACGATAAACCAGCAAGTTATGCTTTTTGTTTCAGAAAAGAAAACAGGAAGACCGAAAAATACTGTATATCGAGCTCTAAATTCATTTGCACAGAGCATTCGATTACTTCCAGCGACGTCTTTCCCGAAATCCAAGATGAGAAAGCTGAAGATGATGAAAATTAAGCCGTTTTTACTTCTTAATGTATATAGTTGATGGTCAATTTTTATTTAAAACCTATTTTGATTTAACATACAAAGCAGTACTCTTTTCCTTGTAAAGCTGTGCTTCCATTATCCTTCAAATTAATGTAACCATATTATTAAAAAATTATGGTATAAACGAAAATTGATTAAAACTTAAAGGGAAGATTAAATAATTGTTGGTTATTTGGATATTTTGTGTGATTTTTCAAACGCGGCCTCTTTCGTTATAAAATACTACTCGACCTCTTAAGGGTTAACTCAGGATAAATCGTCCCATCTTTCTATAGGCTCATTGGACACGCATTCAAAGCATCTTCCAATAACCGTACCCTACATTTAATCGCATTCCGTATTCCTATTTCTCTCTTTTTCCTCGTCCAACTCTCCATGACGTCTTTCGACAGCTCGCCTCTCAACGAATGACTAAACAAATTAATCTCTATATAAATCATTATTATGATGATGAACTTCGCGAAATTGTTATCTTGTCCATTTTACAAAAATCTTGGCTAACTCGACTTGTAGGCATTCGAAATTCCCATGGGCAAGTTCTTGTACCTCGATCTCGTTCTAGTGCTACCATGGCAACCCTAAGCCCAAAAATGAGAATCACTTTGTGGGGATCGAGTCTCCATGTAAGCACTAAACAGCGACCATAATTGACCTCTGATGAAGGTTAAACAAAATGATCCATCACAATAAACAAAACGTTATAACAGCATAATTAGGAGATGAAATTTAGCAGGAAATGCAATTACCTGCAAATCGACGCGGCAGCCAACCCCTATCTCCATGTTTACTCTCTCCCTCTCTCACTCCCTCCCTCTCTTCCTCCCTCCTCATCTATCTCCCTTCCTCTATGCCTCCCTCTCCACTTCCAATTCTTTCTACCTCCCTACTTCTCTACCTCTTCCCTCTATACTTCCTTCCTCTCTATCTCCCTTCCTCTATACCTCCCTTCCTTTAAACGTCCCTCCCTCTATACCTCCCACCCTCTGTACTTCCCTTCCTCTCTACTTCACTTCCTCGATACCCTCCTCCCTCTCTAACTCCCTCCCTCTCTAATGTCCTTCCTTTCCACCTCTCTGCTTCTTTACTCCCCGCCCTATCTACCTCACTCCCTCACTACTTCCCTCCCTCCCTATCTCCCTCCCTCCCTACTTTCCTTCCTCTCTACCTCCCTACTTCTCTATCTCACTTCCTTTCCACTCTCATCGTTTGCACCGTTCCATTCCTCCACTCCTCCTCCTCCTCCCAAACGTCATTCAACGAATAATTGGCTCAAATTTAATGCGGAGATTAAGCTACGCGCGCTGCTCTCCCAACCCTCTGCTCCAACCCACGTTCCATCACCCACCCAATTTCCTCCCGAGCATTCCCTCGAACACACTTTGCTCTCCTTAACTCCCTCATGCCCTTCACATACACACTTTTGAGTCCGTTTCTGCTACTAAACCTCATACCGCAGCTATGGAAAATATATAATAGTGAAAATTTCGGGGAATCAAAGCCCTATGGAACGTTCATATTGATACTTCTCACAGAGAGATATCTTCATCCAAGCATCGAACGGAACAAAAAATGAAGAATAATGGGAAATATTTCTGAGATATTTTAAAAAATTTTCCTAAAGAACGAAGTCCAATAATTAACTAAACATAAATGAGTAGTAGAGAATAATTATGTATAAATTCAACTTTATTCAGGAAAAACCAAAACGATTGGTCTCATACTCGATTTAATCGTTTCCAAATTTTAATGCACTTAATGCCAAACAAATTGAAGAATGGGGACCATGTCGCAAACCCATTAAACCCAAAGACAATACTATGAAACTCATCGTGGTCGTTATTCACGCAAATTTGGTACTCGCTCTGTGGCTTGACTCTCTCTCTCTCTCGGAGGAGACGGTGGTGCAGTGGTTCGAGTGTTGGCCTGCCAGTTAAAGCGACACCCGGATCGAATCCTGTAGGATTTTTTCCCGAGGATGTCCGGACTTCTATTTGTGCGTGTTGGAACTAAAGAGATGAGGACGAGCCAATGAGAGGAATAAAAACGAGGTTCGCGCTCAAACCAACATCCAGTCCTTCGGAATGGAAGTTAAGCCGTTGGCCCCCTTGGTGCTCTTCGTTAAGAGCAGGCTATAAGCCGATACCAGGTTTCTCTCCTCCCTTCCTGTCCGGCTACTCATTACACTACCTCTTAGAAACCCATTGCGCGTAGGATGAGGAGAATCAGCTGGGAACATACGATCCACCTTCTCTCCTACTTCTCCCCACTCCACCTTCTCTCCTACTTCTCCCCACTCCACCTTTTATCCAACTTCTCCCCACTCCGTCTTCTGTTCTATTTCTCCCCACTCCACCTTCTCTCCTACACCTCCCACCCCACCTTCTCTCCTACACCTCCCCACTCCGCCTTCTCTCCTACACCTCCCCACTCCGCCTTCTCTCCTTCACCTCCCTACTACACCTCTCCCACACCTCCCCACTCCGCCTTCTCTCCTTCACCTCCCTACTACACCTCTCCCACACCTCCCCACTCCGCTTTCTCTCCTTCACCTCCCTACTACACCTCTCCCACACCTCCCCACACCACCTTCTCTCCCACACCTCCCCACTCCGCCTTCTCTCTTACACCTCCCCACTCCACCTTCCCACCCTCCTTAATTCGCGTCCGCTTCTATTCCGCTTTTCTCTCGCTCCAATTCCGTCTCGAGACGCATTCATTTCCGAACGAGTCTCCTTCCAACTTCTTTCCCGACTTCCACATCTTAGAGAACCTCCTTCAAAACCCATACTCTGATAGGTTTTGCGTCTAGTAGCTCGCGTTCACTTCCTTCGCGTTGGAATCTGTCTTGTAACTCCTCTCTCCGGAGATCGTGGAGCGTATCTGCTACATGAAATACGAAACATAACCCTTCTAAGAGATAGGTTAGAACTTTTTCGATCTCTAGGTCGTTATAATAGATTTTTTTAAAGTAAGCATTCACTTGAACTAGTCCATGTTGTAACGCTTTTCTTTAAATCCTGTTTTTTCTAATCAGATATTAGTAAAGCGGCCAAAATGGAAAACTTAGAGTGATAATTTAGGGCAATAATTATTTACTCGCAAATGCAACAGCGTTCAGAATTAACCTTAATAACACAATGCTTTTACGAGCATTTCTTTGTGGTAAGTATTAGTTAAATATACGTGTTATGTGCTTATTACTATAATATCACTCAAGCGCAGCGGAAAATTACATCGCTAAATTGCTTTATATTCATTAAATAATCTCGCAGAAAATATTCGCAAAAGGAAATTCCTTTTTGCTAAATTCAGGTAAACACAATAAAAAGAAACAATATTTTTAGGAAGAATATCTAAATTTAATTTGAATTCAGGGGATACATTTCATTTAAAACAGCGGATATGCGGTCTTTTAAGAAATCTCATTCTTTCATCTCAATCCATCTTTCCATAATCTTTTCTTTTTCCACTCGTGTCATCATTCCTCTTGTGATATTCAAATAACTTTTGAAACACTTTTTTAACACATCAAATAATATTATTTTCTTAAAACACCGTCAACTTCGATAGCATGGATCACGTGTAAATATATCTTTTCATATTCCCCAAATCATTTTAAGAGAAAAAAATATTGATAGGAAGCTTGCCTCATCCAATCCTTTAGGTTATGAAGTGGACCATATCATTAAATGTCTTTCTCATTAAAATTTTCCCGCAGAATGTTCCATGATTCGTCCATTCCCGGAAAATTTTTAATATTGAAGATATCAGCACGAGCATTGCCTTGAATTTTGGAATAAAGTTCACAAGTCTACTTCCAAACGCACAGTGGTCATTATGAGATATTACCCATTTTTACTGTCAAAAATCCAAAGACAAACATTTCCACACCCTTCGCAAATCCAAGCGTGCCCCATTCATACCAACTCACAAATTTTATCACTGTTATCATTTTTGAAAATCACATTTAATTGCTCGAGGTTTTATAATTTGGAATTCATTAAAACACGGTTGCCACCATCATTTTTACATTCTTTACCAAAATAGTGAGGAAATTGCTGCCATATACGACGGTTGTTTGCCACTCCTTTTTACACGAATTCTGTTAAATAGGATTTCAAGTGTTAATTTTTAATTCAAAAACTCCTCAAAAAGATTGAGGCAAAAAGAAACAACGAGCCAGAGGAAATTTCAAACTGGAACATGAAGGATGTTATGCATAACACCATGAATTTAGTATTATATACACGAAGATATGCCAACTAGGTTCGTTCTTTTGTGTGGGCGTTTGCCAGTTACGTTAGCATGCAACCAAAATCCAGAAAACAATCACTTCCGCACCAATGTCTCAGCGAAGACAACATTTACCGTCCTCTTCTCCCCGTAAGGCTTTTCCCGGCAACCTCACAATCTTTCCTTTGCCCGCAACTGTCTCCTATCCCTCCGTTACAATTATCCCTAGTCCACTTATTTCAGCCAACTTGATGGTCTATGATCGTTTCTATCCTGAAACAAATGAATATCCGACTGATTAAGCACACTATTTTGTTGAATCGAACTGCGCCAGACATTTTAATAAGTCACACATCCTCACTTCTCCAGTATTTCACTTTTTTTTAATCTTTCATCAAATTACCCTCCTTAATGGGGAATCTAGCCTGCAGTTAAACTCGTCAAGCATAGTTACGAACGTACGCGACACACGCTCCCACAAAACATTTCACCCTAGATGAAAACGCGCTGCTACGCATCGTGCATGTTCACCAGAGTTAAAAGTAGACTCACGAAGTTGATGATGGAGCACGGAAGGTCTTCCCGGCGTCACAGAGCGGTCGTGAGGAGAGTCGACCCTCTCGCCATCTGCGAGAGTATCCTTCAAAGGGAGACGAACTCGGCCGGCAAGTTGGTGACCAGAGGGGGTGGAGGGGGAGTCGGAATCTCCATCAGGATAGAATCTCCCAAGGAGGCACGTCCGGAGGCGCCCCCCGCTTCGTCCTCCGACGCTCTGCCTCCGTCTTCGCCTGCGTCGTCGTCGTCCTCTTCCGACACGGTCCCTTCGGGAAGGGATAGCTTCGAACTGCCGTCTGCAGTCACCCTGGGCCCCATGTTATCGTAATGGGGTCCCACCCTCACTATCGGACCGGAATCCACCACGGCCGCCGACACCCCCGCCTCCAAGACGCCCATGGGTTTGGATCGCTGTCTCCTGGGCAGCGTGGCGAAGATGGAAGGCCCCCGAGGGTCGTTCCCGTCTCCGGGTACGCATGCCTCCTGGAAAGGTTCGTCCCCGGCGTACTGAATGGGGGCCGGGATTGCGTAAGGTCGTCCGTAGCCGTGCTTCGGATGCGCAGGCGCCATAGCGCAGTGGAGATCCTGGTGGTAGAAGGGAGCGTGGCACGGGTACGAAGAGCCTTCGGAAGCCGTCGAAGTGGCCACGCTCACTGCGACGGCGCCGCCTGCGCAGGGTAGCTGTTGCTCCAACGGAATACCGGTAGCCCCCGAAGGGGTGACCGCGACCGCCGCCCCCTTCTTTCCCCTTCGCGGGATGTCTAAGAGGTCGGGATATCTCTGAGCCACAGATGTTGGGTCGTCGGATTCCTGACCTACGGACACGGAGATGAATATGTTGCCGAAGGTCCCGGTCGGCAGGCCGGAGGAAAACTCGGGCGGAGGGGCCAACGTGGGACCGCGCGGCGGGAAGGGACCTCCCATGTGCCCGGAAAAATGGCCCGAAGAGGCGGTGGCGGCTGGATGCGACATAGGTGACTCGGCTATTCCAGAACCGGCGTGGTGACTCTCGATAGTTATGTGAAGCGGAGGAGGAGGAGGAACGTGTTGCTGGTGGTTGGGTATCATGGTCTGCTGCTGTTGCTGAACCTGTTGCTGGTGTTTCGGTTGATGCTGCGCCGTCAGATGGCCGGACTGCTGCTGCACGGGCACAATTATATGCTGGGGATCAACCAGTTCGCACGTAGACATGTCTCGACTGACATCCAATAGCTCCATCTCAGTCTGAGAGGTAGCGTCGAAACTGGCGCCTGCGGACGCTCGCTCCGCGCTGCTCGCGTCCAAGAGCTTCTTTTCCTGTTCAGTCAGACTGGAACTTCCGGTCAGAATCTGTCCCTTCCTCTTTCTCTTTCCACCTCCCCCTCCGCCGCTCCTCTTCCTCAGGACCGTGCGTCTTCCGCAGAGACACGCGCACACTATAGCCCCACTAAGAGCCCCCAAAGCAGCCGCCGAGGCGCCCGCCAAGATCCCGGCCCACACCAGCCAGGACTCCGCTTTGCTCAGGGTCGTGGCCACCACCACTTCCGGTAGCAGGAGGGACACGTTGGCGGTGGCTGCCCCTCCGGAGTTGACTGCGAGGCATGCGTAATCCCCGGCGTCCGTCTCCGTGAGGTTAGAGATGGTCAGGTTGGTCCACTTCTCCAATCCGGTCTCTTCCTCGACTAAGAGCACTTGGTCGACGGCCACGTCCACGTCGTCTGCCGAGTCGTTGAGAGGAGCCCACGGTGGAAGAGGTCTTCCTGCGAACAGCCACCTCACTTCCGGTTCCGGATTTCCTTTGACGAAGCAGCTCATCGTCGCGTTGCCGCCCACTTCACCCTGCACCATGCTCTCGCTGAGGGACACCTGCGGCGAGCACGCAAAGTCGAGTGGTCTCGTTTCCTCCCAAAGTCGCTCGGCCAGCCTCTCCGGCTCCACGCAGATCAAAGGGAGGGAATATAGCTTACTGGATAGGATCCAGGAGCGAAAGGCCCTCAATTCGCAGTCGCACTTCCACGGATTGCCGTCCAAGGATAACGTCTTGAGTCTCGTCGAATACAAGAAAACGGCTTCGGAGAGCCTCTTCAGTCTGTTGTTGGCCATGTTGAGCGTCTCCAGAGCGACAAGATTAACGAAAGCGTCCCGATGGACGTTTTCTAAGCGGCAGTGTCTCATCTCCAGGGTGCGGAGGTGCGGCAAGGAAGGGAACTGCATGCGCTGCAGCTCCGTTATGGGATTTCCGTTAAGGGTCAAAACACGGAGGCGATCGTTCCCGGAAAATGTTTCCGGGTCGAGAGAAAAGATACGGTTGTCCGAAAGATCGACCTCGACGAGTATCGTGAGATCCCTGAAAGCGTCTCTGTGCACCTCCCGGACGCCGGCGCCCCTCGCAAACACGCGCTGCAGGTTGAGCAGCCCGACGGAGCGAAAGGCGTCTCTGGGCAGAATGGGCACGTCGTTTCCGGCCAGGTCCAGTACCTGGATGTCGGCGTTGAGGGTGGCGGGCACCGCGGTGAATCCCGCCTCTCGGCACAGAGCGGTCTTCTTTCCGGATATCCACTTGCAGCGGCAGCTCGCCGGGCAGTCCGTCCAATCGGGGGAGGCGGAAGCGACGAGGCCCCCAGAGGCCAGCAGGAGGAGAACGAGGAGGCGGGCGACCACCGCCCCTCCCGGCGAGGACGCTCCGGAGGTCGGCGGCTGAGGCGAGAGCGGCCCCGGGGGCGAATCGGTCAACCACCACGTCTCGGGAGGACGTCTTCCGGCCGCCATTTTAGCCGGCGTCGCGCGCCGACTGTCCCGATGACCGCTCGGCCAGGGCCACGTGGCCCTCGCGGCCCGCAGCTACGAGACGCCGCGTCCCGTCGGGAGTCATCGTGCGATGGAGGACGCCGGGACCCCACCGCTGTCGCCGGTGCGATCGGCCTCGAGGACCACTCCCCCGCTCCGTCGGCGAAGGAACGAGCCCAGCATCGAAGCGAAGACTCCTCGGAGAATGTCTCCTGCGAAATGTTGAACGTACGGTGAAGTTACCACGATCGGATTAGTAGGAGAAGTGATACTGACCGAGTAGCAATAATTATGCAAGCTGTAAAATTTGCTCATTTATCTCATGAAGTTTATTTGAATGAAACTTTAAAAAGCAACGTTAAAAGTATGGATTTATAATTCTTTCGTTAAAATGAAATTTCAACGTTGCAACAGTTTTGCAATATATAATAAAAAGGCTTAGGATACAGAACTGTGGCCTGGAGATTTATCATAAGCAAACCCCAAGGAAGCAAACCAATGAGATGAACTGTAAATACCTCTTAGCGAGGTCTTCTACCACATATAATAACATGTGAGAAAAATACACGCATTCAAGGCAGAGGCGTTCTTTACGATTTATGTAATCATTTCAATATATATATATATATATATATATATATATATATATATATATATATATATATGGATGTCAACAAGGTGTTGGGATGAGGAAACCCAGTGAACACTCACCAATCAGACGACTTCAGGTTGGCGAGGCCCCGGGGATGTCGAAGCGACACACGTAAAAGAACACTAAAACACAGAAACATCACAAACGTAGAAGCTTTCGGAACTACTCTTTCTTCAGCTACAGAGAGAGAACTGATGGCGGTGACACTGGGTGGAGGCATGGGGGTGGAAGGGTAGTGCGGAAAGGTCGAGGATTGGAGGAAACGAGGGCGGAGAATCTGCTCGGACAGAGATTCCCTGTCCGAGTACTGCTCCACCCTCGAACATGCCTTCTTACAGCGCGGATACCCGCCGGATCTGATCCGAGACCAAATCCGGCGGGCAGTCGCACCCGCCACCCCTAACTCCCACCCCAATACCCACACCACCACCGATTCCACCCTCCAACTCACCCTAACCACCCTGTATTTCCCCGGCATCCACGACATTCTGAAAAATATCCTGAAAGCCGCCCACCTTATCCTCTCATCCTCCCCTCACCAGATCCCATTTCCCAGACCACCGATGCTCTCCTTCCGCCGTCCCCCTAATCTGGCAAATATTCTATGGAAGAAAGAACCCCCAGCACCCACGTCTTTACACCCTGCCGGATCTTACCCCGATGTCTAACATGCCCAATAAACCCCCCCTGCAACTCCTTCTCCAGTCCCACAACCAACATCACCTACCCCATAACTTCCACCACCAACTGCACCACCCGCAATATCATTTACCTCCTGAGATGCACCCAATGTCCCGCCTTTTATGTTGGCCTCACCAGCAATCCCCTCAACATCCGCATGAATGGCCACCGCAACAGCGTCATTCTCAAACGACCGCTGCCGGTGGCCGTTCATGCGAACAAACATAATTTAAAGTTTAACAACTGCTTCACAGTGAGAGTCATTCGCGCTCTCCCCGATAATGCTTCGGCTCCCCAACTCCGTCAGTGGGAGCTTTCGCATATCCATCTCCTAAACTCCTTCACTCCCCCAGGCCTCAACCTTCGATAGCTTTTCATACCCTTTCTGTCTTCTCTCAACACCCTACCCATCCCCAACCCCCTCCGTTTCCTCCAATCCTCGACCTTTCCGCACTACCCTTCCACCCCCATGCCTCCACCCAGTGTCACCGCCATCAGTTCTCTCTCTGTAGCTGAAGAAGGAGTAGTTCCGAAAGCTTCTACGTTTGTGATGTTTCTGTGTTTTAGTGTTCTTTTACGTGTGTCGCTTCGACATCCCCGGGGCCTCGCCAACCTGAAGTCGTCTGATTGGTGAGTGTTCACTGGGTTTCCTCATCCCAACACCTTGTTGACATCCATATATCTATTTTACCTTTCCTTTTCCGTAAGCTGTTATATATATATATATATATATATATATATATATATATATATATATATATATATATATAATATAGTATAATATCTAAGAACTGCAAAACTATATATCAGGAAATATTGAATTTTTGATTTACCGATTCATTTTCCAATTAACAGAAATTTATAAAAACATTTAAAATTATTTAAAACATACCTCACTTGAGTTGAGCAGCAACAAAGCCATGTTTATTTTCACGTTCATTTCTTCGTCGTAGGTACATTATCCATTTCTTTTCACTTACAAAGCGTTGCTTGTGCGCGAAAGGAAAATGAACGTATCCAAGTTCATTTTTTGTTATAGATAATCCATTTCCTTTCATTTACTATCAAACCTAAATTATGGCGCCTTAGAGACCAGATAGCTGAATCCTGAGAGCTGCTGCACTTTGTAGGCAACGAGTGGAACCTTAATAGCGTTCTGCAACATAGAGATAGTTGTACTTGGTTTTCGTCATTCTACAGCTTGTTTTTAGAAAGAACAAGGTAAGCCTCGCATGCATTTTTGCTGAATTATTATTTTTTGAAGTTCCAAGTTCTGATTTTGTAATAGAAACGCCGAGCAACGGCGGAAAACAAACACTTCTGCGTTAAGCACATGTATTCTAACCTTACTTGTAATCTCAAAATACCAACGCCAGTGTTGCCAATACCTGATTTTACATTTCCCTGTAAAAGCGGGTTAGCTACTGTCGGGTGAATCGGGTCAGCGATTATAACTTAAAATAAGCAAGGGAAGTAATTAATTTCTTTTATTTTTACTCTCTCATATACGGAGTACCTACATATAGGGCCGGCCCAAGCTACGGGCGAGCTGGGTGGCTGCCTGGATTGCCCAAGTTTTGGAGGCGCTATTCCGATCATTTACCTATGCATTACTTGCATGTGAATACAAATTGGATACCGATTTATATCGAGAAACAGGCTAGAATCTTGGTGGTATTCCTTTGATTTTTTTACTATCAATAATTTTTACAGAGCGATGAAAAAATTAACATTTACTTTGTAAATATCTCAACAAACATTATTGGAGGAGGGCGCTGGAGTGTTATCTTGCCCGGGGGGCCAAAACTTCCTCGGGCTGCTCCTGTCTACACACTATATATAGTATCGTTAAAAAATTCGACCTCTAGATTTTGATGAAAATACACGTTATGGGTGTCCCGGAGTCTGAAAAAGTGGTTCCCGCATTTCCGTCTGTCTGTGCGATTCTAGACGGTTGTACGGAATCGAATAAAATCCCGTATTTGAGGAGATGAACGATGTTGTCAACAATAAAGGATTGTTTATTCTAGGTGGTTTTTTTTAAACTGTTGTGATATTCTCAAAAACGGCTATAACGACTTTGTATATTAACCCTAGCTAATATCATAAACAATACTACATAAGCCATATCTCCAAAAAATGACATAAAGGGTGCTTTGTTCTGGTGCTCTAACCTCTCCAGAATGAATTGCTGATTTGAAACGCAAGGAAGTGGACAAAGAAGAAAGTAAGAAAGTGAAAAAAGCCAGATGATTATTATTGAAAGAGACTGGGATCATAGTGAATATGAGGACAGACCATCTAGTGAGGAACAAATTACTGAAGAAGGTAATAAGCGCCAATTTGGACAATTACACAATTCTGACCCAAAAATCATCGAAAAGAGGTGATTGGATACAGTGCCAGGGAAAAAACAGAATGGTATTATGAAACTTGCTTTGGAGCAAAAGGTATGAAAACATTTATTTGCGGAAAATGCGCCTAAGACTTTGTCATATTCTACCTATAAGTTAGTTTTCTTATGTATTGCATTATACGAGTACTATGTATTTTGACACAATGTAACCACCTTAAATAATGGCTCAGTGTGATATTAATATATTTTATCTTGTTTGCTTTTATTGTCGGCTAATTTTCTGGCAAACTCAATTCAACCTTCGCCTGAACCGATTCCTTTCGTCGGGTGAATACGGTCAATTACTTTGTTACCAAAATCCGTAATCAGGGGTGGATCAATATACGGGCCAATTTAGCTGTAGCCCAAGGCCCTGGTTGTATAAGGGCATCCAAAAATCACTTTTTTTCTTTTGCGTCTTGCGTACGACATATACAAATCTGATTCAAAATGAAAAAGTTCTCTATATTTTGGTACCGTTCATTAAATACTCTATTTATTTAATATGTTAAACCACAATTATCAAATTACTTTCCAAATAATTCTGTTTTATTCCATGCCAAACCATTCAAATTTATCAGCAACGACGTGACGCGTTTGACAGGAGCTGCTAGAAAAAGCAATTAGACGTGTGTGTAACCGGGTCTCTTCGGCGATTTGCGTTTTTTTTTGTGTCATCCACCCCCAGCTGGGCTATTGTATCTAAACATTTTCAGAGTTTAAAATTGCAGTAATTAGAAAACTTGAGTCAAACAAGATGGACCAGCCATTATGAAGCTGTGAAAGGCTGGAAATTTAGCTATAAATCGATATTAGAAATTCTTAGAGCCATAAATGAAAATTTCGAAGAAAACCAAACTGCAGAAGAGAAGCGAAAAATTTACATTCAAAAATGACTAATTTGGATACTGCGACTTGAATAGTATTTTGAGAGGAAATATTAGAAAGATTTAACAGTGTTAGCAAAGTTTTGCAGAAAACTGGCTTAGATTTAATTAAAGGTGTTGTGTTACTATCCTCATTAAAAATGAAGATTCAAAATATTCGATCAAATTCAGCAGAGAACTTATTAGAATATGAAAATTTTGCTAAGAGTTTGTCATGAAATAAATTACCAATTTAGCGATACGAAAAAAAGAATTATGTCAAAAGATTTTCAGATGAATAAATAACAAGAATGGGTACATTTCGCGTTGAAACCTTAAATATCATTCTTGACATTAATTACTGAATTGAACAAAAATGTAGGAATAAAATATAAATCTCTTTTTGATATTTTAGATGAAAGCAAAGACATCGAAGGTACAGAAATAAAATAAATATAATGTTAGATCAATATGGCTGGACAATATGAGTTCTCTCGAGGTAAAACAATCCGGAGGTAAAATAGTCCCCCAATCGGATCTCCGGGCGGGGACTGCCTTGAGGAAAACATTTGTCGAAAGTAAATTACGAATAGGGACTTGGAACGTAAGAACTATGAGAAAGGCAGGAAAGCTAGAGAACTTGAAAGAAGAAATGAGAAGAAATTGAGTTGACATTATAGGGCTAAGCGAAACTAGATGGGAGGGAGAAGGACAGTTCGACTCGGAAGAATTCACGGTAGTTTATTCTGGAGGAAATAGTGGGGAAAGGGGAGTAGCTCTGGTACTTAGGAAAGATATGATGAAAAGCGTGACAAAGATAATAGCAACGAACGATAGACTGATGGCAATGAAGCTAAAAGCAGTCCCAGTGGACATGCTGATAATCCAGGTATATATGCCAACGTCAGCTCATGACGATGAAGAAATAGATGAGATCTATGAGCAAATTAATGAAAATTACGAAGAAGACGGAAGAGGAAAGGTAAACTGCATAATAATGGGAGATTGGAACAGCATAGTCGGAGAAGAACAGGAAGAAAATGTTGTCGGGCAATACGGACTTGGGAAGAGAAATCGAAGAGGGGAGAAACTCGTAGAATTCTGCATCAATAATGACCTTGTAGTGACTAATACATGGTTCAAAAACCATAAACGAAGGTTATACACATGGAAAAGCCCAGGAGATAGAATGAGATGCCAAATAGATTACATCCTTGTAAAACAAAGATTCAGGAACAGCATGAAGAACGCCAAGGCATTGCAAGGAGTAGACATTGATTCAGATCACAGCCTTCTAATACTTGACGAGAGTACAAAGCTGAAACAAATAAGAAAAACTAGAAGAGAAAGACAGACCTGGGACCTAGAAAAACTGAAAGAAAGGCAGGATGTAGTCAGCATGAAGTTGGAAGATAACCTAAGAAAGTTGGAAAACAAACCGAAGACCGTTGATATAGAATGGGATGAATTTAAAACCAGTATCAAGGATACCTTGGATAAAGAGATTGGAAAACAAGAGAAGAAAATCAGAAAACCATGGCTCACGAAGGAAATGCTGGAGAAAATGAATGAGAGACGAAAATGGAAAAACGTTAACACTGAAGAAGGTAGAGCCAACTATAGGCGTATAAACAATGAGTTGTGAAGAGTAACAGATAAGGCTAGAGAAAATTGGATAAAAGGAAAATGTGATGAAATAGAACAAATGGAGAAGTGAGGATGGCACGATATGATGTACACTAGAGCACTCGAGTTAAAAGATAAGAAATATAATAGAATTCATGGTAGGTATGGGAATTATGAATACGGATGGGAAGATAGTCTCAGAAACAAAGGATGTAGCACAGGTATGGGAAGAATACATTAAGGAATTATACAGCAAACAGGCAGGAGCGGCAAAAATAGAACTGGAAAATGAGGAAAACATTGAAGAAGACAACTTAGGACCAAGTATTATGGAGAGCGAAGTATAAAAGGCGATAGTGGAACTAAAGAAGGGGAAAGCCACGGGCAGCGATGGAATACCGGCTGAGATACTTAAAGTCATAGGATCAGAAGGACTAAAAGCGATCACGAAATTAATTAATAAGATTTACGACACGGGAGAGTGGCCTCAGGATTTCCTAGAAGTAACAATGATGCCTCTAAAGAAGAAGCCAAAGGCAATGCAGTGTAAAGATTACAGAACGATAAGCCTTCTGTCACACACATCGAAGATCATCACTAGGATTCTTAATAAAAGGCTGGAGAAAAAGGCAGAAGAAATAATAGGGGAAGATCCATTCGGTTTCAGAAAAGGGCGAGGAACTAGAGATGCTATAGGAGTAGTTAGAATCATATCAGAAAGGGCAATAGAATACAGTCAAGATATCTGCGCATGTTTCGTAGACTGGCAGAAGGCCTTTGATAGAGTAAATTGGGTAAAATTGATGAAGATATTATAGGATATAGGTGTAGACTGGAAAGACAGGAGACTGATTAGGAATCTATATGAGAATCAAGTTGTAAAGGTCAGGCTTGAGAATGTGGACACCTGCGGAATAAATATCGGTAGAGGAGTAAGACAAGGCTGCTGCCTATCGCCAACCCTATTCAATATATATGGAGAAAGTCTAATGCAAGAAGCTTTAGAACGCACAGGGGATTTCAAAATTGGAGGAAGGATTATAAGAACAGTAAAAAACGCAGATGATCAAGTACTTCTAGCAAGAAAGGAAGAGGAGCTACAAAAAATGATAAATAGACTAGTGATAACAGGTAGAAAATACGGTATGGAAATAAATACAGAAAAATCCAAGGTCATTCGAATATCGGGTAAAGAAGAGAATCTGAATATAACTATTGGGGGAAAGCCATTAGAACAAGTTTCAAAATATAAATACCTTGGAAGTATCATAACACGAGAGGCAAAATGTACGGATGAGATCAAAACTAGAATAGGAAAAGCAAAAGCGGCTTTCAGGAGAAAGAAACAACTACTTACAGGGAATATAAGGGAAGATATCCGCAAGAAGTTGATAAAATGCTACGTATGGAGTATAGCATTGTATGGGGCAGAAACATGGACGCCAAGGAAAAATGACATCAAATACTTGAAAAGCTTTGAAATGTGGACTTGGAGGAGAATACTGAAGATAAAATGGACAGATAGGATGAAAATCGATGAAGTGCTACGAAGAATAGGAGAGAAGCGAATGATTATACAGACTATCAGAAAGAGGAAGGCTAACTGGGTTGGACATTACCTGAGGAGAGAGAGTATGATTAAGGACGTATTAGAAGGAAAACTAGATGGGAAAAGGGAAAGAGGTAGGAAAAGGTTTCAGCTGATAGACGATTTGAAAGGGAAAGAGAGTTATCAAGATATAAAGAGGACAGCGGAAAATAGGAGTATATGGAGAACCAGGTTTAACCAAGAATAATCACGGACCTGCCTACGGACAGACTAGCTATGATGATGAGATCAATACTCTGAGGATTTGGATCAAAATTTACAAAATGAATGTGTACATTTTGAGGCATTTTTAAAGGACATAAAATTAAATGAAAATGGAAGTGTTGGTCTAGGATGCTCTGTTATTTATAGAATAATATTTGATAATAAATTAATGGATGTTTTTCCTAATCTTTATACTGTCTTTAAAATATATTTAGCATTACCTATAACGAATTGTGAGGCAGAAAGGTCACGTTCAGAAATGGCTTATATTAAATATATATTTAGAGTGACAATTTTGAACGAAGTCATTAACATACGAAGATACTATAAAAAACTATTGTAATTTTAAAGCGAGAAGGATGATATAATATAAATAAATCGATAATTATATAAACAAATATTTTGTAGTTGTGTTTTACAATTGTTCCTTTGTAGATCCTATTTTATATTTTATAAATTATATTTTTATATAAGAAAAACATGGTTGTAATTGAATATTTCATTGTTTTGCGACAATTTGCAAAATAAATACATATACACAAAATACTCTTTTTATGATTATTATTGTTATAATCCATTATTATTATTTTTTGTTCTTTTATTATGTTTATGTTAAGGGCCCCGAAAAATAATAGCCCAGGGTCCCGAAAATCCACCATCCGCCTCTATCCGTATTTCTCCGAATCCAAAAGGATTTTCGAATAAATTGAGATATGGATGATAAAGAGCAAGAAATACCTTTTCATATCATACAGTTGCTTTTAAAAATTAACCTTTGTGTACATTGTTCTAATTAATTTTATAAATTTTGATCCGATTCACCCGCACTTAACTTACATGTTCGATAAATATAAATTGGGAAACAAATATTTTAGTTAACTAGTTCTAAAAATGTTTTGAAGACTCTTTTGGTATGACTAATATTTTACGAGATGTGAAGGAAAGTTAATTTTTTGCAGCCAGCAAAGAGGTCCTCCTGATTAAGTTACGTGAACCATTTGTAATCACTTTCTTATTTCATTCGCCCTAATGTGCTTAATATTAAATTTCATGAAAATCTTCCCCGTAATTTCAGAGATAAATCATACAGTCTGACAGACAGACGGACGGACGTTACGGGATCATTAGGGCGTTCATTTGTTTAATTTTTGTGAAGAATGACTAAATATCATAACCAGGATCGCGATCCAGAAAAGACGGCAGATGTCATAGACGGAGAAGTTCAATTAGGTTTCTGAAAAGGCAGAGGAACAAGAGATATAGTCAACGCGATGATAATAATAACAGAATTGACAACTAAACACGACTTTTCTGCTTCATTGATTGGAAGAAAGCCTTTTATGGAAGAAATCTAGGTAAAACTTATAGGTTAGGATATTGGTGTGGACTGAAATGAGATGACTTTTAAGCAGTTTTATGTAAATCAAGTGGTTAACGTCCGAGTAAGATGAGAGAACTCAGTCCCTCCAGTCCTATTAAATATGTTTTGGATACCGTATTTTATTATCATTTGTTGTTGTTAAGAGCCATTTATTGTAATAAAGCCGAATATATTTTAAGAAAACCTACCGTTTGTTGTTTTAAGCAGCTTAATGTCTTTGATTGAAAGGGGCCCAATTTAATCAGATGGAGCGACATCATCTTCATAAGGACATGGTTGATTACGAGTAACTATATGAAACACTTGGAATGCTTTTAAATGTGGAGGCGATGAAAAAAGAAGTTAAAATGGAGGACTTAAATTGAAAACGAGGAATTAAAACGAAGAATGGAGAAAACAAAATAGCATCAAATCGGATGAATAAATAGGTTCTGAAAAGTGTTTTCTATCGAATTATCAACTCATTTTGTATACTGAAATCTGATATCTAAGATTAAATTAAACTTTTTTGATCGTTTGCAATTTCAAGTGCCAATTTCATCTTTCGTCTGTGAACTATTTAATATGGAATTTTATAATATTCCCTCTCCATGTAGTTATAAAGAAGAAGATTTGCGCCTGGATTCGGAGATGAGTTTTATTACAAAGTGCGAAAGGAGAAAGACTATCTGGACAAAATTTCATCAATTTCATAAATATTTTATGATATTGCAGTAAGATTATTACTATTCAGTGACGGAGAGGTTTTCTGGGTGATTATGAAAATAAGACAGCATAATATTAGATATATGGCACAGATTATTTTGAAGTCGGAGGACACGTACATTCTGTGGCATTTCGCGGTTAAGATACCCTAACATAATGAACCGTCTTCGCATTTACGACGTAGTTAACTTGCGATTATGACGCTGGCGCCAGACTTCGCGCGTCAGTCGCGGCAATCAGCTTGGCGTTATCATAATAGCCATTAACAAACCCAAACAACAGCTGACAAGCGTCGGCCTTGTGCGGAAGAATTTTGTTTTATGGAATGCGTTCCGTCGAGCGCCATCCTTCGGTTCATCTTCCGCCATTTGTTCCGTGCAAATCGTGAATCACCTTCTATATTTTTTATTTTGTTCTAAAGCGAGTTTTCCATCATTTAGGAAAGGCCCAGCGGTTGTGAATTTGCATCTGAATTTGTGGCCATAAGGCCTTCGAAGAGGTGGACACATTACTACGCTGCTCCCATTGGATTAGAACATGCGCATAACGACGCATTTCCATCGGCGTCTGAATGCGAGGGAAGAGCATTTCGACCGAATGGACGCCAAAATGCCTTGGTCTTTCCGAATGGCAAACCACGCGTTGCTATGAGATAGCATGAATTTTAAGCCTTTTTTATTTTCTAGGAACGTATATTTTTGTACACGGAGATTATCGAAAGCGGCGAACGCAATCGAAGTGCGGCGGTTTTACAAATTCTCTCTTCTGCCGAAAAGCTCATTTGGGCTATTTGCGAAATGGAATGTCTATGATGGCATATGCCAGATCGTATTGAACAGAACATCTGGGAAAGAAGTAAATATACAAATAACTAGAAGTATCTCTTTATCAACTACACTATGACTTTCTTTCCAGACAATTTTGCTTTCTATTTTCTTTTTAAACCTCAGCAATGGAAGAAAATATACAAGACTTCAATAATTACTTGTAAAAATATTTCATCCTAAATTATACGCAAAATAGTTTAAATGTAAATCATGCCCAAAATGAGGAACCATTAAAGGAATACGCAACATACAGAGATTATGTTTCCGTAAAAAAGTAAAAATTATTTAAGTCGAATATGTATTTAGAGCTTGCTCAAAATAATGAGTATCTAAAGTTAAATTAAATTCAAGAAATAAAAATAAATAAAGAATAACGCTTCAATTCAGAAAATCTGCGGCAAAAATCACCCGGACGCTTATTGTAATTACATTCCCACTATCTCAGTTATCACCGCACATAAATTATAAAACCTTGCACCCAACTAATCAAGATCAATGCAATCTTCAACTACATGCATTTTGTGACTAGAACGTGTTGCATTCATTTAAATACCATTGAGTACTTTAATATTTCATCTTTTTCTTGGGAAAATGATTTATATATTGGAAGAAGTGTCTAGAATTTTTTAAGTTTTAAAAATTCTCCATTTACAAAAATACTCACTGGAGCATGGTTTCTAATAATTGTCGCTTCATAACGGCATGAAACACTTTCAGGATGTCTGATGAATCGCATCAGCCCACTGCATTACGATATTAGGTCTCATACGAAGCACGCAATTTTTAACCATACTTACTACATAGGATAGAACATTTTGGACTGTCTCCTCCTCTAACCCTACCTTGGATTCGAGAATTTTGATATTTGTTTTATGATACAAATCTTTATTTTCAGAATTCAGTGAGTCATATGATTTCCTGATGACTTAGAAGCAAGTTCTGAGCAAGTGAAACTAGTAAGGAGGAGCTCTGTTACAATAAATACGTCTGCAAGCTCGAAGACAACGTGGGGAAGTTGTATTTCTCCTATCTCAGACAAAAACTTTTATGTCGTCTCTTATAATTCCATTTCTTTTCAAATGAATATGCGCTACGAGTTGCGAAGCCGATTTATGGCACCTATACGTAGACGGAAGACGAATCCAAGGAGTTGACTCCACCCACGCCGGGGTTCCTGCATATATATATATATATATATATATATATATATATATATATATATATATATATATATAATCATTATTTTACGTAATATTTACATAGGAAGCCTCACTCATTCTTAAATTTCAGCACATGAATTTGTAAAGTTTTCTTTAAAATATTCGAATCGAAGATAGGGCAATTTAGAAAACGACCAGAGCAAACAATCCAATTTTTCATAGCTAAAATCTTACTTACACTATCCATACGAATCCAAAAACCTAAAATAAGTCTTATGGAAAGGCTTTTCTCAGAATAAACTTCAAATACTTGACTACTACGAAGACATTATAATTGGTTCTCGCATATGACCCTAATCGATAAATTTAGCAATGTTATAGTCCGTATTCATAGGTGTCACTGTAAAATCCACTCAAATAAAAGCATTTAAGTTATCATAAGAGAAACATATTTACCTTCGTCAGACTACATCCATTTTTAATGTATACATGGATATTTTAGCAATTGGTTAAAACCTTAATGAAACATCATGACGAACTTTTGTCGCTGTCGCTACTCTTAAACACGAAACGTTTTCCAATCGATGGTTGCTTATTTCAGCGCATGAGAGCCTTTAACAACCCAGAGAATTATGAATAAATAAATACACATGCAGAATATTTTCGATCGAAAAGTACTTTTTGACTCGAGCATTTCCCGTCTTCTAATTAAGGGTCCCTGGAAAAACACTAAACTCCACAACATTCTCATATATGTACGACTCTAGTCCATACGATAATGTCACTGATGAGATTACAATATCTAGGTATGAATACCTTTGCGGTAGCCGCGGGGTAAAATTCGACATACTATAATGTCACCGGACCCTATATACAAGTAGTTATTCTTGAAATGTCTTATGCGGTTTTTTAAGACAGTGATCTCTATAATCGAATGAATTTATGTGTAACTCCTTGAAGCCCTTTCTGATTAAATCAACATTTAGTGAACATTTACTTTTAAAGGTAAGTAAAAAGCAAAAATATGATGATAAACTGGTTTTTACCATCAATAGTTTTTAATGAAGGCCATGGTAATGCGCTACATCATAGCCTTATGAAATGATCCTGTGTGTGGTGTGTGTGTGTGTGTGTGCCCCACAAACAACTTTTGCAACAATGGACCGATTTTGCTGAAACTTGGTATGAGACTTGTGCTGCCAGGAACCACCTCCGGGATATATTTTATTTGGCGAAGATTGAAGTCCCGGATTCGATTCCAAGAACGTTTTTTCTCCATTTGTTTTACATAGGAATTCACCAATCCATCGTGCAGGGATGTATTCTTTAATACTTTAAAATATCTTAAAATTCTGATAGTGGAGCGAGGTTTGTACCCTTTTAAGGGGGAAAATGTAAATTCTAATTCTTATCACAGGATTTTGGTTATTGATTGTATTTTCTTGAATTTCTATTAAAACAGCGTTTTACGTTTTAAATCGCATTTTATAGGAACGTTGCCATGGAGACGATTATTATCGAACTCGGCTTGAGCATAGATGAGTGAACAAATGGGTTATTAGGCGTTCTTTACCAGCGAAGCGGTAATGGCGGAACGCTTTACATGCACGTCTGGTCCGTCCGTCCGTCCTTCGTAACTTCCATCTCCTAAATTAAGTAAGAATGATTGATATTAAAATTTATTGCCCAATTGTGATTTTTAATTGAATCCGTCAATTAGAACTTCCAATTTATACAATTTATTTAATAAACTTATACTCGTATCTCGTTAAATGGCATTCGTCAAGCAACAATGAAATTCTCTCCGTAGCTCTTATATGATTTGTAAGGTATAGATTAAAAACTTTATTCGGATAGAGAACAACATTTACTACAAGAAAGCCCTCGAGGTTACGTAATTAGGAGTTATGGCTTCGGAGACAAAAATTCGAGATAATCCCAAGCAAAACATCGCATATTTTGTTTATGTCGATCTCTAAGGCACTCTTGGAAAACAACAATTATAATCCATCTTTTCCTATTCCACGCCTTTATATGATCTATGAGGTATAGTTTATAAAATTTATTCAACTACCACAAGATAATCCCCAAGACCACATAATTACGAGTTATGACTTCGGAGATAAAAATTCGAGAAAACCCCGAGCTAAACACTGCATATTTTGTTTACAACGATCGCGAAGGCGGTTCTCTCAGCAAACAAATATTAAAAATTCATATATTTCTTTCCCATGCTCTTATATGATCCGCGAGGTGTAGATTAAAAAATTTATTCGGATAGAGAACAACATTTACTACAAGATAATCCCCCAAACCATATAATTACGACTTATAGTTTCGGAGACAAAAATTTGAGAATCGCCCAATCTTTCGATACCGTTTCATACGTATTTCCCATTAAGGACGACTTTGTAATCTCTGTGTATTTCATTTAAGGAGTATACTTTTCCATCTTGTTTTCTTTTCCATTCGACTACCCTTCAGCAATGGAGAGCTGATCCATACATATTATCGTATAAACAATAACATTTATTAAATTCGTTTATTTTAAAAAATGCATGCAAAATATAATGTCAGAAAGGGTTTTTGACATTGTATTTAGTATTTTAAACCAGATAATGCTTTATTAATTTGTTATCCAATTTTTCTCTATCATTGATAAACTATGAATTAAAAATGGTAATTATAGTATGAGAATTCCTTGGAATGACTAACACATACTGAAACATCTCCTGTCAATATAAGTAATAAATTCCGGATGTCAACTTTGGGAAACCAGCCTGCATTAGTCTTGGTTTGGACTTCTTGTTTTTAACCTTTTCAACAATGTAATGATCCAACCAAGATGTTGTTCATATTCACCAATGCTTATTAACACCATATACACCGCTCCACTTTCGATTTAATTACAAAGAACAGGCCAATAAACTGACGACAAATTTATTTTCAGTTCTATAAACAAACTAGAAGACCTGGATGAGGTAATTAATGATATTTTACACTGATTTACTCCTATTAACTCCCATTTGCTTAAACATTTTATAGAGTTAATAGAAATTAATTCATCCTTAGGCAGCTTGAATATTACATTATCATATACAATCATTACATTAACATTACAATCATATAACATTAATAAAAAGCCTATTTCTGACCCCTATGTTAATAATATACTTTTCAAACAGATGAGCCAAAGGTAAAAATTTCGGATTGATTATCCAGATATATCACAAATAATAGAGTATTTTTATGACAAAGTCTTCTCTCGAAAGAATGTTTGATTAATGCCGAAATAGAGAAACTGCAAAGATTGTGTGATTATGATTCGCAATGTCGGACTTCTGAAAATATTTACCAACCTATCTCTAGCAGTCCGCCGTATTAGTCGGGGTTCCACGATGATTCGACTCGCACTCGCCAGGAAGGGAAAATCCGACTATATTCTACAACTCCTAATTCACGGAACGATGCGCACGGAGCGGTGTGAACGTCCACGCCACCATAAACCCTGCGCGCCCAATAGCACCATAGAGATGTGACCGATCCAAAAAGTGGGAATTTACGCCGCGTGCTCATCAACCCGCGCTCATAAAAAATCGCTTTTAATCCCGCTTATCGACCTAAGGCCGCTGAGCGAAAGTCCTCTTCGTAAACGTCCTGCATTCCGTTCCCTTACAAGGCACCCACTGCCTTACGCACCGCCACGAACGCATTTTCTTGCCATCGCATTCTCCCGGAGCCGAGGAGACCGAGAGAAGGCGACAAGAAAATCGAACGAGATAAAGTGCTTTGATTGTCTACCTCTCCATGTTCGAGAGATGAGTAGGACACCCACGCCCCCTAGACGGAAGGGCCACCACGGAAACCTCTCTCTATATCTCCAATCGAACTGCAATGCGTCGCTCTTGCATGAATCATGATTCCTAGAGCCTTTAAGTGCGCAATGATTCAACGAATGAGAGCTTCATGCGATAATCGCTAGATGGGGGAGTTATAGTGTACATTGGTTAACTATATTCTGATATTCAACATTTCCTGATCGACCGGAAGACGTTCTTGGCATCTTTATCATAAGGATCTAGCAAAGTAGGGATTGGTTTGATTAGAGGAAAAGGAATAAATTATCTAGAAAAGAACAGCGAACGAATGGAAGTTCAAAACAACGTATATTCTTTCCAAAGCTTTCGGGTTATATGAAAATGTGACAGTAAAATCCTCATTATTAAATTACAAATACATGGAACACTGACAAAATTGACAGTTGATTAGCCGAAAAAAGCGAATCGTGATGATTTCTTTTTCGTGATGAATGCGCAACATAAATAATACCTATCTTTTACCGTCAAATTTTCAATTCGCATGATATTTTTTATGGAAGTGCATACATTGTGGTAAGAAACCTATTATATTCACTCGGTCATTTTCATCGCCCAAAACTCCATGAAGATATTTCCTTTGTCAAAGAAAATATTTTTATGAGTTGAATTCCTTAACACGTGTTCAAGAACAAACATTTAAAAAATATTTATTTCAAATATCTCCAATAGCCACAATAGGGTTATAGAAAACCAGATGCGCATTTCGGCTGCGAAGCGGCCTTCTTCCGTGGTATTTCACCGAAATTGATTCTAAAATATATTTTCGGGGAAATATCACTGAAGATAATAACTTTGTACCCGAAACATGCATCTGGTTTTATATAACCCTAATGTGGCTATTGGAGATATCTGAAACAAGCGTTTTTTTTTAATTCTTGTTCTTGAATATTTTCAGCTATAAGACGAGCTCGATAATTCCGTTGAATTCATTAATAAGCGCGATAAAACTTTGGAATATTTTAACATACATTGTTAATTGCAGTAAAAGATGATTGATAATGTTGTTCGTGGTAAGGAATATACTCATTTCTTTCACAATAAATACGTAGTCAATTTATTTTTATTTTCATTCCAAAGAAAATCAGGTAAGATTTCGCGAAAAGTGTCCAACAGATTTCAGGAAGACTTTTCATCAAGCATGAATCAATGTCTGAATCATTTTGAGCGAGAATCTATATTAAATCTTTTTAAAAAATGGCACATTAGGTGAAGAGATTCCACTGCTCAGATTAACAACTGGTTGCGTCACGACTACTGCTCGACTAATTTTTGGAATTCTACTGATCGGTCTTAAGGCACTTAATTACTAGTTTCTCAAATTCCAAAGAGCAAAATTAATTTATTACAAAATATTTCGAATCTCGTTTCATATATAAGTATGCAGTTAAAATGTGCTATTTAAATTGGAATCTATAACAACCTGTAAACATTAAAATCTGTGATCAGTTTTATTAAGAATTATGGCACAAAGTTAAACAAGTGTAAAATTATTATGAGCTGGAGAGTGGAAAGTATAACTAACGAAGTAATGCTAAACCTAAGAAAATATTTTTTAAATCATCTCGATCTGACGCACACTTCGCTATTCGATAGCAAAAACACTTAATGGTTACATTGTTTCGCGTCTTATTTCATTTTAACTGTCGCCCTTCGAAAGTGAAGAAAAAACATTTCAATTCATATAACGATTAGAGACATTCCAGTGATTTCCAAAGCCAATAGAATAAAACAAAAAATGCCAAAAAAACGAAATAATATGCACGGATACTGAAAGACTAAATTACGTACACACATAACGTACTTATACATTACGCATTATAGTTTTTTTTAAACGTAGTCGGAGCTCCAATTCCATATGTTTAAGATGGATCTTACATTTCAGGAATAGGATATAGAATGAATGCTTATTAATAAATCTCTTTTACAGAACAAAAAATAGGATTAAAATAGAAAATGTTTAGAAAAACGGAAATTTTTTCCAAAATGATGAATGACTTGTCATTCAACAAAAACGTAACTCAAGGAATACCGCGCAAAGACGAGTCTCCCCCAGAAACCGAGGAACCGATGGAGGAGAGGCATTACCACCACGATCCTCTCTTCCCCATCTCTCTCTCTCTAACACCCTCTACTCTCTAACTCCACTCTCACCCTTTATTCTCAACCTCATCCTATCCACTCCTCTTTCCCTTTCCATCCATCTCCCCTCTTCCTCCCTCCACTTCATCTCTCCACTTTCCCCAACCTCTTTCTCCATACTCTCGCACCCACCTATCATCTCTTCCTCTCTCCCCTTCCGCTCCCCCTCCTCTTTCATCCCCCTCCCTCTCCTTTATCTCTCTCCCCCTCATCTCACCTCATTCTCTCTCCCTTTCCTCTCTCCACTTCATCTTCTCCCCTCCTCTCTCTCCCTCCCCTCCCCTCTCATTTCAATTCTTCCTGTCTTCCTCTACTCTTTCCCCTCCTCTCTCCCTCATTTCACTTCTTCCTCCCTTCACTTCCACTCTCCTCATTCCTCCGCTTCCTCTCTCCCCTTCATCTCACTACCTCATTCCTCCTCCTCTCTCCCTCATTTCTCCTCCTATATCCCCCTCTCCTCTCTCCTCCTCCTCTCTCCCCCTCTGCTCTATCCTCTCTCCCCCTCTCCTCTCCTCCTGCTCCTATCCCCCCTCCCCTCTCTCCTCCTCTCCTCTTTCTCCCTCTCCTCTCTCCCTATATACTCTCTCCCCCTCTCCTCTTTCCCACTTTCCTTTCTCCCCCTCTCCTTTCTCCCCCTCTCCTCCACCTCACTCCTCCTCGTCAAAATTTCTTTTCCCTTTTAGAAAAAGATAAGCTTTCGAGGATACGCCAAAAAAATCAAACAAACAAGGAATTTCCCCTGCGTTATACGGAGCAACATGGCCGCTCTTTCCATTTACTGGTCTCATCTCTGTCGTCCCGATCATGACGGGGAAGGAGGCGAAATATCTCCATAGAAGATGGGAGAATGGAGAAAAAAATTGAAAATACTCGAAAACAAAATAACGTCTGCCGAGAAATAATTGACTTTTCGATTCGCAATACGGACGTCAAGAGAGAAATTTTCGGCGAATACATTTTACGAATGGAAAAAACGAAACGGATTATGTATATATATATATATATATATATATATATATATATATATATATATATATATATATATATATATATGTATGTATGTATGTATGTATCACGTGATACGAATTAATTCCGCCTCCGAAGGCAAGGATAAGAGATATAGGAATAGTGAATAGTAGGAAAAATAAGTTTGAGTTTGGGAGTCCTGGGGAGAGAGAAAATGACAAAGTGCATTTCGACACAACAATGGAAAGAAGAAATATCCGCGAAAGTCCGAATGGGAGAGAAAATGAGTTATGAGTGCCGTATACAAAGTTCCCATCAGTCAGAGTCCGGCATCGGGCCAAAGCCGGCTCTCCACGCCTTCTTCCCTCGGCCCGCTCTCACCGCCCCAAGGAAATTACGTTCTGTATCGGCGGACGATCAGAAAAGGCTCCCTCGAACGAAGGGGGAGGAATCTCTCCCTTTCTCCCCTCTCATTCTCTCTCCCTTTCTCTCTCCCCCTCTTTCTCTTCTCTCCATTCCTTTCTCTCTTCATCTCTCTCTCTCTCTCCTCTATCCCTCTAGCTCGCACTCTTTCTTCTATCTTCCTCCCTCCCTCTCTTCACCTCTCTCCTCTCTAACTCTCTCTTTCTCGAATCTCTACCTACCTCCTTTCTCTTCTCTTTCACCTCCATTTCTCCCCGTTCTTCTCTTTCTCTCCCTTTCTCATCGGAAAGCAGAAAAAATAAAGGGCAGAAGAAACAAAGGGTCGTTTCTGAGGATTTGAACGGACTCCCCTCTCACTCGCCCATGCTCCCTCTCCGCTTCCCCTCCCACCCCCTTCCCTCCCACTTCCTCCCCTTCCACCGCCTCCCGAACAGCCGCAGCAGCGCCTCCTTACCTACACTCGCCTGCCAATCTTCCCTTTTTCCTAAAGAAGGAGACAAAATGCTGGACCGCATCGAACTGTGATCGGAATAAACTATTCGAAGTGTATCTTCTTTAAAAGAGTTTCGATTTAAAAGGGTATTCAGAACAATACTCGACGGACAGAATATTTACAATCTCATATTCAAAGAGGATTATGAATGCTTCGTATGGCCGATATTCTTCCCATGGTTAAGTATGAATTATTAGCATTTCGTTCAAATACGAAATGATGCCGTCCAATTTACTAGGTTTTTATTAACCTTTAGAGCTGCGCAAGTAGAAATAGTCGCGAAGATGATATCTTATGTAAACACAAAGACTCATTGATAAATGCCTTATGTACGAAATATAAAACAAAATTATGAAATCGTTTTGTTGCAAAGTATGGAATTAATTTGAAAAGGAAACATTGTTTCTTTTTCATACGAAGTTTTGCGAACCGGTTTCTTTAAGATTTACAGTCACCATACATGAATATACGATAAAAAAAACAACATAAGTTTATTAGCAATTATCAGAAACAAAAAAAACGAAATCGTAGAATCGATAACGGCTCCATTATACCTGAGAATTAGATTTGTAAATGAAAATTTTAAAATATGTTTCTGAAAACGAATAATATTGAAATTAGAACAAATTGTTGGAAAGTAAACGTAGGTTTGTTGTGTTTCAAAACGAAGTTCGTTTTGTATTAATTAAAAATCAAAATTCCAAATTCACGAGTGTGTTTTCCTTTCGGTCTCTCTTTTGCAACTTCCGTTCCCTTAACGATGCCTCGCCTGATCATCGCTAATCCTCCGCCAAGTTAGCAGCTCCAGCCGCGCTGAAATTTCATCGCCTCAACTTGGGAATTAATAAAATTGAAAGTCAAAAGTGCCGATGGGCTACTTGTGGGAAGCATAGCTTACGGAAACGAATCAAAGTTTGCCCGTCTATGCTCTCTCGTTGAACTCTGTTCCAACTCAAATGGACAAATATTTTAAGCGATTTTACGACTCCACATTCATCTTCACGACTACTTAAGTGAAATAATTCAGGCTACGGTAGCGTGACATTATATAAAGAGTATGCAATGGAAAAAATTGCAATGTACGCATGCATCGTTACTCGACTTTAATTAAAAAAGTTTATTTTCACCCTTAAAGTTCGATAAGCTTTTCAACGCTTGTAAGCCAATGCCTCCTTTTCCTCGAATTTATTACAACCGAAGGATGACAAAACCATCTGAAACACTAGCTGACGATAAAAATCGAATCATGTGTTACTGAAAATCTAAAATTAAGTAAACAAGCGAAATGACTCATCCTGTAATTCCTCAATAAAAAGGATATCAACGAATATTTAACAGCGTTCACTATATTGTTTGCCAAAAACTACATAATTTTGATCAGAAACTATTTGCTACAGCTCAAATGGTTTCTGCAAAAGTCTTATGGTAGAGTTGAGGAATTTTCAAATGGAAAAGCTTTAAACATTGCCAAGATTCTATAAATTTTTGTTTAAAGTATTACTACCATATGGGTATAAAATTTTGAAATTGTTATGCACACCATGTAGCTATATAGAATTTCTATTCAGGAAAAATTGGGCAAAATTGTCAAATAAATTAAGAGAAAATACTTCAAATGAAAATTAGAGGCAAGGACTTTATTGATATTCTAACGGGTATACTGTTTAACTGTTAGCTCGGCTACATAACTACGTGGTAAATATCATAGTATAAACATGCATATTGCACTCATTAAATATATCTATAGTGCTAAGATATAAAGATAACACTGCTGCCTCGAATCTTGGTAATAAATAATTGATTGATATAAATAGTCTCCATAATTTGTGTATATACATGTAATATTTAAACAACCTTATTCCATACTTTTTATTTGGAGAAATTTTCAAAAAAAGAGGGGATTCTATATAAAGCACTAGCTGTCATTTGCTATGAAACAAACTTGATAGCTTATAAAAAAACCTAAGATACTAACAAAGTCATTCTTTATATGGTCCCTATTAATGTATTGCGCCGATTTCAACACAAATGAGCGTAAAATTATTTTTTCGAGTTTGTTTAGTGATTCATTGATACCAAATAGAAATATCAGTTCTGAAGGAAGTTTTGCGATAGAAGAGGAAACCTCTCACGACATTCTCCGTTAAGTTTCAAGACCGCTTAGCTTGACGCAGAGATGAAAGAGAATCGTGCATGGATTGTTATTTTGATGTCACTCCTTTTGCACTACCCATCGACTGCCAGCAAATCGGATTTGGACAGCTAGTTCTCGAAAGACGCATTCGTTTCAATGCCAATGCCTGGTTGCTCTGTTGAAGTTCTGCAGGTGCCAATTATGACAGTGGTTTAATTATTTGAGTTAATGCTAACACATTCTCGATCGGTTCCCCTATATTATTTTGTTTTTTAATATCTATAAATGCTGCCGGGTTTAACATTTCTGGTCAGCGAATTAAGATTATTTGCAGCCTAAGTGTGACCCCAATAAACGAAATAAATGGTCCCTGTATGTTTGATGAACAGCATATAATAATTTAGGTTTCAAATAAATCTCTGTGTATTATTAGACAAGTCTTTCAATAAAAATAATATAAGGAGTTTTTGACCTAAGTTTTCAAATGACTGATTTCCATATGGCATAACGCATTTTCAAAATTAGTCCAACTTTTACATTGCACGGTTAATTGCAATGTAGTCTTCTCATTTAGCAAAGTATCAGCTGAAATCTTTCTTCATTGTATTTTTTTACATTTTAGAAAGAGAGCAAACGAAATCCCATTAAATTAGAGAAATTGCAATAAATTTACTGCTAATGAATGTATTGTGAATGCCGTCAAAATAAATGTCCGGTGCCGAGTCGAATATTCTGAAATTACTTAGAACTGTGGTTTTAAAACGTGATTCGCGTAACTCTAGGTTTCCGCGAAAGAGCGATCGGTCCGATAAATGCTGCCGTTTTAATTAAGGTTAGAAAAATTATTTTAAATTTAAGGGTTCCGTAATTTCAGAAAGTTTGAAACCCCTTTATATAGAAAATTCAACGAAAAGTCCATTATGGGAACTTAGCAGGCAAAATGGTATATTTATACAATATACAAGGCCTTCCCATTCAATGCGGTTTTGTGACTGAATGTTCGGGAGCCTAGCGTTTTGGACGGGTGTCTCTCGGCGTCGCACAGGCAGCCTTCGCTGCAGAAGTAATGTATTCCGTCCGTTCCAATATGAGGCGCTCGAGCAGGTTCGAATTTCTCTCGCGATCTCGCTTCACGCATAAATACATTTATATTCGGAATTTGGAGCTATATTCACTTCCTTTGGGACGCGATACGCAAATTCTCCAAAAGAAAAAATACGCCCGAATTCATTATGATATTCGATATTTTCCGATTCCACCTCGACGTTTTGTATAGGAGACGAAGTTATCCGGGCGTGAGGGGAGCGATTAGCTTCCCGCCGCCCTCGGACTCGGCGGCGACCACCGCCTCGCCGCTCGCAGATATCTCCGGATGACTCGGACGTGCTCACTCGAGCGAGGAGCACGGCTATCGAGACACGCACAAGAGCAGCACGCGCCAACGCACCAATTAGGCCGACGCGGCATAGAATAACAGTCGGAGCATCATTCCATGGCACCGGATGGAACATCACTCTTCGAACGAAAGACGGGAAATCGGGAAAACGCACTTTGGAAACCTCCGAGGGCGGAATGCGAGAATAAATTCTGTAATAACTGCCCTTCTTAAAAAGAAGTGCTGATTCAATGCTCGAAAACACGACACTAGTCGCTTCGGTCGGATCCTCGGAGAGAAATCTTTTTCTCCATTAAAACCTAAACTTGGAGCGAATCCTCGCCTAACCACTTCTCCCCCAATTTTCGAGAGCCTCTTTTATATCGGCGGAATATTCCACGGGCAGAGCGAACGCAAGATACGCGGTCGACCGTCTCTTTCCTTCGGCAGATCGAGCACTCGCTTCCGACTAATCCGGAAAAAGCGACGCGGCAAGATTCGCCAAACATCCCACGAATACTACTCGCAGAAATGCCTCGGAAATTCTCTCTCTCTTCTCTCTAGGTTCGACCGCACGGCGACCGATGGGACCCCCTCGAAAGGCGGCCGAGCCGAGGGATCCTTCCGGCAACCATCTCTCGCGCCCGGAGGAGTGCTTACCTAGCGACACCCCTGAAAGGGGCGCTCCTCGCAGGCGGGAGACGATCCGGACGAGACGCTATCCTTCGGAAGGTCCATCCACCCACCCGCTCGCGGGGCGTCGGGGTCGGGGCAGGCGGTCACGTCGAGGCGTTAGTCCCGTCTCGGGCACTCCTCGCCTCGCCACTGGACCCCTCGGGCATCGCACACGTTAATTCCCTTTCGCCGTCCACTCACTTCACATAACACTCTCCACACTTGTTATTCCCTTTTGAGCCGGGAAAAGATCCTTTCCGAAGCGGTATCCAGAAAGAGGAGAAAAACGAACCGAAATCTGGGTGCGGAGAGGAAAACTCCCGTTGGAATGAATAGCAGAGGCGGATTGCGGGAGAGACGGGAGTTAATGCCACGGCAGTCTCTCGTAAAACCCTCGGGTTGCGTCAGAGGGTTCCTCGGGCCGCACTCACGTAGCGGCGAGGGGCGTACGAGTGAGACGGACGCGAGTGGGAGGGATGAGCGGGCGAGAGGGGGAGGGCGATGCGACGCTGCGCTTGCGCAGAGGCGCGGGGAGAGAGAAGGGGCGGGGGAGAGGACGGAAAGCGGTGGAAGGAGTGGGGTGGGTCGAATGGGAAGGAGAAAGGGGTGGGTCGAATAGGATGGAGAAAGGGGTGGGAGGAGGAGGAGAAAGGGGTGGGAGGAGGAGGAGGAGAAAGGGGTGGGAGGAGGAGGAGGAGAAAGGGGCGGGGGAGGAGGGAGGCCGGCAGGTGGGAACCCTTGCGAAGCAAAGAGACAAGTCCGTCAGGCGTTTTGGAACAGGTTACGTAGGGTTTTTTATTAAAAGATATTCTCCCATTTTCGTGTTTATTTTTTCATGAAAAGTTTCCCATCGCTATATGCTTAACCGTCCTCTGGCGAAAGGTTTTAACCCTCCTCCCTACTCCTTATTCCCCATTATTATTACTCCCAACCCCACCCGCCTTCTCCTCCGGAGCGAGAGGCCGTCTCGTACTCATCCACATCGCAAAACATAATTGCGGAAACAAAATAAAATTCTCGCCGTTAAAAGTCAGGCCGTGCATCTTGGGAAAATGGCGGAACGTCTAAGAAGGGCCTCGAAATTTGTCCGTCGTATTTCAGAAGAATATTCCTCTGACGATGGTTCTTCTCTTTTAATGGACTGCGAATGGGTCATAACGTTTGAGACCGGAAGTGGATAGAAAAGATTCGGAAAAGGGACTTTTTAATATCTCTTCGAAAGAGGTGATCGAGCAAGATTGAGAGAGAAGGAACGACGAATGCCAGATGTGACACGATGTCACCGCAACGGCCACAAAATTGAAATTTAAACAATTATTCGACCGGTACGCACACATTTTATGACTGAAAATGCTTCTGGCACACTTGAATATACTTGCCCCGTTACTAGTTTCAAATAAACGAGGAAAGATAATGACCACGTCTTCGGCAAACAGATTGTGGGCCCTCTTTCTAATTTCACCCCCCTTTCTAATCCACGATTCGCTCCTTTCGAACCCTTTTTCCCTCAACGAGTGCTTTAATTAATGAATCCCCTTTCAGATCGCCACACGTGCGCATATGTAGTGGCTCCGTGGCCGGTGCCAAGAGAGTGGCGAGAGAAGGGGGGCGAGGGGCTGGGAGGGGTGGGGAGGGGCAAAGTGGAGGAGGTAAGTGGCCTAGAAGGGAAGGGTTTAGGAGGGGAGGAGTTGTATGTGAATCATAAATCCCTCACGGTGACATATCGGAAATCAACGCCAGGGTTTATCCCCGAGCGTATCCTGTCAGCCCGTTTCGAATTCGAACCCGAGTCCCCCGCGTTTCTATCGACACCTCGAGGTTCGGCCGAAAGCGTCGGCCGATGAAGACTCGAAATCGTCGGATGCGTCTGATGGCCGCCATCGATATGCGATTGATGACATCCTTCGTCGAACGCGAGCCGATCGCGCGGATGCACGAATCGCCTATCGGCCTTGTTCGCCAATAAAACGAATGAGGTCGTTAAATCTTAAAGTAAACCAAATTTAAATTTCTATTCTAATTTACTCTGAGAGGAGATAGATTATTTATTGAAAATTCAATTCATTCCCTTAATTTTAAACAATCGTTTTCACATAAGTTTACATTTATATTACTATTCTGCAGACTCCATTAGTGTTTGGCAGGGAATGCCAGACCAAACATACACTAATTACAGTCAGGACCGGCTCAAGGCGTGGGCAACGTGGACAAAAGACACGGGCGGCCGGGAATAGGAGAAAATGTCCCCGGCCACCTTGTTGCGCACAAATGGGAACTAAAGTTTCTATTACAATGTAAGGGTCGAAAGGGAACTTAAGTTCGAATGAGTTTCGGACTCTCGCACATTTGTTTGTAAACGTAGCCCCGCTATGGTTTCAAATGCCTCGCAACTTCAAGATTGAATTAGGGGTTCTTTGCGTGTGTGAGGAATGCTCAGGGTATAATCTTATTGAATGAAAAACAAATGCACTTTGTGAATCTCATCACTCTTTTCTTATCACGCACTCATCCTTTATCGTCATTCAGTTCTTTCTTTGACTTGAGTGAGGAAAGTAGTACTGTCTTGGAACTGGGATTAGCATTTTGGATATTTTGCATAATAAGTGCAAGTAAGTATTTTTAATAGAGTATTTTATAATAAAAACTAGATTTTCATGTAGTCCGTTCAATATTTAATAGTGTTACAAGCGTGTTAATGCTCGCGTATTTTTCCAAACTAATTAATATTAGTATTAATTATTGTTATTATAGGTTATAATTTATAACATGACCGATTTTATATAACAAGATTGTAAAGGTGTTACACAGAGTTTTCAAAGGCGTCCTTTACAATTTATGTTATCTCATGTCAAAAACATAAATATTAATGGCTTTGTCTACTGTCCTATCAGAAGCGATGTCAAAGCACTATTGAATTTGTGATTTGCCGATTTATTTTCTAATCCGTAGTAATTAACTGAACAATCGAAAATGGTTATTTAGTTGTTGTTTGCCGATGGAATTGTCATAGAATTCGATGTTAACATAATATGTGATTTTAATGCTTGAGATTTTCTCGAATTTTTATCTCCGAAACTATCAGTCGTAATTGTATGGTCTTGCGGACTTTTTGTGGTAATCTCTATCCGTATAAATTTTTTAATATATACCTTACTGATCATATAAGTCAGGAGAGAAAAAGGTGCTATTTAATTGTTGCTTGACGGAAGCCATTTTACGGGTTAGGAGTATAGGTTTATTTATGTGCTTACAAAAAGTGGAAGTTATAATTGACGAATGCAGTTAAAAATCAGAATTTGTCGATGCATTTTAATGAGGATAACGAATACTTAATTTAATTAAAATCCGCACAGTAGTTTCGGAGATTAAACACGCGAACGAAGCGCCTAGAAATGCACATATTATCTAAATCCATAAGTGAAGGAAATTCTTCCTGAAGCTCACGCTAGGTCATTTTGAGGAAATTTACTATCTCGTTCTTTAGCCTGAAAACGAACGAAATGGGACATTTTATCGGTAAATTCCGGGATCTTGTTTACGATTTTCTTCTGCTGGTGCATGTGTTTGAAGTTACGAGAGGTTTTCACGGATGCACGTATACAGTCTTTCCTCCGTATTCGCGCATCAGCTATTCTCGATTTCGCTTATTCGCGATCAAGCAACTTCGCGCATATTCTTGCAGGTATCTAACGTCACTACACTGTGTTTTTTTTCTTTTTTTTGTATTATTAAGATCATTGTGAAGCATTGTATTCCATAGCTTAATTAATTATTCATTTAAGGTACTGTGTGACTCATTAAAATTTATTCGAGTTCAAAAACTTATTCGCAAGTGACTTGTATTAGGGGCGGCGAAAATCACTCTTGCCCACATTCGAGAAAACTGTTGGGCCCTGGTTACAGCCTCTGTTAGTCTTATTGCATCTAGGAAATATTATCTATAGTACCTCTCGGTTTTAGCGATTATTTGGACGTATTTTCCGATAAGCTCTGATATAGCCTCACTAGCACCTGTGGGCACAACTATCCCTCGCATATCCTCAATGAATTCCGGGTTATTAAACTTTTCGAATAGTTACTGCTCGTATTCTATTCTTATGGAATTCATCGCCTGCCATCTCATGTCGCTCCAAATTTGCGATACGCTTTCATCGTGGAGTCCCGATTATACGAGTCTCGATTATCCGAGGTCCCTTATTATCCAAGATGAATGCGAAATAGTAGCAAAGTTTTATTTTTAAAATTTGCGTTTGAAAAGTATCATATATGTATGATACAATTTTATCAAAGTGGCAACATATGTCTACATATTGAACGTAGATATCAGAAAAAGATGTGGCGGTGCCGTCTCGTCGAACTCTGATAATAGGGACTCTTACTGTCTTTATACGACCTTTAGAAGTTATTATCAAAAGTGTTGCCATAAAATATTACTGTCGTCAAAAATATTATGGTTATTTTCTTATAGTTTTTAGGGACCTGAAAAATTTATTTTTTAAATGATGGCAGGAGATAATTGAGCCGATCAGAGAGATTGTGATACAATTCGGATGTGAAAAATGAAAGAAACCACAAAAAACACCAAATTCATACGAAATAAAAATTTCACCTTTTCTGAGTACAATTTTGTAGACTAAATTTCCGTGAGTAATGAACTGATTTTGTTATGGAACAACTAATAAACCTTCCGCATCGCATAATTAGAAGCAATTCACTTATACCACTTTCGCTCTGACCGGCTCAATCAAATCAAGTGTCTTCAGTTCACAAATGAAATTAGCTTACAATATGACGAAGCAAGCATGAGAGTTGATTATAATGGTAATTTAACCGATGTCTTCAATTTCATTTTCTAAAACGCGTTTAATCACTCAAATGACTTTTTGGCGCATGAAGAGGAAGGAAAAAAAGTTTTTCATTCGCCCGTTAAGCTTTACGAATACAAAAGTATTTCGTTAAACAGGAAACGCAGTTCCTAGAAGAAACTTTAAAAACTGCAATGATTTTGGAGCAGAGGAGTAACTGATCCAAGATGATCTTGGGAAAAACATCTGCTGCGGTTATCTGTGCCACGGCGGCGCGGATAAAAGAGGAGCGGACGAGAGGAGAAGCTTAAACCAGTTGCACAGCAGAATAGGGAACTTAGGCCTCCTCGGAAAACCAGATCACGTACGAAAAGGGCACCTCACCATGTCTCGTATCATTTTGCGCAGGACATGTCTATACTTTTTCCTTCCCTCTCCTCCTGTCGCTATAAGCTCTTTTAAAAAGCCGCTGATTATTTACGTCAGGTTGCATGTGCTGAAATAAATGTGCCTGCTTGCCTCCCTTGGATCGATATCCAAAGGAGGAGCCACTATACGATGAAATATAAAGTTTTCCGAACACATATGCAGTCAATTGTATGTGCGCACACAGATAAGAACACATACAACGCGACAGATGAATACGTATTCCGAAAAATGGGTGTACACACAAACAGTATGTTTCGCGAAATCATATTTTTTTATTCTTCGTATTATTCGGAGTCTGTCAGTTTCGGTAAAGAGCGAGAGAGTGAGAAAGAGAGACGAGTCAGTGAGAGGGAGATTTTCTCAGAAAACTTGAAATTCCGACCCGAGAGTTTCCCTTCTACCCTCACTACGCACACACACACAGTCACTAACACGACACCTCCCTATGACATTTTTCTCTTTCCCTTTCTCTCTTTCTATCATCCTCCGTCTCTCTTTATCTTCTCCTATTTCTCTCTATCTTCCCCTCTATCTCTACACAACTCTTCCCTTTTTATAACGCGCCCTCTAGCTCTGCCCCCTCTGCAGGGAGACGACTGAAACTGCGCCGTCGCCGACCCCTTTCCAGCATACAGACTGAGTGAGGGGGAGGAATGGAGAAGGTAACTTCGAGCTTCCGGACCACACCGCCAGAGAGCGCGAAAGGCAGGACGATTCAAACGAAGGACTCCGTCCGCGGCGGAAACGTGTCACAGTTATGAGATCGGGCGAGATACGACTCGATATGCAGCATTATCTCTCCTCCTATCCCCATCCTCTTCCCCCTCCCCTTCCGTCGTGTTCTACCGGTTGTAGCCCAGCACAACCACACATACTCATCTCTTTAGACGGTTCTCTTCCAACCTGTATCTCATGGGATCGTTCTCTACCGCCCTATACTACCCCTCTCCCCTTTCTCTCTCTACCTTCCCCTTTCTCTCTCCCCCTCCCCACTTTCTCTTCCCCTACCCATCCACTGCTTCGCCCCCTTTCTCGCCACGCCCTCATAGAAGACACGATACCCCGCTACCCAGCGACCAACTTCGTAATAAGGCCGTTCCGAAAGCTCAAAGGTCGTCAGAAGAAGAGCGCCAAAGGTTATAAAAGAGGGAGAAAGAAGAAAAAGAAAAGCCAGGGAAAGAGAGTGAGAGAAACAAGGGAATAAAAGATATTTTTTTGTAAAATGGGACGTTTTCGAGAAGGAAGGAGTTGGCATTTTGAGCGGGATTTCAGGAGTCTTTCAAGAGTATGCGAGGCTTTATTCTCTCTTACTTTTCTTTTTCTCAGGTATGTGTGTGTGTGTGTGTGCGCGCGCGATCGTAGTCGTTATTAAAGGGAAGTTTCCAATCGTTTTCGAACGACGGTTTGAATATTTCCGAGGAGAAAAGACAACTGATCGCTTGTCTTTTTTTTAAGTTTTCCAACTTCGTTCGGTTAAAATTTCGTGTCCCGGCGCAAAAGGGAAGTGCGCCTCAAGAGATGTAGTCGGTCCTCCTCCTTCCTTACCCTCCCTTCCTCCAACTCCACCCTCACCCTCCCCTCCATCCCTTCAGCTTCTCCTCCCCCTTCCCTCCCCCCTTCCTCCCACTCCACCCTCTCTCCCCTCCATTGATAATATCTCCATTGACTTCATAAAAAAATCGCTCCCTGTAACATTTCCGGTCATTCTAGAAATCTTCAATCACTCACTATTGTCCTCTGAACACCCCATTATTTGGAAATTATCATTAGTTCGAGCTATTAAAAAGGTAAAAACCCCCTCTTCCCCTGCTGACTATCATCCCATTTCAATTCTATGCGGAATTTCTAAAGTCTTGGAACGTATTGTTTACCAACACTGATTATTTCTCTCTCTTAAAAATAAATTTTACTTTTTTCAATCCGGCTGTCGTAAAGGTTTTATCATTTAGTCCGCCTTGCTGAAAGTAATGGATGGCATCTGTTATGCTATTGATAAAGTATGTTGACCATTCTAGTGTTATTCGATTTTAGTAGAGCGTTTGACCGGGTGAACCATTCCATCCTTCAAAAAATGAAAATGCTCTACTTTTTATGCTCTGCGTTAAATTGGTTTCACTCGTACTTGGATGGCCGTCGTTAAGCCGTCCTTTCCCCTTTTTGTTTTCTCTGTATATTCTCGACCTCCCAAAATGCATCAAACATTGCAAATATATGTTGTATGCGGACGACCTCCAAATCTACTGCCATTGTCGTCCTTGCGAGATCCAAGAAACTATCCTAAACGTTAATGAAGGTGTAGCGGCCATTTATGAGTGGACCAATAAAAACTTTTTTGCCCTCAATTGCAGTAAAACCAAAGCAATCATAATAGGCAAATCAAGCTTATTAAATAAAATAAACCTTGACACTATTCCGAACGTTAAAGCTGATGACACTATCATACCATACTCAAACACTGCCCGCGATCTAGGTATCACATTAAGTAGCGACCTATCATTGGATAATCATATTAATTTTATCTCAAACAGAATCAACATTACGTTATATAAACTTAAAGTCAACAAATCTCTTCTTCTAATTCACATCAGGAAGCTGCTTGAAACTTCACTTATATTTCCTTGTCTTGATTACTGTTGTCTCGTTTATAACGATCTCTCCGAAGAACTTAATATAAAGCTTCAGCGACTTTTAAATTCATGCATTCGCTTCATCTTCAATCTCCGTAAAGATGAACATCTATCTCCCTACTGGTAAAAATTAAGTTGGCTTCATACAAATTCCCGACGGAAATATTTACTTGGCATATTTTTATTCACCGCCTTAAAATATAAACAACCCGGGAATATTTTGGGCATTTTGCCGGCAAGACCGTCCCAAAGAGACATGGCTGCGAGAATAGATCCTGGTAATCTGTACTTTCCCAATCACCGGACTATCACTTACCAATAATCATTTGTTGTCACGGGATCAAAACTTTAGAATTCCTTGCCTGGTGATATAAAATGTTCCTCTTAATTGTATACTTTTAAAATGAAACTCTTCAACCACTTACAATATGATATTTAATATTCGTCCATCCCGTTTTCTGTTGAAATTATTCATGATTTATGTATTAATACTGACAAAGCTATAGTATCAAATTCTTTGGATTTGGATATTTTACTTTCATTAATCGATTCCAATATTATATTCATATGATAACTTTACTTTGTATTTATATGTAAAAAATGTGTATATTTTCTTTATTTTCATATATATGTTATAATTTGTTTTGTTTCCGCACTCAGTACTGAGATGCGAGTATACGCCAATTATGTACCGCACTTGTTACTAGGTTTAATGGGGCCTAGTCCCGGAACAATGATCTTAATTCATCCATTCATTCATCTCCGCAGCCTCTCCTTCCTTTCTAAATTCCATCTTCCCCAACTCTCTTCTTCCCTTCGCCGTCGCCTCCCCCTCCCCTTCTCCATTCCATTGCCTCGCTTTTACTCGCCCCGCAGTAAGACGCTGAGTTAAGACAGTTCCATCTCCGCGAATATTTAAGAAATAATATATTATTGGATTTACACATGCGATCTGAATGAATGGCTTTGAGGATAATCCTAGGCTGGAGCTACCCCAAACAGAAGTTGATTTGTACGCGCAGTCACGCAATACGCGAACTGTGAGATGATACCCAGACGAGTATTAGCAAAGAAAGCGACGTTTTGATAAATGGAAATATAACGTCTTATGTTATGCATGCTTGTGCCTATGAAATCAACAACCTGATGTTCTATTACGTTATTTGATTTTTGGGTAAACGTTTTTCAAGCAAGGGGCAAGTTAATGTTGATTATTTATCATGATAACGCTACCAAAATACCAAAGGAAAAGGCTTTAATCACCTCCTACCTAATGCACGCTAATATTTAAATTCATATAAAGCTGTCAATAGCTTATATAAAAAGAATTTAAATGTGTTTAGAGAAGAAAGAGAAATAAATTCTACGAATTTAATTATTTATTAAATAATGTCACTCGATTTCAAATCCTCCCATTTAATTCACACACGTTCTGTTTAATTTGAGCTGTTCCATAACTTTTCAATTGTAAGCACTGTAACACATCTGAGATATTTACAATAGAGTTACCAAATCTCAATAATGGACGTTGAATTCTTATTCGTCCAGAAATGTTTAGAATATTTTTGCGCTACGAGAGAACAAAATTAATTGGATTTATTGCTATGAGAACGGATTCTTATTATTATTATTTCAATAATGAATCTTGTAATTTCTTTCTTCTACAAGGCGTCCATAACATCCCTATCTATTTAATTGAAATCAAAGCAATTTGTGGTAAGTAATTCAATAATATAATAAGAGGTATATTTATTAATAAAACAAGCATTTCATTCTAAATGAGCACCATCAGTATCTCTTCACAGCGAAAATCTGTCAGCTGCATCGCAGAATACATTTTGCAACATCTGTAGAGTTATTTTTGCAACTGCTGTCCCTATGCGTTCTCTTAAATCTTGCAAATGTTTGATACACTTCCAACTTGGTAAATCCACATGCAAAAAATCTGAAGTGGTTAAATCTGGAGATTGAGGTGCCCAGGGGCTGTTCCGCCGCGTTCAATTCAGCGATATGGAAAACGATCATTTATGTACTCCCTTATGATGTTTGCGCAATGAGAGCGAGGTCCATCTTCTTGAAAGATAACGATGTTCAGAATGCTGTTCAAAAGATCTGCAAGATTTACGAGATCGTATAGGGGCGGCAGTTACAAAAATAACTCCACAGATGCTGCAAAATGTGTATAGTAATGCATCCGATAGATTTGAGCTGTCCATAGATATCGACGGTATTCTTGTAGAACCAAATGCTTAAGTCTCATTAATTTATATACCTCTGATTATATTATTGCATTATTTATCCTAAATCGCTTTGATTTCGATAAATTGATAGGGACTTTATGGGCATCCTGTATTTCAAGTACGTAATTTTTTTAAATTTTAGGATTGCTTTGAAAAAATGTATTAAAATAAGAAGAAAAAGGCCAAAAACACTCTACAAATAGCAAATTCAAAGTCTGCATTCGTACTTTTCTCTAATAGAATCTGCGGTATACATAATTCCGAAATATTTAATTATTAGTTATTCATATTTACAGAGGATTTTTATGGTGAATATTATTCTTTCGCAAAAATAAAAATGCATTTGCTCTGTGTTGACAAAATAAGTTTATTAAGTTCCTCATAACGCAGTTAGAAGTATTTTGTAACTTTACACGAGGATCCGCGGAGGACAATTTGTTCCACGGTCTCATTAAAATGGAAATGATGCATTCTAAAATCAATCAGATCGCTCATTCTCTTACTTCTTCTTTTAAAAATGGGGGTTTGGATAATTTACTATGCGCGAACTCAAACTATTTTTGAGAAGATAGAATGGGAAAGAATTCCCATCAGCATGGGGGCGATTACCGAATACATATTATTTTTCGGTGGTATTTCGAGCGCCGGATTACAATGCGGCTCTCCATTTTGACTCCCGCGTCTCTTTCCGTAAATCGAAAATAAACAACGGAAAAAGGGAGAGGCAAAAATATTAATCTTTTGTCCTGATTAACGCCGATAAATCAGTTTTTGTGCGTTAGTTATTCTTACCAAAAGCTGTTTTAAAATCAATAGGCTGGAAAGAAATTCTTATGTTGTTTTCTCTCGAAATCCATATTGCTTTTAAAAAACAGCCATCTTCAAATTACTTGTTTAAAGTAATATAGAGGAACATAACCATTTTATTTGATTGCGAATCAATATGAATGAATATTCAGCTTCTTCGATGTTGCTTATAATATTAAGACAAATTCAGCGAGAGCTTCCTCTGCCTCGGATAAGACTTGTCTATCACGGCTTAACATCGATGGGGTTAAGAAGCAGGGAAACAAGATGAGAGGTGAGAGGAAGGGAAGAGAGGGGAAGGGGTAGAGAGGGGAAGAGAGTGGGAGGGGAAGAAAGAGGAAGGGAAAGAGAGGGGGAGGGGAAGAGATGGGGAGGGGAAGAGAGGGAGAAGGGAAGAGAGAGGGGTAGGGAAAGAGACGGCGGAGTGACAGTGGAATCATGACAATAGAAAACCTCGTCAAAAAGAACTCGAAGAGACTTCTAGTCCTTATGTAAAGGAGTCTACCAGGATGGATTCCTCCAACCCTTCCATCTCTCACACTCTCCTTCCTCCCACCCTCTCTCTGTCTCTACCTCCAATCCTCCTCCCCCCAAACCCTCTCCAGTCATCTTCTCTCTTCCCATCCGCTCCTCCACTCATTCCCCTCTCTCTCTCTCTCCCCTCCCTCCACTTCCACTCTCCCTCCCTTCACAATCCTCCTACCTCTCCCGTTACTTCTCAATCCTCCCTCCTTCCCGCCCCCTAAACCATTACCCCTCCACTCACCCTTGTTTCCAATCCTTTCGTTTCGACTCCATTGCCGTCACTTGTGTCGTTAAACCTCCGTGCTTGTCCGAGCACTTTTTCCACGTTTTGTCTAAACTGTTTTCGCTACTTTACTTGAGGAAATTGACAAAAATTTTAAATTTAAAACAGTCAAAGAAAATTTGAAAAATCCAACCCATAATTGAATCTATTGCTATCAAAATTCTCGATGTCCATAGGATAAAAGGGCCATTTGTGTGTAATTATAAGTAGTCGTGTGACTCGAAGATAAATAGAATACGCATTATCAATATTCTTTCAAAAATAAATATAAATGATAATTGCCTTACACACAATTAGATACCTATTTTATAGCATTCGGAGAATTTTCCGCACGCAGATTATTACTTGAATATTTTCTTTTCATTACATTTTGCCTGAAAATATTACAGGTATTATTTTCCACAAGTTGCGAGTGTCAATATTTAAATTAATGCACAAAAATTAATCCTTTTTCCACTCCCTTCCACTTAAGTTCTTTATCCTCGTAATTCTCAACGAGTATTTTTGCCATTGGTCCATTCGCTGTGGCCTTATTGTGCCGTGAGCAGATGCGTGACGCGAATGAGGACGTCTGTCGGCGAGAGAATAGTCGACGTAAGCCATTAGTATTCAACGGAGGACGCGACTGGGATAGGAAACAAACTGATGAGATCGATTGTAAATGGACTTTTAAAATTTTATTTGTCGAAATATCGATGCATATATTCAATTTACAAAAAATAAAAACATTTGCATAATTTTCTCGTCGGTTTTAAATTTGGTACAGCATGGATTTCTTTTCAAACTCATTATTCTTTCCACGTTATGTTTGAGGTATATGTTTAGATGAAAATGCACAATTTTTTTATATAAGAAGCAATTTTTTTTCCTTATATTTACTTCAGGAATCATCCTGATATATAAGATATATGATATTCAGCACCGAGAAACATATCTCTTATTCCATTTAATGGATTATTGATATATTCATTAAAATAATGTTATATCTACTTTTAATATTTACAAACTTCCTTCTAAACCCAGATGCAATGCAAAATCGTCACATTTATGTCTGGTGGTCTTGCTTTATGGTTTCACTTAGCCGCTTCCACTTCATAATCGTACGATACTTCACGACATCCTATGAAAGAAATAAACACGATTCTGTCTCTATACCATTACCATAATGCCGTGCGCGACTAATGCGAATGAATACTACGCGAGCGATTCGTCGAGGTCACCACACGAGCCTAACAGGTCCCTCCGCGAATCACTGCCACAAAACTGACAAATGTCCCTCCGCGGTCGACGGCTTCTACATTCTGACGTCTTGCGACTCCTCTTCGGCGATAGTCCTTCTGTCCTTGCGAACGCGGTCTTCCTTCAGCATCTCGAGGGACACGTTGAATGGATTGGAATCCCTCGTACGGCAGTGATGGGGTTGACTGGGCTCCTCGCTCCCCTCCCCTTCGCGCCCCTTTGTACCTGAAAGCAATCGAGAGGAGCGATCGGATCCGCCCAGGGGGAGGGAGATTCCAAGTCAAACGTGATATTTGGAGAGCTTCATTTTTCCCGGAAAAACACGGTACGATATAGACATCGTGGATAACAATTTAAAAAAGAACTGCAAAAGCAGATTCCAAAGGCGCTTTTTTAGAACGCTAAAGTGAATTTTCTGAATCTTCAACCTCCTTTTTCCCTCTTTGTTATTTACAACATACCTCACCGCAGTTAAGCAGTTGTAATATGATCTGTACCTCTTTTCGAAAGTAAATTGAACGTATTAACGCCTCGTTTTTAATGTTTTAGCGACGTAAACAAAACGAAACTTTACGGTTGCAACGCACCCGCATAGATAATTCATAAAGGATATTTAAAACCCTGTTAAAAGAAAGACGGACCGATCCCAAAATCAATATGTCTGTCGCCATCCGAAAATCTTAGCCTCCCAGCTCTTCTCGTTACTTCAAAATTATGCTCATGGACGGATGTATGGACAAAATGAAAACATAAACGGTTTAAAAAAGCAATAAAAACATTCACATTACTATACTTGTATGTAAGAGTGCTAGTGACGTTTTAAGGGGAAGAATTCTGAAGGAAATAGAACTATTCGCCTTTAAAATCCAATTAGTAAGCAAAACTCGATCAGATTGAAATCTGGTGAGAAAGCGAGAGAATCTTTATTTCACGAATAGTGTTCAGTCAAAGAAGACAGAATTTGCTAGAGAAAACCTGAAGAAACAATGTTTTCAATGGATAATATGACATTTTTCTAGTGCTCACGTTAAGTTCACCCCAATGGGAAATTTTTGTTTCCAATATATAAAAAAATCTCAATTATTCCCCTTAAAATTTTGAAATGTTGCTTAAAAACTTTTCCTTTCCAGTTGCCATGTTTGGTCAAGATTATGTGAAAAATATTTTCCAGTTAACTCAAAAAATTTCGGCCAGTAAGATGGAGCAAACAGAGCAGCTGGTCCTCCATTTGTTTACATCACAACACCGAATTCGGCATTCTTATGTTTTCCCTCGAATATGTTATAATATATTTCATTTCTACATGTGCCATTTTTTCTGATATCGATCAGTTGTTAATCGGCATTGAGAAGGAAGACGATTTCATACTTGAAAACCTGTTCACGCAGATTCCAAATTCTGAAGGCACTACAAATGCTACAAGAAGTTCCATTTCATGGGAAGGAAATATGGACGTCCGTGCAGGCCAGAATAGAGATCTCATGATTTTTCTTGCTAGCTTCGAGTGTATGAAGATCTCTAAACTTTGATTCCAACGAATCTACCACAATTAAGTAGCTTTCAATGATCATAAAGGGAACATACCTCGTCTGAAAATGATCTTCTCGAGACCAATGATGGGCGATTCGAACAGAAGTGTCAGCACGAAAGATGCTCCGAAGGAAAGGACTATGTCACCCACTGTCAGCCAGATCTGGAAATAGAAATCGATCACATGAATCACTCACTTGTCCATAACACACGCGACAGATCGAAATATATCAAATCGGCAATATTATCCGCGATGAAAAAATGTCGAGAAATTTTCCATTTCTATGGAAATACATATTTTAAAATTTCTCAGTTTGGCTGTGACACTCTTTGATTGCATCCTTTCCATGATTGGAATAGAAAGCAAACTTTTACATTATTAATTCTTTGTGCCTAGCTAATCAATGTTCTTGCTATTGAAACGTAGATCTTGCGAGAGCTGACTCGTTGTCTTGAAGAGATTCATTTTCAAAGGATCGTCATATTTTTTGGACCCTAATTGCACGGAAACTTTTTGAAAATAAAATGTGCAAAAATTTTTCGATAGCCAGAATAAGGAAAATTTGACTTCCAATTATCTGTGGAAGAATGAAAGAATGCATACAAACGATTGTAACGATCGTGCAAAGAATAGAAAAAACTTGGATGAAGCGCCGACTGCAAGTAATATGTCAAATTGGATATTTGTGCGTAATTATTGAATCCAGAGCATCTTGATGCAATTGCCAAAATCAGTTTAAGTAAACTAACCACACCAAAAATTCATATTTCAATATCGTCAGGTATTCAGAAATGGTAATTATAACAGTTCGGCTTTGTGTTAGGAAATTGGAAACTAAATGGATTTATATGTATTCTTTCTCGTCACTTTATGTGCAATATTCATTTGTTTCATTAGAAATATATAAAAAAAATTATAACATATAATAACTTTTTGATAAATTATTATTCATGCATTGCCTCGTTGATATATTCGAGAGACCGATGATAATCAAACATATTTTGACCAAGAAGAAATTCTTTTTGTGTAAGAAAATAGTTATATCAGTTGCATTATATTAACTTCTTGAATTCTAACACTTTTGGTGAAATAAATTAACACAAAATTACACAGATTGAAAGCGCTAGTGCAATTTTTAAGTTTCAATCAGTCTCCTTTCCAATGAAACACCATTTCGATGATCCATCTTATCTCCTGGCATGCTCGCTGGAATTTGCGTCATGCGCGACTCTTAATGCGAGAAACGCAAATAGATGGAAGGGAAGCGATAAAAAGAGCCACCCAATGGCTCGACAAATAGACCTCGGCACCGTTTGAAGCCGTTCTTACCAAGTGATATATCGATCCATAGTAAGGGTTGCGCGCAGCTGCCACCGTATACAGTTGAAGGGCGCCGTGCGCAAGGAAAGCGCTATACGTCATTCTGCTGAGCGTTATAATTGGAGGCCACACGAGGAATGGTTTCAGGAAATCTGAAGAAGGAAACGAGATACTAACATCAGCTACGAAAGTGAAAGTGGGACAAATATAAAAATAAACGATTTGTAATTTCTGACCTTGGTCAAATGTTTACATCGTAAAAAATAGTACGCTAATGTGTTAGTTAATGGCATAGAAATACGTCTCCGAAAACATAGACGTAAATAAGAATTCGGAACTAATAATTTGCGAAAACATTTGAACTTAAGCATAACTTTTGTCTCAGGAAAAATCATTTTTACGTCTTCGCTAAAATATGACGTCATGGAACCGTTTCCGCTGTCATTTGTTTCTTACCTGAGAACGGAGACTTCGCCGCATCTAAGAAAGATGACGATCGAGGACTATCATCTCTCTGAGTGCGAAAACGAAACGCACAAGGGGCAAATATTATCGCTGGCACTTTTTCATCCGCCCGCTTATTTTGCGGGAGGGTGATTGCAAACAAATAATATTTGCGAAATGCGTTATAGTATTTGTGGGATTCTACAAACAAGCAAAGGTATCGACACGTACAATAGAATTATATTAGAATTATCGATATTATGTGATATCATAAAATTGCTAGGGATCTTAGAAAATACCTCTTCTTTCCTTTGAACGGCATTTTTTTTATATTTACACAAATTTTAGCCACCTAACGGACATTTTAACCTGTGACTTTGGCAGCTGTTGCCAACCTGTAGAGATGGTGATTACCGAATGTGTCGAGTGGTTTTCAGTGCATAATTTACAACTCCGAATGAATCACGAAATAACTTTCTTCGAGCGATTGCAATAATCTCGTGAGATTACACTACCCTTTTCGCTTAGAGAATATGGCAAAAGCTATGAGAGGGATGGGGAAAAGGAGGGAGAGAAAGAGAGGAGGGAGGGAGAAAGAGAGAGGAGGGTGGGAGGTATGTGGTCGGAAGGTGGAGATGATGCGAATGGGCGGAAAGTCGATCCGTCCGTCGCTCTCCGTCTTTCCTCGCCGAGGAATGAAAATATTTCGAAGCACCGAAATCTACGCAACGGCGGGGAAAAGGCACGTTCGCCGCCATTTTGAGATGGAGATAAAAAACAGCGAGAGAGCGCAATGCGAACTCCGTCTGGAGGAAAAATTCAGCCAGTCAAGAAAAAGACATATATATATATATATATATATATATATATATATATATATATATATATATATATATATATATATATGCGTGTGTGTGTGTATGTTTTAAAATCCCGAGGCAGTTCCCAGCCGCGAAGAGAGTCGCAAAATGGAATAGAATTATTCAACGCATCTCTCAACCTCCCCCACCCCTCCCCCATTCCCTCCCCCTTTCTCCCACCCCTGCCCGCACCTCACGCCGTCTGGATATTTGTGTTTCCCTGCCGCCGACTGCGACTTACTTACCTCCGTTGCCCGTGGAGACTGCAATGATTATCCAGCTGGTACCCAGGCTCCAAGTTATGCGGTGGAAGGCTCCGTAGAGAGCGGCTAGGAGAGCGTCGTAAGGTCGACCGGGAGCATAAAACAGCCAGGCGGAGAAAACGGTGCCCTCGATACACGCGAGGGCTATCAGCCATCCCAACCACACGGCCACCTGAGAAGGAGCGCTATTCAATGGGAAGGAAATAAAACGCGACCTCGCTACGAAGACGAATTTCTCTTCGAAATTCCGTTTTCGCATACGAAAAACATGAATTTACATGAAACAGTTGGCGCTCATCGGATAATATCACAGAGAAATTTTGAAGCATTTTAATTCAAGAGAAGCACGTTGTGCGGATGAGGCAAATTTTCTTCTCCGAGATCTATCTTAACTTCACGCAATCACTCCAATAAACCCTGTATTTTCCATTCATACTTTTCGTAAAAATAAAGCATGCTCTTTATGCGACATTGAAACACTAAGTTTATAGACAGCTTCCAAAATCTCATTACCTTTTCTTTAAAATTCATTTGATAAGTACAAGTACAAGTACAAGTATTCCTCGTAATGCACAGTCACCGGTTTTGTTTTAACACGGGCGAAAACGATATCCAAGCATTAAAAAACATAAAAAGTCACAATTCGTCTCAGAACTGATAAGAAAGAACGATAGTTATAACAAAATATTCGTATATTGACTACGAAACTCGAATTTAATCTCAAAATCACGCTTAACAACGCATTCAGTGAGAGTTTAGTAAACTTTACCACATATTCCACCAGATTATGGAATATGAGGAGCTTCATATATTTTGCTCTTTTTCAGAATTTATAAAGATTTTATATTCCCGATTGGTTATTTTTAAAAATGTGTATCTTTTTAAAAAAATTCTATTATGCATTTCCGTGTTTACATTTTGAATAGATCATAAATATTTGATAATATTTTCTTACGCGTTAAAATAATTCTTAATGCTTAGCCCATTATATTATGCATTCCTAGAGGAGCCACAGTATTGAAATGAACCTCATCAAAGAGCTGCAATAACATGCAATGAGCTGATAAAATATATTTTACATATAATGTAGCTGCTGTAGCATATAATAATAATAATCAATATAATAATAATAAAGGAAACTTTGCATTTCAATGTCATAAGAAAAATGGAGCACGAAAGACCACACATTTAAATAGTATGACTCGCCTTCCGCTTCCAACGCCGTCTCAACATGATCAAAAGCTGATCGAATCACCGCATACGCCGACTACATCTCTCGTCAGCTTAAGTCTTCCCCTATCGCCGCCTACCACGCTTCACCCTTTTCCTCTTCCTTGCCTCTTCCCTATTCTCGCATTTCACTATAAGAGATTCAACGCATCGTATTTCCTTCTTTATGGTTGAGTTCTCCTTCTATATTTAGTAATCATAAATATTTTGTTTCCTCATTTATCGCGAGGGCATGCAGCACATCGCCCGCTTACCCAGACTACACGCCCTGATAGCGAGAGTATTTTGCGCATTACGCCAGCGAGTTAAAGTTAACTTTCGATGAGTGAGTAAGATATGGTACATATAAATCACATAAACTTTCGGAGGAAAAAGTAAAAAAGATAAATGTTTCTGATTCTAGAGAAAATGTCGAGTCAGATTTAAAATAATGTAATTTCTTTCAGCAATAACAATCAAGTACTATTTTTTAGGTATTTGCGAATGCAGTTTTTTTCTAATTTCTAACCAGCAATAAAATTTATTTAAAAGAATATATATACACAATTTACATACAATATTATGCAATGCACCCGGTGTCCACAAAGTGATACCTGAGTTTTTAGAAGCAATCAAATTTATGGCATCATAAACTGATTAATATCTTTCACAGAAAATAAAAATTCAACTACTCCTACTCAGGTGTATTTATGATATCTAGAAAACCATGGAAAATTCAATGTTAGGTTGGAAGAGATTGCGCAAATAAGCGCTATCAGATAATATATGTACTCACAAAAAGGCAGAAGAGCTAATTTCTATTGCACCAACCGATTATGACAGATTGGTTCTCGAAATACATATGTAGACATTTAAACATATAGTGATATTAAATTATGGAGGGATATAGCGAGCAAGCGCATGGGTGAATCTTCGTTTCTATGATTTCCTCACTACCTTTTTAGGAATCTAGAGAGTAGAGCGTGTAGTTGTCACTTCACATTACTCTGCGTTTACTATAGCATTTCATATTTCATTCACTCTAGTTCCATCTCTTTTATTTCTCTCTTCCTTTTTAATAGTCTTTTTAAATATCAGTGGTAATCATCATATCTTAACTCACGGCTAATGTAGAATCGTTTTCATTATAATCTAAGCCGATATCAAAGTATTATTTATAAATTTAATCTTTATTGAAAGCGACATGGTAGAAAGTCATTTCTTATATTGGTATCAATGTTATTTAATTCAGGGTTTTAATAACGAATGCAGATATCATTCTTACTGCTATTTTATAATTTTCCTACATTATTCGTTATCTATAAAACTAGGACAAGCGACGAATGAAACCACGCAAAACTTCATTTATGAGCTACAATCCTTGATTTAAATGACCTGTCGGACGCCAGTCATTTATTTCTAATGGCGCAGTTTTTGGTGTTAGGAAGGCAAATCATAATGCAATCCTATATAACGGATATTGCCAGGGATCCAAGAGGACGCATAAAATATTTAGACATGAAAATGAAAACGTAAACAAAAATTAACCATTCGAGTTTATCTGCAGAGATGGCTCAAAAAAACTTTTTGGCGTAAACTGAATGAAAGTTAAAACCATAGTCCACTTTGGTCGCTGTCGAAGGAACGTCGCCCTTGAAAATGCCCACTTAGTGGGCGAAATGCATCGGGCTAATACCACTTGTTTTTGGCTGGAGTTTTAACTTTCATTCAGCCACGCCTTTGGTTATGCAGTGCAGTTGTCTCTCGATTTCTGTGGGTTTTATGCCTGCGATCTCAGCGTAAATTTCACTTATTCGCGCCCACCAACTGCAGTATACACTACTCATTCGCTAAATCCCAGTAAAAAATTTCTGTTACCTCTTGACAACGAAACAAATATGTAGTGCATATTACTACAAGAGTACTGAGGCAGTGAGACAAGATAGTTGGGAAAAATTGTAAGCGACATGTCCACATGTCTTTGTCTCACCCTATGTTCAGACGCCTGAAATTTACTATATTTTCTACAATCATTTTGCATTACATACAATACCATTATTTAACTATGTTCCAAAAATGAAAGGAAAGATGATAGAAAATGTTCATTCCACCTACTCCATTTTTTCCATTAGCTTTTTAAGTATTTATTCGTAGTTTCTACGTTGGCACAGTTTTCCAGGAGCGCAACTCCCGCGAATGCGGAAGGACTACAATATTAAGACTGAGAATTCTGAAACTTTAAGGGATGTAGTGAGGGGAGTGCATGGAGACGTGCGAAAGTTGCGCCTGTAGTCGCGTGCGGCAGTGGAGCCGAGCGGGGTGGGAAATGCCGTGCGTCAACTTTTTTGCAAGAGCGACAGAATCTGCTGTTTATATGTGGCACTGTTCTCAGAAAAGAGATTGATAGTTAAATCTAACAGCAGAACTAGATTAGCTAAGCATTTTCCAGCTAGCTTCACGTTTAGAACTTGTATTAAATAGCCAAGGCAACGTATAGGGTTCAAACGCAGATTCTAAAACCATCTAAACCTCTTCATTTGGAATTAGGCTTGCCCTCTTCAAGGCGTTGCGTGAACTAACATTTAAGGGAAGCGTCATTGTCGGTTGGGTATCAAGGAACAGCGTTTTATTACACCGGTGTGTTCCAGTGGAGGACTCAACCGAGCGGGTTAGTTACTTAGTACTACTTGAACAGCACCGATTCAGTTAATATACATAAAATAAATTTATTTCAGTATCTCCAAAAATATATTTTTATTAGTAATAATGACCGGCAGACGTCGAATCAGAAGTAAGCTAGAGCTCAATGACGACAAACTGTCAAAGAAAACAAATAAAGAAAAAAACAAAAGCAAGTATTAACATTAATAAAAAACAAAACAATTACTTGGTAAGAAAACATTCAAAGCTTTCTACTAGCCAATTTATTGATGAATCTGATAGTAAAATATATGATGAATGTAAAATAGAATAATTCTGAATACTTCCACTGAAGTTGAAATTAAAATAATGAAAAAAAATTTTTCCAGACAAAAAAAAATAAATTCCGATTGCAGTGATGAAAAATTACAATAAATACAGATTTTATTAAATATAATGCAACACAACAAGAGATCAATAACAGTGACCTTTTTAATGGGATTTCTATCCCTCTAGTTTAGATATACGTATACTGGTAACACGACCGGTCGGTTCAAGCGTCGTCTTGCGAAATAAAAGAAAAATTCTAAATAAAAACTATTTTGCCAGAGAAGAGGTGTACGAGTGTCGTTGAGCTCAGAAGTGTAGGGCGAAAGCGACACGCGGAATTTCGATGCGGTCGACACGAAAGACCCGACCTCGTCTCATACGACAAATATGCGAACTTGGCCACTGAAGGATTCAGAACGCAACACTAGTGTTCCTTCCGCCTGGATGGTAAGCAACGTGCGCTTCTTCTCTTGCCCCGATGTCGCACCCGACAACTCTCCGTTCTAGCTCTCCTTCCCGCTCCTGCCTCCCTCCCTCGCTCTCTGTTCCTCCCTCGCGTCTCCCCCCTCCTGCGTCTCCCCCTGCGCTGTGACCCCTCCTCGTTTCATGCATCCTCGCCTCAATTAAAACACTGCCCGCCATCACATCCCAGGTCGGGGCAAGAAAATTTAAATTTCGCCGGAATTATTAAGGAACCTAATAAGTAGAAAAAACTTTTTTAAGGTCATCCCGCGACTCTTCTTCCTATCTCTCATTAAACAGCGAGGCAAATTACTGCGATGGCATTTTTCCGCTGGGATTCAGAACAATTTGAGCGCTCGAAAAAATAGTTCCATGCCCGCAGCAGGTTTGAAAGAGATGAAATGGCTTTCGAGATAGTCATTACGCGGAGCGCGATAAACGACGAACAAACCCAATCTGATGCTCTCGGCTAGATGAAAAAATTGCTTAAAAAAGTTCCAGCATTTCTTTACTAGTAGAATTTCGGGATTACTGCTTAGTAACGTATGTTTACTGGAAATCGGAACGGTTTCATCTAAAACTTTAATTTTAATGTCTCAAACAAATGAAAGCGGTGATGCCTTTGACATTTTGCTTTGAGCCACGCGAACACTTATCTTGGAAAGTAACTGTTTCTACTTAATTAAACTACGAAACGACAAAACAATCGTAAAAATTTTGTCGACTATAGAAATATTATGGCAAAGATAAAATGCGTCATTACTAATTAAAACATTTTTATTTATCTAAACGTTTTCTGAGGTCATGGCTGCCAATAATTTATATATTCCCTCAAAAATTGTCAGCATAGTACTTCAAAACTATTATATAATGACTGCATTCCTGAAAGAATATATAATTAAAATACTTTAAAACTAGAAATATTTCATAACGAACGATCTCTAACATATTTATCGAGAGTCGTTAGCTCGAGGAATCAATTGCGAGAAGGACCGATTTCATTATGTGATGCGGGGAGATAAAATGAGAGGAGGAGAGGAAAAAGAAAGAGGAAGAAGAGAGGAGAGAGGAGGGAGAGAGGAAGAAGGGAGAAGAGAGGAGGGAGAGAGGAAGAAGAGAGGAGAGAGGAGGGAGAGAGGAAGAAGGGAGAAGAGAGGAGAGAAAGAGGAAGAAGAGAGGAGAGAGGAGGGAGAGAGGAAGAAGGGAGAAGAGAGGAGGGAGAGAGGAAGAAGAGAGGAGAGAGGAGGGAGAGAGGAAGAAGGGAGAAGAGAGGAGAGAAAGAGGAAGAAGCGAGGAGGGAGAGAGGAAGAAGGGAGAAGAGAGGAGAAAAATAGGAAGAAGAGAGGAGAGAGAAGGGAGAGAGGAAGAAGGGAGAAGAGAGGAGAGAAAGAGGAAGAAGAGAGGAGGGAGAGAGGAAGAAGGCAGAAGAGAGGAGAGAAAGAGGAAGAAGAGAGGAGAGAGGAGGGAGAGAGAAGAGAGGAGAGAAAGTGGAAGAAGGGAGGAGAGAGGAGGGAGAGAGGAAGAAGGGAGAAGAGAGGAGAGAAAGAGGATGAAGAGAGGAGAGTGGAGGGAGAGAGGAATGAGGGAGAAGAGAGGAGAGAAAGAGGAAGAAGAGAGGAGGGAGGAGGGAGAGAGGAAGAAGGGAGAAGAGAGGAGAGAAAGAGGATGAAGAGAGGAGAGTGGAGGGAGAGAGGAATGAGGGAGAAGAGAGGAGAGAAAGAGGAAGAAGAGAGGAGGGAGGAGGGAGAGAGGAAGAAGGGAGAAGAGAGGAGAGAAAGAGGGAGGAGAGAGGAGGGAGAGAGGAAGAAGGGAGAAGAGAGAATAGAGGAGGGAGAGAGGAGAGAAGAGGGAGAGAGGAAGAAGGGAGAAGAGAGGAGAGAAAGAGGAAGAAGAGAGGAGAGAGGAGGGAGAGAGGAAGAAGGGAGATGAGAGGAGAGAAAGAGGAAGAAGAGAGGAGGGAGAGAGGAAGAAGGGAGAAGAGAGGAGAGAAAGAGGAAGAAGAGAGGAGAGAGGAGGGAAAGAGGAAGAAGAGAGGAGAGAGGAAGAAGGGAGAAGAGAGGAGGGAGAGAGTAAGAATTGAGAAGAGAGGAGAGAAAGAGGAAGAAGAGAGGAGAGAGGAGGGAAAGAGGAAGAAGGGAGAAGAGAGGAGAGAAAGAGGAAGAAGAGAGGAGAGAGGAGGGAAAATGGAAGAAGAGAGGAGAGAGGAGGGAAAGAGGAAGAAGGGAGGAGAGAGAAGGGAAAGAGGAAGAAGGGAGGAGAGAGAAGGGAAAGAGGAAGAAGGGAGGAGTTAGGAATCCAGACAAAAGCACGCATCGCTCAAGGCCCTAAATGAGGACTGCTTTCATGGCAAACAGATCACGTACGCACCTCAACTCAAACAAAGAAAACTAGTTTTTCCCTTTCACATGAATTATTATGCGTAATAAAAATTGAAACTCACAAGGGGTTTGAAAATAGCAATTAATCCGGAACGTTTCTTCCGTTCAAGTTGTATATAACAGCTTAAATTAAAACAACGGTTTGTTTTACTTATTTCTTGTTATCATGAGCATATATGCATATGTGTGCGTATGCTGACAGAGAAAGAGAGAGAGAGAGATTAACTAATGTTGGTTCAGTACACCAGTAGAATGATAATGTCACTCTTAAAACTCCGGCGCGTCATTTTGCTGATATCGAGTATCTTTGGTTCGAAGCCCCAATCGTCAATTATTACAGTTTGAAAGCGTCCTTAAAAAGAAAGTGAAGCTCCAAACAGCCGCACCTCATTAACGCACTGCCCCCGCGTGCATCGCATCCACTGCCATTACCCCTTACCGGTGGTATTTTTAGAGTTCTCACTTGCAAATTGTATATTAAAAAATTGGCGTATTTGGTGCAGCTGGTTCTGGAAATGAGTCTGTAATGCAAAAAACCTAACTACAATACTAACGAAACAAACAATCGAAAGAGGAACCGTAAAAATATAGAGACGAGGAATTAAGAATTTTTTCGGCCCGTCAGTCATAATTTTAGACGTTACTGCCGAGTAAATATATACAACAATTACATTTATGTCTACACATCAATTACTCGGCATTTGCCAAGTAAGTTTTCATTATACTGTAAATTTAATATTCCGATTTTAGTAACAGAGAAAATTGTTCAAATGAAATGTGTCGTACTCACTCTTACTTCGGCTGATAATAATCACACAGCAAAACAAAATCTTTTTCGATCGCCGGGGGGACAAAAAAATTATAAAATTTTAGTAAGCATTTTCGGCGGGAAATTATGGCAACCGCTACAGTCACCTGAGACACTTTGTTTATCTTCAAGGCGACGTAATTGAATCGCCGAAAAAATACAAAACGAGGCCTAGCGAAGTAAATAAATTTCATGTATCGTGGATGCACGCATTCCAGTTACCATGGGCAATATATTCTCGCCACGTCATTTCATCAGAAAAGGATGGAAATGCGAGATCTGTGTATTCAACGACTCTCTCCGTCCTTTCCTTTCCCCCTCTCCATCCCTCCTTCCCCCTCTCCCTCCCTCCCTTATTCCCCCTCTCCCTCCCTCCCTTATTCCCCCTCTCCATCCCTCCTTCCCCCTCTCCATCCCTCCTTCTCCCTCTCCCTCCCCCTCCCTTATTCCCCCTCTCCATCCCTTCTTCCCCCTCTCCCTCCCTCCCTTATTCCCCCCTCTCCTTCCCCCTCTCCCTCCCTCCTTTATTCTCCTTCTCCCTCCCTCTCTTATTCCCCCTCTCCCTCCCTCCCTTATTCCCCCTCTCCCTCCCTCTCTTATTCCCCCTCTCCCTCCCTCCCTTATTCCCCCTCTCCCTCCCTCCCTTATTCCCCCTCTCCATCCCTCCTTCCCCCTCTCCCTTCCTTCCTTAACCCCTCTCCCTTCCCGTCGAAGGAGTAGCGAAACCGATGGCTGATTAGAAGGAGACGCTCCTTTCGCATCGAAAAAATCTCATTTCTCCTCCGACGCACGCATTCTAATGGAATGCCTTTAAAGATGTCGCATAACGACACCATTTCACTCGAGCCGCTCTTTCGCGAGGTCTATTTCCCTATCGCACTCTCCCCTCTCTTTCCCTTTCCCCGAACGTCGACTTCTTTCGTTCACAACCTTCGCTTCCATAACCACAAACGATGTCCTCCCGAGTATAGCTACAATCCCCGCTCAAATTTCTCTCGCTATCTCTTTCCCTATCTCCCTTTTATAAAGTATACTCCTTTTCCCAAACTCAGGTTCTCTTTCTTGCACCCATGTTATTCTCTCCTACCGATTAGTTATGGCTTTTCCTTCTCCATTTCTCCATTCTCTGCTTGCCTTTCTCGAGTGAGCTATTCGATCACATTAATATGTTTAGCTCTAGTATGTTGAGTTGATTTAGATTGCGGTTCTCTGCTAAACAAATCTCAGCTCGATTAAAGAAATTTTGTCATACGAAACATGGTCCTGTCTTTTCATTAGACTAAATTCGATACGAAGATTAATATATAAATATTGATGCGGTTTAATAGATTCATTTCCTGGATGTACATTTTCTGCATATATATAAGATTTGTCCTGCGGTTTTATACATAATGTCCACTTCTGAGTGAGGCATTTCTTGCCCACTAAAAGTCAAACTTCTTCATCTAATTTAATTTAGAATCTTTAGCGAATCATTAAGGAGACATCTCAATAGATGACCAATTAAAACTTCCATTACTGGAAAAACTAATAGATTAATTTTACACATATTTTAAACAAAAGAAGACCACACCTCCCAATCGACTGAATATTACACACTGAGAGAGATCGCAGAATATCATGACAAATGAAGGCAGCATACCTCCATTGAGACCATTTTATACGGTCCTTGCATCTTTGAAATCTGCGATGCTTTATTATTATTTTTTAAATGAAATTGCAATCATAATGATGACTTTAAAATACTAAATAATGTTTGGAC